>CM053579.1:41066309-41128030 GCA_028646485.1 Cryptoprocta ferox | reverse complement strand
ACAAACTGAGGGGGGAAGGGGAAGGGGGAAAGGTAATGGGGGGTGATGGTCTTGGTAGAGGTCACTTGTGGGGAAGAGCACTGGCTGTTATATGGAAACCAACCTGACAATAAACTATAAAGTTAAAAAAATAAAAAATAAAAAATAAAACATAGCTTTCGTAGAAGAGGGTGGCAAACTTTTTTTTTTGAACTTTACCTCTCCCCTTTTGATAATGCTTAGGCAATACCTTGGGAAAGGGGGGCCAAAATAACCGTTATTAATTACCCTAATAACCCAATTCATAAGATATATTTGTATGGCTGTCATGTCAACTGCCTTGACTAACTTGCCAAGAATGGCCTTGCTGTCCATTCAAATAAATCCCTGATAATTACCAGTCTCATTTCCTGGGCTTCTGTGATAATAATAATTAGTACTACTGTGCAAAAGTTCACAGTAAATAATTTATGAATGATGCATTTTTCATGGTGATTATGTGAGTCACAGGCAATGTACAGAATGTCCACCATTATGCTATTAATATGAAACAGGATAGCTAGATTTTAAGCAGTGACTGACTCTATAGTATTTATTGCTAAAATGAGCAACAGGAGGAAAGTAGAAACTGTTCTATGAAAGAAGGCATGTAAGGAATAGTAGGGTACATTGTATTTGACTGTTTCTCTGGAACTCTAATCCTTAAGATCACAAGTCTTAGATTCAAAAAAAGGATGAAATATGGAATAATTCAGTTATGGATGTAATATGTCCTGGTAGGAGTGTTTGTGAGGATCAGAGGATGCTGCATTATACACAGCAGGGTACAATGTTAGGGAATAATACAGTCTATATTCAGATGTTCATGTTAACCCTATACAGTAAGGACAAGCCTCAGAAAAGAAAAGAAACAGCGCCTTGACAACTGGTGATGACCTTGGTCAAGTAAGTAAGCAGGGCATTTCAGTTGAATGAGCAACACTGCATTATTCTAATGCAACTGTGCTATGGTCCATATGTTAAAATAGTAAGACACTTTTGAAAAATGAGTTCTGAATGTTGCTGTCACTTTTCCATACCAGTAAAATCTCTTCACATTACACAATTATAATAGGAAACACGGATATCATTACTCACGGTTTTAGAAACACTGTATGTTTGACAAGTTAGAAAAGAGTGGGTAAAATGCAAAAGCACTGGTCCTGTCACTTCTTCCTATTTTGCCTTACTTTTGGTTCCCTCCCTTCCAGTGATTTAAAAAATGGCACAATATTTTGGTGTTGAAGAAAAAAAATGTAAACCAAGTTCTTGGTTTTTATTTAATTCTTATATCAAATAATTTTATTTATTATCTAGGTCTTTTTCTAAACTGCATTTCTTTTGAGATCAGTATTTGTCCCAGCCAATTAGAAATTTGGCATTAATGAAGCACTCTGGTAGAGTTGGCAGAGAGAGATACAAAACACATCCATTTGTTGCCAGTAAACTTGGATTTTTTTATGACAGCAAATACGGAGAAGGTTCATTTATGGTGAACAATTACTGAGATGCTACAATAAAGCACCTGGAACACTGCCTGGCATGTGGTAAGTGTTCAAGGAATGAGAAACTATACAAAGTAGAAATTAGGCAATATTTACACTAATGTGAGACACAAGATTGTGTTTCTGCCACCAAGTTGAGATTCTTGAGCATTTAAGATCACAACTGGTAATACCCCTCCCTTCTGTTGCTTGTGGGAATCCATGACTCACACCTCTTTGCATTTCTTTTGGTTCCCTCCTTTCCAGGGATGAATAAAATTGCACCATATTTTAATATCAAAACAAAAAAATAGAGATTGATTCTAGTCTGTATGTAACATCCATGCTTGTTATAGAATAGTCTACATATGAATGTTTATTCCTTTATCTATGCGTGATGGGTATTCTTAGAATTACATGATTTCTAATATCCTGCTAGCTACATATAAAAGCAGGACTGGGTGTTAAAAGACACGAGAGTTTTTATCACAATTCATCCAATACCTGCAGTGTAACCTGGTAAAATGGCCATTTCCTACACAATTGTCCTTCCTAATGTTTTTTTTTTCATTATAGAACAGAGTGGTGATAATAATGACATTATAAGTATCAAGTTGTCTTCTAAGGTGTTTTAAATATGCCAAATAATAAACTGTTACTAGGAAAGTAGTATAACTAACACTTACCTTCAAGCACATAGTTCATCTTATATACTGCCCTTCTCTATTCCCAGCCCAGTATACTGTGAACTGCTTGAGGGCAAGAATTATGCCCCACTCACTTTTGTAAACACTGCAGTATCTAGCACAGACTCTAGTGTACAGGTGCTCCATATTGCACAGCTGAATGGAGCTGAACCTGTGAGCAGATATAGCTGCCTAAGGCACCGAAGTGTGCAGTCAGAGCTTATGGAGAGCTGTACATTACAGAATGTGCAGGAGAAGTGAATCTGCAAGTGTGTAATTAACAACCCAGTGACTGCTGACAAGAAAGAGAATTCAATACTACGGAGCACTGAACACAACTTAACAAGCAGCAATCCATGTAAGGGAACCTAATACTTTACACATTGTGGAGGAGAAAATCCTGCTAGGCAGTGAGGTGTAAGGGAATCTAATCTGCTATGAATGGAAAGAAGCCTAATAGGGTTTGATGTGATTGGAAATCCAATGTACTGGTGTAGAAGGAAACCCAATGCAAATTAGAAGGGAAGAGGGAATAAGCATTGGTGATTAACCAGACTGGTCACTGGAAGTTTCCTTTGTTCCAAAGACACAAAACCAAGCCAGATAAGTATTCAGCCCAGGATTCCAAGTCTATTGAGAAAAGGGGAGGAATGACCTTGGCTATACAAACACTTTTTTTTACGTTATTCATTTATACCACACAAACTAAGGAGTAGCCTGGGCCTGACTCCTACTCTTGCTCCCATCGTAGAGAAAGCAAGCTGGCAGAGCCACTTGCTCCATCAGAAACAATTACTGTGTTAAATGTCCTTTGTGTTTAGAGTATTAGTGCTTTGCTGGCATGGACAGTAAGAACACTGCTACTGGGTTCACAAGTTAACATCCAATCTACCCACGTGGGTCTTTGAAACAAGGGGGCACTGCAGTGCCCCAAAGGGAAAGGCTGAAAAGCATTTTATTGAGAAATCATTCTGCTTTTTAAATAACCTGTTCTTCAATACAGCTCTTTTCCAAACTTGCTAATAGTTTGGGAAACTACATGAAAAATGTACATGAAAAATGGCCTTTCAGAGCCATCACTATTATTTATGAGGAGCTATAACTGTGCCTGATGCTTTACAATATGCAGAATATGCTAAATCTTGCCTGTTCCTCATGTGTAGTTATCATTATAAGACAAGCTGGTTATAAAGAGTCCTGCATTCATATTTGCTAGACAGTATGACTACCACCGGCCAAGCAATTCTTTGTGGCACCAGAATTGTTTGAGCAAACCAGAACAAAAGTCAGGTTAAGACATCAGAAGGAGATTGGCAGTAGGGGCGGACAAATGTGAAGTGCATGGGCTTTTGTCAGAAGATCATACTAAACTGCACACCTCCTCACTCCCTGCAGCTGGACCCTGATTGTCTTTTCTGATTATGTCACTGACACAAACAAGTCTTCACTTTCATCAGCACTGCCATGCCAAGACATCTTTGGAAGAGCTTAAACTAGCTTTCCTCTGCGTCTCACGCATCAGGCACTGAACTGTCACAGCCATATGCAGATTGCTCTCTGTGGCCAGTGATGTTGGAAGCAGACAGGCCGCAGCTGGATTCTGACCTTGGGCAGAGTGAACAGAGCACACGGTTAAGAGGAGACAATCATCTTTGGACTTCAGTGAGGAGCAAATTCAATAAAGAAGCCAGATTGGGGAAGAAGATGAATCTCCCCTGGCCACATCATCCTCATTATTAGGACATGTCAAGAAGCGGGGAAGCTGCTATGATGACAACAGCACAGGGAAAGCAAAAAAGAAGAGAACCCCAGACAGTCTACCTTGCTATTGGCAAAATGAGTCCTTCCCTAACGAGTCATGCAAGGTACTAGCAACTGAGATCTGTCACAGTCTCTCTCTCTCTCTCTCTCTCTCTCTCTCTCTCTCTCTCTCTCTCTCACACACACACACACACACACACACACACACTTTCCTCCTAGATCTCGGAAAGCAATCATTTTCTCTTTTTCATCAAGAGAGTAGCTTTTGCCCACCTTTAAAAAATAGGTGGGAAATGGTTTCTCTTGGTAGAAATACTACAAAGAAAAAAGGCCAAGATGCATCCCTGTCTCCGAGGAATGTAAAGATGAAGAGAGACAATGAAATTTCTGTGGCCTGAGGAATAAAGGCTGCATTTTGGTTCATCTGCGCGCCCTCTGGTGACTATCAGGCAGAACTTCACAGAAGAAGAAATGGAGAAAGGGAAGACAAAAAGAAGCAGCAAATAGGGATGGAATTAGTCCTTTCTTCTCTGGGCCTGCTGTCTGTTTATGCAGAGGGATGGGGAAGAGGAGGAATTCCTTGCCTTCTCTATCAAGAGATGCTGAGAAAGAAGATAAAATTATAAAAAAATTCCCTAAAATTACTGATTCCACATTGAGAATGTGACTAGATAAGCTTTTTTTTTAATTTTTTAAATTTTATTTATTTATTTATTTATAGTTTATTGTCAAGTTGGTTTCCATATAACACCCAGTGCTCTTCCCCACAAGCTTTGAATGCAGCACAAACACCATCTTACAGAGTTTGTCTGTACACCACCCATTATCACATGGGGGTGCTGCAGAGACTAGGAATGGACTTGAGCTGCAAACCATCCATCTGAAGCTGGCTGCAGGCTGCTTCATTCTTTACTTTGAAATCAATTCCTTCCATGGCTGCTTTTCTGAAATGAATTTTCTCTCTGCAGAATTCACAGGAGACTCTGTGAACTTCTGCCACCACCCTCCTGCCTCAGCCCCTTCTACTTTTCTAACCAATGGCTACTTGTGGGATTCAAGGCTTCAGGACTTCAGCACTCAAATTCAAACCACCTGGGGCATGGAGGAAGGTCTCCCTGAGATTAGGCAAATGGTTTAATTTCAGATCCATACTTTGCCAGTCACAGCATGTGAGGTTTTTCCACTCGCCCTCCTGCTCTGATTCCACTGGTACTCTCACTACAGCTCCACTAAGCTCTTTCCCACATCAGGGTCTTCTCACATGCTACTCCTCATCTCTGAACCATCACCCCACATTACAGCTTTTTGCATCACTAACCCCTGCTCACCCTTCAAGTGAGCAATTCAAATATGACTTCCATAATACCCTATACTAGATCAAGTTCCCCCATTTTTCTCTTGTATAATAATATGACCACTTCTTTCACAATATTATGATTTTATATTAAGGTTTTTTCTCCCCACTCCTTCGAGGCAGGGACTATGTCAGTTTTGTTCACCACTGTTTAACCAGTATCTAGAGCAATACCATGAAGACACTGGGAAGACAAAGTATATAATGAAATATGTGAATATATTCATACCAAAGCAAATTAAAGAATTCAACAAAAGGATTTGCTAATATTGGCAGAAGCCCTAAGAAAGTATTTTGGAATACTTCCCCCAAAGTCTCTGTTCTTTGGTTATTATTCCTCCCAAACACCCAGATATACTTAGTTCCTTCAAGAAATGCTGGCAGAAATCTTATGCCACAGCCTGCTTTCTGCTTTAATCACTTTTAATTCTGTTTTCAAATCCCAAATCAAAACTCGTTCCTTGCTACAACTTACACTGCAAGTGCTTGTGCTATGTTTATTTAATTTTGCAAACCAAGAAGTCAATAAAACATTATATTGATAACATAATTTCATTGTATTCTGCAAACAGGCCATCAGCTGATACTGAACCAATTAATATTGAACTCTATGTATTCTCATTTGATCTAATTGTCCCATATGGTATTTACAAAGTCCATTATTCAGCAATAAAATGGCCCAGAATTATTTGATCTATCTCTGACATTTCAGATTCTAAGCAATCTTTTTTTTCTCACTTTGAAATATTATCTAAAAGGCCTTTTACCAAACTGTTCTCTGTGTGCAATATATAAGGTCCATGGGCAAAGATAAATGTTATTTCTAAACTCTTCTTCATAATAATAGGTGAGTAAACATGACCTATTACCTAGTCTGCAAATGTTTAACATTGGTAGGAAAAAGCCAAAAAGTCTTAGCTAAGTGGAATTCCACATATCTGACTTAAAGATGAGTTAATGCAATCCACCAACAGAGACATTTTAAAGTCTTCTGTATAGCATACACGTACCATCACAAAAGACAGCAAAATCTGACAAACTGAAACCAGCTAAGACCAGTAAGTGATACATATCCAAACTTCTTGTGATCATTAAAAATCGATTTTTTTTGCTGCTGCTCACTGATAGGGAAATTAAATTTGATTTGGGGTTAATGCTTACTTGATGTGATGTGAAGGGGAATTTCTCCCCTTGGTTCGTTACTTGCACCAAGAAAAACAACATCCCATGCAACATTTTAAGTAGACTGTCAAGGTTGTGCAGTTCAATGTATACAATACACTTCTCTCTGCTATATTATTATCAATCACTGAATTACCTTCAATCTGAACAAGAAAGCAAGAACAAAGGGGAGAATCTGTTTCATACAGGGAAACATTCTAAAATCACTTTCAAAAGAACTGTCCATCTGAAATGAATCATTAAATAAGCTTTGTATTTTGCACATTTCACGATGGTTAGGATGATGTAATAAGAGCAATTACATACAAGCAACTAGAAACTTGTTGTCCAAAATAGCTACAGCACAGCTGAGGTTTACTCTGGGTTGGTGGTTTACAGCAAAGCAACAACCTTCCCTATGCACAAAAGCACAAAAGCCGCTATAAATTTAAAGGAAACCCTGAGCTGTATTTGGATGTCATTTTAATTGTATGTGCATGGATTACAAGTATAAGCTGGGGGGGGGGATCAGCTTGTACTTAAATGAACAGAAATTATTGTTACTCAACTGCTGACTCTATAGGGAACAATATCTAGTCATTTAAAAAAAAACCTGATTAAGAAATAGTAGCACCCAGCTACCTATTATTTTGTTGGTAGCAATGATTCACTTATAGTGACACCACATTTGCCAGGGTCCACACATTTCATTCAAGTTAAATATTATAATAGAGAATCAAGTGTTTGTCTTTCCTTCCCACCCCCCACCAGCCTCCTGGCATTTTTCCTAAAACTCCCCAAAGTATAAATTGATCCCTAAGTGATCAAAGTGGAATTGGAGCCTTTGCCCTAGCCCACTATATTCCATCCTCAAACTGAAAAAAAAGGTGTAAAATATGCTAGGAAACACTAGGAACTAGTTTCCTGGGTGGAAGGAAGGCATGTCTGGACAGAGCACAGTCCTGGGAACCTGAGCTCAAAAGTTCCTTACCATGAACTGGCCATTTAAAATTTATTTGTAACTCACCTGCATGAAAGAAAAAAGAAAAAGCAGTGGCCCCGAAACAGAGCCCAGGTCTGCAGAAGCAGCAGGTCACAGGACAAGAAAGGCTTGGGGCAGTATTTATTAAAGTGCAGGTCACAACCCTAAACCAGTGGTCCATGAAATTGCCATCTCCATATCCAGGGCTTCCTAGATAATGGAGATGCCCAGCACAGACTCATGAAGGAGAAAGGTTGAAAAATGCCAGATTAAGGCCTAAATTGATATCCACTGATTCTAGAAAGAAAACACAAAGGTGTAACATCAGAGAAAGGCTTTTTACTCTCCTGACAGTACATCTAGCTAACTCTGATTCATGTAGGACCTCATCCAACTTCACAATTGAACTACATATGAGTATCATAGTAAAGAACAATGAGAAACCTTGAAGGAACCATAATAAAAAGAATAAATATTGCATCTGAAAGGGACTTCATATAACTAAAAGCAAAAAGTATGCTGGGGTAGGTGGAATTTATTTGTAATAAATAGAGGCAAATAGAATTTTTCCTTAATTTCAAAATTGGATTGTGTTGCCCTCTTCAGTACATTGTTAAGGTAGATGAGAATCTGATCTCCTCCTTCCAGATCAAGAGTACAAATTGCATGTCCTCTTTGGCATAAAGAGATGATAATAACAGCCTCTTAATATTTATTGAAGACATATTTTGTGTCAGGTGTTTGAATACTCATATTCAATCTTCACAAGCTATGAGGTAGGTAGTATTATTCTAATTTTCAAATGAGGAAGCTGAGGCACAGAGAATAACTTCCCTAAAGTCACTTAACTAAAGACTGATGCACTTAGAATTCTAAAAGATAGTCTGCATCCAGAATCCAAGCTCTTACTACTATCTTGTCCTTTCTATTTTTTTTTTAGAGAAATTGTATCCACACAAGCAAGCAGGGGAGGGGTAAAGGTAGAGGGAGAGGGAGAGAGAGAATCTTGAGTGGGCTCCATGCCCAGCGTGGAGCCTGATGCAGGGCTGGGTCTGAAGAACTTGAGATCATGACCTAAGACGAAATCAGAAGTCAGGCACTTAACCAACGGAGCCACCCAGGCATCCCTATCCTGTCCTTTCTATGCCCAGCTGTATAAGTCCACGTCCTCCCTTTTCCTTGCCCAGCCACCCAAGTGAAAACCATGCCTGAGAAAACAAAAAGGGCTAGATTCAAAATATAGCTGCAAATGTTAAAAGCTCTCCTACATGCTCTATCAGCACTATCTGGTTAGAAAATGTAATGGAAAAAAGAGCCCAGTCAAATTAACAGCAAAACTATGAAGTAGCTTGAAATAAGGTTAACAAGAAATGTAAGGAGAACTATATAAATGTACTGATGACATTAGAATGAAATATGGCTAACTGGGGGCATATCATGTTCCTAGATAAAAAGACTAAATATTGGGGTGACTGGGTGACTCAGTTAAGTGGCCAACTCTATTTCGGCTCAGGTTTGTGAGACTGAGTTCCACATCAGGCTCTGTGGTGACAGTGCAGAGCCTGCTTCAGATTTTCTCTCTCCCTCTCTCTCTGCCCTTCCCCACCACCTCAAAAATAAATTAATAAAACATTTTTAAATGACTAAATATTATATGCATGTCAATCCTTCCTAAATTTATATATAAATTTCTCATAATTCCATTAAAAATACCAACATTCTTAAAACTTAATATGATTGCCAAGTTTATCTAAAAGAACACAGAAAAATTAAGCTTTTTGTGAAAAGACAAAGAATAAGAAGAAACTAACCCTACCACCTGTTAAAATCTATTATAAACCATCAGTGATTAAGTCAATGTGGTATTGGTACAAAAGTGGACAAACAGATCAGTGGGAAAAAATAATAGCTCAGAAAAGTTTCTAGTCTATATAAAAACTTAATACATGATGTTTTTAAGAAGAAAACAGCAAGGAAGGGAGAGAAATAATGAATGGTACAAAGTCAACCAACTAACCATCGAGAAAAATATTTTTTTACATTATCACTTCCAATCATATGCAAAAATAAATTCCTAAGGAATTAAAAACATATCAAAAAATTCATAAAGATACTGGGGGGAAATGTGAGATAGATATGTATATATACATATAATTTTAAAATTTTTGTATATAATAATTCCTTCCAAAACACTCTAAGAAAAAAATAAGCATAAATTGAATTAAAAGTCATACGAGACACACTGAAAAAAAAGTCTTTGCAACAAATAAAGGGAGTTTTTTCAAACAAATACAAATTTAAACTAAAATTAGATAATTCGGGGAACCCAGGTGGCTCAGTGTCTGACTTCAGCTCAGGTCATTATCTCACAGTTCGTGGGTTCGAGCCCCACTTCAGGCTCTGTGCTGACAGCTCAGAGCCTGGAGCCTGCTTCAGATTCTGTGTCTCCCTCTGTCTCTGCCCCTGCCCTGCTCACACTCTGTCTCTCTCTGTCTCAAAAATAATAAACATTTTTTTTAAATTTTTAAATAAATAAAATTAGATAATCCATTTTCATCTATAAAACTAATTAATTCTCCCTCCCACCAATGTTCCCTATCGTCTCATTTGCCATTTTTCCAACAGGTATACATTCTATTCCAGTTAATTTCCTCTTTATCCTTTCACACAATTCCATGCATATATAAAATAAAATATATAGTCTCTTTTCCTCTCCTTTTTCACCCAAATGATAGGATGCCTACATAGATTTCTGAATCTTTTTTTGTTTACTTAACAATATTATTAGAGATTCTTCCACATCAATATATAAAACACTCATTTTTAAAAAGGGATATATTTTTTAAAATGACATACTCATTGTTTCCATTTTTGCTATACCAAATAATATGGCAGTGAATAACCTTGTATTTACATCATTCTGTACATGGCCAAGCATATCTATGGGATGAATACCCTAAAAACAGAATTGCTAGGTCAAAGGTTATATGCATGCGACTGGTGTTAATTTATACACCCATGAACAATATGTGTAAGACTGCCTGTTTCCCTATGGCTTCACCAGACTATGTTTAAAATTATAATAATGCTTTTTGAGTACAGTGAAATGGGCTCTTATATAGTGTTGGTGGAACTACACATTGCTAATTTTCTGGGGAAAGTATACATCTGAAGTTTTAAAACATGTAAAACTTCAGATAAAACAATTTCACTTCTAGGGAATTTATTCTAAGGAAAAATCAGAGATAATAACAAGATTTATATATAAGGATTATCACAGTGTTATTTATAATAAGACAAAATTTTAATAAAAGGTCAACATTAGAGATTGAGTAAAATAAATTTTATCTATAAAACAGAATATAATTCAACCACCAAAAAAACAGCTTGCTTAGAAATATTTTCTAATGATATAGAAAAAAAAAATTATGACAAAATGTAAAGATACAAAAAGAATCAGAATTATCCCAACTAAAATGATCCTTAAAACCATAAAAATATGAAAGTTTTTTCATTAATTCAATAACTTTTATTGGGCATTTATTGTGTGCCAGGCACTGCAAAGAAAGTTAATGGTCGTTGCCCCTGAGTGGTAGAATTATGGATTATTTTCCAACTTCTTCAAATATTTCTGCTCTTTTCCATTTTTTTCACAATGGAAACAAATTGATTTTATAATAAGTAACCAATAAAAATGATAATAAAATATTATAGGACCCAGCCTACTTTTCCCCCATAGAGCAACAGGTTTCTTAATAATTGTAATTGTAAAGTACAAGTCAGATAATATACTGCATTCAGGACATTTACAGATGTGTCTTCAAAGATGCCAACCCACTGAGATCATCATTTGTTGCAGGGGGCTTTTGGGTATGTAAATCTCCCTAAGTGGCTCAATGTCCTTCATAATGGCACTAATAACAAGAACATCTCAGCCACAATATCAATTCTGTTCTTGGGTCCTAAGCAACAGCAGCCATGGAGAGTTGAGGGCAGGGAGAACTCCAAGGTCTTCAGGCCCATTCAGGGTCCATAAGCAAGTTCAGAATCAGACCTTCACAAACATACATCCTATGCAGTAGCACGTATTTCATGGGGACTTCCTCAGAGCCAGTACCAAACCTCACTGGCTGTCAACTACCAATAGGATCAGAATTTAATAAACAAAATTCCTTGATTTTAACCTCCTTATCATTTACTGGAGTTTTGTACTCACATAAGAGGTGATATGAATTTGCATAATATTACATTTTATTTTTTCAGCCAGAACACTCTGCTTTACTATATTACCTTCTTTCAAACTCTGGCTTAAAATAAATTAAATATTTTAATTTCCTGGAAATTCTTTTCTGACGCAAACAATTTCATCTTTGAGCTGTATACAAAGGGACAAAGTGAATCTCGAGTTGCTTCATAACCAAAATTTTAGAATTCTCAATATTTCTTTAAATGAGGACTTTTACAGGGGTGCCTGGGTGGCTGTCAGTTAAGCATCTGACTTCAGCTCAGGTCATAATCTTGCAGTTTGTGGGTTCGAGTCCTGAATCGGGCTCTGTGCTGACAGCTCAGAGCCTGAAGCCTGCTTTGGATTCTGTGTCTCCCTCTTTCTCTGCCCCTCCTCTGCTCACACTCTGTCTCTCTCTGTCTCAAAAATAAATAAACATTAAAAATTTTTTCAAAAAAATGAGGACTTTTACATTAAGGAAGTAAGATGGAAAAGAGGAGGGTTGGGAAGAAGGTAGTGATTTTTCCTTAATTTCCCTTAAATTTTAGCCCCTTTTTCTGTGCCCCCCCACACACACACACAAAAGCAGCATATTTATTTCTATCAAATAGTCCATGTTATATATAACATGAAAAACATAATTTGAGCCGAAACTCATCTAGTTAAAATGATTACACATATAAGAAATACAATCCTACCAGAGGCCATAGTCTCCATTTATTTATCCAAGAGACAGACTACAGAATTAGGCCGCAGATGTTTTCCCGTAGCAGGCAAACACTTCATCTACAATCAGAATGACATTGTACAGATGACATTCTGTTCTATTAGCTATGGGGTACGGGGGTGAAGCATCTGTTTGTTTGCTTAATAAGAATCTTCTTTGCAATATCTAAATAGTTCTGGTATCTACACAGGACCACTGAACAAACATTTTGCATTGAAGTGCAGTACTTAGTATACTAGAAGTTTACACCACCATCAATTAAACGGAACTAAATCCCTGTCCCAGAGGATTCTCATTTTTTATTTATGCTGTTCAAAGTTAGGCTACTAAATGGGGAGTCAATCAAATAAATGTACCTTTCTTAAAAAGATTGAATCCAGGGACCCCTGGGTGGCTCAGTCGGTTAAGCCTCCAACTTCTGCTCAGATCATGATCTCATGATTTCTCAGTTCGAGCCCTGCGTGGGGCTCTGTGCTGACAGCTAGCTCAGAGCCTGGAGTCTGCTTCAGATTCTGTGTCTCCCTCTCTCTCTTCCCCTCCCTGCTCACACTCTGTCTCTCTCTCTCAAAAATAAACATTTAAAAAAAGAATCGCAGGAAGCCTAAGGCCCAACTTATTTAATCAGAGGTCTTGATTTGTTTGTAAAATTATCACAATGTGAGCTGCATTTTGTCACTTGGGGCCTATTTGATGAAGGCTGTGAGTCCTTGTTTTCCTTGCACCAGATAAGGATTATTTAAAGATCTTCCCCTACCATGAGCATCATAGTATAAGGGAATACAGTACATGCAGGTACTTTGGGGTAATAAAGCAAAATACCTTGGTTTAAGAGAGCATTGTATGGTGTTGGTAATCAACTGTAATGATTTTTTAAAAAAAAATAAACATTTTAAAAAAGATCGAATTCAAAAAAACATTAAAAAGCAAAAAAAGGAAGAAAGAAAAAGAAAAGTTGAACTCATTTCATTTTGTTGAAAAAAAAATGGTGCATTTAGTCAAGGCTAGGTTTGAAATTTGAGCACCTCGGTGACTATCAACTCATTAACTCCCTCCTTTTTTGTTCCACTTTGTTGGGGCTATTGTATGCCTTAGGTTCAAGAAGCTCAAATATGAAATCAAATATTGAAGGGTATTAAAAAGGTCTTCCCTCAAATTGGCTATTTGGTCCTAAAAAGGACACTGAAAAAATATATTTTGCCAAAAGTGACCATTAGAAAAAGCCTATATCATTTTCATAGTATTAAAAATCTGTACAGAATATAGCTAAATGTTACTACTTTAAAATCTCTCATTCTAAAAATAAAATTTGTGAACCAGATATCTAACACTGGTGAGATAAATCTCCTTTTACAAGAGTATACATAATGTCAAGAAAAGTGAAGAAGGAAAAATTATTTTTCATATTATTTCTCATATTTAAAAGGCAAACTGTAAAGAAAAAGGTTATTTTTAAATGTGAAATGTAAATCTGAGAGAAACCTCCAAGAATGGAAAAATAAGAAAAATTTAGAAGGTATGATCTAATTGAAAATTGAAAATAAAGAACATAACTGATATGTCCTGCTTCAGAATAATTTATATTTTATGCCACCTCTTTGGTCCTTAATATTTACTGTGTAATGTAGTAGTTACCTCTTTTAAGTAACTGCTTTTCTGATCTCAAAAACAATGCATGTTTAATATAGAAAATTTGGGAAATTAGAAAAGTATGTTTCAAAAGTAAAAATCACCTGATTTGCTGAAACCTGTGAAAACTATTAATGCTTTGGTAATTTTCCTTCCAGTATTTTTTTCTACACATATATATTTTTCAGTAAGTGGAATCAATCTGTATATGCTGTTTCATTTGCTGATATTTTCAATTAATGTATGTTATGCAAAGAGTGTTTTCTTGCATCATTAAATATTCCTCAAAATATTATTTTAATGTCTTCACAGTATTCTAGCAATGCATGTATATGCATTTGCAGTTTTGAGGGACATTATCAAATTTTCCTTCATGGGAGTAGTGCCAATTTATACACCCACGAACAATGTGTGAGACTGCCTGTTTCTCTACGGCTTCACCAGACTATATTTAAAATTATGATAATGCTTTGTATATTGAGGATATTTTCAATATTTTAGCTCTATAAATTGTACTGAAATTAACACCCTTGAATATGAATTTCTAGGCAAATCTAAAATTATTTCCTTAGGATAACTTCCAGAAAAAGAAACACTAGATATTATAGGGCTTTTAATATGTATTTACAAATTGCCCCCAAGAAAAATTATGTCAATATCAATTCTATAAATTATACTTCATGGAACAGTGCATGATAATCATATCAATGTGGAGTATAATTTTAAAATTTTTCTAATTCTATAAGTAAAAATAAGACATCTTGCATATCAGATTGTTGTCTGTGGTTCCCCCAAAGTAATGGATTAATAAGGAAAGAGTTGTGGAGATTTTAGCTTATATTTTATATGCTCCTGTATTGTTTCACTTTTTAATAAGTATTATAGTATTTGAAATTAAAAGTTAATAATGGCATTCCATTGATATTATTCAGTTACTAAGATTGAAAATTTTTGTATCTACTGGTCATTTGTACAGCTTCTTTATAAATTATCTATTTGTGTCTTTTGCATAATTTTTATATTGTGGTATTTTTCTTATTTATTGATTTGTAAGAGTTCTTTATATATTAAAGGCATTGCTTAAATGTCCCCTTATCCAAGATGCCTTTCCTGACCTTTCTAGAGAACCCTCATTCCTAACAGAACATGTACCCTTTACCCTTCCTTATTTTTCTCCATATTATCACCTAACATCTTATGTATTTATTTGTTTATTGCTTGTCTGTGTGCATAAAATTATAAACTTAATGAAGACAGGGACTTTGTTTTGTTCACTAGTATATCCTCAGCACCTTGAATACTGACTAGCATATATTAAACACTATATAAACATTTGTAGAATTAATAAATACAGGTTCTTTGCTATATAAACTTAAATTATTTCCCCAGCTTATATTTTTATTTGGCTTATTATTTTTTAGACATACAGACATTTCCAAATTTTAATAGAGCCGCTGATATTTTTCTTTGTGTTTATTTCCATTGCTTTTATTCCTCTGAAGTCCTTTGCAATTGATTTTATTATTTGAGTTTTCATCTTAAAATTTTAACTCTTTAATCCATGTGGAATTTATTTTGTCATATAGTGGGAAATAAAAACCTATTTTTTCCAATAATCAATCACATAGCACCATTTATTAAATAATCCTTACTTTCCCCATTGTTTTTTTAAATGTATTTAACTTCTCATCTTGTGTCCTCAGTAATAATATAAGCTATGAGAATAGGTACCTAATATTTTCTCTATCCCTCAGAACTGAGTTCAGAACTTGTCAGTAAAGGATGATCTATGATGAATGGATGAACGGGTGAATGTTTTCAAGCCAAAATATTTATTTTAAAAGAACCTAACTACTAAACAGAAAGTCCATTCACTAAACTGTCATAGAGCACTAGGATTCACCTAGAATAAATGAATACCCTTTAAGATGAGGTAATAACAACCACTGTAGACACTCTTAAGTTACAAGACTTAATTAATATCACCTGAAACCATGCAAAAGGAATTATATACAATTGGCCCTGCCTTCAAGGAGCCCCTGAAAAAATACTCTTTATGAGCTTCAAAGTAAAACAGAGCTTCCCAAGGCCTCCCCAACTGACCTCCCCTTCCCCTGAAATAGCAGTTTATTCCCTGCAAGAAATAGATTGCTTTGTTACAGACAAAACAGTATGTATCCTGCTGAATGCCCCAAATCCTGCTGAATGCCATCAACCAGTCTCCAATATGCATTGAGTTTAATAGTTTAATAAATATGGAATCAAATCTACTTTAAAAGAAAATCTACCTCATTTTTGACTCTCAAGCAAAACATTCAAGTGCCCCATATATATTGATTCTGTAGGGCTCAGTTAGCCTCCCATGGCCTGAAATTAAAAATAACAACAACAAAAATACATGTTTTTATTGAATTCTGGCTCTTTGCGGATTCTCCAAAGCAAACAGCAAAATGAGCAAAGCCATGGTGAACTGCCCCTCATGCCAACAAATGCCACAAAGAGAATGACAATCAGTAAAATATATTGTTAAGCATGAATAGTAGCTAAAGTATTTATCTCCCAAGGTATTAAAATGAGAAAACTTTCAAAGTGGAAGCTTCAAGCAATTGCATTTAGAAGTTGCATAATTTGGTTAGACTGACCTTAGAATGGAATAAAAGGCTGCTTATATCCATAATGTTGGCCTTAAACAGTATGAAAGTTTAGATAATTTATCATGATACACAAAACAGTTCTCAAGAATTCCTAACTCAAAAAGGAGATCTCAGTGACTTCCAGGTCTGTGAAATTTTAGGTAGCGTGATAATGAATAATTTATATTTAAGTGAATTTGTGTTCTTCTGAAAGGTCTAGTTTTCCAGGAAAGAGGAGTGTATCTGCTACACATCCCTAGAACCAGTTCAGACCAACTGAAGCAAGGTTAGTATACTCACTGCTGCCTTTAAGGCAGAACTCACATTGGACAGGAAGACCTATTTGAATGGGGAGGCTACTGAGTTTTGACACACACACAACTCACATTAGACACAGAATATGTTTCCCTCCTTTAAAAGCTAGAGGCTTATACTTACTGCGTCTCTTGTCATAGCTAAGTCCCTTACCCTCAATACCACCTACAAAGCAGCTGTTGTGATCACATGGACTCAAACCTTAATGCGGTCAGCTGTATGAAGCCCTTCAACCCAACGCTATAAAATTCACAGAATTACAGTCAGAGCTGTAAAATAACTTGGAAATATCCTGACCCAATCTCCTCACACAATTGTTCCACGGTTGATGCAGTTTGGCATCTGTTTGGATTTTTCAGAATTCTCCATGTCTTGGAGTGGTTTCCTTAGTAATAATAGATTTCAATAAACTAAAGCTCTTCTTTTATGAGGTTTTTAATTCTGTTTCATCTGTTTTGCTAGTGACCTCCTCCCCTATAGCAGAATTACAGCTTTCTAGATTGTTATCTTTGGGAATACAGTGATTCAAGTGACTCATACATTAGAGATAATTGTCCTGATAGAGTTTGCTAGGCTCAGAGGGTAAGGAGAGACAGGCAATGCAAATGTCACACATTCTTCGATCCCGTACCTCCAAATATGGCTCCATGCACAGCCATAAAACTTTGTAGTTCTGGATTTTTCTCCACCTTCCAACGTCTCTTCTTGAGGACACCAGATGATCAGATATGCAAAGACTGAGTTAGTCCCCTGATGCCGTTCCAACAGTGCCCAGCGCCATGTTATTATGGCTTACTAGTTTTATAAAATTTTGCTCTTTCGGGTCACTCTACAAAGTATAGTTTGTGCAAAGGCAGTTTAACTTTCTTTCCATTTCAGACATTTCCTTAGTATATTTCTTATTGCATCAAAGCACATACCTTTTTCCATTTCTAAAAGAAATTACCAGTAGAGGCAAAATTTAAAAAGTGACCTAGAGATGTAAGGACATACATCCCATTAGCAAGCTCATCAGCCACACAGAAAATTGGTGTTTCGTACGTAGCATTTGAGATTTGTTTCTAAAGAGCCATAACTATTAAATTATTTTGCAATTTAAAAAAAATAGGCAAAATTCCATGAAAAAGCCATTATTTAATGCTAATGCCATGATGTTCTCTCCCTTAAGGTCTTAGAAACAAACGTTGCCATTAGCATACGCCATCACTCGAAAGTCTATACTTGAGAAAATGGAAATACACTAATTAAGGAAATGACCAGTATGGCAAAATCATAGTCAATGCCAGTCTTCTGAGTTCAGTGTACCTCCTGTGTCCTCACCATGGGCCTCTGTGCCTGGCAGCACAGAGGAGGAAATCAGTTTTCCAACAACCCATTCATCATTACCTATAGTCAGATGCCTCTGCTTGTACCTGCATTTTCAGAGCCCTGCATCCGTCAAACATGGCAAGTTTCAAATATGAATGCTAGCTTACAGACATCTTTAGTTGTAAAAATTTTTTTAAAGTTGCTTAAAGGTTAAGCCTGTCCCTCTGAATGCAGGCTGATCGCTGCTCATACAACTCACTTAGAAAAGATATGGTTTCATAGCTAAGTACCTGTACACATAGACAGCCCAAATAAGATTTCCTCAATCCAAGTGAACTAAAGAGGAAGAGGAGGGTTTGAAACAGAATTATGTTCAAAGGGCACAAAAAGAGAAACTGAGCCTCAGAAAATAATTTCCAAAGAATTGAAATTCCCCATAAAATTTTCTTAAGCTGGGTTACATGCACAGCAATGATTATTTGGCTGCTTTCTACTCAGAGCTCTCAATTAAAAATAGTCCCCAGGAGATCTGTTCCTGGGCTATATCAAATTGGGGTGCCCTGGCCTCACATTTGGCTGGTGAATCACACCCTGTTGTGACTAGACTTACAAGCTTGTCCTCAGGAAGACAACCAGCAGAGTGTCAAAGGGTGGGGAGGGGGAGTCTCAGGGCCTAAGCTCATAGACATGTGTAAGATCAGGACAGCCCAGCCTAAAAGACTCCATCACCACAGAGATGGAATAAGTGGATGAGAGAAGCAGATCTTTCTCTTTCTCTCTCTCTCTCTCTCTCTCTCTCTCTCTCTCTCTCTCTCTTTCACACACACGCACACACACACACACTCCCCTAAAGGAAGAGTCTGGCCTTTGGATTGAATTTATCTTCCTGCCAGCTTACACAGAAAATTAATTTTTCTCAGGATAGCAAAATACACATTCTTAGAAGAGGTGCCCTTCATGCTCTGGAGATCAGATTCAGAAATGAAAATAATCCAGAAAGCAAAGACTACCAAGGCCAGTGCTGGTGACAGTGAGTGAGAGCAGCTTGCCACAGAACAGCAGCTAGATGGGGCCCAGTGGGAGAAGCTGAAAACTGGCCACTCTGGCACTCAGAGACTTAATGGAGCATCCGAAGACTATGCACATTAAGGCAGCACTTAAGCATCTAAAATGAAGAGGCCCTGATCCTATGCATGAACACTGAGCTCAAGGAGAATGCAGATTTCACACTAAGCTTCTTGCCTGCTTCAATCCCAAAAGGTCTACTCAAAACTCAAGGTAGCTACCTCTAACACCTATCAATCTAACTGTCACTCTCATTTTGTTCTTTCTGGAAAGTAATATTCTACTTCCCCCAAAGCTGAATTTAAAGGAAGTATCAGAGAGTTCTTTCATTTGATAAAGTAGTTCTCAGGCTCTACTCAATCTGGGAGACACTTACTGACTTGGGGAGTTTTCTCAGAACTTGGAGCAGCAAAGTAAGAGCCATCTCTTTTATGAGTGAGCTCAGGAAGCTAAGACAAAAGTACCAACAACATTCCTGATAGACTTCAGTTCTTCCCAATACAGATTTACAAAGAGTAGAGGGTAATGAATAGGATGGGAAGGGGGTAGTTGTAATCTTTAATTTTTTAAAATCTGGAACAAATATAAAATGTGGCATTTTTTAAAAGACACAGAGGAACATTTATTTTTTTAATTTTTATTTTATTTTTGAGACAGAGAGCAAGTGAGGGAGGAAAAGAGAGAGAGGGAGACACAGAATGCAAAACAGGCTCTAGGTAGGCTCTGAGCTGTCAGCACAGAGCCCGACGAGGGGCTCAAACCCACGAAATGTGAGATCATGACCTGAGCTGAAGTCAGACGCTTAACTGACTGAGCCATCCAGGTGCCCCGAAACGTAACATTTGTTAAATCTAAGTGATACGTATCTGTCTTCTCTGGACTGCACTGTATCTTAAATATTACATAATTACAGTTTTTAATTAAGTGAAATTCAAACAGGAAAGCCAAACAGTGAAAATTCAAGAGAATAATGAATTGGCCCACCTTTCAAAAATTTTGTAAATCTTGCCAATGTGAGGAATCTCACTTTAAGTAAGCAAGAAAGGTGAAAAATCCAGACTTAACAAAGGAAATCTCAGTCAGGAGTTGTTTATTACATGGGACTCTTTCTTTTATGAAAGAAGCCACCCCAGGGTTTCTATAAATATGGAATGCTATCACTGTGGTTAAAGCAGGGTCTAATTTACAAAAACACTCGCTTGCTGCACACCTTTTCAGGAACACAACTACCATTCAAATGTACATCCACAGGTCCTCTTGTGACACCCAATCTGTTCTGTGACAGAAAGCACTTTGAAGCTGCTGTCATGCTAAATGTAGGGTAGCTTGATTGGGGTTTGGCCCCAAATGTTGTGTGTCTAGTTGAGTCATTTGTCTTCTCTGTAATTCCATTTTCATGATTATAGAGTGAAAACACTGATTCCTTATCACGTCTGTTTCAGGTGTCTTGTGGAGCTATGTGGTTCTAGCCAATATTTTTAAGCAAAATGCTGAATGATAAAACAAATGAGATTTCCGCATGGGAGCCCAAGTTCCTGGAGTTGACAAAGCTGTTCTCCAGGCAGCTGCAGTACTTTCCTCACCATTCCCTGGGGAGACACAGGGAGGCGCTAGCAGCCTGGGTACACCCACTGTTAGCAGAGTGACCCTCACCATGCAGCCCACACAAAAACCACTCTTAACTACACAACAGCCAAAAAGGAAATGTAACTGGAAGAGCATTTCCCTCTACAAACAACTGATCCTCTGGGACTTTCACTTCAAGCCTCTCAATTGTTCGAAGTAAATGAGGCTCACATTAAAGGCCAGCCAGTCACACATCAAGAAATTAAGCCTCCTCTCAATAGGGGAAAATGGTCGCTACAGAACCAGTCTCCCGCCTCTCACACACAGGCCTCTTGCACAAATGGTTTCATTTACCCACATCTGAGACACTCGATCCAGCCAAGCTTGGTCTCCCCTAAGCCCTGGAAGCTGAGATACACAAGAAGAGGGGTCAACATCTGAAACTCCACCACAGATCCACTGCAGCACCATAATTGAAAGACTCCAGCTTTGCCAGGAGGTGGCTTCATCCTTTTTTAGCCCTCTAATTCCTAACAAGCAATCCTCCACAACCCTTCAGCCTCTGGGAACAGTATACCAAAACCACAGCAAAGACTGGGGCAAGGATAGGGAAGTAGAGGTCTGCAGCTCTCCCCACCTTATAAGTCTGGCTGAAAATCAAAGAAAAATGAGGTAGGGCCACCGGGACCCAAAACAAGTGGTCCTCAATAAGAAGAATTCCAAAGCCTCAGAGCCCTCTATGGAAAATGTCCTGCCTCCAGGCCTCTAGGGAGAGAAATCTCAGGATCATTAGCAAGTACTCTGGCTGAGCTCAACTTTAGTGAAGGTGTATGGGGAGAGAGGTGATCTCTAAGGTAACCAGTTAATTGGCAATAAGGAATGATAATAATAAATTAGCAAATACTAATGTAAACTAACTCAGTTCTGCAGCAGTTGCATGGAGACGACAGTGGAACAGTTTATTCTGGAACACATCTTGCAAACAGATCCCTACTGGGAAACGCACTGGCTCTGCTAGATATGAATGGGCCAATAAGATACAATGCAGGCAGTGGATGGCCTAGAATGTCTCCTAGTAGAAGCAGAGCCTTTGATTTTTAAAGAAAACTGGAGTGAGTACACTTGAAAAGATGTGGGCTGCACTGTTTTCCATTGTTTCCTTCTACAGCCTGAGGGTTACTTTTCACCCTTTAGAGATAAGACTTAGATGGTTCCAGGACTCTGTCATAACAAGGAAAGTAAAATAAAAAATGCTCAATGAACAATTTGTTGGTTTGTTTTAATTGGAGGTGTTGTTTTGTGTCATTTCCTTGCTATCCAAACTAGCCTCATCATACCTATTAATTTCCTAGGGACTTCTGAATCTGACATCTGATAGGTTTGTGGCTGCTGTTTTAGTTCCTTAACCCAGAGTTTCACTCAAATCCCTGCAAATCCCTAATCTTAAAACTCTGTTTTAGGGACCAAAGCATGCTGAGCTATTTCTTTCTTCATATTTTTCTTCAAAGCCTAACTGATGTTTTAGTTTAATTATTTGAACTAAGATAACATGCACTGAAACTTCCTATAAGATAATTAGAAGCATTCAATTTGGTTTGCCACATACATCCTTAGTCTGCAAACTCTTCCACTGCTACTCATGAAACTGCTCAGTGTTATAGCAGAGCACATACACCCTTAGGATGTCTCATATCCACTGTCCATATTAGGATGTCACCCTTAGGATGCTACAGTTTGCTAGTGAACAGTAGAAAAATAGAACTCAAGATTGAATTTGAAGCCAAAATCTAAATCCTATGCACATATGACTAGAATTCTGGAAGCTTTTGCCAACTATCACTCTCTTAGAGTTGTCAGCTCAGAAATATTCAACATTAGAAAACCAAAATTTTTAAATACCTCGCCAAAGATACTGGGTGTCTGAGCCATTTAACCACCCCTCCCCACAAAGGCAGGGAGGTCTCACCAAAGTCTCCAGTTAGCAGTAGAAGAAATGAGTTGCATTTTCTTCCTCCAGCAATGACCACAGCTTGGGTGACAAAAAGGGTAATGTAGGGATGCTGGTGTACTTTCACTTTCCAGCATCCAATGGTACTCAGTAGGCATGCCTCCATTCCATAAGATTGGAAGAAAAAGTATTTGCCATAATAAGGAGAATCTAAAAATGATGGAATACTTTTATAAAAAATCTTAGCAAACTAGCAAATCTATTATTATTCTCTCTCCTCCATTCTTTCTTTTTCAATCTCTTTTCCCTCTTTCCACTCTTCTCCCACCACACATTCATTCACTTATGCATATACTAAATCTATGGACTAAATATACCAGGATGCCAAGAAATGGAAATCTCACCCTTCAATTTACAATATGTATGAGCTACCTGACATCACTAATTCTATGAAAGTCTTCTGTAAACAGCAAAGGCATCCTCCACTTTCCCTCTTCAAATTCGTGTCCAAAACCACAAAATCCACATTTTCCTGACCAACATTAGAAGACCAGTAAACAATGATATGCTATTCTAGGCAAGATGGTCTCTGTGATACTAAAGGCCGAGTTCCAATTCCCTAGACCAGTACTCCATTCCTTTTACCTTACCTACTACTAACTGCACTTAACATCATGTTCCCTTTGGTTTCGAAAGCCAAAAATACTCAGATCTGGCTAGCTTTGCACACTGATGTAAAAGTTACACTCAAATCAGCACCAAACCTTAGGAGTTCAACAGTAATTCTACCTATAAATGATGGCAGGGCTGCCAAGGAAGAAGGAGAAGGGGAGAACTAAGAAGTCTACAAAGTAACATGTGGTTAGAAACTCTTGTATTACAGGGAAATCACTGGGTGATCTTAGTTCCCCAATCAGACTGAACTCTCTGAGGGCAGATGCTGCATCTCATATTTACTTGGGATCCCCATGGTACCTGCCACACAGCTGAGCACATAGTGGATTCTCTAATAATGCTTACTGGTTTATTTGATTTAATGTCATGGTGATAAGGTGTGATGGAGTGCTTGCTGCAAGGGAAGAAGTTTTGACTCCTCTACAATGTCTACATAAGCCTTGTAACTGACTGAAGCTAATAAAGGGAGTAGGTTTGTCACAAGGTAGCCCAGCAGAGAAACCTAATGTGCAGTGCTTTGGTCCCAATCTGGAGAGTAATAATGTAACATATGCTCAGGAAGGAAATGTTATCCTGAATTGAATTGACCTGTTTACTTTTCTGTCTCCCTGTAAACTCCCCCAGGGTCAAGGATCAAGTGTTTTATTTTTGTATCCTGGGCAAGTAGTACAGTGTCTAGCACATTCTAAGTGTACAATAAATGTTATTGGGTTCAATTAATGATCAAATAAAAAGGTTTAATGAAATAATGTAAAGAAAAATGTGACATAAGATTTAATACAGAAATTTCCATAGAATATCATATTTTTCACATAGTAGCACTTATCACTCTGTGCTATAACTGCTTAATAAATGGTGGTTTCCTGGATGGATTAATTAACTGGAAAATATAAGAGAAGGTAGGGAATATATCAGGATATTACTATCCCAGGAATGGAGAATATCCCATTGAACTAGATAGTAGCATTAATCATTCCATACTGCAAATCACCTATTTGTTTGCTTTTCTCGTCTGTTAGAACGTTCATTCCTTGAGACGAGAGAACATCTTTTTCATTTCTATAACACCAGAGCCTAGAGCAAAAAAAAAAAGTGGACCTTCAACAAATATTAGTTGAATGTATGCATCAATCATTCTTGGTCTTCAGTAGATTTCAATGTACCTAAATATTCTACCTAGTCCACATTCAGGGGCTTCTGGTATGGAAAGAAAAGGAGAAGTGTCATTTTCCCCATGCATAACTTTGTGGCAAATCCAAGTGAAATGGCCTGATTCATCCTCAGCTGTGAGTCTCTCCTTTTTTTGAATGGGTTTGTCAGTTGAACTTTCCAGGACTGCATATGAGAAATACACACTTAACCTCACTGTGTCTAGTACACACTGGCATGGCCCTTGACTAGTCCCACATATTATATCTGTGTAATTTTGTTAAATAAGGAGAGCATGTGGCTTTGTGAGTTGGGGATAGGATCAGAATTCAGACTTTCAATGGCTTTTCTAAATAATTGAAACAATATTTTGTTTCATTCTGCCCATAGGAGTATCAAAAAGAACACCAAGATCTTAGGTAAACCATGCAGACACCATCATATGTCTCCTGCCCCCTCTAAGTATCTCATAAGCACCAGGGCTTACATTTCTCTAGTGCCTTGAATTGATTACATAAATAATCACCAAACCCTCAGATGATTATTTTTTGTCTATCTCCACAAGCAATAGCAGTCAGTGCCTGCACCCACAACCTTGTCATCTTTTACCTTCATTGTTTAATGTCCAATATGAATACTCCAATTATACCACTTTGTAGGTGTTATCTATATAAAGCCAACTTATATTCCTTCTTAGTTACAGTGTCTGTGGGGTCATGCTCAGGTGTGCAGGCCATTATAAATGATTCTCCAATTATTGCCTAATGAAGACATCTATGATTCAAGGAACATGTATGTATCATACCTTTTATATTACACGTCATATTATTCTTTGGACCAATGTTGTATGGTAGATATGCCCGTTTTGTAGATGAGGAAAGGGAGACTCAGACAGTTTCCATATCAGATTCAAAATCATGGTCTACCTGTTTCCACTACATAGCACTACTTTTCCCTCTCCATTGCTGAACTCCACAAGAGTCCTCCAAAAAGTATAGACTTCTAGCTCCTAGTAGTATATACTGAAATCCATAATTATAACTGAACCTATGTAGCATGATACTGGATTTTCAATAAATCCTTATTTGTAGATTTATAGATTGAAAATATTGGTGCTTTGTTGCTTGCAGAATATCAGTTTCTCATTAAAAGCACTGCTGTTTGGTCCAATTAATTCTGATGAGAATTATTCTTCAGGAAACTAGTAAAAGCAATTGATTCAAGAAGTCCTAAAACCCTTTGCCCTATGAAATTGATACAGATACCATAAGGCCATTTTATATGTATCAGAGCCTAAGTATATCAGGCTAAATTATTTCCCAGGCAGGAAATAATTTAGTGAATTTAGTGCTGAAACAGCACTTGCCAGAGAGTTATAGAGCCCTGATATCTAGTCTCTCCTCTCTCTCTCCTTTTCCCTCCCTCTCTCTCCTGCTCTGTGACTCCTTACCATCTCCCTTACCATCTCTGGACTTCTGTTTCACCATCTACTGATGGGAAATCTATCAAGATAACTATTTGCAAGGATCAAAGGAGACAATGGTCATATAGATGCTTCAAAATATGTGGAAGCATTCTTCAAATATATAGTATTCCTTTCATTAGTGGCCTGGAAGAGGACATATGCCTCCCAGTGCATCAAATTTCCAACCAAAGAGGGACTTAAGCAATTCATAGAAAAATGAAATCAACTTAAGAACTTTTAGCTCACCACCTAGCCACCCACCCATCTACCATCATCCATGTTATCACCCTACTACCCTGAAATATTTCAATAGCCAGCAAACACCGGACCATATAATATTTTAAAAAGTGCTTCCATTTGAAAACATTCATACCTGGTAAAGGGAAACTGAGCTAATTCAAATCATAGTTAATTTCTGAAATTTCCATTATTAGTGACCATTCCTACCTCATTTGTCGAACATCACTGTAAGAACTACCAAGAAATGGCAAAGTGGTTTTTTAAATTATTTTGTTAGTCTCCCTTTCAAGCAGCCCATCCATATTCTTGGCAAAGCACATATATGGCCAAAGCAAAAGCAAAAGTGGGCTTCAGGAGGCTGAATCACTCTCACACTGTAAACTTGGCCCGTGAGCATTCTAAGGTTCACCTATCTTTAACACTACTTGTTGATTCTTTCTCAGCCACTTTAACTGGAATGCTACTGCCACTGGCTGGCAAACATACCATATTTGCAACAGGTGGAGCAAATTCATATTATGCCAGAATACCATACAGAGATTTCAAATGCTCAGACCCCTGGAGCTCCCACTCCAAACATCCACCTCTACAAAGGTCCCATATGTTGGGTTACCCTTTGCCACAAGAAAGCCTGGTAGCAAACCCTGACCACAGAAATGGGCTTAGGCAGAGTAGTTCTCTCCACCCCTCCCAGGGAATTCTACAGCATAAAGGTCTATTCTGTCAGCAAGCAGCAAGAGGAGAGATCTGGGAGAACCTCACTGAGCTGCTTAGCTGCACTCACCTCAGGCAAAGGCACACCATTGATGATCAAGTCTGGCTGCTGTGGGCCTTGGCTGTTGAAAGAGTGATGATAGATGTGGTTGGTGCTGGTATTGCGGGTATTCTGGTTCTCCACATTCAGGAAAGTACTCTCAGAGCGGCGGCAGCCCAGGGGCAGTGTCTGCTGGTGGTAGTCGAAATAGTTGAGGGAGGAGGTCAGGGAGGAGCAACTGACAACGTTCATTTTGTCTGTCTCCTCCACATCCCGGGGTACCAGACGAATGTCATTCTTACTGATTTTTTTCTTCTTGCTTGATTTCTTTTGATGCCCATAGGAGTATTCAGCGATTCTATATGACAAAAAAGGACAACATATATTGCTAATGCCCTCCTGAATCATGTGTTCATTAATAAATATTAAGCATCCCACAGAGCTGCACCCCATCTCCGCTCCAGCTTATTCTGGTGCATTACATCATCAGGTTTCTCCCTGTGCTTTGTACTTGTGAAAACAAACTAAGGACCATGCAGTTTTCATATAAAACAGACCAACCTCCCACTCCTCCACCCCCAAATATGTTTCTAAACTTTGGATGTGGAATTCATCATTGTGAGTGGCTATTTAGCAAGGGGGGTGGGCAGGGAAAGTTGAGCCTATGAAAAAGAAAGCATGAAAATGTTCAAATCTGGAGCTCCCTTAGATCCCAAAGGAACCCCTGGGTGAAATAAGAACAAAGTCTTAATTTAAAAGAAGAGGAGATAGAAGGAAATAAAAAATAACCCCCTTTCCAGTGCCTCTAGGCATTTTCCATGTGGGAAATACTCTCAGCCAGGTTCCTCTTTGATTGACCTGATCAGTTTTGGACTGCGTTAGGAGATCAGACCCCATTCTTTGACATATCCTCAGCTTTTCTCCTCCACACCCTCCATCCCACTGCCCTAGCCCTGCTCCCTTCTACTCCCTACCTCACCCCCTCCTCTCCAGGAGAAATCTGATAGCCAAACCCATTTGAATGAGGGGAAATGCTTTTTACCTCTCTCCCCTCAGGCTCACTTTCTCCTCTGCCTTTTTGTCTTGCTCCTTGCTAATGGGAGAAACCTAGATGCAATGCAGACACTTGCGGTTTTGTCCTTTTATAAAACAGCTGAGGAGACAAGTGATGGTTAAACAATTACTGCAAAGGAATTTAAAGGTTAGTGCATTCAGCATCCTTCTCCATTCAGGTGTACCTACAGGCAGCTGCGCTGCAACTGGAACATAAAGGGCTCAATTTAATTAACCCTGACACAGACCCAGCAATGTGCACCAAAGACACCAAGCATTAAGACACTTGTCAAAAGGAATACATTAAAATGTAGCCAGATTCTCAAAGTCATTTATTACTTTCCACATAACGATTTACCTTATTGTTTAAAAATTCCATTTCTGGGCAATAATCAGCAAACAATAGGGTTAATAAATAATACAGGGTTGATCTTCACAAGGGAAACTGTGTTTGCATTCTCGCTCAACAAAGCTAATTATTGAATACAAAAAGGGAGCCCAATTCAGCAGCAATTGCAGATCACCTCACAAGTCTCATAAATGAATGCATTTGGGGAAGAGGCTCAGAAGAGGCTAAGAAAAGGAAACCTCTGCCTAATACATGGCAAGAAAAGCTCTTGAACTTTAGGTTTCTGAAAAGTCTGAGCATACAGATTGCGTATTTCCAGAGGCAAATTCTTACTCTGTCCCCAGGATCTTTCAAGCTGATGCTACTGGAGCTTGAAAGCAGATAAAATCCCAAACACCCCAGGACTAGGCTTTATTTTCTTTTTTAAACTGTTTACAGAATCAATGGGAAGTTTTAATGATTTTGTTTACCCATTATGGGTAAGTTTGGCAATGCCCTGTCCAATTACTTGGCTGAGGCATTCCCTGTGCAGCCCTTTCTGTATTGACCAATTATTTAATTAAACTGTACTTCATTAATTCCAAACCATCACAGGGAACAGAGCTCTTTACAAAATACACATGTTAGTGAAGTTGGAGAGAACTGAGATTTTCTTTTTTCTTTCTTTCTTTACTTTTTTTAATTTCAAATGCTCCCTTCCCTGTTTAATGATCTCCCTGGCAAGCTCTCAAAAAGAGCTCTCACTCCTAGTCATACATTATCAAGAAGTGGCAAAGCCTTCACTATCTTTATTTCAAGATTATTATTTTTTTATTTTTTTATTTATAGTTTACTGTCAAGTTGGTTTCCATATAACACCCAGTGCTCTTCCCCACAAGTGCCCTCCTCCATGACCATCACCCCCCTTCCCCTTTCCCCCTCCCTCTTCAGCCCTCAGTTTGTTTTCAGTATTCGAGAGTCTCTCATGATTTGCCTCCCTCCCTCTCCCTAATTCTTTTCCCCCCTTCCCCTTCCCTTGGTCCCCTATCAAGTTTCTCCTGTTAGACCTATGAATGAAAACATATGGTACAAGATTATTTTTTTTATCAAGAAAAGGGTCTTATACATTTGCTTTATGCTAAGGAAATGGCTTAAAAAGAGCCTACTCTCTCATCTCCATATAAATAAAATTTTACAGACCCTGCATTTTTCTACTATAAAAATCGCCACTGACATTTACAGGTTTCAAAGGTAAGAGTAATATTAATTTCCATTTCTCCCATCTGAAATGACTCAGAGCTGAAGGAAAGAAAAGTCATGGCCATTTCACTAGTAACAGGATTAAAGCATTTATGAGGCATTGCAGCTGCTCTTTTATGGCACCTGATTGATATTCATGTGTGGTTAGCATTTGTCTACTAACTTGTGTAACGCAGAGAATAGTAAAAGGGAAACAATAATTGCATGGCTGTTACATATTCAGGGGGCTCTGATTCACAAAAGTGTGCATTTCAGATGGTGTCAAATACAAATTGGACCTATAGGAACATATTTTGACTGATTAACATGCAAGCACAGATGGCACAAAAGACACACTGGATGTGTAGGTGTGTTGAAAGCACACACACACCTTGGTGGAAATGGCAGCATCATTCAATTTCAGCAAACTAAAGAAACAACTTCTTTTTTTTCAACTGTTTCAATGAGACACTGCTGGAAAAAATTACATGTATTATCCTAAATTGAGTCTAGAAACACTTATATTTATTTGTTTTAGCCAATTGTAAGGAAGGGCCTCAACAAGACCCTTTAATGTCGTTTATCAGGAAATTTTTTAATACTACTTGTCATTCCAGTTTCTGTCTTTCTATTCTCATATTCTCATTTCTCTCTCTCTATCTCTGTGTCTCTCTGTCTCTCTCTCTCTCTCTCTCTCTCTCTCTCTCTCTCTCTCACACACACACACACACACACACACACACACCCTGCATACACTTCAAGAAAAATTGTAACACCATAGCCCATAGTGACATCCACTGGTAAGGACAAGACCTTAATGCTATGGCAGAGTCCCACATTAGAGAAAAGCACCATCAGCTCCAGAAGATTGCTATTTTTACTGCAACATCTGGAAGCAAAGTCCTAACCCCCCACTGGGATATTAGGTCTCTATCCTACCAACCAACCAGATATTTGAAAACATAAGTGACTGGTAGAATGTCACCTTACATAGCCAGATGTTTGGGGAATGGATACAAAACAAGCCAAGAACACACTTTTAAAAAATACTAGTCATTTGCTTCCCCACCCATTCCTGATTCCTGTTCTCTCTTCCCTCAACTCTCTGTTTCCTACCTTAGACACTCACTCACTGGCTCTCTTCATCCTTACAACAGGATAGGGCAACTACCATCATTCCCTCTCCTTTCAGTATCTGTCCTCAAAACACTGTGCCCCTGAAATCAAGTTGTGGGAATTGGTGGTTCTGTTGTAAATTAACTCTCTCTCTCTTTCTCTCTCTCTCTCTCTCTCTCTCTCTCTCTCTCTCTCTCTCTCTCTCTTTCTCTCTGTCTCCCCTCCCTCCCTCCCTCATTTTTTCCCTGCCATAACTTCATGGAGACAGATGTGCAAATTTTAAAATGATAATTGCTTTTCTGCTCATCATCATTGTGTGACAGAATTCACTTGAACAGTAAACGATTGTCTTCCAGCAAACTGTCAGATCAAAAGAATTGATCAACTTGGACTGCCACAGACCTCCCCCCTCCAAAAAAAAGCGCAGCATGTACAGAGCATGCATTTAAGTAGGAAACAAAAGCACTGGGATTTTCACACAGAGACACAGATACACCTTATTCATCCAACACAAAGGAAACAAAAAAAAGTTGGCTCTACCTGCAGTTGTAGGTCCGGATCTCTTTGTTGTCTCGCTTGCACTTGACTGCCACGAAGATCATAGTGACAAAGAGGATGCCCGCAATGGAGCCCAGGGCAATAATGAAAATCAGTGACAAGTTCACTGAGCCCATTGACTCTTGGGCGTCGAGAGCAGGGGACAAGTAGATTAGGACGAGTGCAGAGGCAGAGAGAGAAGTCTTACCATGGTCATGGGCCACCACAATAAGCTCATAGGAAGCCTTTGAGCTCTCACTAAAGGTGCGAGTGGTTCTGACTTCACCATTGACCTGATCTATTTCAAAGAAGCCACGGTCTCCCTCAGTCATGTCGTAGGTGACCCGGCCATTCTCGCCCTCATCGTAATCATCTGCTTTGACGACCGTCACCAGGTAGCCTATGCCAGAGTTTCGGGGAATGTAGACCTCGGCAGTGCCATTGATCAGGGGTGGGGCCGTGATGACTGGTGTATTATCATTGACGTCGAGGATGATGACCCGAACCGTGGCGTTGCTCTGCAGGGAGGGCAGGCCACCATCCTTGGCCAGCACCTTGAATTCGAATGCCTTGGTCTGCTCGTGGTTGAAGGATCGAAGCGCATAGATGTCGCCCGAGTTGGGGTTGATAGAGACATAGGTGAAGACAGGCATGTCCCGCACCTGCGACGGCACGATCTGGTAGGAGACACTGCCATTGAGACCCAGGTCGGGGTCTCGGGCTGACACAGAAAGCAGGTAGGCGCCGGGCGTGTTGTTCTCCTGAACAATGACCTGGTAGTAGGGCTTGGAGAAGTGCGGGTGGTTGTCATTTTCGTCGGTTATTCTAACTGTAAAGGACTTAGCACTCTGCAGCATGGGCACACCGCCGTCACGCGCCTGGATCGTGAGGTTGTACTGATCATGCTGCTCACGGTCCAGCCGTCCGTCCACCAGGATAGTAGAAAAGCTCTCATACTCCTGCAGTCGAAAGGGCACGTTGCCCAGCAAACGGCACTGCACGCGCCCATTGAGGCCAGAGTCCCTATCTGACACCCGCACCAGCGCAATCACATAGCCCGGGGGGGCGCTCTCGCTTACCTCCACCAGCTCGCTGTTAACTGACAGCAGGTTAATGACCGGCGGGTTGTCATTGGTATCCAGAACGCTGACGGTCACCTTGCAGTGTGCCGGGATGGAGTTGGGCCCCAAGTCCTTGGCCTGCACATCCAGTTCGTACACGTGGCCCTCTTCATAATCTAGGGCACCGGTGACTGTGACCAGGCCACTGTGCGGGTCGATCTGGAAAAGCTCGCGCGTGCGGTCGTTGACATAGCCATAGAAGGAGTAGACCACCTGGCCATTGGTGCCTTCGTCTGGGTCGCTGGCATTGAGGCGGATGACCGGTGTATTGGGAGGTGAGTTCTCTGGGATGCTCACTGCATAGGCGGACTCGCCAAACACCGGGTTGTTGTCATTGGAATCTGTCACCTTGATGCTGAGGCCAACAGTGCCCAGGTGCGGTGGGTCGCCGCCGTCAAGCGCAGTGATGCGAAAGCTGTAGTGCGACTGTGTCTCGCGATCCAGACTCCTCTCCACCACAAGTTCCGCAAATCGTGAGCCGTCGCCACGCGTCTTGATCTCCAGGCCAAACAGCTCATTAGGCGTGAGCTCATACGTCTGCACACCAAAGCTGCCGGAGTCCGGGTCATAGGCGCTGTCCAGTGGGATGCGCGTGCCAGGACTAGCCGCCTCTGAGATCTCCAGCTCGATTTGTGCCGCTGGGAAGCTGGGCGCATTGTCGTTCAGGTCCTTGATCTCCACCTTAATCACACATATCTCCATTGAGCTGGACATGACCTCAAGCGAAATGATGCACTTGGGGCTCTGGCGGCACAGCAGGTCGCGGTCGATCTTCTGCTTGGTGACAAGCAGACCCGAACTGGGGTTAATGTCCACCAGGTGCGGAGCTGAGTTGGACACCACACGAAAGGCAGAGGCCTGCCGTGGATCCAGAGCGAAGCCCGCCTCACGCGCGTCCTTGGCCACGTTGGCGATCACCGTCCCGGCGCGCTGTTCCTCTTCTACCGAGTACTTGAGGTTAATGAGGGCGGCTGCCTGTGTCCACAGTACGGCCAATAGCAGCAGCACCGGCAGCAGGAGAGACTCCATGGCTGCGCGGGGCTCTGCCTGGCCTCGCCTCTCCACACCCCTCCGAGGCCGACGCCGCCTGCGCTCCAGCTTCCCGCAGACTTGGGCCGCCTGTTGCGTGCGCCCCGGGGCCCCGGAGGCCGCGGGAGGAGTCCCGCCCAGGGCTGCCCGGAGGCGCGGGGGAGATACCCGCGCCGGCTCCAATGCTGAGGTTGCTGCAGACTCGGAGGGGGTTGGCGGGGGCCCCGGGGGCTCTGGGGGGCCGAGGGAGCGCTGCGCGGCCCCGAGCCCCCTCCCTCCAGCCCGGCTACTCAGTTTTCCCTTCAAAGTTAGCCAGGCGTGACTGGCTGAGGCGGCGCAGGGCTGCGGGTGAGACGCCGTCTGTGCTGCCTGGTTGACGGGAGGCTGAGTCTGGACCGAACCTGGGGCTAAAACGGGGAGGTCGGTGGGGGTGCAGCGTCTCAGGCACTGCCCGACCCGCCTCGGCTCACCGGCACTGGGGCTGGCGGACGCGTTGTCTGTGCACCTGGCATGCGCAAGGACCTCCCCCCAGCTCTCCTAGCTCACTGCAGAGAAAGAACCCGCCTGGAACGCGCCCTCCGAGGTCCGGAGGGCTCACGATGGCCTTTTCGAGGTCTGTTGGGGAGAAAGGATGATCAAAGGTGGGACTTAGAGTTGCTGTCAAGCGCTGGAGACTCCCGGGTATCCAGCTGAAAGGGATGCCGGTCCCAGGGCTGGCAGAAGAAGGGGGAGGGGAGAAAGGTCGGCTGCTGAGACTAGAGCGCGCTCCCTCTCGCTGAGGTTGGCTCCAGAAGACTCGAGGGGGGGAAGGGGGGTCGGCGCGTCTGTCCAGGCTTGGAGGTGGGTACAGAATCCCCTCCACAGAGCAGTTGGACTGCGGGCGTTTGCGTCTCTGAAATCAAAGTTACCAACGCAGCCCGAGCCTCCACGTCAAGTTTGTGAAAACGGGGCGATGGAGATTTGTCCAAGAAAAATCAAAGTCCCATTCTTTCCAATGGCCCAGGGGCGGGGGAGGGGGGCAGGGAACAGGGATGAGGGTAGGAAAATCGACAACAGTACCGGCCAGGAGAGGCGGGGACGCTGCCGCGGGTACCGGGGGCTTCACCTCCTCCCTTGGTCTAGGCTGGGTGTCGCTCTGCGGGCCGCTGTCGCCGCTGCTGCGGTGGGAGGAAACCCTCCTAGCCCAGTCAAATGTCGCTAAGGTTCACCTCAGCAGCTGCCACCGTCGTCGGTTATGTCGCTGCCAAAGTTTACTTGCGGGAGCGTCTAGATTCCATCCTCCCGGAGAGGCGCTGGCCGCGCTGCGTTTGGGCTCCCTCCCTCCCGGACGCTCTCGCACTCGGGAGGTCTGTCTCGCTCCCTGTGAATGCGTGAGAGAGAGGAAGAGCGAGTGTGTGGTGCGGGGTGTGTGAATGTGGAGTGTTAGCGAGCAGGGGTGGGAGGTTTCCGATCTCGGATGAATGCGCTCAGCCGGAATGCAGAGGAGCACAACACGCCAAGGGCCCGCGCCAGGCTAGGGACGCGAGTGCCACTGCCCTCCGGGCAAATCCGGCATGGAGTGCTGGAGCTGTACTGCTGTCTGCGCCTGCTGCTCCGTCTACCCGTATGCCCGCAACAGCCGCTAGTGCTGCTGCTGCTGCTGCTGCTGCTGCTGCTGCTGCTCCTCCCGTTGCTGCAAACTACTGGTGGTGGAGTCTGGAGAGGGCGGATGAGAGCCGGAGCTGCGCAGCCTGGCTACGCCAGGCGCTGGCCAATCAGCGCTCCGCCCAGCCGACTCCAGACTTGGGGCGGGACCAAGGCACGGGGGCGGGGCTAGGAGGGGCCAGCCGGAAACTTACACACCGGCGGGACCAAGTGGTACCCTGGCTGGCTGAGCCGGGGCTGGAGTCTGGAGGCCCGGCGGGCGAGCAGGCGGGGGCTAGAAGACTGGGTGGAGTGGGGAGGAGGACGTGCTGGTTATGAGGCTGAGCATCCCCAGTAACTGCACGCCTCTCTTGTTTGTATATTGCAGAAAAGATGAGGATCTCATTCTCTCGGCTTGTTCAGTTCCCTCACATTTGTTCATATCTTGAATATAATATTCATATTCATATTCTTTCTCTCTCTTCACCACCCTCCCCCCTCCGTCTTTGTCTCTTCACCCTGGGTTTTGTCTGTCTGCTTCTCTGTCTTCCTCGACCCTCCTTCTCTGATAGTGGAAGGAAAATGGAAAGGACAACGCGCCCCCGAGGTGGTGGTCATTCATCCGGCTCTTGGCCGGTGAGTCTTCACTTCAGCTGAGAACCGCGGCAGCCATCCTCCCGGATCGTCACCTCCATCCCTCCTTCCCTGGCAAACGCTGCACTTATTCCCCCAGAGCAGGGCCTTTGGCCCGGTTCGGGTCGCTCTTGTCTGTTGCTTGTTAATCAAATGGGATCTTTGTCGCAGGGACTGAGCCGCGGAGAGGGCAGGACAAATTTCGTCGCCCCTCACCACACCCTTTTGGAGAATTTAGCTCCCTATAAATAAACTGTACGTGGGAGGAGAGCTGGTGGAGCCTATGCCTCGGTGCCGCGCCATGCCTGGAGAGGCCCGAGCCTTGCGGGGAGCTGAGGCGGGCGCTCAGTCCCCATAGGTGGCCGGCAGCTGGATAAGACGCAGGCATGAGGGGCGCCCTAGCCTTCCCTCGAGGTCTCAGTCCCCGGGGACTGCCAGCTCTCTCAGGCGGTGGTGGCAAGGCTGCGGCCTGCCTGTATCAGTGCTGGGAAGCGGGAGGCCAGCGTGACTGGGGATGACATCAAACTCCGCTTGTCTTCCGAACTAAGGCGTCCTGAAGACAGCAGGGGGACTCCTCCCCACCTTGTTCTGTGGCTCTTAATTAAGGTCACCAGCAGGAAGAATAAAAAACACCCTGTGGAACAAGTTGGTTTTTTTTTTTTTCATCATAGAGTGGGGCTTGCGGGGATCAGCTTCTGAACTCACAGTACTTGTAAGAGTAAACCTACCTTCTGAGTGAGTCGTCTCGGATATTTGGGAGTCTTGGGTTGAGCAAACTCATAATTAGCCCAGCGACATTGGCCTGAGCTTGTGGGCTTAAAATGAGACTCACTTTTGCCCTTAAAAACATTAAACAAGAAAAGGGGAAATGGAATTTGGAAACATAATAGATTTTCTCAAAAATGCCATTTTCTTGCAGAGAGCAGCCAAGTTTCTTTTAAAAAATATTTCTTCTTCCAAGAGGTGCTAGTTTAGTAGCTTTACCTTAGGGTCTGTGTAGGACAAGACAGCTTCCTCCTACAAAAAGGAATTATTTCAGAGTGAGGTTACAACCCCCTGGACGTGCCTCAGGGCGCTGGGAGCCTGATCCACTTTTGGCATGGGGATCCTTTCACTCTTTCACATTAGGATGCAATTAAGCCCGAAACATCAGGAGAAAATCTAAGTATCTTCAATGAGTATCATTTAATCTTGGTTATTTAGAGGTACAGGTGGACAGCAGAGTGGGGGCTCAAGGAAATCCAGTGGTCCTCCCGGTTTTCTGCAGACCCGTTTGGAGAAATGGGTAAGTAGTAGAGGAGTGTGACAACATGGCAGGCAGAGTGAGCGTACCTCAGAGCTCCACAAAGAGAAGGGAGGGCTTCATTTGATTTATCACAGTTATTTACCTTTGATGTCATCGAGTGGGAATGAAGTGCATCTTGGTCTAATTAAAAAGGCCTAAAAAGGCATTTGAAATGAATTTGCTATCTGATCATGGGATGTGAGTTTGGCATTTGGCAGCTTTCTAAAATATTGCTTGTACTATTTAAACAGAACAATTAGCAGCATGCTAAAATGTTTGCATGCTATGCTTAGAAGCTTTTAGCTGTAAACTTTAAGGCGATCTGTTCCCCTTTAAGTTAAAAATGGATGATGCCGCTTCCTTGTGGTGAAGGCTGTCAGGAACCTGCTGATCAATAAAAGTAAACTGGCGCCTCCACAGCTTGATTGAGCAGGAGCAAAGAGTCTGAGAAGTAGTCTCGGCCATTAATAATCCCCCAGGTAATGAGAAATGGAAGAATTACTCAGGTAAAATGATTAACATTGCCATGGCATCTGTAAAGATGCACAAAACAAGATAAGAAGGCTGAGGATCTCTTACCTTGGGGAGTGCTAATAGAATGTCTGTATTATACTGTCTTGTAAAGATAAATAGGGGGATTCAATTCACGTACAATGTCATTACCTTCGTAATTGCCATCACATTGTAAAGACATGTTCTACATTTCCAAAGACAAACATGCTCTTCGATAAGATCAGGTTCCCTGCTTCCAGCTTGCTGTTCACGCTTGAGGCATCTCTCCTTTCCAGAGCACCCCAAGTACTTTCAGCTACACTAAATGGTTTTATGGAAACCAGGCTATGAAAGAGGTAGAGGAGTGTATCTTTGCTTTCCTTCTTTACCATCACCCCCAAGCTCAAAGGGATAGTTACAACTCCCCTCCAAAAAATAGCTCTTCCATCCTCCCAGTCTGTTTCTGCAGATAATCCTAACACCGCTTGCTCCCAGAATGTGTTTTTTTTTTCTAATAGGCACACTTTATTATACTCCAACAATGCTATTGACTAAATGAGTGGCTGAAAACACCTTCATGATCAGGAATTTATTAATTAACTTAATAAAACAGTCTTGGGGAAAAAACGTTCTGAATGAAGATAATAAAAACAAAAAGTTCTCTCAGTCCTAGCTTCACTTTAGTCCTGAAGGAGCCTCACCTACTCAGCCTCTTTAGAGACACAAGAGGGACATCTAGTGACCATCCTCAGTATTTTTGATCCAACTTTTGCTGAGGAACAGTGGGTCCTGGATACCAACTACAATGCTGTGCAGCCTGGGTCAGTCTCTGGGCCAAGGCAGCTCTTTGGGTCGCTAAGGCCAGAGTTAAAATTAGTAAGGTTTTTTTAATCTTTAAAATTTCAGCCATACCACTGAAACAATGCTGAATGACAATGGAAGAAGACCAAAATGAGGATATCCTTACATTTAAATTGAGCCAGTGTGTGAGGATAATTCTTGCTGTCCTGATATCAAAAAGGATAGAGTAAAAGGTTTTGTTCAAAAAAGTTAAAATTTATAGTAAATACTCAGATACCAAGATATGAAGACTGTATTACTGACAAGCTTAAGGGAGCTTTTTGAGATGTGTTTTTAAAATGTTTGTTTCAAGCTCCAAAAAGATTAGCTATCACATAACTCCATTTTCTCTGACCCCCCAACTTCCTCACCCCAACCTTCTGCCTTTGCTGCAAAAATGTGGATCATCTACTAGCTTGGCTTTTGTTGCATCTCAGGTACATCCCATTCTACCCACACAATTTGACCAGCTACCTGATGAAGTTCTCATAGGAAGAAAAACTTTATCTAACAACAACGAAAATAGCCAAAGTCAAACTTTCTTCGGCCTGTATATCTGGTCTCCTTACTTAGGTTACAATCCCTAAAGTAGAGAAAATAAAAAATGAAAATGGAGGATACAGCACAATACTGGAAAGTGTCATTACTAAAGTCATCTTTTTTAATCTTTATGATAGCCCTGGGAGGTAAAGAAACTTTGCAGGTGTGGAAGCAGAGTTGCAAAGCAGATCAGTGATTTGCCAAGATGACCTCATTACACAAAACTCAACTACATCCCTTATGAAATCAACAAATGCTGGATGTGTGACCAGCATTGTGTTAGGGACTGAGAATTTTTTAAAGTTTTAAATTCAGTTGATTAATTTAATAGGAGCATGTAATTCTATATACTATGAATTTTTCTAGAAGAGGAACTAGAAAGAGGTATATCATGTTGATGGCTTCCTAAAATTCTGTTCCCTTCTGCCCAAAGTGATTGCCCAATTTCTAGTTAGTCTCCCCACCCCACTACACACACACATACACACACACACATACACGTGTGCGTGCGCGCATGCACACACACTGTCCCAGGCATCACAAGGAAAGTCATTAAAAGCAACAACCATAGATGAAGACCTGCTGGGCAGGGGAGGGATGCCATTTCCACCATAGTGGATGCTGTTTCTGACCCTTCTGAAATACCAAGAAGACTAGTTAAGAGGCCAAGAAATGTCTTTGAGGTCTCTTGCACTTTTTCTTCCCTCTACCTCCCAAGCCCTATTCCCATTCCCATACTGTGACATAGGATCACAGTGACACTCAGGGAGCTGTAACAAAAAAAACAAAGAGAAAATACTCCTTATGTGCTAAAATTGTTCACCATGGCCCTGTCGCCTGCTTTTTCCAAGAAACATTAAGAGTGTTAGGGAACAGTGGTAAAAAAGGTACAGAAAGCTATTATTCACTGCAACTCTTCCCATTTTGACAAGGCCAGCATCCCTGAACAAATTATGTCCAAGCCCCCTCCATGTTTACCTCCTCTCTTTAGAAATGGCACTTCCCACAGGACCAAACCCCTGCTGCTGCAAAACTCATAACTATCCCTAAATAAACACACATCATGGGGACCATTTAATTAGCAAAGGCTAAATTAGCAGATACATTTCAATAAATGACACCACTCTCTAACACCTTCTGTACTACCCTGCAGTGACTACTTGTGATGTTTTGACAGCACCATTTGGGCTCCCAGCATTATTGCTTCAACCTTTTCATGTAAATTCTCTCCAAGTGGATCCCAAACACTATCTTCCTAGGTGCAAACTCATACCAACTGTTATTGTTCCCCACCACTACCTTGGAAAACAGAGAGTTCTACTTTCAAAGGCACTCTGATCAGAGCATGCCCAGCCTTCCCACTGCTGCCTCTCTCTTCCCAAGGAGTGTTAAGAGTGACATTCCACACACACACACACCCCTAGGGGAAACGCTCTCTTGACAACTTGGGAAGAAAACGATCGCCAAATAAGAGACCTCAAAAACCAATTGAAATATGAACTGAATGCTAAAGAGAGAGAGAGACAGTCAGACAGACAGACAGAACTGTAAATGTACAGACTAGGGATGCACTCATTTAGGGCAAGTCAATTTTTTTTGAACTGCTACCCTCCCCCCAAACTCTAGGGCTACAACCTAGTGGATGGATCCTAAGAATCCCTTGTACCGTGTGTGTAACTTCCTCAGATTAGAGCTCCAGGCAGGGGCTTGGCTTTTGACTCTCAGCCTAGATTTCTCTCACAGTCTCTTCTGTTCTTTCTGGAGTGTTGAAGCAAAAAAAAAAAAAAAAAGAGGCAGAAATATCACTGAAAAGAATGGCTAAAGGTGCTGAAAGACCTCTGACCAACATATCAGCCCTACAGGACAGGTCTTGAAGATCAATTTTCCAAATTAAAAAAAAGCTAGTTGTCTGGTCTTAATGGAGGCTCAATTCATTCTAGAGATGTACACAGGACTGGAAACAAACCAGATTTTTCAAGGCTTAGAGATATATGGTGATAGACCTGGAGTAAGTGTGTAAACTCCATGCTATAGCACCGTTTTGCATTAAGTTCAAATAGACAGTAATAGTGAGAGAATTGGTAAGAAGAGGAACACAAAAGTCAATCTGATAAGCCAACTTCTTGGGCTTCTGTAAGTGTCGTGGGCCAAAGATGATATCAGTGAGGACACCAGACCTGTTGTATATGCTTTTAGCTCTAGGTGACCAGGCTAGACTTAGGCTAGGCCTAAATTGTTCTCAATTCCTCCGAAGATTCTCCCAGAACTCAGGAGAGGCCTTGTCTAGCTCCGTGGGAGTTCTAGCTGCTCCATTGACTGATTTTTCACTGAACTAGGAAAACTTACTAGTTTGTTAATGTCAATTTAAAAACAAAACAAAGAAAACTAATAAACATGAACAACTACCATTTTGACAGATGCAGTTACATTACCTGGGCTAGCAATGTAAATACTAAAGGCATGTCATGTATGCCACTAACAAAACAATGCATAATATTTGTTCAGATCGACAAGCCCTAGGGCAGTGGAGAGTAAACTGAAAAAAGTAGACCCCAGAAGGAGGCAGAGAGAACACCACAAAAGGGATACATAGAGCAGAAGTGACAGAAAAATCATTTTAGCAACAGAGAAGTTATGCACCTTTTTTGAATGAGAAGAAAACATGGCTTGCCAGCTGAAAAAGTATCTTGATTTGGGCTCCAACAGTTTGCATATTGGTGCACTGGACTTGGGGGTGAAAGTATATAAATTTGTGTCTGTTGCCTGCAGCTGGGGCCAGAATGGCCATAGAGAACCAATGACCTTTCTTCCAAAAGCTGGGAATTAGGAAGAGTAGGGAAAGAGAGTGTCCTGTATCACAGGAGACACCAGCTGGGCTGAGCTTGGCTGGTCTCTGTTAGCAAAGATCACAAAATGCAGCGACATCAGTACCAAGCAATATCTACTCAGGGATAAAAGCCTAGGCAGCAGTGATCAAATTAAGTCTCATGCCTAATGATGGGTTGGTAAGAGAACTAACAGTCTTAGAGAGGAGCAGGCCCAGCTTGAGGGCCATGCAGCTCTGCGTGTTCTCTGCCCTGGGAAAAGGTGGAAGTTGAGAAAGCCTCACTGTTTGGCTGTGCAGTTTCATTTGGGAGAACAGGCAATCAGTTCTGGAAGGCTGACTGAAAACAGTAGACAGGATGTTAGCTCAAAATGAGATCCATCAATGACTTTGTTGCAGCCCCAGCCAAACAATCAAAAGCAAATAGTCAGCTTCTGAAATCAATGCTTCATGAGATGATGAGCCAGCCAGTGGGGTTCACATGAGGGTGGGGTGGGAAGGAGGTTGGGAAAGGAGGGTAGAAAAATTCTCTTTCAAGCCACCCACCAAAGCAAGCAGCTGCATTTCCTTGAAACAGCAGATTTGGTTCCTAGCAAAATCAGAACTGCAGTCTCCTAGCAAAGCAAAACAAAGGAACAGGGAACAAGATATTTTTAAAAACAGGAAGGCATTTTGGCAACAATCACAGGAGGGCTGGTAAGCCATTGTGCTCTTGGGATCCATCTGCTGAGCTCCAGAACATTCTCCCCACACTCCACCCCCATCCAGCTCTCAGACTGCATGCTCAGGGTCAAGAACAGGGTCATTCAAAAAGAAAAGGTAAAGATGAAAAACAAGAAAATCTGGGCTTTATTTCTTCCAGCCATGGAGGATGTGGTGGGAGAGACAGGAAAGCCTTTCTGATTCTTGATGCCATTTCAAGAGAACAAGAGTGGGTTTAATTAAATTAATGGAAATACATTTAAAATTAAAATTGGTGACCAACTTCTAATCAGCCTAGTATTTGTTGCTGTGAGAGACCCTTGAGAGAAGCATAGTGACTGCACCTTTAAGGACCTGAATAATTTTATAGCTATTAACAATTTTGTTAGTCATGCAATACCAGTGAACACCAGCAAGGTAATCAAATTGCATGCTCCATAGAAGAGATCAGAGCTATCTGGGGGAAAAAATTAAATAGAGAGTCTCTCTTCAATGTTAATGTACATGAAGACACCTTCCACAGATCCCTCTTCCCAATGTAAAGAGAATAGAAAGCTCTCTGTCTCTCTCTGTCTCTCTCTCTCTCTCTCTCTCTCTATATATATATATATATATATATATACACATATATATAGCACCCTCTCTCTCTCTGTCTCTCTCTCTCTCTCTCTCTCTATATATATATATATATATATATATACATACACATATATATAGCACCCTCTCTCTCTCTGTCTCTCTCTCTCTTTATAAATATATATATATATTTATATATATAGAGAGAGAGCTATATATATATATATATAGACAGAGAGAGAGACAGAGAGAGAGACAGAGAGAGAGAGAGCTACACATATATACATATATATAGCACTCTCTCTGTCTCTCTCTCTGTCTCTGTCTCTGTCTCTCTCTCTCTCTCTCTCTCTCTCTATATATATATATATATATATATATATATATAGCACCATACTTGATCTTATGGTTGGTGAAACCACCAGATTAAAATCCCAGCAAAGGTAAACACCTGCAAGAGTCAGAAGAGAATTCACAACTCTGAATGTTACATCTTTACTTGCACATTACAAGAGATTCACAGATGGGCCTCCTTTCCTTTATAACTCAGGGCTCTGGCTATTACTTAGTGGACCATTAACCTGTTCCAGTGTAGCATTAGATTTTTCTAGCTAAGGAGAGTAAAATAAAGATCCTTAATTTAGTTCCCTTTTCCATGAGAAATAAATAGCTGTCACAAATCCAGAACAGCAGGGTTCACGAACAGCTTTGGAACATTGAGATCAATGAAATCTGATCCTCTTTTGAGAAAAAGAGATCCACATAGAATTTAACCAAAGATTTCTTACCAGAGGCAGTTCCCGGTCATCAGGAAGCCTTTGAAGACCCTCCCAGGATCCCTGTTCAGTCTTGTTTGATCTCCAGTGAACATTATAATAATCATAAAGCAGTTTTATAAATGTAAATTACTCCATAGATGCAAAATAACTATGTCCAGCCTAGGCAACTAATTTCTGATTTCTGGAACTTCCAATAGATTGGTGTCAAATATATGGCAGAAACAGCAAGATAATTCAACCTCTGAAACAAATTTACTTGTAAGGATGATAGTTATTATGATGACTATCTATTTCCTCCTTGCTCCTTCAATTTCTCACCCTAGTAACTAATATTTGCACATGAAAGGATTTTATGTTTTAATACATCCTTATGTAATATAGGTTTCTTGCCAATTGTAATTAAAAATGAACCTTGGAACATCTGGTTGGCTCAGTCAATTGAGTGCCTGACTCTTGATCTCAGCTCAGGTCTTGATCTCAGGGTCATGAGTTGGAGCCCTACATTGGGCTTTATGGTGGGTGTGATGCCTACTTAAAAAAAAGAACTTAACTTCAGTTTATTCTTTGTCCTCATTTAAGCCATCACCATCAGGAAATATTACTTAATGGATCTACGTGCCTATACTTGGTGCTTAAGACTGAGATGAAATAGCAGTGTAAGATGGGAATTTTGTCCTCTGAAGGCTTATAATCTACTTGTGGGTATCATAAATGGAGAACTAAAAATACTAGGAAGCATTTATTAGGTGTCAGAGAAGTAGTACTTATCATTAATATTGCCTAAGTCGAAATGGAGACTGAGCACCTAGAAGCTGTGGGAAAGTCTTTCAGGTGAGGGAAAGGGTGTTTGTAAAGGCGCATAAGCTTCAGTAACTTCTTTGCTTTAGGGAAACAACAAAGAGTACAGTCTGGCTCAAGTATTTATTTTACAAACACCATTGAAGTGATGTGGTATACTTATTAATGGCACAAGCTCTGAAGCTAAATAGATCTGGGTTCAAGTCCTGGTTCTACCATTTCCCTAGTTGAATTGAGTGAACTTGGACAAATTAATATAATATCTATTTCGTAAAGTTGGGGAATTACATGAGATAATACCTGTAAAGCGAGATAGTATCTTAAAGCATTTCATATTTTACATGCGTGGCACAAAAAACTCAGTAATTTTTACCTGCTATATTTACTGAGTTCCACAAAGTACCAGAAATAATTCAAAATGCCAGGCTGCTACAAACAAAGAGAAAGCCTCTATCCTTGGATCTCACAGAAGCTTTGTTCAGTGGAGTAATGAGAATTGATGTTGAAAAGGTAGGTAGAGACTATTGTGCAGAACCTTGATGGCTAGAACAAATATTTAGAATCTTATACTGGACGTCAGTAGTGTCATCAAAGGTTTTGAACAGGTTAGTAACTAAATAACATTTTTTTGTGATTTGTGGTTTCCTTGGAAATGACAAATTAAGTTGGCTCCCTCTAACTTCCTCTATTTTTTATGCAAATCCAATTCCAGTACAACATACACCAAAACAGTATAATAGAGCAAGTTCAGGAGTTTGGGCTGAGAATGGGTAGCAGCACTGAGACCTGAGATAATGGAAGTCAGATGAGGCTGATATAAGTAATGGCAACTGGATCTTCAAGGCATTGTGTACAAGGAATTCATGAAGTTCCAATATGTTTCAAGGAGGAAGAGGACAGGACACATTAGCAGAAGATTCCAGGCAACAAGCACAGATGGAGTCCTGTTAGATGGAGATCTGTTTGTAACAGAAGGTACAATGAACAAAATCTATGACTTAGTTACCCAGAATACATCTCCAACACATTTCATGCCAGAGTAAAGGTCTTTACAGTTTACACAACACATTTAAATAATTTAATGTGTCTGTATCTTCATAATTTTCATACCCTATACTAAATCCTCAATCACCTTACCTTAGTTATGGCTTGGATGATTTACTTGGGCTCTGGGCCTGGACCTAGAGGTGGGTCCCATTAGTAGATCTAGTTGTAAGTAGCTGGAGAAAACAAAGGCAATAGCGAAAAGAAAGAGGCTGACACAGAAGACTGTTTGGTATGTGTTGCCTTGGCATTTTGTTTTTGGCAAATGTTCCTTGAAAAAAATGTTCCTCTGATTGAGATCTGTGAATCATTTTTTGTTTAGGAAATTTTTCCTAAATTATCATTCATTCACTTGGAAGTATTTATTGAGCTCCACTGTGTGCTTAAGCACTAGGGAAAGGAAAATGAACAAGACAAACATAAACATGGTTTATGCCTTCATGAAACTTTTAGAACAGTGAGGGACAGATTGAAAAAAAACCCAGACAAACTGACACCTACAACAATTACAAGTTAAAATAAGTGACATGAAATACATAAACATGGGCTGAAATAATGATGATGAAAGCCAGGCACTGTTCTAAATGCTTTATGCACCATAACTAATCCTTACAACAACATTATCAAGTATGTGCTATTATTTTGCCTATTTTACTAGGAAACTGAGATACAAAGGGACTAAGTAACTTGGGTAACATAGCTAGTGGTAGGCAGAGCCACGGAATGGATTTGTCTGTCTCCAGAGCATGTTTTCTTAACTACTGCACCAAAGAAGATGTTGGAGAAACTGACTTTGGAACAGATGGTCAGAAAAGGCCTCTCTGAGGAAGTAACATTTAATTTGAGATGTAAAGACTGTCTAAGGCAGTCTACATTGATAGGAATTCGTTAAATGCCAAGAGATAGTCTGTTGAGCAAACCTGATTTTCTTCAAGATATTTGCTAGCAGTTAGACCAGGAAAGTTTCAGTAAAAGCAATAAGAACTTTGTCAAACAATCACATAGTATAAGGAAAAGACCAGAAGGCAGATATTAGTATAAGACCTGGTAGAAATGGAAATCATGAATTCTGCAACACTGGAAGTATATCTGTAAAACCATGTATCGCTATGGTTTGCATAATTTTGAAGACAGAAGGTCCTGGAACTCTCCTGTGTACTTCCACAATTTCCACCTCTGTCAGATCTCATGAATGCACCAGAAGTGTGGTATGTTCCAAGCCTATGACATTTCTTTTTAGGCCTTGCTTTGGCTTAATGAAAATTAATGTGTCTAAGAGCAATCTGATGACCACTACAAATAACCAACTTCTTCTATGTGAACATAAATCAAGCCCCACTGAGAGTGGACCCAGCAAATAATGGCTCTATTGGTGCTACTCACATAATTGCTTTAGGCCTGACATGTGGACCTACTTCAAAGTTCAGAGGACAATTACTTTCTATATAACCTATCCATCTTGCATTAGGTTTCACTTATCTGTAAAAAGGTAACCCCTACTCTCTCCTTGACCAGGAAGAATGCATCAGATCAAGCACTGAAGTTCATCTTTACCTTCTGCCAAGACTCTCAACTGAAGTCTGCTGTGAGGATGGACTATGGTGGCACCCAAATACCAATGTAGATGGAATCAAGGAGATAAGTGTCAAGACTCTAAGTATAGGTTGATAATAGGATGTGGAGCAACCAGCCAGTTTTCCCATACTTCTTAGGTCTTATAAAGCACTGAGTGTGGACTCCTAGCATAATTGACAAGAAAGCCCTAAGCCTCTCTAGAGTTGAATATATTTTCAGTCAAGAGGTTAACAAAAAGGATTGCAGTATAGTTGGGCCACAAGATTAATAATGCGCTAGCACTGGTCAGACCTAGGTTACTAACGCATTTTTTTTATTAATCATAATGGATAGTAATGGCTAGTACTAGCATAAGAGAAGTTTGTTTAAAAATTCATTACTGCCAACCTTGTAAATTTCATTTTACAGTTCAGGAACTAAACCCTCTTCCATAATCAAGTACCTCCCAAAGAATTAGAAAGCTTCTAGAGAAAAGGGCTTTTCTCAGACAAGAGAATTAATTTAACATTCCGTCTGTGGATAACTGGCTGTTAGGAGTAAGGTTGACAATTGTTGAAATCCCCCACAATTCCAGGTGGTGGCAGCGCAGCTCTATCTCCAGAAGCTTAGAATAACCTTTTCATACTAAACTTTCGAGCAGCTCAGCAATTGCAAATGACTGGGATCCAGGGGGAAATCAAAAGTCACAACAGTGACCAAGTCAGACTAAAATAGATGCAGGGTTATAAATGAGGTTCCTTCAAGCTCTGCTATCACCAGACACAACTCCAAGGCTCTTGGATTCATTGACAGGAGGACCTTGGCTGGCCATTTCATAATGGTATTTACTATGTAGGCCCAACAATGTTTTCATGTCCAAAAGGGCCAAAGATAGATCTGGTTTCTTCTTTTGGGCTTCTGCTTCAATAAACAGTGACCTGGGAAGAGATTAGAAAACTGGGAGAGGAGAGACATGGGGGAGAGAGAAACAGTTCTTCCTCTCTTTGGCTGGACTCCATTCTTCCATCTCTACTTTTCAGCCTAGAAAAAATGGTGTAGGTCTCCCAGGATGGCTGTGACCTACTCAAAGTGGTAGGATGAAGCTGAACCCATAGAAGAGCTGGGATGCCATTTTCTTTTCCTCTTTGCCACCCTAAATCCTCATCTCACAAAGGATATACGATTTTAAGCATGACTAGGAAGTGAAGACAGCTCATACCAGGAATGAATATTATTTTCTTAGAAATTGAACTGTTCCCTAGCTTATAATCACAATAGTGACAAAGGTTTAAAAAAAAAAGTATACAGAACAACCGTGGGTAAAATTGAAATAAGGCAGTATTTAGGACCAAACCTGATTCCCTGAGTATCACAGAGGAATAATAATGTTCTCCTTATATTCTTACATCACTACAGAACTCTATTTTTTATAAAATACTTTCATGTAAAGTGTTGCATCTGAGATTCCCAAAAAAATTTTGAGATAAGTAATAAAATATCATTTTACAAATGAGGAAACTAAAGCTATGATAATTAAGGGACTTGCCCAAGGTCACTTAGGTAGGAAGTAAACAGAAGTCAAGACTCAATCCTAAGTCTGTCTGACTCCAAATTGAGTTCTCCTTCTACTATACCTGTAGTTCATAATGTTCTTTATGAACATAAGGTCTCCTTTCCAGATCAAAATGTTTTTAGACTGCCACAAAGGAAGGCTGTTCTTTTAGTAGTTGCTGATTTAATAAAATGAATCATGACAAGAAGCCACTCTTAATTCAATAATGCTTTTAGGGGTGCCTGTGTAGCTAAGTGGGTTGAGCATCCTACTCTTGATTTAGGCTAAGGTCATGACCTCACGAGTCTTGAGTTCAAGCCCCGCATCAGGCTCCACACTGTCAGGGTGGAGCCTACTTGGGATTCTTTCTCTCCTCTCTCTCTGCTCCTCTCCCACCATCTCTCTCAAAAATAAATAAGTTTTTTCACGAGAGACTCTTGAATACTGAAAACAAACTGAGGGGGGAAGGGGAAGGGGGAAAGGCAATGGGGGGTGATGGTCTTGGTGGAGGTCACTTGTGGGGAAGAGCACTGGGTGTTATATGGAAACCAACCTGACAATAAACTATAAAGTTTAAAAAAAATAAAAATAAATAAAAAAAGAAAAAAGAAAAAAAATAAATAAGTTTTTTAAAAAAAACTTTTAAAAAATAATGCTTTTAAATGAATTTACAACTTATCCAAATAAAACCAGTATTCATATTAAAATATTAGTTGGTCACATTGCTTTTTAGTCTACAGATAATGTTTGGAATATATATAGATTCACAGATCCTGCACAATGGTTGGGAACCTCTTCACTAAATCTTAGCAAGAGAACTTGATTCTTACTATAACCATAAAACCATTAAACAGGATAGTGTGGTGATTAAATGCTTAGGCTCTAGAATCAGACTCCCTTGGGTCATGATGGTGTCTATGCTATGTAGGTGCAGATATGTGATTTTGATATTTATTAAGACTACTGCCTTGGACAAATTGTCTAATCATTATGTGTCTCAGTTTTCTCTTCTTTAAAATAGAATAATAATAGTACTTACCTCATAAGGTTGTTGTAGACAATAAATGCAATGATGCACATAAAATTCTTAGCACAATGCCTAACACACATAAATTACTCAAAAATGCTGGATTTTATCTACTACTAATCAATTCTATTATCTTTATCAGGTAATTGAAATTATCTTTGATTATTTCATCTGTGAAATGGAAGTAGTGAATGCTTATTCACCCTAAAGTAGGTGGCTCACTAATATCTTTAGGTCCCTTCCAACTCTAAGATATATGGTTCTGAAACTATCACCAGCTCTTCCCTATAACAGAACTACTGCTAGCTTAAAGGAGCCATAGCAACGAAACCTAGAAGCAGAGAAACCTATGAAAACTCTGCTATTCAGAACAACAACCAAAGCAATGTAACTAGTCTGGTATAATCTCATCTTAACTTGATTACATCTGCAAAGATCTTATCTCCAAATAAGTTCATATCCGCTGGTCCCAGGTAGACATGAATTTGAGGGAAGGGGCAATACTCAACCCACTACTTCTAGGAACATTCCTTCATCTGTCCACACCTCAGTTTCCTCATGATCAAATTGGTGAGAAAAGTAGGCTCAAAGTATTTTGCTGATTATGGAAAGTCCAAATTTTCCAGAGTCTATAATTTTTATGGTCTCCAGCCACAGGTACTTATAAGAACATGAGACAGCACCAGAACTCCCAAAAGAAATTCAGAAGTATGAAGGATTGTGGTCTGTTTTCTAAGCAGATCAGTTCAAAGCATTAACTGACCACAAAATATCAACTCCCACATTGTGCCAATACTATGGTAAATACTATGATAATGAGGACCAACTCTTTTATGTATTTTGAGCAAGTAACACCTTACATTGTGGGTGCTTAATAAATGTTTATCATTATCATTACTATAATTGTATCATAGGTTACCAGCAGAGATAGATAGTGCTCATTACAGTTCTGTTTTGATATAGTCTCAGTGGGGGAAACCAGAAAGGAGAAATATGTTCTCCACATGACATGGATTGCCCGGTATAGCAAGTTTTGCCTCTGGACCACATCTATGGGATTTTTACACTGTTGTTCTCTTAAACTCAAATCTGTCACCTTCCTCCTTATAATTAAAACACCCTAAAACACAAACTGCATTAAATCCCAAAGATAATGATTTCCCAATTTATTTTTACTGAGGACAGTGAGAGTAGATGGAGAAGAGGTACTCATAGGGAGGTACTGCGGTGTCTTGAAAATAACAAATACTTCACTAGTATTCAGAAAAGCCAAACCCCATCCAGTAACCTACTACTTACTATGAAACTCTGATGTATTAGTTTCCCAGGGCTGCCTTAAAAAATTACCACAAACTGGGAACTGAAAACAACAGTAATTTCTTCTTTCATAGTTCAGGAGGCTAGAAGTCTGAAATCAAGGAGTCTGTAGAGCCATGCTGTCTCTGAAGGGTTTATTGAAGAATCTCTTCCATGCTTCTCTTCTGTCTTCTGGTGGTTGCTGGCAATCCTTTGAGTTCTTTGATTTGTAGTTCCATCACTGCAACCTCTGCCTGCCATAACATAGTCTTCTACCCTATGGTCTCCATGCCTATGTCTCCAAACCTTCTTTTCCTTATAAGAACACCAGTCATTAGATTTAAGGTACACCCTAATCCAGTATGACTTCATCTTAACGTGATTACATTTGAATACATTTGAAAAGAACCTATTTCCAAACAAGGTCATATTAACAGGTCTTAGGTGGAAATTAATTTGAGGGAGGGAACTATTCAACCCACTACACCTGGGAGTGTTGCTGAACCATCCCATACCTGTTTTCTTATCAATAAGTTAGTAATCATTTCTCTGGCCATATCAATCATGCAATTATAAGATATCCTTTTAGGGGAAATAGTGTGTAACTGGGAACTACAGATCCACATTAGTGATTCCAAAACCAGTTGGTAAGATGGATAAGTAGGTTTTTTCCTCCATTCCAAAGTGCAAGTCAGGTTCACTAATAATGTTTCTGGTTGATTGCTTGCTGCAGGAAGAACAGTTATAAGGAAGCAACATATTACATGTTACAAAACTACAGTCTGGGTTTCTATAAACCAATCTAACATATACATTACATTACATTATTTAATATAAATAATAGAGACTTCAGAGGTAATCACTTTTGAAAAATAAAATGTGCTTTCCTTTAAATAGAAATAAACTTATTGAGCCACAATCAATAAAACAGACTTTACAGTGTTTTTCAGAATAAGAATTCATAGAAACACCCCCGGCCCTTGGTCTCCCTAACATAGACATAAACCCTAAGGCCAGAGTAAGTAGATCAGTTCCTTGCTACTTCAAGTACCTCCCTAGATATTCAAGACTTGTTTAGAAACTGAATACACAGTACAGTAAACCCTGTTCAATATTTCTGAATCCTACATAAGTGGAAGTATACCAGTAAGTTTATCACTATTTAGGACTAATCAACAAAAAGCTCTAAGGTTAAGTTGTTGAATAAACAGAATGTGCTTGGTTATAACTTCCTTCTGTTAGAAGCTTTTATATCTCTCTACTTGCTTCTACTCCATGTGTTCATGTGGAAAAAGATCTATCTCCCATTAACAGTACTTTTGTCTCCACTAAAATGAAAGAAAAGAAAAACAATACAGAGAACAAATCAAGGAATACCCTTTGGGCTAATCTTTGAATTGTTTCCTTTGGGACATCTGTGTACTTAATGATGGATTGTTATGCCACACTACAGAACTGAGAAAATCCATCCTCTCTTTCAGCCCAAACCACCTACACCTCAGTGATAGCTTTGCTCGAAGAAAAGAGAGAATTGTTTCACATGGAAATTGGACAGCCAAGCAAAAATTCTGGTAGAAGTCCTTGCAAACAACACCTGGTGTCAAGCCATGCATTCAAGAAAAGAGGTGAATTTGAAGATTCAGGAGTTTGCCAGAGTGATCTTCTTCTTTGATTAACTAGACTGATTTTTCTAATCAAGCATTAAGAGAGAATCAGGTAGCTCAGACAATTTGGGCCAGTCTATGCAATTGGGATTTCTTTGGTACTTTCCAGAAGAGAAACTCAGCCTATTTGAGTGATGACATAGGCTCACTAGGATCAGTCCGGAGCACCTTACAAGGACTTATTTGTTTGGAATAGTCTCTAAAATGAGTTGGGGAAGGAGGTTGTGAGCTTTCGAATAATGGAATCTTTGCATAGAGACTTCAAGTTGTCTCTCTGCAGAAGTAGCCTCTCTCCCTTGATTCTGTTAGAGTGAGCCTGGAACCACTGCCAGGTTATCTAAATTTACCAAAAATTTTAAAAATATTATTATGTTTGCTATTTAGAAAGCAAGATAGTCATTATGTCAAAATCAGAAGATTTTTTGGACTTTACACTCCTCTTATAGTTTAGTATTTTCACATTTGAATTACATATGGGGAAAATCAAGAGCTTTTAGCACGTAGAGCAGCTAGGTGTTCTTCTGGTCAGGACTGAAATACTTGGTAAAGAAATTGTTTACCATGTTAACAATGGGAGGGGTGCCCAAGTGGCTCAGTTGTTAAGCTTCCGACTTCGGCTCAGGTCATGATCTCACAGTTTTTGAGTTTGAGCCCCATGTCGGTCTCTGTGCTGACAGCATGGAGCCAGGAGCCTGCTTTGAATTCTGTGTCTCCCTCTCTCTATGCCCCTCCCCCATGCACACTCTGTCTCTCTCTCAAAAATAAATAAATATTTAAAAATTAAAAAAAAAAACACATAATGGGAGTATTGTTAAAGGATGTTTAATAAAGAGGGTATGAGCTCCCAAATCTGGGAGTCTGGAATTGAATGATTCTTTCTGAAAACATGGGCCTTACCCATAGATCCTACCAAAAGCCTCTTATCTATCTGCAGCAGTCTAATTGGGGTACTAAGGGGAGACTCTCAGACTAGTTTCCAGAGAGCAGATGCTAGCTGGTGAGTCTTGTTTATCAGGCCATATCATGTCTGCCAAGCAGAAAGACCCTGTGGAGAGGCTGTGGGTTGAGGACTCATGACTGTAGTTGTTCTGAGATTGTCCAGGGCTCCAGAGCTGCCAAACAGGCACCTGCTCCCAGCATTGAGATTAGAAGAGAAACCAAGCAAACAAACCATTCTGTCAACCAGTATTTAGTGTCCTGTTGCTGTTCTTGATTCACTGGGGGTGATGGGAAAAAGTACAGAAGCAGTAAGGCATGATTGCTCTATAGGCTAATGCCAAAGAGGTTAGTCGCCCCTCTGAAACCAGCCAGTACAAAGCACACTCAACATCACAGTGTGATTAGGAGTCATATTTTAGCTACTGATTCATGGAAATGAAATTCTGCATGCCTTCTTAAACAAACAGAGACTTCAATCTTCATCCTGGACTCTTGCCTGAGTCTGTATTAGACAAATATGGAAATCCAGTTCAGGATTTTACTTCCACCATCATGGGCTGAAGCATTAATTCAAAGGCTTGGCCCAGCGAGACAACTAGATCCCTGCTTGAGCCAGTGCATTTACTTGAAATAATTTAGTAGCAGGGTCTTTCACCTCCAGCAAGCATAGGTAAATCTTAGAGTGGCGGTCCTTGTCATTCCTAAATGGACTGCACATCTCCTGCTGCTGGGCCTTCATTAACAAACTCTGAATAAAGTGAAAGGAAAAAAAAAACAAGCTTCTTGCCATGCACACATGTACTCACAACCCCCTCCACTTGAGTATCTTGACTCCTGGGATTCTTCATGCTGAATTCCTGAACATTATTTTCCTGTGTCTTTTACTACATGTGTACTTCTTTTAACTCTATTTTCTTCAATTCCTCTTTCTTTGTTTCCCGACTGCATAGTGTCATCATCTCCCACAGACTTCTTGTTGTTTTCTCCATCTACAGTGGCAAATCATGCTCAAAACAGAGCCCTTCCACCCCCTATTTGTTGCCCTCCTCCCAATACAAACAACTCTAAATAACAACCTATGTCATTATAGATGAGGAGATCAAGGCATGAGTAATTCACAATGCCATATCTAGACTCAAAGGACTGAGCAGCTTCATTTCAAAAAGGACTGGGAAGATGGAACTGACATGGGCAGGTGGGCAAGGAGTCCTGAATTTTGTGCTACCTGGGTGACCTTGACAATTTTTTGATAGTTCTCTGTACTTCTGTGTTCCCATCTGTTAAAAAAAATACAGACATAATTTAAATGCCAGCTACCTGTTCCTTTCATGGGAGACTCATAAATCAGTTACACAAAAGAAAAATTCTACAGAAGCCCTAAAGAACCTCATAAATCCCTCTCTGGAAATGTGGGAAGAGTATTAAACACAGGCTGGGGAGGCTGCCAAATTGTGCCCCATGAATCTGTCTCTGATTCTTTTCCCTCCTCATTCTATACTCTCTTCATGAAATACCTCATAGCTAAAATTTCAATCTATGTGCAATTTCCAAATCTAGAGCTCTGGTCCTCATCTCTCCACTGAGCTCTGCACTTATGCATTTAATTGCATATTAACTGGTCATCTGATACATACCTGGATGTCCCACAGACATTTCATATTTAATTTATCCCAAATCCCCTCTTATTTTATTCTCTATTCCATAAAGAGAACCATTATCTATTCAATTATTACACCTGGACACATGGAGATTAGCATCTCCGTCACTCTCATCTCCTTTATTTGTGTCTTAGGCATTTGTCCCTTCCTCTTCATCCCCATTGCCACCATTGTAGTCTCAGACATCATCATTTCTCATTTGTGTTACTGCAACAGTCTCCTAACTGGCCATGAACCCTCACCTTTGTTCTTCAGCCTTCATATACTTGTTACTGTGCTTTCTTCCACCACCACTTTTCCATTCCTCCTTCCCACTGCAGTTAATTATGTAGTAGTATCAAACTCTGAGCCAGACTTTTACATGCATATTTCCATTTAATTCTGGAAACAATTCTGTGAGGTATGCACTATTATTTTCATCATTTTTCAGAGAAGGCAACTAAGACTCAAAGAAAAGAAGTAATTTGTGCAACAATAAAAAACTCATTTAAATTCAATGGCAGAGCTACCATACTCAAAGCCCATATCCTTTCCACCACACTGTCTCCTTTTTTCTATCTTGCATCTAGGATTCTTCATTACACTTGTTTGGTCCATTTCTCCCTCCTAAACTGTGTTTTCATGATAGGCACCGTGTCATTCTTGTTCACTAATATATGTCTAGCACTAAGCACTGTGCCTGGCATCTAGCAGGTTCTCAATACATAATCACTAAATAAGAATAATGACTGACTGAAATCAAACAAGGAATGTTCTCCACAAGTTTACACATCTCTATTTTTCCTACCTCATATTCTCACTGGGGCACTACTTCACATATTATGTCTATATGAGACCTGATTTGGGACTATAACCTGGGGGAAATGTGTCAAAGTAATTCCACTGATTTTCCCCTCACTTCCTTTGTGATGGCCCAAGATATTTTTCAACCTGCTGGATTTTCATACCTAATAAAACCTTTTCTCAGTCCTCGCACAGCCAAAAATGTGGCTGAGATGGCATGAATCCCAGCTATGAATAAGACTGCAAGTAAGGAGTTGTGAAGGATGATTTGCTTCTACCCTCTCCAGCTTAAGAGGACACAACCCTGTGCCTTTCTGAGCTAGTTAGAGAAAAACAGGCTAACCAAATATATATGTTTGACCGATAGAACTTGGCCAAGAGCCACCCATTTTGTTAAATGATGCAGCCGATGTTCTTGGCACTTGAACTCTAATAATAAGGACTGTACAGGCCCGTAGCAGCACACATTCTATCAAAAAATTTTGACAACTAGAAAGCAACAAAAAGGACAATTTAAATGTAACATCACATCCACTCAAGCTGTCAATCAAGTGTCTACCAGTGATCTGACACCAAATCAATAGTATTATGGCTCATTAAAATCAGATCAATGGTTTCACAATGTTTCAGAGCAGCAGCAGCAGCGCAATAGCAAACTTCATGTCTCCTGTCTATTATTACAAAGGAGATAATAACTGTCTGGCTTCTTTCAATGCCAAAACCTCAGCACACTACTGCCTGAAGACTATGGGACTCTAATCGAGATGACTGGATGTACCATGCCATTTTCTCCTCACTTACTTTCTACCTCTATCCTACCTCCTTCTGCTCCATTTTCCAGAAAAAAAAAACCCCACAGGAACTAGCTTGATAAGGATTTCCCCCACTCCCACACAAGAACAGAGAAACTCCATCTTATAGATATTCTATGAGGACGCACTAGAAGAATGTAAGTTCCCAGGGAAAAGACTACTTTAGAAACTAGCTCAAGCTTGGAGATTTCAAATACCTCTTAGACTCTTTACTCACTGTGTATTCAAGTTTACTGCACCTTGTGATACTTAGAAGCTTATCTTTTCAACTAGTAGAAGACTTTCACTAAATTGCCACTTCCCACTCTTTTCTATTTCCTCAGGCTCCCAAAAGCTAACACTTGAGAATGTCAATTTTCCAGAAGTATCTACAGAAGAGTTTAAACATTTGGGTAGCTTAATAACAATTGTACAAATATAAATTCCCAAAATAATTAAATGAGGAGAAAGCATAATCTCCAAAAGTTCCCAGTACCCTGGAAAGGGGAACTACAGAAACCCAGTAAGGTTGAAAAGCCTCTAGTCATAGGGACAGAGCAGCATTGGATGGGTGGGTCAGATAGGGGGTACATTGATTTCAAGGTTCAAATGAATTTCTCCCCAATGCAAGAGCACCTATTGCATTCACCAACCTAGCCAAAGTCTTGCACATCAATGAGATAAGAATGAATTATTGAAAAGCTTCTGTATAAAATGCTACACTCTGCCATTTCGTACAAATCAAATTATTGAGAGAGATATTTGATTGTAAATATATTTAGAAAATGATTTCATTGTCGTTAGGTTGGTTTTGCTTGCTCCCCACCATCTAAATTTCATTTGCATTAAAGGGCTACAAAGTGAAAAAGGCCACACACACACACACACACACACACACACCCTCCCAACCAGGACCTTGTGCACCAGCTTCAAAAGTAAATAAATTTAATCAGCAAAAAATGAAAACCTATTATAAGCAATAGAAAACCCTTTAAATCATGCCTAACATCCTTAAACAGAATTGTCTCCTCCTTAGGCCACTAACACATAGTTATTCTGACAATAAATGGCTGGGTTTTTTTTTTTTATATGGAGGGACCCAAATTCTATTTATAGTTCTCAAGCTGCAGGCCTAATGGGGTTAACCAGTTTCCACTGTTCAAGAAAGATCTGAATTTCAATCACAGCACACTTTCAGAGCCTGCTGTCTCTGGAGGTGGAAATATGGCCCCACCTGGTTGGATCTCTAGTAGGCTGCATCACAGGCACAAAAGCCCACTCAGCCAAGGCTGAGCAGACTACTTCTTACTGACTTGGGCAGAAGAGTCACTAGAAAATAAGGCATCATATGACACAAAGGCCAAATTGCTTCTGTTTGAGAGGCTTGCCTAATGGGATTCAACTAGGATGGCATTGCCCAAGGGAGCACTAAGCAATGCCTGTGGCTCTAAGCACTGGCAAAACAAAGAAATGAAAATCTTGGACTTCCCTTCTATGACATAATGGTGACAAAAGAAGCATCTAGTTGCAAGAGTCAAAGATGAATTAATTCAATAGTCACTCATTTTTTTCAACAACTTTGCATTGGGTACCTGTCTATGCCAGTTATTGAATTTAAACCAGAATCATGAAGTTCCATCCTCAAATTTCCAGAATCCTCGTCTTAGTTTCTCCATTCAAACAATGATTGTAATGCAGGTGTGAGCCATTGAGATGTCATGGAAATTGAGCAGTTAGAAATGAGCCTCTAGACAATGTGAACTGGTAATGCATTCAACATGTAGTTATTGATTGCTCACTTTGTACAAAAGATTGAACTAAGCAAAATAACCAATGGGAATGAGAGTATGAGTGGGACACAAAGGAAACAGGGGCATGGTTTGTCCTCTTAGGTTTGTCAAAATAACAGCAGGAATACAAAGAAAAAATAGACAAAGTCCAGTTTTAGTTCATTTGTCTTTCTTTTAGCTGCAACTAAGCAAAGCCATTTTGTACTTTAAATTCATTTATTAATTCACTCACTTGATATTATTTGAACACTTGTGCACTCAGCACAATGTTAGGCAACCTAGGAGTATAGAAAGAGTGGCTTATATAATAACAGCAACAACGAATGAAAGAATTACTCTATACCAGGCTCTATCATAAATGCTTTTGCAGGTTCTTTTGCATCACTCTCACAAAGTCACTGCAACTCAAATGATCTGGTGTCTAATAATGTATGGAGGTTATGTTAGGTACAGAGAAAAATATCAGCCAATAGTTAATGGTACCATACATGTAATATAAGTGGAACCAAAAAAACCCTGAGAACTATGATCTTAGCAAATACTATTATTTTACAATTGTTTATTATATTCATTTTAATGATAATAACAGGTGGGACCATTTATTAATGTGCCAATTGTTGTGCCAGTGGCTTTCCCTGCATTACCTTTTTCATTCTGCACAACAAGGCTATGAGGTATTCTTATCCTTATTTCACAAAGGAGGAAACTGAGACACAGAGGTTAAAATAACTCGCTCAAGATGCCATAGCTAGGAAAAGGCAGAGTCAGGACTGGAATTCTAATCTGGCTGCCTGCAGAGTGCTTTTAATTACCCTCACTTCAAGGTCCCTGACTTCAGGTGTTTTCATTGTAGTGGGGGAAATGAAACAAAAGACGTTAAATATACAACTGTGGGCGAGTCATCTAACCCCTCAGTTTTCTCACTAAAAAAATGGAGATTATAATACTTAACTTACCAAAGTTGAAGGCTGATTGTGATAAGCAGGTGAAATGTTTTGGAAAGCTGTTTGTATAGTATTTTTCAATTTATAAAGCAAAAAAAGAAGGAATGTGCACAGTAATCACTGTAAATAAAGTTTAGCTCTTCCAACAGCCAGATGCCTATGAGGCCCTCACTGTGTATTTTTCCTTTTAACCCCTTTACCAGTAAGATCCCATACTCTAATCAAAAACAGGAAGTTTGGGGCCTTTACATTGGCTATTTCCTCTGCCTGAAATGCTCATTCCCTAGATACCCCCATGCCTACAATAATAACTATGGAGATCCCTTATTTCACTGTTTTATTTTTTCAGGGTACTCATCACTTCCTGAAATTATCTCATTTATTCTTTTTTTAAAATTATCTACTGAACTCCACCTACTGGAATATATTCGCCCTTGAGAGCAGCAATTTGCCTGTCTTTGTTCATTCCTGTGTCCTCAGTTCCTTGAACAAGGTCAGGAACATAGAAGATGTTCAAAACATATCTGCATAATAAATATAATAACAATGTATGGCAATGAAACAAGAAACATTACAAGGCTTTATAATATGAATAGGCCCAAGCATAAAGGACTAGAAATTCAAAAGAGAGAGCAATTACTCTGAGCAAGGATAGACCAGTAAAACATCATATGGACATGCTCTTGAGTTCCTCCTTGAGGAATAGGGAGCATTTAAATAAGTAAAGGGCAGCCAGGAGGGCAAGATAGATGGAATCAAGAAAGCCTGAATATAGGAGTGAATATGCCTTGTCTCAGGAACAGAGACAACCTCAGTCTGCAGGAGGTTGGTGGGACAAAGAGGTTGGAAATGTACAAAGGTAAGTTGGGCGCAGATTTTAGAAATCATTGAGTGGTAAGTCTTAAATGGGCATTTAAAGAGAGACTTTTCCTAGGAAAAACAATGAAAACTATTTTTAAAAAATTTAAATAAGATTAGATTAAAAAATCTAATCCTTATTAGAAGAGGAACACTGTAGTTTTATTTTCTCCAAGGTTATTATCACAGGCATGGGAGGGAGGCTCTAAAGATTGCACTTAGGTCAAGGGGAACAGCAAATAGTAAGTCTTCAAACCTCCTTTTCTTGCTTAGAATATGGTGTCTTACTACAAAGTGTTTTTTTAACTTTATAGTTTATTGTCAACTTAGTTTCCATAGAAACCCAGTGCTCTTCCCCACAAGTGTCCTTCACCATGAACATCACCCCCCTTCCCCTTTCCCCCTCCCGCTTCCGCCCTCAGTTTGTTTTCAGTATTCAAGAGTCTCTCGTGATTTGTCTCCCTCCCCCTCCCTAACACTTTTCCCTCCTTCCCCTCCCCATGGTTCTCTGTTAGGTTTCTCCTGTTAGACCTATGAGTGAAAAAATATGGTATTTGTCTTTCTCCACCTGATTTATTTTGCTTAGCATGACACCCTCGAGGTCCATCCACTTTGCTATGAATTGGACATTTAGTCTCCTTCCATGATTTGGCTATTGTTGAAAGTGCCGCTATGAACATTGGGGTACATGTGCCTCTATGCATCAGCATTTCTGTATCCCTTGAGTAAATCCCTAGTAGTGCTATTGCTGGGTCATAGGGGAGTTCTGCTGTAAATTGCATGAGGAACCTCCACACTGTTTTCCAGAGTGGCTGTACCAGTTTACATTCCCACCAACAGTGGAGGAGGGTGCCCATTTCTCCACATCATCGCCAGCATCTATAGTCTCTTGAGTTGTTCATTTTAGCCACTCTGACTGGCGTGAGGTGTTATCTCAGTGTGGTTTTGATTTGTATTTCCCTGATGATGAGTGATGCTGAGCATCGTTTCATGTGTTTGTTGGCCATCTGGATGTCCTCTTTGGAGAAGTGTCTCTTCATGTCTTCTGCCCATTTATTCACTGGGTTGTTTGTTTTTCGGGTGTGGAGTTTGGTGAGTTCATTGCAGATTTTGGCTACTAGCCCTTTATCCGATATGTCATTTGCAACTATCTTTTCCCATTCT
>CM053579.1:41028451-41065809 GCA_028646485.1 Cryptoprocta ferox | reverse complement strand
GAAGTCAAACTTTCACTTTTCACAGATGATATGATACTCTACATGGAAAACTCGGCAGATTCCACCAGAAGCCTACTAGAACTGATGCAGGAATTCAGCAAAGTCACAGGGTACAAAATCAATGCACAGAAATCGGTTGCATTTTTATATACCAATAATGAAGCAACAGAAAGAGAAATCAAGAACCTGATCCCATTCACAATTTCACGAAAAACCATAAAATACCTAGGAATAAACCTAACCAAAGATGTAAAAGAGCTGTATGATGAAAACTATAGAAAACATATGAAGGAAATTGAAGAAGACACAAAGTAATGGAAAAGCATTCCATGCTCATGGATCGGAAGAATAAACATTGTTAAAATCTCATTATTGCCCAAAGAAATCTACACATTCAATGTAATCCCAATCAAAATTGCACCAACATTCTTTGCAAATCTAGAACAAACTATCCTAAAATTTGTATGGAATCACAAAAGACCCCGAATAGCCAAAGTAATACTGAAAAAGAAAACCAAAATGGGAGACATCACAATCCCAGACTTTAGCCTCTACTACAAAGCTGTCATCATCAAGACAGTATGGTATGGGCACAAAAACAGACACATAGACCAATGGAATAGAATAGAGAACTCAGAATTGGACCCATAAATGTACCCCCAATTAATCTTTGACAAAGGAGGAAAGAGTATCCAATGGCAAAAAGATAGCCTCTTTAACAGGTGGTGCTGGGAGAACTGGACAGCAACATGCAGAAGAATGAAACTAGACCACTCTCTTACACCATACACAAAAATAAACTCAAATGGATGAAGGACCTGAACGTGAGACAGGAAACCATCAAAACCCTAGAGGGGAAAGCAGGAAACAACTCTAGAGGAGAAAACAGGAATAATCTCCTTGACCTCAACCGCAGCATTTTCTTACTTGACACAGCCCCAAAGGCAAGGAAATCAAGAACCAAAATAAACTATTGGGACCTCATCAAGATAAAACACTTCTGCATGGCAAAGGAAACAATCAATAAAACCAATGGGCAACTGACAGAATGGGAAAAGATATTTGCAAATGACATATCGAATAAAGGGTTAGTATCCAAAATCTATAAGGAACTCATCAAACTCCACACCCAAAAAACAAATAATCCAGGGAAGAGATGGGTAGAAGAAATGAACAGACACTTCTCCAAGGAGGGCATCCAGATGGCCCACAGACACATGAAACAATACTTAGTGTCACTCATTATCAGGGAAATACAAGTCAAACCTACACTGAGATACCACCTCACACTGGTCAGAGTGGCTAAAATGAACAAATCAGGAGACAACACATGCTGGTGAGGATGTGGAGAAACAGGCACCCTCCTCCACTGTTGGTGGGAATGTAAACTGGTACAGCTGCTCTGGAAAACAATGTGTAGGTTCCTCAAAAAATTAACAATATGACCCAGCAATAGCCCTGCTAGGAATTTACCCAAGGGATACAGGAGTGCTGATGCATAGGGGCACATGTGCCTCAATGTTCATAGCAGCACTTTCAACAATAGCCAAATCACGGAAACAGCCTAATTGTCTGTTAACTGATGAATGGATCAAGAAGATGTGGTTTATATATACAATGGAATACTACATGACAATGGGAAATAATGAAATCTGGCCATTTGTAGCAACATGGTTGGAACTCGAGGGTGTTATGCTAAGTAAAATAAGGCAGGCAGAAAAGGACAGATACCATATGTTTTCACTTATATTTGGAACAGGAGAAACTTAACAGAAGACCATGGGGGAGGGAGAGGGGGAAAATAGTTGGGGAGAGAGAGGGAGGCAAACCATAAGAGACTGTTGAATACTGAGAACAAACTGAGGGGTGATGAGGGTAGGGGAGAGGGGAAGGGGGGTGATGGACATGGAGGAGGGCACTTGTTGGGATGAGCACTGGGTGTTATATAGAGACCAACTTGACAAGAAACTATAAATAAATAAACTATAAATTTTCATTTTTATAAATGAAAGAAAAAAACAAAATAAAGTTTCCTTTATTCAGTTGTACAATACCTATAAAAGCAAATCAAGAGAATTTGTGTAACAAATCCACTCCGTCAAACAAACTAAAAAGCCCACTTTTGATATTAGGAACTGTCTCTGGTGTGTGCCCAGACACTAACTCCCATGAGACCATTTCAACTCTCTTTTTGTTGTTTACAGACCTTGATCCAGTGAACCATTTTGGACCCCCATCAGATTCTGCCCCCAAGAACCTTCTGTCTCATAGGCTGCTGTTGGTAAGAGGCTCTTGGGAGCTCTCTCCTTCCAGACAGTTCCCTGGTAGATCTTAGCAGTTAAGAGTGTAGTTTCTGGGTGCCTGCGTAGCTCAGTTGGTTAAGCATCCAACTGTGGCTCAGGTCATAATCTCACAGTTCGTGAGTTTGAGCCCTGCGTCGGGCTCTGTGCTGAGAGCTCAGAGCCTGGAGCCTGTTTCGGATTCTGTGTCTCCCTCTAAGCCCCTCGCCCATTCACGCTCTGTCTCACTCTCTCTTAAAAATAAATAAACATTAAAAATTTTTAATTAGAAAAAAAGTGTAGATTCTGGCATCAGAGAGCTTGAGTTAGATTCCTAGTCCTGCTACTTCTTAGCTTTGTAGCTATGATATAATGACTTAAAATAGGAAATATAGATTTTCTATTTGTTCTGTTTCTGACACAGAGCTCCTAAAACCCTTGGAATTTCCTAAGCAATAAAATCAATAAAGGTGTCATTTGCTATATTAACAAGATAACTTTTCGACCACACCTAAGGAAGGGGGCTGGTTGCCAAGAGAACCAACCATGTGATTAGAGGGTTGGAACTGTTACAGGAAGGTGGGAGAGACGCTGGACCTTGTCTCATGGAGTCATGAAGAATGAATCTCCCAGACTACAAAGAGGGACCAAAGCTATAAAGTTTATTAAGGGAAAGTACAAAGCTGTCAAGAGTGAGAGGGGTCCTGACTGCGTTGCTGCCAAGGATTTTTGTCTCTGACTTTTTATTGGGACCTCATCAGGAACTGTATAACAGTTAGATTCTATTCATGGCACCTAGCATGGCCGGGTCTGGAGTACTTTTATCATGTTTCTTCCAAAATCCACCCCCCAGCTATAGCCTCCCACCCGCATCTTCAGGGGAGGGGGCGGGGGGGGGGTGCGATGGCACTAGCATGAAGATAGTGGGAGAAGTAGGAGGGCAGAGGCCCGGCCACTTTGGTGAGTCTTGGGCCTGGGTGGAGCCAGCAGCTGCAATCAGCCTTCTCAAGGGTCCCTTGTCTATCCCTGCTTACTGTGAACCCTTTCCTTACTCAGAACTTTCAGTCCTACCCCTTTGACCTACAGGAAAGAGTGGAGATGGAGGTTGAATCAGTCACCAATGGCCAATGATTTAATCAATTGTGCCTTTGTAATGAAACCTCTATAAAAAACCAAAAGGACAGGTTCAGAGAACTTCCAAGTTGATGGACACATGGAAATGCTGGAAAGTGGTGGGCAGGGAAGGGGCATGGAGCTTCCATGCTCTTGCCATCCATTTTTTCCATCTGGATGTTCCTAATTAAATTTTTATAATAAACTGGTAATAATTTAGTAAGCAAAATGTTTCTCTGTTCTGTGAGCTGCCCTAGCATATTAATCAAACCCAAGGAGGGGGACATTGGAATCTCCAAACTATAGTCAGTGGGTTAGAAGCACAGGTGATGACCTGGACTTTCAAATTGGCATCTGAATGTGGGGAGGTGGAAGTCTTGTGAGACTGAGCTCTTAACCTGTGGGATCTGATACTATCTCCAGGTAGCTGAATTGAGCTGAATTGTAGAACACCCAGTTTGTGTCACAGAATTGTTTGGTGGTGTGGAAAAACCCACACACATTGAAATTGGATACAGAATATTAGTAACGATTAGCCTTGGTTTGCCCATATAAAATAGGAGTAATCATGCTTATCTTCTACAATTATTGTAAAGACTCAATGAGATAATGCATGTAAGGTGCTTAGCACAGTAAATGCTAAAAAAAAAAATGAACTATACAAAATGTTCTTATCCTTCTGGATCCTGTTCTTGGCTGTCTCCTCATTCTTTGTTTGGTTCCTGGGAAATCTTATCTACTCCATAGTTTCAAATACTGTGAATATGTTGATGACTCCTAGATTTTACTCTAGCCCAGAGTTATCTCTAGAGCTATTCAAAGTGCTCGCAAGTTATAAGATAAGGAGGTTGGCCAGAATGATGCATATCAACATACCATTACCTTTCTTGAGAAAGTCTTTCTGTAAAAAAGAATCAGCTGAACTAAATAAAAGTATGCACAGTAAAATAGTTGACTCACGGTCTAGCTCAAGTTCCTTATCTTATCACACACCAGCAACTAGGAAAGAGTTTGCAGACACACATGGAGTTGCAAAGATATTTCTAACTGGATATTCCATAAACACCTGACCTCTCCATTAATGAAGATGAAACAGACAGCAGACAGCCTCTATCATTCTAGACCAATGTCACAGACATGCCCACCAGCATCACTACTACAATCCTTAGTCACTGTTTCTGATAGTATCACCATGTCGGTCCCAAGTTCCTGTATCTGTGCACAGATCCCCATACCTGACTATGGGCAGACTACTCCCCTCCTAACTCTGGAAACTTGACTTTCTGCAAAATTTTTATCTCTGCTCATATTTTCGGTTTTGGTAACTCCATTTTTGTCCTGGCTCCATGGATCCCACTCTATACTTCATCCAGGCTCCCCATCAGAGACTGAGGGTTTGACAGCATGTTATCTAGAGCCCATAGTTTTTGTGACCCACTGTCACCCACACAGAGTCAGGGACCTGCAGATACATGTGTCAAGTTAAGGATGTAACTGGGGACTCTGCTCTACCTGCACCCTAACACCTCCTCAAGTTAATATTAAAAGAGAAGTTTTGCTAGCATATACTTTGAATGTGCTCCACCAGGAAGGTAAGTACATGCCACACCCACTAAAACTGTTTGGTCTTCTTGAAATTGTAGAAATGGCTGGGGTTTGACCTACACCAACCCCAGTTACAGGGGTTACGTTTCCATGGAGCTGTAGTTAGGAGGCTCTAACCTCCAGCTTATTCCTGACCCAAAAAGCCCAGTTGCCAACCCAACAAAAACTATATGCCAAGTAAAAGGGAAGCTTAGAAACTCATTTAGTACTAACTTCACAGAGCTGCAGTCATTAGCCATCAAAATATCCCAGTTTCTCCTCATTCTCAACTTCTTCTATTCAGTGAAGATCCATGCCTTCACTCTTGCATAGAAAATTACATACATTCTGTACTTTATTTCCCACTATGACCACCGACATTGTCTACCATCTAGTTAACTCTTGTCTTTCAATTGTAGCCTAAATCTTCCTTGACCACTTAAATATCCTCTATACCCCATCATAACACACTCATTCATAATATTTACCAAATTTACAATTTTTATATCTCTTGCAATTGTACACACACGTTTGTGATTCAACCATATGAACAGGAACTATACAAGGAAAAACCATGTCTAGTTTTGCTCACTCTATATTCCCAGCAACAGCACAGCACAGCACCAACCTCATAATAGGGACTCTGATAAATATTCACTGACTGAATGACATGAATGAATTATTAGTATGTATCACTTTCTGCTAATCTCTGACCTCTGGAAACAATGCTGCAACTCAGATAGTCACAAAGCAAAACCAAAAGGCCCAATTCAAACAAGGCTACAAAATAAAGACTTCTTTCCAATCCAACCTCAGTATGAATACACAACCCTATTTTTCCACTGTATATCTCAAAATCCTTTTCCTTGGATAGCGTTTGCTTAGAGTTGGCAAAAAGTGAGATTGTGCGAGATTTCAGAGGCAGAAGTAAGGCAGTAGCCATTACACTAAAAATGCCATCTTTGTTTAGAAGCAATAAGAGACAGACAGAGGCATGGGTATATTCCAATTTATCCTCATGTTTCCCTGCTTCATCTCCAGCATTTCTTCCCTACCCAAGGCTCACCACCAGATATTTCACTGCAACCTCACTGAGACAGTATAACCAAACAAAGCCACAACCTTCTATAGTTTTCTACATCATCCCCCTTCACACCCCAAATCTCACAGCCTGACATGCGTAGCTTTTAGATTTCCCTCCAAGTTCCAACTCTTACACCTGCTCTGGAGCTGATTAGGGACCTTTATGGTGATCTTTGAACTATTCTTTTCAGACCTCTATTTCTCTCCTGCGATATGTTCTTCCCATAATTGTAAGAAGTCTTTTTTTTTATAAGAGGTATAACCAAAATGTTATCACAAATTTCTTATACCATAGAACTGCCCTCCTGATTGTACTCTGAGTGATTCAAGATCCTAAACAAACTACTGAATTGAAGTATCATTGGCTTTATGGTAGAATTGGAAGAGAGGTAGAATTAGAATTATCTCACTTTGCCTTACTTTCACTTGTTATACTTCCTGAATCCTCCATTCTTTGCTTTCTCATCTCCCAGTAGAAAGGAATATGAAAAGCTTTCAAATCTATTCCCTTACCTTTACTTTTTGTAAATGTTTTTCAATTACTCAGGCAATACACAAATAGAATGCATTCTCATCATAAAATACCTACTAATTTTCTCAATAAAAAATTTCAAAATGTTAACCATACAGAAGTATATAAAGTAAAAATGAAAGCCTCTTTTCATCATCACTCTCCATTCTATATCACTCCCCCAGAGATAAACCCAATGCTAACAGTTTTGTGTACAACCTTTCACAATTTTTCCTATGTGTGTGCAAACACATGCATAGAATTTGAGGTGTTTATTTTTCACAAAAATTGGACCATACTCTATACATTTTTATGGTACCTACTCCTTTCATCTAAAAATATGCCTTGGAGATCTCTCTATGCCAGTACAAATAGGTCTGTTCCATTTTGTATACAGCTGCACAGTAGTATTTCATAGCAAGGAGGTACAAGAATTTATTTAATATTTCCACTACAGATGGACAATTAGGTAGTTTACAGTCTTTTAAAACTATAGACATCCTTGAATAAGTCTCCTTGTACAGATGTGCAAGCATTATTATAAGTAAATTTGCTACATCAAAGTATATTTGCATTTTAAAATTTGATATAATAGTGTTAAATTATCTAACAGAATGGCCATATGGATCTACATTCCCACCAATAGTGTGTATCAGTTTTTCACACACTAATCAACACGACACATTGTCAATCTTTTTAATTGTTTGCCAACATAATGGGCAAAAAACCTGCTATTTGTTTCATTTTTCATTCTCCTGATTACTAGTGAGAAAGAGCATCTTTTCATATGCATATTGGCCATTAGTATTTCTTCAATGAATTGCCTATTCATAGCTTTGCTCATTTTCCTAATGAGTTGTTTTCTTATTGATTTATAGAGTTGTCAGTATATTACAGATGTTAATCAGTTGTCTTTTACATATGTTGTAAATAGTTTTTCCAGTCCATTTTTTTTCTTTTCATTTTGTTTCACAGGTCATAAAGTCAAACAATTACAAGGCCAGAATGGTGGTGTAATTTTATGATGCTTACTAGGTGTAAGACATTAAGGAATAAGGCAATAATGACCACCTAAAGGTATAAACATTCTACCAAAATATTTAAAACATTTAAAAAAATATTTAAAGTTTTGTGCAGCAAAGTACTTTGCATGTATGCACCATGAGTTTGAGACCTAGATTTCAGTGAGTTATTGTTGTTGTTGTTGTTGTTGTTGTTGTTATTGTTTTTGTTGTTGGGATGTTCAGAGGTTTTTGTTTGTTTTTTCTTTTTAATTTTTAATTTATTTTGTGTTGTTGAATTTGTCAGTGTTTTCCATTGTAGCTTCTAGGTTTACTTTAGTATCTTGCTTAAGAAGGCCTTATTTCATTGTATTTTAGTCTAAGACATATATGCTTATTTCTTCAATCCAACTAGAATTTAGATTATGGTAAAAAACTAACTGTATTATCATTTTTGTCCCAAAACTCTTTTACTAAAGAGTCCATCATATTCTACTGATTTTAAATGCCACATTTATCACATGCCAAATTCCAGTTAAAAATAGTCTATTTTGGAATTCTATTAGTATATTATATTCATAAACTATATCCACACTGTTTTGATTATTACAAATTTACACAATACTTTTATATAAAGTAGGGAAGTAGAGACATTACTCATTTTTCTTCTTTTTCAAATATCCTTGGCATTTTCTTTCCCAAAAGAATTTCATTCAAGATTCTTATAGTATACTTTTGGAATCATGTTTGAATTCAATTAATTTGGAGAATATTTACGTGTTTAAAATCTGAGCCTTCCAATCCAATGGCATTCTTCCCCATTTATTTATATGCTATTATGTCATTCAATAACCTTTAATAAATATCACCATGTAAAATTATTACACTTTATTATGTTTATTCTGTGTTATTTTAGTCTTGCTCCTAATGTGTGTTAGACCCTCTATCCATGACGTTTTCTAATTGTTTTTACTGAAAAGATAGTGACATTTGTATATAGATATTATATCTAGCCATTGAGCTAAACTATCTTATTAGTGCTTAGAGTTTTCCAGTTGATTCTCGTGGATTTTACTAGATACTTGATCTTATTATCAGCAATTAATCACTAATATTCTTCTTAATAATATTAATAATATTCTTAATAATATTCTTTCTAATATCAGTATTTACTAATTATCTTTCTTTTTTTCTTATCCTCCACCCCTTTCTTCTCTTTCTTTTTTTTAAATTTAAATTTTAGTTAGTTAACATACAGTGGCAATATTGGCTTCAGGAGTAGAACTCAATGATTCATCACCTATATACAATACCCAGTGCTCATTACACGTGCCCTCCTTAATACCCATCACCCAGCTAGCTCATTTCCCACCCACATCCCTTCATCAATCCTCAGTTTGTTCTCTATCATTAAGAGTCTCTTGTGGCTTGTTTCCCTCCCTTCTCTTCCTCCCCACCCCTTCCCATATGTTCATCTGCTCTGTTTCTTAAATTCCACATATGAGTAAAATCATATGGCATTTTTCTTTCTTTGATTGACTTATTTCACTTGGCATAATACATTTTAGCTACATCCATGTCATTGTCAATGGCAAGATTTCATTCTTTTTTTTTAAAGTTTATTTATTTATTTTGAGAAAGAGAGAGAGCAAGCATGAGCAGGGGAAGGGCATAGAGGGAGGGAGGGAGAAAATCTCAAGCAGGCTTTGTGCTTTCAGAGCAGATCCTGATGCAGGCCTCGATCCCATTAACCATGAGATCATAACCTGAGCTGAAATCGAGTCACTCAACCAACTGAGCCACCAAGACACCCCAAGATTTCATTCTTTTTGATGGCTGAGTAAACATTCCATTGTATATATACACAACATCTTCTTTATCCATTCATCAATCAATGGAAATTTGGGCTCTCTCCATAGTTTCGCTATTGTTGATAATGCTGCTATAAACTTGGGATGCATGTACCCCTTCAAATTTGTATTTTTGTGTCCTTTGGTAAATAGCTAATAGTCCTCTTTCTTCTCCAAATTGTATTGGTTAGGTTCTTCAGAGTAATGTTGAATAGAAGAGATGAAAGAAAGCATCTATGGCTTCTTCATGACTTCTGTGAGAATGTGCTTAATATTTTATCTTTAAGTATCATATGTGTTACATATTTCTAGTAGAAACCCTATTTGAAAGTTAAAGTAATATTCTTTCCTTTGATATTTTTTAAATCTAGAACTAGCATTGAATTTTATCTAAAGCTTTTGTTTTTTGTTTGTTTGCGTGTAACAAATTACTCCAAAATTTAATAACTTAAAACAACAATAAGCTTAAACATTTATTTTCTCACAGTTTCTGAGAGTCAAAAATCTGGGAGTGGCTTATCTGGACTTTTCTGGCTCAGTGTCTTATAAAGTTGCAGTCAAGCTGTTGGTGAAGGCTATTGTTATATGAAGGCTTGAATAAGGCTGGAGGACCCATTTCCAACACGGTTCACTCACATAGGGTATTGGTTGGAGGCCTCAGTTCCTCCCGGGCTGTTGGCAGAAGGTCTCAGTTTCTTGCCATGTAGACCTCCCCACAGAGCTTCTTGCTTCTCCCAAAGTGAATGATCCCAGAGAGTGAGGTAGAAGCTCTAATACCTTTTATGAACTACCCTTAAAAGTGACATACTATCCCTTCTCCTGTATTCCATTGATCCCACCTAACCAAGTTTGATACAGTGTGGGAATTTACAGCACAAGGGAGTGAGCGACAGAGGTGGGGGTCATTGGCCTACCTTGAAAGCTAGTCATCACAAATGCCTCAAGGTGTAAAAATTTATCTAAGGCTTCTTTTTTAACACTTATTGCTATTATTGTTTTTTCTCCTTTAATATGTTAATGTTGTGAATTACATTTATAGACATTACAACGTTGAACTATTCTTGCCTTCCCAGAGTAAATCTACTAATACTGATGGTTTCTTATTTTAATACACTGTTGCATTTAATTTTCTAATATTTCATTTGGGATTTTTGTATCTATGGTAATAAGTAAGATTCACCTCTAAGTGATCACTCTTTACTTGGGTAAGTCCTTCATATCAAATTCAAAAATCATACCATATCAAAAACTTTAAATAAGTCCCTGTTCCAAGTAGTTCTTTTAATTGACCTTGAGAAATGTGGTTTCTGAATCCAGATCTGAAATGCCTGAATCATATTTTGTTCATCTAATGAACTCTTATGACATCGAAGAAGATAACAGTTGCTCTGAACTAGAAGGATCCCAAAAAATTACATCTAGTTTTTCCTTCCAGACTATTCTGTTGTTGTAACAACATTGAAAAGTTAAAAGATTTCAGGGCGCCTGGGTGGCTCAGTCGGTTGAGTGTCCGACTTCAGCTCAGGTCATGATCTCACAGTTCGTGCATTCGAGCCCCACATCAGGCTCTGTGCTGGGAGCTCAGAGCCTAGAGCCTGCTTCTGATTCTGTGTGTCCCTCTCTCTGCCCCTCCTCTACTCATGATCTGTCTCTCTCTCTCTCTCTCTCTCTCTCTCTCTCTCTCTCTCTCTGTTTCTAAAAAATAAATAAATGTTAAAATTTTTTTTAAATTTTTTAAAAAAAGAAAAGTTAAAAGATTTCAATTCTAGATTTTGGATACTAGCCCTTTATCCGATATGTCATTTGCAACTATGTTTTCCCATTCCATCATTTGCCTTTTAGATTTGTTGATTGTTTCCTTTGCAGTACAGAAGCTTTTTATCTTGATAAGGTCCCAATAGTTCATTTTTGCTTTTAATTCCCTTGCCTTTGGAGATGTGTTGAGCAAGAAATTGATGCCGCTGAGGTCAATAAGGTTGTTGCCTGCTTTCTCCTCTAGGATGTTGGTGATTTCCTGTCTCACATTTAGGTCTCTCATCCATTCTGAGTTTATTTTTGAGTGTGGCGTAAGAAAGTAGTCTAATTTCATTCTTCTGCATGTTGCTATCCAGTTCTCCCAGTACAATTTGCTAAAGAGACTTTTTTCCATTGGATACTCTTTCTTGCTTTGTCAAAGATTAATTGGCCATACATTTCTGGGTCCAATTCTGGGTTCTCTATTCTATTTCATTAGTCTATGTGTCTGTTTTTGTGCCATTACCATAGTGTCTTGATGATTACAGCTTTGTAGTAGAGGCTAAAGTCTAGGATTGTGATGCCTCCTGTTTTGGTTTTCTTCTTCAATATTACTTTGGCCATTTGGGGCCTTTTGTGGTTCCATACAAATTTTAGGATAGTTTGTTCTAGCTTTGAGAAGAATGCCAGTGCAATTTTGATTAGGATTGCATTGATGTGTAGATTGTTTTGGGTAGTATTGACATTTTAACAATATTTATTCTTCTAATCCATGAGCATGATATATTTTTCCATTTCTTTGTGTCTTCTTCAATTTCCTTTATAAGTTTTCTATAGTTTTCATCATACAGATCTTTTACATCTTTGGTTAGGTTTATTCATAGGTATTTTATGGTTCTTGGTACAACTCTAAATGGGATCAATTTCTTGATTTCTCTTTCTGTTGCTTCATTATTGGTGTATAGAAATGCAACCGATTTCTGTACATTGATTTTGTAACCTGCAAGTTTGCTGAATTCATGGATCAGTTCTAGCACCCTTTTGGTGGAGTCATTTGGGTTTTCCATGTAGAGTATCATGCAAATAGTGAAAGTTTGACTTCTTCTTTGCTAATTTTGATGTTTTTTATCTCATTTTGTTGTCTGATTGCTGATGCTAGGACTTCCAACACTATGTTAAACAACAGTGGTGAGAGCAGACATCCCTGTCGTGTTCCTGATCTCAGGGGGAAATCTCTCAGTTTTCCCCCACTGAGGATGATATTAGCTGTGGGCTTCTCATAAATGGCTTTTATGATGTTTAAGTAAGTTCCTTCTATCCTGACTTTCTCGAGAGTTTTTATTAAGAAAAGATGCTGTATATTGTCCAATGCTTTTTCTGCATCTATTGACAGAATCATATAGTTCTTATCCTTTCTTTTATTAATTTGATGTATCACATTGATGTATTTGCAAATATTGAACCAGCCCTGTAACCCAGGAATGAATCCCACTTGATCATGGTGAATAATTCTTTTTATATGCTATTGAATCCAATTTGCTAGTATCTTGTTGAGAATTTTTGCATCCATGTTCATCAGGGATATTGGCCTGCAATTCTCCTTTGTAGTGGGGTCTCTGGTTTGGGAATCAAGGTAATGCTGGCTTCATAGAATGAGTCCGGAAGCTTTCCTTCCATTTCTATTTTTTGGAACAGCTTGAGAAGGACAGATATTAACTCTGCATTAAATGTCTGGTAGAATTCCCCGAAGAAACCATCTGACCCAGAACTCTTATTCACTGGGAGATTTTTGGTAACTGATTCAATTTCTTCACTAGTTATGAATCTGTTCAAATTTTCTATTTATTCCCATTTGATTTTTTGTAGTGTGTGGGTGTCTAGGAATTTGTCCATTTCTTCCAGGATTTCCAGTTTGTTGGCACATAGTTTTTCATAGTATTCTCTAATAACTGGTTGTATTTCTGAGGGATTGGTTGTGATAAATCCATTTCAATTCGTGATTTTATCTATTTGGGTTCTCTTTTCTTTTTGAGAAGTCTGGCTAGGGGGTTATCAATTTTGTTTATTTAAAAAAAAACAGCTTAGTTTCATTGATCTGTTCTACTGTTTTTTGGATTCTATATGGTTTATTTCTGCTCTAATCTTTACTATTTCTCTTCTTCTGCTGGCTTTGGTGTTTCTTTGCTGTTTTGCTTCTAATTATTTTAGGTGTGCTGTTAGATTTGTGTTTGGGATTTTGCTTCTTTCTTGAGATAGGCCTGGATTGCAATGTATTTTCCTTTTAGGGCTGCCTTTGCTGCATCCCAGAGGGTTTGGACTGTCGTGTTTTTACTTTCATTTGTTTCCATATATTTATAAATCTTCTTTAATTGCTTGGTTGGCCCATTCATTCTTTAGTAAGATGTTTTTAACCTCCATCCATTTGGAGACTTTCCAAACTTTTTCCTGTGGTTGATTTCAAGTTTCATAGCATTGTACTCTGAAAATGTGCGTGGTATGATCTCAATTATTTTATATTTATTGAGGGTTGTTTTGTAACCCAGTATGTGATCTATCTTGGAGAATGTTCCATGTGCACTCAAGAAGAATATGTATTCTGCTGCTTTAGGATAAAAAACCTCTGAATATATCTGTCAAGTCCATCTGATCCAGTATATCATTCAGGGTCATTGTTTCTTTATTGATTTTCTGCCTAGATGATCTGTCCATTGCTGTAAATGGAGTATTAAAGTCACCTGCAATTACTGCATTATTATCAATAAGATTATTTATGTTTGTGATTATTTTGTATATTTCGGTGCCATCAAATTGGGTGCATAAACATTTATAATTGTTAGCTCTTCTTGATGGATAGACCCCATAATTATGCTATAAAGCCCTTCTTCTTCATCTCTTGTTACAGCCTTTAGTTTAAAATCTAGTTTGTCTGATACATGTATGGCTACTCCAGCTTTCTTTTGACTTCCAGGAGCATGATAGATGGTCTCCTTCCCCTCACTTTCAATCTGAAGGTGTCATCAGGTCTAAAATGGGTCTTTTGCAAATAGATGAGTCTTGTTTTTTTATCCATTCTGATACCCTATGTCATTTGATTGAAGCATTTAGTCCATTTACATTCAGTGTTATTATTGAAAAATATGGATTTCGAGTCATTGTGTTATATGTACGTTTCATACTTGCAGTGATGTCTCTGGTCCTTTGTGGTCTTTGCAACATTCCACTCACAGAGTCCCCTTTAGGATCTTAGGATGTCTTGTAAGGCTGGTTTAGTGGTGATGAAATCCTTCAGTTTTTATCTGTCTGGGGAAACCTTTATCTCTCTTTCTATTCTGAATGATAGCCTTGCTGGATGAAGGATTCTTGGCTGCATATTTTTCCTATTTAGTATATTGAATATTTCCTGCCACTCTCTTCTGGCCTGCCAAGTTAAGGAGATAGGTCTGCTACTACCCTTATGTATCTATCCTTGTAGGTTAAGGCCCATTTGTCCCTAGCTGCTTTCAGAATTCTCTCTTTATCTTTGTATTTTTCCAGTTTCACTCTAATATATCATGCAGAAGATGAATTCCTTTTACGTCTGAAGGGAGTTCTCTGTGCCTCCTGGATTTCAGTGTCTGTTTCCTTCCCCAGATTGGGGAAGTCTCAGCTATGATTTCTTCATGTATACCTTCTGACCCTTTCTCTCTCTTCTTCTTCTTATAGAACTCCTATGATACAGATATTATTACATTGCATTGAATCACTTAGTTCTCTAATTCTTGCCTCATGGTCTAGAATTTTTTTTATTTTTTTCTCAGCTTCATCTTTTTCCATAATTTTATCTTCTATTTCACTTATTCTCCCCTCTGCCTCTTCAATCCTCGCTGTCACTGTCTCTAGTTTATTTTGCACCTCATTTACAGCATTTTTAAATTCATCATGACTATTTTTTAGTTCCTTGATCTCTGCATCAATAGATTCCCTGCTGTCTTCTATGCTTTTTTTCAAACCCAGCAATTAATCTTATGACTATTATTCTAAATTCTCGTTCAGTTGTTTATATCTGTTTTGATCAATTCTTTATCTGTCACTTATTCCTATAATTTGTTTTGAGTAGGATTCTTCCATTTCATCATTTTCGCTAGTTTTCTGTCCCTTATGTGTTTTAAAATCTCGTTATGTGCCCTGCACCTGCGAGCACTACTATATTAAAGAGGGATCACACACTGTCCAGGGCCTGGCCCTTCAGGAGGTGTTTTTTGGAGTGTGTTACTTGCTGTCTTTTGTTGTGACTTTGGCTGCTTTATCTCCCTACTCGTAGTGATGTTTTGGACCCTCCACCAGGTGTGTTTTGATTTGTTCTTTGAAGTGGCCCTGGAAAGAAAAACAAAAAATAAAAACAAACAGAAAACAAAAACAAAAACTAGAAACACCAGTTAAAAATAAACAACAGGGTGGGATGGTGCTGATGGAAGAGGCCTTATCTCATACAAAGAGAGAAATGTCAAGGGTGGGGGGGGGGAAAGAAAAGAAAAGAAAGTTGACCAGACAGAGAAACTATACTGCTTAATCCAGAGAGAGAGAGAGAGAGAGAGAGAGAGAGAGGAAAATAAAGAAGGAGGTGTAGAACAGGTATAAAGAGAATAGATTAAATATGTCTGCTTAAACAAACCAATAACCCAAATAACCAGACTAGAAGAGGGAAGAAATAAAAAAGAGAAAAAGAAGAAGAAAAGAAAAAGAAGAAGAAATATATATATATACACACACACAAACACACACACATGCACACACACACACACACATATATATATGAATAATTGTTCTATAATTTAAAAAAATGTTTATTTTTGAGAGAGAGAGCGCACATGGGAGAGAGAGAGCGAGCGGGGGAGGGGCAGAGAAAGAGGGAGACACAGAATCCAAAGCAAGCTCCAGGGAACTCACAGACTGCGAGATCATGACCTGAGCCAAAGTTGGACACTTAACCAACTGAGCCACCCAGGCACCTCAGAATTTTTATATAATTAAATCAGCAAATGCAAAACCCCTTGGTGCCTTGGGACCAGTGACAGTGCTGGTCTGGAGGAGGGACTGTCTGGTTTGTCTATGTCAATCGTGCTCCAGTAGATATGCAGTTAGAAGGCACGGAGGGATGTGGTTTTGTGTAGGCAAGTCCTGTCTCCACTGTGGACCCGCTGTCCATTCCTGAAGCCCCACCTTGTTGGTGATGGGGAGAAGAATGGCGACACCCCAGTAGACACCCCAGTCTCTCCTCCCTGGACTGAGTGTCCCAAACCACTCTGTTCAGGCTGTCCTTACTGTACCCCGAGTACAAAGGAGGTGGTTTGTCCTGCTCTGCTGACTCCCATGCCTCCCCCTGGCATTTGGCTGAGACTTAAACCCTGATGTCTTAAAGGGTCCCACTCTGTGCACCCCAGTTCCAGGGACGTGCTGCTCCGTGCTACCGATAAATGGCCTCTGGCTGGCAGGCACAGGCGGTCTTTGTCCTTTAAAGGGTTATATACCTTCTTCCCACAGCACTCTGGGGAGGAAATTGCTTTCTCCCACTGTGGAATGAGCCTCTGAACTAGTTACTGAGCCCAGGACTGGCTCCCCTCCTTCCCAGGTGCGTGAACAGGACAGTCTGGAGAAAGCCCTGCAGTTAGAGATTGGATCTTTCTCCATCCTGGTCTGTGGCTTTTCTCTTGTCCAGACACATTCCTACTCTTCTCCAGCCTCTCTTTCTCTTCCCTTTGTCTCTTTAAAGGAGGGGATTCCTCTCCTCCTTTCCTCTGCTGCCCATTTTATCTCTCCCAGTTCACACTCATGCACCTATGAACCACCAGGTTGTCCCTGTGGTTCCCTGGAGGTATCTCTGTCACTTTGCAGCCTGGACTCTTGGAGTTCAAAGTCCTTTGGCCTCAACACTGCTGTTTCAGGGATGAGGGAACTTCGGGTCTCCCTACTTCTCTGCCATGTTGGATCCATCTCCCCTAGTTGAACCATTTGAGAAGTTCATCTCTTTCCTGCTGTGACTCTGATCATTACATCCGTGGCAGCACCAAGGAAAAGGACAGAAGTAGTTTGAGATTATTTCAATGAGAAAAGTAGAACTGTGAAAGTGAGACCTCTTGAAAGGAGCTGTATTTCTAAAGGGATGCATATGTTGTCAAAAGGTATAAGCAGGAAGGAAACAGATAATAAATGTCCCAGCTTCTCTATCCTCCTGCCCTCCAATCTCCTGCTGTTGCTCCCCATTGAAGAAGAAAAAATGGAAACTAGCTAAAAAGGGAGCATGGGAAAAGCAGCCACAGGGGGTCAGTCTTTCAAGAATCACAGCAGGACAAAAGTGGTTCAAGTTTGGAAGCAAACAGTTAAAACCCAGTGTGATCCCCTACTCTATTGTGAGAGCAAACACTTTTATTGGTTTTGTCCACAGCTATATTCTCAACATTTATAGCAATCTTGGCATATGTAGGTGCTCAATAAATATTTTTAATTATACAATGGAATGGTATTAAATCATAAAAAAGAAGGAAATTCTGCCATTTGCAACAACATGGATGAACCTCGAGGACATTATGCTAAATGAAATAGTTCAGACAGAGAAAGAAATACTGTCTAACTTCGTTTATATGTGGAGTCTAAGAGAAACTTACAGAAACTGAGACAAGATTTGTGACTGTCAGAGGCAGGGGTTGGGGGATGGGGATGGGAGTGGAAGAAATGGGCAAAGGTGCTCAAAAAGTATGAACTTCCAGTTATAAAATAAATAGTAATAGGAATGTAATGCACACCACTGTGAATATAGTTAATAATGTATTGTATATTTGCAAGTTGCTAAGAGATTAGATCTTAAAATTTCTCATCAAAGGGAAAAAATCTTTGTTAGGTGATGGATGTTTGCCAAACTTGTAATTATTTCACAACATATGCATACATCAAATCATTATGTTCTACATCTTAAACGTACACAATATTATATATCCATTATATCTCAATAAAACAGGAAATTTTTAAAAAAATATTGTGAATGAATGAATGCTGAAAGACATAGGAACCATAGCTATGAAATATTAAAGGGGAGGGGCGCCTGGGTGTCTCAGTCAGTTGAGTGTCCGACTTCAGCTCAGGTCATGATCTCATGGTTTGTGGGTTTGGGCCCCATGTCGGGCTCTGTGCTGACAGCTAGCTCAGAGTCTGGGGCCTGTCTTGGGTTCTGTGTCTCCCTCTCTCTCACCCTCCCCTGCTCACACTCTCTCTCTCAAGAATAAATAAAACACTTAAAAAACTTAAAAAAAATATTAAAGGAAAAAGTTGGTAACCCAACAATTCTGTACTTATGAAAGTTGTCTTTCATATCTGAAAAATAAAAAAATTTTCACGTATGCAAGGGCTCAGCAAAGACGTCATAGATCCTTCTTAAAAGACATGATGATATTTGGGTTGCCAGGAAATTAGTTAAAAATAAGAAAGCAAGAGTGAAGTAGTTTGGGTTTAAAAGGAATAATATTTAGTTTCCCTTTCTAAGAATATATCTTAAGAAAAAAGTACTGCAAAAAATATTTGTGCACAAATATGTTTGTGGGCAGTGATTGCTGTCACACAAAACTTCTTTTCTCTTTCCTCCATAGTAATAGACACGTCAAGCATGTAATTGCCCAGCTATGCTATGTGTTCAAGCTTCATTTGCTTGTGTGTGGCTGTGTGACTAAGAAACAAGTAAAAGTGTGCGCTACTTCTGGACCAGAGCTCTTAAAAAGTAGACATACCTCTACCCTGCTCCATTTCCCTTTCCTGTGACTGTGAACATAGATATTCAAGTGACACAATTTTCAACAGGACTGGTAGAATGAAAAAGACAGAACTCTGCATTCTTGAATGATTGCATTAAGTAAAACCGTGACCCGACTCAGGATTCATTCCATTGCTTGAAACAAATTTCTCTCTGATTTAAGCCATTACATGTTAGGCAGTTTACTTGTTAAGCAGTTGGCATTATCTTAAGTAATACAATGCTCATTGCACCATCACTGATATTAGGGAAATAACAAAAACAATCTAAAATTAAGGAACTTCCAAACAATAAAAAATCATGCACTTCTCATGTGTATGTGTATGTGTATAATAACCCATAAGGATATAGGGAAATGCTCATTACATAATGTAAATAAAACAAAACATATTTGTTTTATAGATATAGATATGTATAGATACATAGATTATAATCTCAATTACGTAAGGAAAAATACATCAATTATACAAAGACTAGAAGACAATAAGCCAGTATGTTTCTAGTATTTGTTTTTTCATAGTTAAATTGTGTTCTTTTCCTAGTTTATTCTTTGTTGTACTTTCCAAATTTTCTACAATCATCATGCATTATTCTTATAATCACAAAAATTCAAATTAAAACTTGAAAATATTGAAGATTAGATGAGACATAGAAAAGGTTTAGGATATGATGTTATGAGAGAAAAGCAGAAAACAAAATTATGTTCATTTGGATTGCAACTATGTAAAAAATATGTATGCAAGTTGTAGTTACATAAGATGAATAATTCTAGAGATCTCTGGGTGCCTGGGTCACTCAGTCAGTTAAGCACCCAAATCTTGATTTTAGCTCAGGTCATGATCCCAGTGTCATGGGTTTGAGCTCTGCATCACTCAGCATGGAAACTGCTTGAGATTCTCTCTCTCTTCCTCTGCCTTGTTTCCCTGCTTGTGTTCTCTCTCTCTCTCTCTCTCTCTCTCTCTCTCTCTCTCTTTAAAAAAAAAAGTTTAGAGATTTAATGTATGGCATGATAACTATTACTAATAATACTGAACTGAATACTAGAAATTTGCTAGGAGAGCAGATTTCAGGTGCTCTCATCGCAAAACATGGTAACTATGCAAGTAGATAATATATAGATAAGTTTGACTATAGTAATCATTTCTTTGTGCATAGGCATATCAAATCATAATGTTGTGCACCTTAAATATATATAATTTTATTTAAAATATAAAATGGAAAAAATTAAATAGTTAATTAAATTGGATGCAGACTATAAAGGGAAGTGCAAAAGTGAAAATTGCTACTGTGTTAGAGGGCTTGTGGGTGATTTACTTTAAAACTTTTCCTTCAGTGTAATCATAACATTCTTTTATTGAAATAAAAATATGACATGTAATTTTTTTCAAATTTTTATTTAAATTACAGTATTTGTATTTTTGTAACAAATTTGAGAAGTCTTAGTTAAGTGTCTGGCAGAATTCCCCTGGGAAGCTATCTGGCCCTGGATTTTTGTTTGCTGGCAGATCTATTACTGATTCCATTTCTTTGCCGGTTATGGATCTCTTAAAATTTTCTATTCCTTCCTGTTTCCGTTTTGGTAGTTTGTATGTTTCTATGAATTTACCCATTTCTTCCAGGTTGTCCTGTTTGTTGGCATATAACTTTTCAAAATATTCTTTTATAACTGATGTTATTTCTTTGGTGTTGGTTGTGATCTCTCCTTTTTCATTTTTGATTTTATTTATTTGGGTCCTTCCTCTTTTCTTTTTGATAAGTCTGGCTAGGAGGTTATCAATTTTATTAGGTCTTTCAAAAAACCAGCTTTTAGTTTTGTTGATCTGTTCTACTGTTTTGTTTTGTTTTGTTTCGTTTCCATATTATTTATTGCTGCTCTAATCTTTATTATTTTCCCTTCTGTTGGCTTTAGTCTTTATTTGCTGTTTCATTTATAGCTCCTTTAGGGTTAAGGTTAGGTTGTGTATTTGAGACTTTTCTTGCTTCTTGAGGTAGACCTATATTGCAATATACTTCCTTCTTAGGACCACATTTGCTGCGTTCCCAAATTCCAAAGGTTTTGGACTGTCGTGTTTTAATTTTCATTTGCCTCCATGTATTTTTTAAATTTCTTCTTTAATTTCCTGGTTAACCCATTCATTCTTTAGTAGGATGTATTTCATGTATTTGTGGTCTTTCCAAATTTTTTCTTGTGATTGATTTCAAGTTTCATACTGTTGTGGTCTGAAAAAAATGCATGGTATGATCTCAATGTTTTTGTAATGTTGAATGCTGATTTGTGACCCTATATATGATCTATTCTGGAGAATTTTCCATGTGCACTTGAAAAGAATGTGTATTCCAATGCTTTAGGATGAAGTGTTCTGAATATATCTGCTAAGTCCATCTGGTCCAATGTGTTATTTAAAGCCATTGTTTCCTTGTTGATTTACTGCTTAGATGATCTGTCCATTGATATAAGTAGGGTTTTAAAGTCCCCTACTATTATTATATGATTATCAATGAGTTTCTTTATGTTTGTTATTAATTTATTTATATATTTGGCTGTACCAAGTTGGGGGCATAAATATTTACAACTGTTAAATATTCTTGATGGATAGATACCTTAATTATGATATAATGTCCTTCCTCATCTCATGTTACAGTCTTTGGTTTAAAATCTTGTTTGTCTAAGTATGGTTACTCCAGGTTTCTTTTTACAGTCAGAGTGATTATTGACAGATATTAATTTAGTGCCATTGTGTTATCTGTAAATTTGGTGTTTCTGATGATGTTCTCTGTTCCTTTGTAGTCTTTGTTGCTTTTGGTTTTTTTTCCCCCTGTGAAGACTCCCCTTTATTATTTCTTGCAAGGCTGGTTTAGTGGTCACAAACTACTTTAGTTTTTGTTTATCTGGGAAACTCTATTTCTCCTTCTATTCTGAATAACAGCCTTGCTGGACAAAGTATTCTTGACCACACATTCTTCCATTCAGCACGTTGAATACATCATGCCACTCTCTTCTAGCCTGCCAAGTTTCTGTGGAAAGACCTGCTGCAAATCTGATCTGTCTTCCATTGTAGGTTAAGGAATTTTATTCCCCTTGCTGCTTTAGGATTCTTTCCTTGTGTATTTTGTGAATTTGACTATGATATGTCTTAGTGATGGCCAGCTTTTGTTGAATTTAATGGGAGTTCTCTGTGCTTCTTGGATTTTGACATCTGTTTCCTTCCCCAGATTATTGAAGTTTTCAGCTATAATTTGCTCAAATAAACGTTATGTCCCTTTGTCTTTCTCTTCTTCTGGTAATCCTATGATGTGAATGTTATTACACTTTAAGGAGTCACTGAGTTCCCTAAGTCTACAGTCATGATCCAATACCTTTCTTTCCCTCTTTTTTTTCAACTTTATTATTTCATCTTCTATATCACTGATTCATTCCATTGCTTCATCCATCTTCATTTTTATTGTACCATTCAGTTTTGCATCTCGATTATAGCATATTCTATTTTGACATGATTGTTTTTAGTTCTTGTATCTCTGCAGTAAGGGAATCTGTAGTGTCTCCTATGTTTTTCTCAAGCCCACCTAGTGTCTTTATGATTATTGTCTTAAATTCTGGTTCAAACATCTTACTTGTATCTGTACTGATTAAATTCCTGGCAGAAACATCTTCCTGTTCTTTCTTTTGGGGTGAATTTCTCCATATTGTCATTTTGTCTGTGTCATTGTTTTTTGTGTGTGACTGTTAGGAAAGCCTGTTGCATTCCTGCTCCTGAGAGTAATGGCTATATTAAGAAGAGGTCCAAAAAAAAAAAAAAATGAAGCTAGATCCTAGATGAGTTTTGGTCTGCTTGTTAAAAAGAAGCTGGATACAAAATTTTTTTTAAATATACGTAAAAAATGTTATTTTTTAAAGAAAGCTGTATCCTAGGTGTGCTTTGTGTTTTGGTCTGCTTGTTAAGAGAAACCAGATCTCAAGCGCCTGGGTGGTTCAGTCGGATAAGCATCTAACTCTTGATTTCTACTCAGTTCATGATCTCATGGTTTGTGGTATTCAGCTCTGCATCAGACTCTGGGCTTACAGCCCATAACATGCTTGGGATTCTCTCTTCCCCTCTCTCTGCCTCTCCCCAACTTGTTCTCTCTCTCTCTCTCTCTCTCTCTCTCTCTCTAAACATAAATAAACATTTATTTTAAAAAAAGAGTCAAAAAGTAAAAATAAAAATTTTAAATCATAATTTAAAAAATTAAAAAAAATGCCTTTTCTGTATCCCATAAGAAGCAACAACAAAGGAAGCTATATCCTATTTCCCCTAGAGTTGAAGTTTTGCCGCACTCTATGATCATCAAACTTCGTTTGTGCAGGGGATTTCTACAAGTCTTCTGGGCGTTGGACCTGCTGCTGCGCTGATTCTCAGGCGGACTTGCCCTAAAAGAGATGCACCTGCAGGACACAGGGGAGCAGGGCTTGGTGTAAGTAGCCCCAACGTCCAATTCGTGGTGCTGTTTTGCTTACTGAAGTCAGTCAGTGTCGATGGGTGGGGTGGAAAATGGTCCTGTCCTGCTCTCTTATCCCCAGAGTGGGAAGCTTGAGCCTGCCATTCCTTAGGAAGCCCTCACAGAAGAGCAAACAATCACCCCTCCTGTGTCCCCAGCTTCCATCAGATCCCTGCCTGTGTCTGAGCCATCTGCTTGCCAGGCAGCACAAAACTCTTTTGTTTTTATCTGAGGCGCATGGCTGGGTTTCAAAACTCCAAATCCTAGAGATCCATGCGGTATGGATGCACTGATCCTCTGGGAGAGGGTCTCTCCATGCTGTGGCTGGGTGCCAGCTTGTCCCAGAAAACAATTGTGTAACCACACAATGGCTCTGAGTTTACGGTAAAGCACAGCAAAAACCAGCACCAAGGTTTGCCACCCACAGCCAACATCTCCATTCCAATGTTAGTGAACGGGGCAGGTCAATGGCCTCCATTGGGTCTTTTGTCCCTGGAGAGGTCGTGCCACATCTCGCAAATGCACTCCAAGAAGAGGAACTGATTCTCCCCATGCAACCCAGAGGATCCTCAAACCATGCTGCCTGCTCTCAGGTCTCTGCCCTCCATCCCCACCAAAGCACAGCTAAACCTGCCAGGAGCGACCTGGCAATGGTGCAGACCTCCAAAACCAGATTTTGCACTCTGTTGCTTATAAAAACTTTCAGCATTCAGCCTCTCTCCTTTTCCCAGTCAGTGGTCTTGGGGAAGAGTTTTTCTCATGCAATCCTCTGCATGTGTTTCCACCCTTTCCCTCTCTTTTTCTCTTGCTCCTCTGTCCGTGATCAAGACTGTGTCCTTTGCACAGCACCCACAGCTCTTTTCTCCTCCAAGTCAACTCTCCACAGGTCCTACCTTCCTTTTATTTTATCTCTAGTTGTGCAGTTTGTTCTCTCATACCTTGGGTTCATTTCTTGGATGTTCAAAATTATTTTATATTTAGCTGTATTTGAAAAATAAGGCAAATCTAGAATCCCCTTACTCCTTTGCCATCTTAACTTCCCCCAGCATGTAATGTTAGCCAATTTCCTTATCCCCAAATATTTAAACTTTCTAGTATTTATTAAACTGCAATTTGAGCCTCAGCTGTGTATGATATTTTTTTCTGGATCAGATACCTCATGGACTACAATCTAAGATGTTTTGAGCTCATTCCTCAACTCAATTTATTCTTGAACCAATCATTCTACCAGGTTAAAGTAAAGGTACTCAAAGGACAGGAAGAAGCACTACTGGTGATGAGTTTGTATAGTATATAACCTAATATTCTCCTGGATATTTACTTTTATCTCCTTTTCTACTTGCTACTACAGTTCAGCTAACAGTTAAGGGCTGTTTACAAGTTAATAGATGTATGCTGGTTGTCCTGTGGAAGCTAGTGATGGGTGTTTATCATTGGCACATCCTTCTGCAATGCTGGCCACTTAAAGCCTATTAACAGGATGCCCAATAGACAGAGTGTTTTACTTGGAAAGAAATACATAAGTCTTATTCCTTTTAGCATATGTTCCTCCACACAAACACTCCATACAGTGCAAAATGCTGAAAACACACCCTAATTTTTCCTGCATCCATTTAAACTCTGACCAGTCTTCTGCTACTCCTCTACCTCTGGTATTGGTACATCCCAGCTCAGCTTATATGAAAATTGACAAAATCTTCTTATGTGAAACAAGCTGGAAAGATAATAATAGAGGTGTCTGCAGTGTTTACTTAAACAAGAAAGAGAAATATCAGACATCTTTTTGCTTGCATCTTTATTGTGTGACTGCTGTTCTGTTGCAGAGCAAGGACACTGCCCAGCTGCAGCAGTAAATCCTGTCTGCCAAGTCTGAGAAGGAACTCAGATGGATGCTAGCACAAGAGATCCAGCATGTGCTAGACCCTGGATCTGGAGATCAGCTGTCCTTTGTTATAATCCTTTCCCTGATCAAAGGAAAGGCAAAGCTATCTCTAATTAACAAGTATTTTTGTGTACATCTCTAGCAATGTCTCCACTATGCAAAAGATAACTTAAACTAAATAGATTGGTTTTTTTGGAATAATATATGGATTATTTGAAGTAATTTGATAATTTGAAAAAATGAATATCTGATCAAAGCAGGTTGATCAGAAATTGGCATTTGTGAGAAAAGAAAAATATTCTAGGGTTCATCAAGTTTGCAGGAAAGGTCACAAGAACTGATAAGTCAGAAATGCTATGACTTGCATCCAAAATACCTTAAGCCCTTCTAGTACTTCCCAAAGGTACAATGCTAACATGTCAAATAGCTGAAAGCAATAACTACTTGAAGCAGAATGTTGCCATGCTTTGGGGTGAATTTTCCTAAAATCCCTACTTGAAAAGGGCTAGTCATCCTTAACAAAACTGTAAAGTCAAAAATTTGGCTTCCACATTTCCAGACTTTCTTTTCTCACCTTCCCTGTGCCCACAACTCCCACTTTCAATCAGGTAATACTCTTGGACTCTATACTTTTTTTTCTGCTAAGAAAATCTGTTCTTAAAAAGGATCTAACACTTCTGTGTAACTGTGGTCATGGCCCCTGTTAGAAAGATTGGGAGGGTAAAAGAAGGATTATGGAATGAAAGGCTCTGTCATCTTCTTAAATAATTTTACTCATCTGCCAGTAGGTGGGAGAAGTGATATAGTTCTAGGAATGTGACCCCTAAAATCCTACTCCTCGGGTTTCCACTTTTCTGTCTAGGGCAAATTTTTTGAGGCTTGATCTAATTCTGCATGCACAAAGCCTCTGGGGCCCAAACAAATTTTTCCAGCAGTATTTCATTTCCCACTTCCTTTTGGGTGAGGCTCAGACCCACTGATGGAGTTCTGGAAAATCATGGTCGATTACTCCTTGTGTTTATCAGTCTGAAACTGTTACATTGGCTAATTTGTTGGTTATGAATTGAGTCTAACTTTGGCCAATAAACTATCCTTATTGTAAAGAATCTAACTCTAAACTTAAATTCCAGGCAGATACCCATAAAAATTGATTGCTTGGCATTAAAAAGATATTCTCCCTGGAAACTCCAAAGAAGGTAAAGTCATCATTGACAGGGTGGGACTTGGTAGAGGTGAAGAGCAGACCTCAAGATAGGTTTCACTGTGATCACAAGTTTCCAGCCAGTCTGAAGTAGTTTACAAAAAGAAGAATATTCCATCCTCAACTCCCACGTAAGAAACTTTTCATGGTCACGTTTCTCTCCTGGGACTGCAAGCTTTTCCAAGCATACCACACCCTTACACTATACAGGCCAATGAGAGTTAAACTGTGATTCCTTTAAGGTCCCACGAGGGTCTGATCTTGCCAAGTTTTTCCAGTGGAAAGCTTCAGATATTTCTATTTCTGATGTAATGGCAAGGGTCCTCTGCCTTCCTTTCTGTTCCCTTCATGCAGTCCTTTGATTTTAGTTGTGAGTGGAATAAAATTACAGAGTATTTCTCCTTCCATCTCTAGGTCCATAGGAGGGATGGTGGCAGAAAGTGAGTGTCTTACTTGTTCTTAATCATATGGGCCTTCATCATCTCACAGGCCATTTTACCTCTGCATCATCTCTGTTCCTAGAAGGTACTTTTGCCCCACATCTCCTCTCACCATTTCAATTTCCTTTTGTCTAGCGGCCTTTAAACTTTTTCCTTTCCCATACTCTTTATCCTTCCACTAGTCTGTGGGTCAATTCAACTATTCTAGAATCACAGGCTCTCCTATAACTCATTTTTTCCCTCTGGTATCTTTAACACCAATGGTAACCCTTCCTCTATCTATGCTCTTGGATTGCCATGATTCTGAAGGATCAAAGAAGTACAAAAAAGTTAAACAAAGTACAAAGAAAATTAAATACTTGAATGCTTTGGGGTAGCTATTTAATATGAACCATTTTTACACGAAGAAGATACGTTTTGAGGAGAAGAGAGCTCCAAATCTGTGTAGAATGGCAAATAGAGTAGGACACTCACTCACTGAGGATCTCAGCTCTATGAATGCTCTCTTTTAAAGCAATGCTTTAACTGAGACCTCCAGGGAAGGCCAATGTTGACATGTTTTGAGAAAGTTAGTGCAAAGTAGTGATAAACATTTGTCAATCCCCTCCTGTGCTCCTGCCATCTGCTTTCCTGAGCTTGAGGGAGAAATCACAGGTTTATGACATCCTGTTTAGGGCATTGCTTTTTCTCATCAGAGAGCAAGGAGAAGCTCCCTCTTCAAGTGCTTTGTCCTATTGAGGTTGAGGTGTGGCATTGCTCACCCTCCCCAGGCAGCACTGTCTAAGAGGACATCTGGAAATGTTTCCTTTTGATGTATTCAGATGTGTTCAGACACACTGGCAGAAATGAATCACACCCTATGTAAGTACCACTGTGCCCTAAATAAGAAATCTAGACTAGAGCTTGACAAGAGGCTAATTAGAGGCACTGGTCATGTGATTTGTCCTTACTCTAAACTGTCTAGCAGGAATCATTATCCTTGCTGGAGGGAGATTTAGCCTTTCAATACTGTCTCTTGATTACTCAAGCGTAGGATCAGTAGGGAGCAAGTGCTGTATATCAGAATTGCCTAGTGACACAGGTCTTGAGTTTGCCATTCAGAAACAGCCAGGAATCTTGTTCCCCTTTTACATTCTGAGTGAACCAGCTGAGCAAGTGGGAGCAATGGGACTAAGGAGAGAGCATTTTATATAATTCTTTTGATGACATAGGAAAATATCTCCAGGAGAAATTAAACCAAAAATCAAGGAAACTAGACCATTTCACACCAAAATAAGACAGTGGGATAAAAGTCCAAATACAAAATGCTACTTAGAGTACATCCCATAAGAAGTGAAGTGTTTTGATTTCACATACCTAGTGGCAGATGAAATTATTGGCTAAAGAGATCAGTAACAAAATTAAAAGGTATATTCAAGGTTGACAAAAGATGGTAGTAACTGAAAAGGGAGATCTTTCAGGAAATGGTAAATACTAATAAGGAAGGAACTGCTCTTTTCAGGGCACCAGAGACCTCCATATTGACAAACCCAGTGGAAACCTCTCTATTCTCTTCTTAACTGCTCAAAAATATTCAATATGATTAAACACTTTCTCCTCATTGATAATCTTTATTCTCTTTCCTTCCATGACACCACACACTCTTCTAGTTACTCCTCATCAGTCTCCTTTGCTGGATACTCCTCTCCCTACTCTCTAACTGTGATAGAATCCCAGGGCTGAATTCTGGTTCTTTTCTCTTGAGAAACAATAATAGTACAGTAGTTAAGCGAATGGACTTGGAAGCTAAACTTCTTGGTTGTGGATCCTATCTGCTATTACTTAGTGTGAAATTGTGCAATTTGACTAATCTATCATCATCTATAAAGTAAGGATAATAATAGCACCTACCTCATGGTGTTGTTTTAAAGATCAAATGAGTTAATATATATAAAACACTCAGAACAGCATCTAGCACATAATAAGCACTATATACATGCTTGTTATTATCATTATCATCATCACCATTACTATTATTGTTATTCTCTACTCTATCTATACTCTTCCTTTGATAATCTCATTAACTCTCATAATCTTAAGTACTATCTGTAGGCAAATGACTCCTAAAGTCATATCCCTCTCTCCCATGGCATCCAAACTCATAAGTCTGTGTATTTGATATTTCCTCTGATATCTAATAAACATTTCAAATTTAATATGTGTCTTAATTCATGCTAATACAACAAAATACTATAAACTGATGGCTTAAACATTTATTTCTCACAGTTTTGGAGAAATGCATAGGCTGGGAAGACTAAGATCAAGATGCTGGCAGATGCTGCTCCTAGAAAAGGCCTTCTTCCTAGCTTGCAGATGGCTGCTTTTCCACTGTGTTCTCACATGGCAGAGAGAGAGAGAGAGCACACAAGAGATCTCTGGTCACTCTTCCTTTTCTTAGGCCCTACCCTGATGACTTCTGCTAAACTTAATCACCTCCCAAAGACCCCACCTCTAAATACCATTCATATTGGGGGTCAGTGCTTCAACATACGAATCTGAGGGGACACAAACATTCAATTCATAACATGTCTTAAGTATAACTCTTTCCTTTCCCTGACATTCTTATTTCAACAAACTCCACCATACACCCAGTCATTCAAACCCAAAGCTAGTTATAATATTCAATATCCATTCCATTTGCCAGTTATAAATTTGCCAACCATCTTGGCCACCTTCCTCTTCTTTGAACATTTTCATCTCTTTCTAAATTCAAGGCACTTATATGGACATTTCCTTCTTCCTGGAATGGTCATCCCTGGCTCTTCAAGGGGCTAGCTCCTCCTCATTCTTCAAGCTCAACATCAGCAGCAGTCCTCAGATGCCTTTCTTGACCATTCTTTCTAAATAAAACAGCCCTAGAGTTACTCTATTTATTTATTATATAAATATTATACATTTATTTTTAAGTTATTTACTCATTTATTTCATTCATCTTCCACACTAGAATATAACTCCACAAGGTGAGGACTCTGTTTTGTTCTCTCAAATACCCAACAAATATTGTAGTGTCTGCCACATATCAGTTCCACTGTCCCTTGTTGTAAAGAAATCAAGCTGAAGCACAGTAAGTATGGACTTTAAGTCATAATAAATCATTCAGATGTCAACAGTCCTAATCCACCAATCTGAGGGCAGAGAGATTGATTAGAAGGCTTAAAAGCTTCACTTATCACTTGTAAAAGTTTGTTCTTTCTCCTTCCTTCCTCTCCTCCTCCTCCTTCTCCTTTTTTTGTTTTTAATTTAGTTTTTATTTTGTTTATTTTATTTTTCTTTCTTTCTTAAGAAAGATTTGGAGATACATCAGTCTCCTTTCCTGTATGGAAAGCTAAGTGAGTTAATATCAAAAGAATGTCTGCTACAACTCTACTAGGGAAGACGTCAGTTGCTGTGGAGTAAGTACTAGATGTCAATGTGGAAATCATCTGATTCAATCCTTTAATTTTACGGAAGAAGAATTGAGATCTACACAGGAGCCATGTCACTTGCCCAAGCTCAGAGAGTTAATTGAAAAACCAGAACAAACCGCTAAGTCTTCTAACCCTTTGTTTGGTTTTCTTTTCAATAGATAAAACTGTCCCCTTATTGGAGCTAAGCATCTCAAAGGAAAAATTGGGGCAGCTGATTCAGATATTTACAGACAAATTGAGTGAACGTGTCTTCCTTCTGTTTGTGATGACATTTAAAAATGGTAAGAGAATGTATCAGTCAGGGTCTCAGCAAGAAATATGCAGTCACGTTCAAACTGAATAATTTGAGGAGAGTTTAATAAAGAGACTATTTACAAAGGTGTGGTAAACCACAGAAAAATATAACAACGTATTGGGAGAGATAGAAGGGGGTTGTCACCTCAGGCCTGAAAGAGCAACAAAAGAGAGAGGATTCCATGGAGAGGGCTTCCTGACTGTAGTTGTGACACTTCCTTGAGGAACCTAATCAGCCCATGGCATCCGGCAGGATGGAAGCTAAAAGAACAAATACCCCAACTTCACATTCCTCCCTCTGATCTCCTACTAGTGCTATCCATTGATCTAACCCACCAGGAAGCCAGAGAACAAGGAAGCCTAATGACGGAGTATATACAGATCAGTCTTCCAGAACACAGAGCAGGATAAAGAATGGTGAAGAATGAATCTGGAGAGGCAAAGGGAAGGTGTCCAACACAATTCGACAAGGGATAGGGAACAAACACTTATGGATAACCTATTGCATTTTAGATATCATTTTTAGAAGTTTTCATATTGCACTTACTTCTTACAACAAAACTTTGCCATATACAATATTTCTCCCATTTTACTGATGAGAGAAAACTGAAGCTAAAATGGGTTAGATCACTTATTCAAAGTGACACCTCAAGTATTTGAAACCAGGCTTGTCTGATTCCAAAGACTGCGCTTTCAACTACCTCATAGTATTGCTTTAATAACTAGTCTGTGTCTTAAGAACCGTGGGATATATGCACTGCAATGTTTATAGCAGCACTATCGACAATAGCCAAATTATGAAAAGAGCCCAAATGTCCGCGAACTGATCAATGGATAAAGAAGATGTGGTATATGTGGTATATATATAATTGACTATTACTCAGTGATCAGAAAGAATGAAATCTTGCATTTGCAACAACGTGGATGGAACTGAAGGGTATTATGCTAAGCCAAATAAGTCAGTCAGAGAAAGATAAATATCATATGATTTCACTCATATGTGGAATTGAAGAGACAAAACAGATGAAGATAGAGGAAGGGAAGGAAAAATAAGATAAAAACAGAGAGGGAGGCAAACCATAAGAGGTTCTTAAATACAGAGAACAAACTGAAGGTTGTTGGAGGGTTGTTGTGTGGGGACATGTGCTAAATGGGTGATGGACATTAAGGAGGGCATTTGTTGGGATGAGCACTGCATATTATATGTAAGTGATGAATCACTAAATTTTACTCCTGAAATCAAAAATAAATAAATAATTAAATAAATTAAAAAAAAAAACCGAAAACCTGGACACCTGACCACAGGCCAGGAATCCTTGAGGCTAGCTCTACACTTGGACTTGTCAATAACAGAAGCTAATAAACCTCATTTTATCTTTAAGAAAACATGGACTAAATACCATCCAAGCAACCTCAAGTATATAAAGAAAACTATACCTACTTCTTAATTACTTCTTAACCACCTTCTCCAAAGTGCCTAATGTTTATTATCCCCCCAAACCCCTACTGAGGTATTAATGGACAACTATTTTGTTAAATAATAATTTAGTATTAACTGATACAATTTTAAGGTGTAACTACTTCAGAGGAATCTGCATTTTAATAGAGAACTTATCATTTCATTCCCCTTCATACTTTTCTCAGAGTAAATATATTAATAAGAAGACTTTTGAGCTCACAAAAGCATACAGAAAAATGGTGGTTGCCAAGGACTGGGAGGTGTGGTAAATGGGAGATGTTGGTGAAAGAGTACAAAATTTCAATTACAAGGTTAGTAAGTTCTGGAGATCTAATATACAGCATGGTGACTGCATGTACACAGCATGATTAATAATATTGTATACTTGAAATTTGCTAAGAAAGTAGATCTTAAGTGTTTTCACACAAGCAAGTAATTATGTGAGGTGATGGATGTGTTAATTAGCTTGATTGTGGTAATCATTTCACAATGTATACATATATCAAATCATTACACTGTATACCTTAAATGTATGTATTTTTATTTGCCAATTATACCTCAATAGAGCTGTAAAAAACAAATATGAAGGAAGACTTGCAAAATAAATAAAAAGGAAAACTTAGTGCTGAGTTGGAAAGGTAAATGAGTCTTGCCTTAGTCTATAATGAATCGGAGAATGCATTTGTTAGAGGAAGTACAAATTTACACAATGACTCAATTTCCAAAAAAGAATCAACTTAATGTTCTATATCTGACTTCATCTTGTATTGGAACCTTAATTCTCCCAGTATTTTCCAGATTAATATTCATTCAATTTAAAGTTCAAACTTCCTATTAGGGGTACCTCTATTTTCTTAAAATATCTTCTCTTCCCCTTCCTCAAGATGGCATTGGGATGCAGAAGAAAGTTTATATAACCTCATTGTACTGGAGAAGGAACCTCTGTATTGTATGTTGGTCTCTGGTTCCTTTCTGACACTTGTTGAGTTTGCCTCTAACCATACCTGATCATTGTGAGTCTTGCATAAGTGACCACTACATAGTGTCTTACGGCCACCTGGCTCTTGAGGAATCATGTTGAGAGCCACTGCTAATGACCATGAACCTTGCCATTTCTCTGATGGTAAGGTTCCTGCACTCAGCATCTTGTTCTTCTAACCCCAGGACTCTTCTGAGCACCTATCCCTTCTATACTCTTACATTTCCCACCAGGGCACATGACAACTTAAGATCTCTTTTATAGCCCTTCTGGACCAGGTACACTATCCCAAGACCTCTCTTTGCTTTATTATGTCATGGTGCCCATTACTACTCAACTGTGGTTACTCTGTGTTGATACAGGGCACCATGTGATTGATCCCTTTGAAGAGTTATAAACAGGAAAAGCAATCCCATCCCTTTTTGTGGCCCAGAGTGTCAGCTGAGCACCTTAAGTGTAAGCACATTCCTCCCCCAATATATCTCCAAACTCCTCTGAGCACCAGAAATGGTTTTGGTTTCCTGAGTGGCAGAAACTTCCCTTAGGTTAGTATCCCCCATCGTCTCTACACAATAGCTGATGGTGAACTGCTATTTTCACATCACCATATTTTTCTCTTGGTATGTAAAGAGCATCTTTAGCCTGATCAAAGCCTGGATTTTGAAACTATTATTTCACAATAAACTAAAGAAATTATGGTTTGAAACTCAGAGAATAGCAATGGTACATTTGTTCTAGGTCTTATCTTTCCCGAAGCAGTAATTTCAATTGATTCAATGGGTAGGAGTACAAGGCAAAAATGTAACAGATTATCAGGAGTAAATGACAATAAAAATAGGTTTAATATCTTAAAAATATATAGGATACACATTCTTTCTTCTATTTAGACAAAAAAAAATTAAGCATTTACCATGTTAAGGCCACCCACTGGTCTGGGTAGCTGCACATTAGTGAATAACAACAAACACCCCAGATCAATTTCTAGTACAACAAATTTACTATAAAATAAAATCATTTCCAAATCATTGGCAGTCATTTTTGGCTGCTGTCAATGCAATGACACACCATCATGCCCAATCCTTTTTCACTGGGTCTGAGAATAAAATATTGTGGCTGTTTTTTGTCTGGGTACATTGGGATTAACCTGACACCCTATTATTTTTCAAAATCTATGGCTAGAAATCCTATGAGTTCAATTTCCTGCCTTAGTGAGTACAGTATAGTAAGTTACATTAGTGGAAAAAATTTAATATTTGATGATTGAAGATATTGCTGGGTCTTGGAGTCATCTTTCCAACCATCTATGGCATTAGCCCAGATTAGTGATGTAGCTGTAAAAGGCTTAAGAGCTTGTGTTTAACCCATAGTGAACCCACAATATACTGGAAATGCTATTTTTTCTAAAAGACTAGAACATGATGATCTTTTGGTACACCTCTTTCTGAAAAAATATAATTTAGAAAAAGATTTGGTTGCTGGTTAAAGAAAGTTGTATTAATCACTTAGATACTTGTTTGAAGCTCACTGGAATGATATTTTGAACTACATTAAATGAAATTTTATTTCAAATGATGCTGCAAAATTCTTAGACATTTCAGTAAGCCTTCTTCTTACTGAAAGATCTTTAAGAATATTCACCATTATCATTTTTCCTTACTGAGCCTAGAATGCAATGACTTTTATATTTCCAAATAAGCCTTGAATAAAGTGCTTACAAGTTTCACAGCAGGAAACTACTTATTAGGGCAGTGATGCTATTCTTAAATTTTTCCTGGTGTTATTGTCCTGCCCCCATATGTTCAGAATCAGTACAATTCTTGCTCTAATTTGAGAGAAGCTGTCATTAGTTAAAGAGATTCTTTAGACAGGCCACTAGGAGCATCTTGCCCTTCCCCTCAATAATTACATTTTTTACTGAATGAAAAGCTTGTTGTTAAAAAGCATCTCCAGTTATAGCCAGGCAAAAACATGAAAGGAAGAGCTACTTACATGAATATATGAGATATCATATCTCTTTTAATTGCTAAACAAATTTTGCAGACTTGAAAGGGGCTAGTTTGACAGCCCTGAAGCAAAAGCCCAAGCTTATTAACAGTTGTAACCTTAACCTATTGAAAAATAATATGAGGCTAAAATGGAGAGCAACTCAAGGGTTTCTGAGGAATGGGAGTGTAAGAGGTCGAGAATAAAGTTGCCTAGAGGTTGAAGCAATTACCTCTGTCAAGGAGAGACCAAAGTACCCCCTATTTTTCTTCTCATTTCCTCCCCCAAAGCTGGTAGAAATTGTCCTTACATCAATAAGATAGCTTGGTGATTATAGCAGATATATTCTCATCCAGCTCAACCACCAGTTCCTCCTCACAAGACTTCTTAGGGAAAATTTTAATGATGGATTTATGTGCAGAGAGGGTGGGCCACTCTCAGATGACAATTAAGGAGGGCTTGAGAAGGTACTGGAGAATGTCTTAACGGTGCAGGGATATTTCTAGCAGTAGCAGAAACAGAGAAGGCCGGGTGGTGTATGGATGAACGCCAGCCAGCAGAAGCCAAGAGGCCCAGCACAGGGCTTGTCTGCTAATCACATTCAAACCTACACCTTGCCAGAAAGCCACGTCCCAAACTCTAAATAATGCTTGCTTTAAAGGTCAATTTTTCCAAGATCTTTCCGTGAAAAGACTTTAAATGGAAATATAAGCTTCATATGAGCAATACGGGGAAAAAATGTACATCTCTTCTCCACCTTGCATTTACATTCCCTGCTGTGTTTTAGGCAAAAGAAAAACTCATCAGAAATGACTCCAGAACCCAGACACTGACCTCCTCAGATCCTGCTTCCTCTAATCAGGCCACAGTTGACTGACAGTCAGGAAATAAACTCTTCTTTGAAGGTACAGCTGGAGCAGGTTTACAGCAAATGACTAATATGATCTAATCTTCCAGCAATTTTGACAGTTTTCAATTCTGGAAGATTCATATATGTCTGTTTAACTTTCTGATTCTGTATTGTGACTGCTCATTGGATTATTATTTAAGATTCAATCTTCTCAAATATTGCAACCTTCTTTATTATCAAACTCCAGTGTAATATTAGGATCCACAATGTGCCCAAGCCCCACATTGAAAAGCCATACACTGAAAAGCCCCACATTGAAAAGACAAAGAAAAGGTCTAACAGCCAAAGCCTTATTGGTAGGAGGAGTAGATAACGACTTATCCAATTAGCAAATTTTCGTTGAACTACTACTAGGTGTACCAGCCACTGTTAAGTATTTGGGGTGGTACAATCATCCATAAATTTCTAAGATTCCTAAGGTCTGGTGGACAAAAATGTACCTTCCCCACAAGCTGGATGATATCTGAAATCTCTTTAATAAGAGACAGTATATAATTAGTAAGGAATTAAGTATTCCATAATTGGAGATAAGCTTAGAAAGATTCCTGTTCTCTGTGAGAGGGGAGAAAGTTTATTTAAATGCATACTAAGTCATAAATGATTGATATTAGAGTGACTCCTCAGAGCAGATTTTAATAGGAGGGAAGAAAGTGACCAGGCAGCACTGCAAGCAGGGAAGCAGGGGAAGAGGTGGGGAGGAGAAGGGCAGATAACACAAAGAGAAAATCAGAGCAAGGAAGCTGCGGACTGGGGTTGGGGAGTGGGGGTCGTCCAAAACTAACTTGGTCAACTACACTGTCTTCCCAAAGGCAATCTAGCCTGTAATTCAAGTAAGCAATGCTGGGGTCTAAAAGGGAAGATACAAAATTCAGCGGGTGCTAAGCCAGACTCTGCAAGAGTTTTACATTTTCTTTTGAATCCAATAACAAATACCCAAAGGGTCCTGGTTGAAATAAAAAACACTGCTTCAAGAGTAAACAGGATAAATTCAAATCTTAAAATTACAAAGGCTATTAACATATAAATTAGCAATTCTTGAAAGGTTTCAGACTCACCTATGCATATGGCTCATTTTCTTTGGCCCATTTTAAGTATCTTTTACATTTGTAGCTCCATTTTATTTTAATTGATTTTATTTTTTTATTTATTTCTTTTAACTTTATAGTTTATTGTCAGGTTGGTTTCCATATAGCACCCAGTGCTCTTCCCCACAAGTGACCTCCACCAAGACCATCACCCCCCATTACCTTTCCCCCTTCCCCTTCCCCCCTCAGTTTGTTTTCAGTATTCAAGAGTCTCTCGTGTTTTGTCTCCCTCCCTCTCCCTAACTCTTTTTCCTCCTTCCCCTCCCCATGG
>CM053579.1:41006477-41027951 GCA_028646485.1 Cryptoprocta ferox | reverse complement strand
TTAGCTCTTCCTGATGGAGAGACCCTGTCATTATTATATAATGTCCTTCTTCATCTTTTCTTACTGCCTTTACTTTAAAGTCCAGTTTGTCTGCTATAAGTATGGCTACTCTGGCTTTCTTTTGACTACTGGTCGCCTGATAGATATTTCTCCATCCCCTTACTTTCAAATGAAGGCGTCTTCAGGTCTCAAATGAGTCTCTTGTAGACAGCATATGGATGGATTTTGTGTTTTTATCCATTCTGCTACCCTGTGTCGTTTGATTGGGGCATTCAGTCCATTTACATTCAGTGTTATTATTGAAAAATGTAGGTTTGGGTTCATTGTGTTTTCTGTGGAGTTCATGTTTATAGTGGTGTCTCTGGTACCTTGTATTCCTTGCAACATTTTCATCATAGAGTCCCCCTTAGGATTTCTTGTAAGGCTGGTTTGGTGGAGACGAATTCTCTCAGTTTTTGTTTATTTAGGAACACCTTTATCTCTCCTTCTATTTTGAATGACAGGTAGTCCAGCAATTAATTTTATGACAATTGTTCTAAATTCTTGTTCAGTCATGTTGTTTAAGCCTGTTTTGAGCAGTTCTGTGGCTGTGACTGCTTCCTGGAGTTGCTTTAGAGGAGAGTTCTTTCGTTTCGTCATTTTGGCTAGGTTTCTGTCTCTTGTCAGTTTTAAAAGCTCCTTATGCACTGTGTATTTGTTAGTATTGCTCTATTAAAGGAGGCTCATTGACAAATTAGCTATTCTTGAAAGGTTTCAGACTCACCTATGCATATGGCTCATTTTCTTTGGCCCATTTTAATTACCTTTTACACTTGTAGCTCCATTTTATTTTATTTTATTTATTTTTATTTATTTTTCCATTATAAAAACTTATCAAGGGAAACTTTGAGTTTTTAAAGGTTTGGTTTGCCAATGTGAAAGACTTTACGAAACCATGAAAACACTTCAAATTCTTTTTTAACCTACTAAGTAGGATGTAAATTAAATAAATCGTCTATTACATTAGGGAAGAGACTGCTTTCCTAAATTAGACAATTTGATTTCCATGTCATGCTCTCTTATCTCTACTGCCTTGTAACTTGAAGGAGAACTGAATTTCATCAGAGTATGGCTCCTATGGAAATCAAGGTGGGAAGAATAGGCGATATCCCAACACAGATTCGGTGGAGACTGAGCCAAAAGCAGTGTCTGTGATTATCCAAACAGGGTACTTTTGAGAAAGAAAGGGTGTTAATTACTTGAGAACAAAAGGCATAAAATGGGACATGTGTCCATCCTAGTGATAAGGTAGTTTGAGAAACTAAATTTCTCAGTATGCCCTGCCACTTGAAACTCAAAAGGCCCGACTAGAGCAAAGCACCCTGGGACCTGTGGTTAGCACCATTCTGACATGGAGGCTTCCACCTTCCACTGGATGCTTAACCAGACACAGAACACAACACCTGAGGTGAAATTTCAATTGATATTATGTCTGGTTGGAGTCTCTCTCTCCCTCCCTCACAACTGGAGTTTTCAAAGGGGTGGAGCTGGTAGAGTTGTTCACTGGTCAAAGGCCCTATTTCTCCTTGGTATGGTGCTGCCTTTGCCTCCCAACATCACCAGCATTCCCACTGCCACTAGTCTATTGGGGTATTGTGGGCCAGGCTTTTCCCACCCGACTTCAGCCAACTCATACAACTCCATGGTGGCTTAAGCGTCTTCCACAGAGGAGTGTCCACTTTTCCCAGTCTGGATGTCCCAGTTCAGGAGCTTCTTGCTGAGATGCTTCAGAGACATGGTAGCATTCTCCAGGCAGTCAGCCTTCCATTTGAGGGCTGGGAGAATATGGGAGGTGTTGCAGGTGAGAGACTTGGTGTGGAAGTACTACAGGGCTTTGAAGTTGTGGATGGGATGCCCCACCACTATCTTCCCTGTGAGTATCTTCAAGATCTGGGTCTGAGTAATCTTGAAGGGTGTAGCATTCATCATGTGCTGCTTCCAGATGCCACTTCATCTGGTCCGGTAGTCCACGATATGGCAGGCGAGATGGATGTACTCATCATAAAGTACATCTCCAAAGTAGTTGACAGTGCTACATCAAGCCAAGGAACTTACATGCCCCTTGGGTCCTGTGCCCTCCATCTCACAGTCAATTGCCACCATATTCCTTGGCATCTTCTAGGATGCTCCAGAGCATTTATTATCTGAATGAGATTGGGTGGGGTTCTGTAGAGCATTCTTCTGGGTAGGGTTCTTCTGAGGTCCTTACTTCCAAAGGCAAGTTGAGTGGCTCCTAATCTTTGAAAGGGCACTCTGGAACTCCCATTTTGGACTTCACTATTAGACCAGGTTCTTTACTTGTCCTGTTTATAATTTTGATACATAGGGATCTGAAATGTCCTAACATACAATTTGGACTCCATCCATCTGTATTTCTATTTTAATTTTCAATGATCTATGCCAGGGCTGTGCTTTCAGGAGACCACATTCTACACTGATAGAACAGATTCTCTGAAGCTCATAACTCTACCAAAGAGGAGACAAATTATAGGGTTGACAGACTGCTGCATTCGTGATTCCATTTCCCTCAAATTAGGAGATGTTGAGATTGTAGTGTTCAGCCAGTGTCTGAGAATTATTATGCCCTTTTTTGTTCCTTCACTGGGACTTTTAGAACCTTGGTAGTTGGTAAAAAGAATGTTCATGTACAGCTAACAACATGAAAGGCCTTTTATGAGCTCTATGGGAAAGAGACATTTCATATTTAAGAAGGAAAAATTAGAAGAGAGGTTTCTATCTCTCTGTCATTTCTCTCACAGACAGTTATATCTCTCTTTCTGGTAGCTTTTGAGACAAGGAGATTTGTATGAGTTGCCATGAAATTCATTATCATACATTTATGCTCTAAAAATGAAATTGCAAACACTCTTCATGTGTGTCACATTTACAATAAATGTGACATTATAATAAAACATTATCCACAAAATGACTAACAAGAACTCCAAGTGGGAAAATAGATGTTTTTTCATTATTGGATCATATCTCAGAGCTTAGGACAATCATGTTACATAAGCAAATACAGCCTTCTCATGAGTGACACAATTATCTTTTCACTTGAGAATGTCCACTCCTAGCCAAAAGGCCTTTCCAAGAAAGTTCACAATCCACCTAGCTCTCCAGAGTTTTCATGCTCCTTCACTATGCTGAAGAAACAGCATAAATGTGGGAGTTAGAGATGTAAGGGTCTACGTTTGGCTTTGTGAACAATCCACGGCATAATTTTAATGGGTCTCAACTTTCTGGTCTATACAATAAGGCAAACTTGAACACAGTAACATTTGAGCTTCTTATTCCTAAAAGTTTAAATGTGGTAATGAATATTAATGTAATTTTAAATGTATAAAATGTATACAAATGCAAGATGAAATTATTCTTTTAACTCCAGAGGAGAATGATGATCCAGTAGGGAAAATTCATGCTTAATTTTCTGTTCTGGAAGATATGCACAAGACCTTTTGTACCATTAAACTATAGCTGTGGAAACTTTTGATCAATTACCAATTAATTCAGTTTTTCCTCTGGTTTCTCCTCCCTCCCGGGCTTTATCTCTATGAAGCTCACCTATTAATCTCCCCAATGATACTTTATCTTCTTTTTACATCTAATGCTGCTCTTGAGAAGTCTGAGATCAACCTGATTCTTGTCCCTTTGTAGGTGCACTGTTCATTCCTTTGGGACACTTTTAGAATTTTCTCTTTGATGCTCTTAATGTTTACTATAGAATATCTAGTATAGGTTTTCCTTTTCTCTCCTGTTTTGACACTCTATGAGTCTTTACAACATGAAGATGTTTTTATTATTTTTCAATTCCAAAACATTTGTCTCCACTACTTCTTTTTTATAAATATAATTTATTGTCAAGTAACTAACATATAGTTTATATAGTGTGCTCTTGGCTTCAGGATTAGATTCCCATGATTCATCGCTTACATACAACTTTTTGTCCCAAAAAGTGCCCTCCTCAGTGCCCATCACCCATTCCCCCCACCCCTAGACCCTCATCAACCCTCAGTTTGTTCTCTGTATTTAAGTGTCTCTTACAGTTTGCCTCCCTCTCTGATTGAAACTATTTTTCCCTTCCCTTCCCCCATGGTCTTCTGTTAAGTTTCTCAAATTCCACATACGAGTGAAAACATATGATATCTTTTCTGACGGGCTTATTTCACTTAGCATAATACCCTCCACTTCCATCCACATTGTTGCAAATGGGAAGATTTCATTCTTTCTCATTGCCAAGTAGTATTCCATTGTATATATAAACCACATCTATATCCATTAATCAGTTGGATATTTGGGGTCTTTCCATAATTTGCCCATTAGTTCTTAAACTCGTTACTTCTCCCTATTTTTGATTTTCTCTATTTCTTGGACTCCTTTTATTTGATGTTGGAATTTTACTTCCATCTTCCATATCCTATAGTTTTTCTTTTATATTTTCTCTTTACTCTTTCCTGCTACCTTCTGGGAAAGTTCTTCAATTTTATATTTAACTCACTAATTTGTTTCTTAGTTAAATTTATACTCGTATTGACTCCATTGGTCATATTTTCTTATTTCAATTATATTTTTTTATTTTTTATGTTTTTATTTATTATTGAGACAGAGAGAAACAGAGCATGAGTGGGGGAGGGGCAGAGAGAGAGGCAGACACAGAATCTGAAGCAGGCTCCAGGCTCTGAGCTGTCAGCACAGAGCACGATCCGTGGCTTGAACCCACGAACCATGAGATCATGACCTGAGCTGAAGTTGGCCGCTTAACCGACTAAGCCACACCGGTGCCCCACAATTATTATACTTTTTATGAATAGAATTTCTATTTACATGCATGACAGAGAAATTGTCGCTGGACTTGTTATCCTACCATAAATAACTAGAAAACTGAACAAAATATAGGAGAAAATTGTTTTAAGACAATAGACAACAGGCAGTGTAAGAGTGCGATTTTTGAAAGAAGGGGAAAAAATGAGGTAATCTCTATGATTGTCTCAGCTTGTTGTTTAGAGGCAATTTCTGGACAACAGCATAGGGATGGAAAGTCCAAGCACACACAGTGATCTTGCTGATTTGAAGAGTCAGAGATCAGAATTCAGGGAGGCTGAGGTAGCTATAATTAGTGGAGCAGAGTAGTGGAGAGGAGAAAGATATGCAAAGAAAGAACTCTAGAAATTGGCTAGCAGCTCCCTTGAATCTTTGATACGTACTGAGCTCTGTGCACATAAAGCAAAATTCCAATGAGGATGGGCAAAGAACAACTGCTAGGCAGCTGTAAAGTGAGCAATTCCGAGAGCTCATACAGGGCTAAGAAATGTTTGATTTCCAGCCAGAGAAGACAAATTTTGAGAATCCATAAATTTAAGTAAAGACCCCAGGATGATCACACATTAGTAGCAGTGCTAACCTAGCCCTTCAGTAAAAGCTATGCTAGGCCTACCATAACAAAACTTATAAACAAGCCTTTAAAATTTGAAGCTGATCTGGAACTGACTTAACTGCCTCCCAAATCAAAATTCAACATTCTTTAAAGTAAAAGTAAAATCCAGGCTCTCAAAAATAAAACATTCACAATATCTAGCAACCAATTAAAAAGACTACTACACAAGTGAAGAAGCAGGAAAATATGACCTATAACTAGAATAAATATCAGACAATATAAAAAGACACAGAAATGACAGAGAGGATGGAATTAGCAGACAAAAATCGTGAATACCTACTAAAATATTAAGGTTAAAGGTTAAAGGAAGGGTCAAAGGTTAATGGAAAATAATGACTTAATAAGGAAAGAAATGGAAACTATAAGAAAGAACTAAATGAAGATATTAGAAGTGGCTATATAATATTTGAAATGTAAATTTCACTCTCTAGGATTGACAGCAAATTAGACACTGTAGAATATGACTAAATTTGAGGACATAGCAGTGGAAACTATTCAAATTGAAGCCTAAGAAGGAGAAAAATATGAGGGGCGCCTGGGTAGCTCGTTGGTTAAGCGTCTGACTTAGGCTCAGGTCATGATCTCATGGTCCATGCGTTCAAACCCCATGTCATGTTCTGTGATGACAGCTCAGAGCCTGGAGCCTGCTTTGGATTCTGTGTCTCCCTCTTTCTCTGCCCCTCCCCTGCTTGCACTCCGTCTCCTCTCTCTTTCTCAAAAATAAATAAACATTAAAAAAAATTTATTTATAGTTTATTGTCAAGTTGGTTTCCATATAACACCCAGTGTTCTTCCCCACAAGTGCCCCCCTCCATGACCATCACCCCCTTCTTCTTTCCCCCTCCCTCTTCAGCCTTCAGTTTGTCTTCAGCATTCAAGAGTCTCTCATGATTTGCCTCCCTCCCTCTGCCTCATTCTTTCCCCCCCTTCCCCTTCCCCTTCCCATGGTCCCCTATCAAGTTTCTCCTGTTAGACCTATGAGTGAAAACATATGGTATCTATCCTTCTCCGCCTGACTTATTTCGCTTAGCATGACACCCTCGAGGTCCAATCCACTTTGCTACGAATGGCTAGTTTCATTCTTTCTCATTGCCATGTAGTATTCCATTGTATATATACACCACATCTTTTTGATCCATTCATCAGTTGATGGACAAAAATTTTTTTAAATAGAAGGAAAAAGTGTGAAAAAAGATGAGCACAGCCTCAGTGACATGTGGATCAATATCAAATAGTCTAACCTATAAGCAATCAGAGTCCCAGAATGGAAGATTCAGAGAAAATATTTGAAGAAATAATGGCTGAAAGTTTTCCAATTTGATGATAACTGTGAATTCATATATCCAAAAATTTCCACAAGCCCGAGCAGTATAAAGAAAAAGAAAAACATGTATAGGCACATCATAATCAATATACTGCAAACTGGTACATTAAAAAAAGTCCTAAATGCAGACAGAGGAAGAAAAAGGATACCTTATATATAAGGGAATAAAGATAAGAATGAATACTGACTTCTTGTCAGAAAGAATATAAGCTGGAAAAGAATTTTATATCCAACGGGGGAAAAACTTCAAAAATAAAGACCAAAGAAATACTTTGTCAGGCAAACGAAAGCTGAGAGAATTTGTCACCAGCAAACCTAAACAAAAAGAAATGTTATACCCAGGGCCCAGATCTTGGTTTCTAATATCATTCTTCAATAAAAGGAACCAGAGCTCTGTGTAGAAATGGCAGGCTCTAAGGCTGGAGATTGGAGTAGACAAGATAAGCCTGGAGCATCTTGTAATACCAGAAAGTAAGGTAGTGTTAAAAAAATGATGGGGTCATGTCAAAGAGACACAGCAATCAACTGAAGGAGCTCCCAGTGGCCAAAGTTGGAATTATGTGAAAAAGAAAATAAACTAGAATTAGATTATAACCCAAATTATAAAATAAATATCCATAAATCCACATTGGTATAAATAAAAGATTTAGTAAACAGAGGATAATATACTCATAATAAACCTCCTATATATAATAATTCCAAATAAATTAGGTATATAGTTTCCGCTCAAGGAGGTAGAGCATAAATCCCACTCCTCAAATGTGGGCTGCACAAAATAACTCCCTTCCAAAGATAACAGTATGGAAAAAGAGGAGAAAGAATAACTTTATAGTGAAGAAACATAACAAACACTGCTTCAGACAGATATCAAGGTTAATATCATCAGTGATAAATCATGCTAATTCCATGTACACATGATAGGATGTGATGAGAAGTACACTTTGTGTCTTTCTCCCAAGAGCACACAACCCAATCTAATCATGAGTAAAAAATCCTACAACCTAAATGGGGAACAATCTACAAAATACTGAGCAGTATTCCTCAAAACTGTCAAGGTCATCAAAAACAAAGAAAGTCTAAGTAACCATCACACCCAAAAGGGGATTAAAGAGACATGATAACTAAATATAATGTGATATCTTGGATGTGTTTCTGGAAATGAAAAAAGGCATTAGGTTAAAAACTAAGGAAATAAAAAAAAAGTATGCACTTTAGTTAACAATAATGTATCAATATTGGTTCATTGGTCATGAGAAATGTACCGTACTAATATATGAAGTTAACAGTAGGGGAAACAGAATGCAAGGTATATGTAAACGCTCTGTATCATCTTTGAAATTTTTTATAAATCTAAATCTATTTCAAAAGAAAAATATATTTAAAAAGAAATGACAAGGGAATGTTTTCAAGCTGAAGTAAAATGTTATGAAATGAAACTGAAGTCTACACAAAGGAATGAAGAGTATCAGAAATGGTAAATATATACATAAATATATATTTTATGGCTAATATTTTCTATTTGATCCTTTAAAATTATCATATTTTATTTCATATTACTAATTTATTACCTTAAATGTTTAAATATATTTACCTTGTACATTTTAAATTATTAGCCCATCTGTTTCAGTAATTCTGCATTGAATTGTATATATTTTCAATTTGTTGTCCTTTTCTATAGTAGTCGTCCATCCTTCTCAGACGTCTAAGTATGCTTATTCTTTTTTCCTGTGGGTATCAGCTACTGCATCTAATGAATGTATATCAAAAAAGGGTCAAGGGTCAAGGGTCAGGCCCTAGTCTAGTCCTAGTGAAGAGTTCCAGATACCACAGAACTACTGTTACTCCTATATCGTGGCACCTTATGAGGCAACTCTTCTGGTCAATTGCCTTGAGTTTCAAACCATCAGGTCTAAGAGTTTGGAGGGGGAGAGGCGGAGGAATGAATGCCAAAGGGCAACTGGTTAGTCCATTCTTATGCCCATCAAGTCACTCCAGTAAGACTTTTTCATTGCCCATCTACTCATGAGCCTGCTGACACAGGCAGTTTGGCCTATTGCAGCTGATTTCTGCAGTGAATGAGGTAAGCAGAAATTATACTAAGTCTACACAAAGGAGCATAAGGAACAGAGCTCTAGAAGTTTTGCCCGTCACCAGTGCTTCTGATCATCCCTTGCACCAAGCTACAACCATCTACCCTCTACACATATCAGTTCAAGGCAGTTTTCAGTTTCTCCAGGAACTTCTCACAGTGGTATCGTTGTAGTGGTTGCCATTTTCCCTGGAATCTATGTTTGCCTCTGGCTTCTCTCTCCAGAGTTGATTTTGGGTAGGAAGCAAAAATCCATTTGTCAAGAATTGTAAATATAACTCTTGTTAGGTGCTTACTCTGTGCATAGAATTTTACTTACATTAATATCATTTAATCCTCTCAATATCCCTATGCAGTACAGACTATTTTTATACCCATTCTACAGATGAGGTAACTGCAGCACAAGGGCATTAAGCAACTCACACAAGATCACAGTGTAAGAGATGAAGCTGTAATTCAAAACCAGTCGATCTTACTTCAGAGACTAGGATCTTTGCTCACCACCATGTACCCAGTGATTAGCATATGGTAAGTGTTCAAAAATATTTGTTGAATGCTTTTCAAATAATGAACAAATGGATGGATGGTTAGAAGTACATTGCCAGCTTCCTCAGCAATTCATTTTTCTGTTTTCCTCTATTCAATTGCTTTAGTGTCTCTGAAACACACTATGAAGCCTATCTGTGTATCTTTAACAGAGTGACACATTTTACTTTTAGCCTTTATCATTTAAAAAAGCATATTTGTACTTATAATAAAAAGAAACATCTATCTTTTGCTTTTTCTGAGTAAGTAGAGGTGACACACCTTTCTCATTACCAGAGCTCTGTCACAAAAGCTGGCTTGTTTTCCCTCTGCAATTTCTGGTGGAAATAGGTCCTGCAAGAGAAAGAATATAAATGGCCATCAAACATATGGAAAGATGCTTTGCTTCACCAACTGTGAATGAAATACACATTAAAACAACACTGAACTGGCAAAAGAATTTTCAAACTGGCAAAAAATATTAAAGGATTGAAATACCCAGTATTGGTAAGGGTTCTAGGAAACAGGCCCTTTTATACATTGGTAATGAGAGTTTAAATTGGTACAGCCTTTGTAAAAGGAAATTTGACAATCTAACCAACATTTAAATATGTAGACATTCTGACCCAGGATTTCCATTTCTAATAATTTATGTTACCAAAAAGAAGTTTGTGACATACAACATATTTATTGTAGAATAATTCATATAGAAAAACTTAAATAAGTGAAATTTATGTTAATGGGGGAATGGTTAAATAGATTGACAATGGGATACTACGGAATCATACAATGAGGGAAATCTATATGTATTTATGTGGGAAAGTATTCATGATATATTGATAAATTAGAAAACATAGAAAAGTATATAAAATATCATCCAATTTTTATAAACAAAGTAATTTATATATCTAATTGTATATGTTTATATATGCATATTAAAATTCTGAATTTATACCAATCTGTTAACGATTATTACCTCTAAAGAGTGCAATTAAACAGAGAACAGACTGGTGGGTGCCAGAGGTGGAGGCTAGGGGTGGGCAAAATGGATGAAGGGGGTCAAAAGGTATAAACTTACAGTTATAAGTAAGTTTTGGGAATGTCATTGTACAGCATGGTGACTATAGGTAATACTGTACTGTATATTTGAAAGTTGCTTAGAAAAAATGTATATGTGAGGTGATGGATATTAATCGAACTTATTGTGATAATCAAAAAAAGGGGGGATGATGGACCTTCACTTCTGTAATATTTGATTTGTTTTCAACATAGAAGCTCTTTCATAATTTTTAAAAAAGGAAGGAAGGAGAGTTAACTTGAAATCTCCACTCAAATCAACTGGAATTGTATTTAAAAAATAGCCAGGAATACGAAGGCCCTTGTTTTTAATTCCTCTAGGCTTGAATTTATAGAGAAAGCACACTAGGACACTCTAGGAATCTTCTTGTGAAGAGCTCAGTCCCTCCTCATAGAAAACTGTTGTATTTTAGGGTTGCTGTGCTAGTGAAGAGTGCAGTCTACACCGTTTAGATAGAAAAGAAAGCATGACAATTGCTCTAGCCCTTGAAAGCAAAATTCTCTCATTTCTTCCTATTTTTTTATTTACATCTAGATATATGTATATAGAAAACCTCTTCCTTCAGCTACATATGAAATTGGACCTCCAAGTGGTCAAAGTTTTCTGAGCAGGTTTTGCTATTCCCAGAGGTTAAACTTAGGCGGATGAGGTCATCATAAAGTCATACTGAGAATCTCAGCAAATGGGTGTCCTAAACACTGAGAGAAGAGAAAAGGCAAGGGTTCAGGTGGTAGGTCTCTTTGCTTCTAGATTCCAGACTGTGTGCATATGTCATTGTTAGGCCTAAGTTTCCCATAAATATATTTGCGGCGTGGCGAGGCGGGGGGAGACTGTGATCTTACCCTAAAGACTGGCATCTTTCTCAATAAGACTATAATCATGTACTCAGGCCTTTCTCAGCACAGCTGAAATGTGGCCAGGTGGTATTCTGTAATTAATTGGAAGCCAATTAATACATCCAACAACTTACCATCACTTTCATTTTCATCATGGAGACCACTCCTACCAATTCTGACACTCACAATGATAGGAATCTATTTTTTTTATGGATCAGTTTTTCAATTAGGTTCTTTGTAATAAATTTAGAACACCAATTTGTGAGCATAAACTCCATTTGTAAGAGAAAGCACAGAGCAGAGGTAGCCCTGAAGATGAGGAACAGCTTTGATTTTTGGCAGAATTTACAAGTCCACAGCTTTCTGATCAAACTTGGGCTGCTCTATAATCTATTTCTCTTTTTTTTTTTAATGTTTATTTTTTGAGAGACAGAAAGTGAGTGAGGGCAGGGCAGAAAGAGAGGGAGACACAGAATCTGAGGCAGGCTCCAGGCTCTGAGCTGTCAGCACAGGCCCGACGTAGGGCTCAAACCCACAAACTGTGAGATCATGATCAAAGCCGAAGTCAGATGCTTGACTGACTGAGCCACCCAGGCACCCTAATTTCTTTTTCTCTGTGTTGAAAATCTCACCTTCCTAGTGTCAGGGTTTCCACAGCTTCTTCATCTTGAGGTAAGCAACAGGGAGATGTTTTGATATTTTCACACTGCTGATAGCAATTTTAGCGGAGGTGGCGATGACAAATTTCTGGTGTGTTCTATGCAGAGGAACTCAATTGAGGGCCAGAGGTCCAGTCACAAGTAGCAAGCCGCTACTCAGTTGCTTCGGGAAAACCACCCTCTTGCCTCTGTGGTTCCCAGTGAGAATGATCAAAATGGTCCAAGAAAATACAAATCAAAACCACACTGAGATACCACCTCACACTGGTCAGAGTGGCTAAAATGAACAGATCAAGAGACCATAGATGCTGGCGAGGAGATGGAGAAATGGGCACCCTCCTACACTGTTGGTGGGAATGTAAACTGGTACAGCCACTCTGGAAAACAGTGTGGGAGTTCCTCAAAAAACTATCACTAGAACTCTCCTATGACCCAGCAATAGAACTGCTGGGGATCTACCCAAGGGATACAGAAGTGTTGATGCATAGGGGCACATGTACCCCAATGTTCATAGCAGCACTTTCAACAATAGCCAAATCATGGAAAGAGCCTAAATGTCCATCAACTGATGAATGGATAAAGAAGATGTGGTATATATATATATATATATACAATGTAATACTACATGGAAATGAGAAAGAATGAAATCTGGCCATTTGTAGCAAAGTGGATGAACCTCGAGGGTGTCATGCTAAGCGAAATAAGTCAGGCGGAGAAGGACAGATACCATATGTTTTCACTCATAAGTAGAACAGGAGAAACCTAACAAGGGACCATGGGAAGGGGAAGAGGGGGGGAAAGGTTGGGAGAGGGAGGGAGGCAAATCATGAGAGACACTTGAATACTGAAAACAAACTGAGGGCTGAAGCGGGAGGGAGAAAGGGGAAGGGGGGTGATAGTCATGGAGGGGGGCACTTGTGGGGAAGAGCACTGGATGTTATATGGAAACCAATTTGGCAATAAACTATTTTAAAAAAATGGTCCCAGGAGTGAGGCTAGCTCGCAGTTTTCTCACATGCTGACTGAAAGTTTTTTTGCCATGGCTCAACAGTTTTTGAGGCACATCTCCAGTAGGATAATACCTAGGCATTTTGCAAATTTAACCACTCTGGTACCACCATTCTTGTCAAAACCAACTGGTTTTGTGACAGAAGCAAAAATTTTCTCTTTCTTCTTTTCAAACCTGGATTTAGATACCGAATACCTTCTCCTGTACATGGCCTTTCTGGAATACATAGCCCATGGGGAATATCTGCCAATTCCTCCAACTAGGACAGGGCTTCTGCTACAGTGGGGTTTCCCCTTCTTTGGCATTTTAGCTTTGAGGTTACTCTTCTTATCCTTGCCACCAGCATCAGCCTTCTTCGGCTTCAGGTTTCTTCTCCTTAGTATCTGACGTCTCAACTTTTTCACCCACCATCTTCCAAGATGGGAAAGAGGACTCTACAGGAATCAATATTAAACCTGTACAGCTTAGCCTGCTCAAAGGATGAGGAAAATAAAATAAAAATAATAAGCACTCACAAAAGGCTCAATTTGTGTTGTTAGTCATATTTATTTATATAACAATAATAATTTTCAGAATAGCAGTGACTAGAGTTTGTCCCTTGTGTGAACTGTTAGCCTGAGAAATATAGGCTTGTAATTATTAAGGAGGAAACAGGCATGGAATTTAGATAGAAGGCATGTTCAATCAATAAATATCTATTTGGAGAGTAAAGGCTTACACTTTATTTTATTTATTTATTTATTTATTTATTTATTTATTTATTTATTCTCGAGTTAGTTAACATACAGTGTAGTCTTGGCTTCAGGAGTAGAACCCAGTGATTCATCTCTTACATATAACACCAAGTGCTCATCCCAGAAAGTGCCCTCCTTAATGCCCATCATCCATTTAACTCACCCCCATCAACCTTCAGTTTGTTCTCTGTATTTAAGAGTCTGTTAAGATTTGCCTCCCTCTCTGTTTTTATCTTATTTTTCCTTCACTTCCCCTGTTCATCTGTTAAGTTTCTCAAATTCCACATATGAGTGAAATCATATATCTGTCTTTCTCTGACTGACTTCTTTCACTTAGCATAATACACGCTAGTTCCATCCATGTTGTTGCAAATGGCAAAGATTTCATTCTTTTTGATCACCGAGTAGTATTCCGTTGTATGTATATACCACATCTTCTTTATCCATTCATCAGTTATTAGATTACATTACACTCTGAGTCCAACCAGAAAGAACCATACTCATCCTAAAAATTTTTTTTTTAAATGGCATGGATTAGGGGCGCCTGGGTGGTTCAGTTGGTTAAGCGTACAACTTTGGCTCAGGTCATGATCTCACAGTTCGTGGGTTCGAGTCCCATTTCAGGTTCTGTGCTGACAGTTCAGAGCCCGGAGCCTGCTTTGGATTCTGTGTCTCCCCCTCTCTCTGTCCCTCCCCCACTCATGCTCTATCTCTCTCTGTCTCAAAAATAAATAAAACATTAAAAAATAAAATAAAATAAAAATAAATGGCATGGATTAGGTGCCATCAGTACAAATGTACCTCAACAATTCTAGTGGCAGGATATCTTTACAAGGTACTTCATTTTTTAAAAAAAATTTTATTTTATTTTTGAGAGAGAGAGATGAAGACAGAGTGCAAGTCAGAAAGGGGCAGGCAGAGAGGGAGACACAGAATCCAAAGAAAGATCCAGGTTCTGCACTGTCAGCACAGAGCCTGAGGCTGGGCTCAGACCCACAAACTGTGAGATCACGACCTGAGCCGAAGTCGGACACTTAACCAACTCAGACACCCAGATGCCCCACAAAGTACTTTAAATTTGAGATTTTCAGGGGAGCCTGGGTGGCTCAGTTGGTTAAGTGTCTGACTTCGGCTCCCGTCGTGATCTCACAGCTCATGGGTTCAAGCGCCGCATCGGGCTGTGTGCTGACAGCTCAGAGCCTGGAGCCTGTTTCAGATTCTGTGTCTCCCTCTCTCTCTGCCCCTCCCCTTATCATGCTCTGCTCTCTCTGTCTCAAAAATAAACATAAAAAAAGATACTAAAAAAATTGAGCTTTTCTATCAGCTATACTAAGTGAGGAATCCTTAGTTGTGCCCAATCATTTAGGAGTCTGGAGTCTGCAAATGTCAATGAATTGAGGGAAAGGGGTCTTCAAATCCTTGCTACTCAATGTTTGGTCCCCAGACTAGCAACATAGACAAAATTTGAGAGGTTATTAGAAATGCAAGCTCACAGGCCCCACCCCAACCAGCCGAATGGAATCAGAATCTGCACTTTAACAAGATCCTCAGGTGATTCATATTAAAGCCTAAGACGTGCTGCTCCGGTTCTTAGCTGAGAGTTTGATTTGCCTGATTTCAAGCACCAGAATCATGTTTCTAGAAGCTAAATCTCAGCATCCACCCTCGTTTGTAGTTCTGACAGCCAAACTCTTAAGAGATATAAGTGCATCCCTACTGTGTACCTAGCCAAGTATCAGGCCCTTAGAGAAGAACAAAAGTTAAGGTCCTCCCCCCAATATTCTCAAGAGTAAATCCTCTGGTTGGAGGAAATATAAGTGCCAATCCACCTCCTTTCCCGCCTTCTCTCCCAATCTTTCCCCTAAAGTATTTGGTACTCTAGCCGTACCAGGACTAATCCCTGTTCTCTAAATGTGCCCTGTGCTTTTTGTGTATTTGTTGTCAGTGTTCCCTCTGCCTGGAACTTTTACTGTTCACCCGCATCTTTGTCGAAATCCTACACACCCATCAAGAGCCAGTGCCTGCACACCCTAAATTACTGTCAACCATTTCCCCAAGAGTGCATTCCCATATGTGCACATTCACCATTATCCACTAACACTTGGCTTCAGACTAGCTGAAAAGATTGATGAAGCTTTCTGAAACAAAAAAAAAAGAAAGAAAGAAAGAGAAAGAAAGAAAGAAAGAAAGAGAAAGAAAGAAAGAAAGAAAAAGAAACTTCAAACATTATTTCCTTTTTCTCCCAGCTAAATGCAATATCCCCCTTAATTCTTGTACTTCCGGTTGCCTTTAACCTACTCTTCTCCTTCTATATGTTTTCATTTCATTTCCAAAGCACTATTGAGGTAAAGCATTGCCAAAATGTCTCTCCTAGTTTGAAATCAAATTTTAGGACTTCACAGAAAGTTTAAATGTTTCACTCAGGGATCAAACTATCAGTCTCCAAACATTGGACTGCAGTGAGAATATTTCTCACCCTCCTATATGTCTTACATAAAGCAACAAACACACAAACACATGCATGAACCCAGAGGCCCTCAACTAGTCTCTTGAGCAAGCCACCTGAATTAATAACATACACTGGGTGTAATTTTAAGTGGATACTGTAGATGGTAGCATTGTGCATATTATTCTTGTACTTTTTACTGGTTCCCTAATTCATTATTTTATACATCAGGAAAGTCATATATGTGGAAGGGAGATAGAAGGTCATATATTAATAGGTATCCATACAAGGTGAAAATTAATAATGATGTTAGAATATTTTCAAAATTCTATTGCTTCTCAAGTTAGTTTTATATCTCTCTTTTCTTCATTGCTCAAATTCTCAGAATTGCACCCCCAACCATTGACTATACTGCCTCACTTTTCATTCCACTTGCCAAACTTTTGCAATCTGACTTTGTCCCCCTCACCACCCAACCCTTCTGAAATCATTATTTCTTTAAGATCTACTGTGGTCTCCTGGTCCCTAGATTCAAATGACTCTTCTTAGGGCTCATCCTAATGTATTTCTCCAAAACATTTAAAGGTGATTACCTCTTTTTTTTCCTTACAATTTTCCCAAGTTCTTTATTTTGAAAAATTTCAAAATATATAAAGTTGAAAGAATACTACAATGAGCAGCCATATAGCTTTAACTTCGCTTCACAGGTTAACATTTCACCACATTTCCTCCATCCTTTCTTCCCTCTTCCTCTTTCTCCCCTTCCCTATCTCTTTCTCCCTTCTCCTCTATTTCTCTCCAAACACCATGGCACTCTAATACTTCAGCATACGTTTTCTAAGTTGCAGATATCATTACACTTGAACCCTAGATTTTTTAACATGCATCTCCTAATAATAACATTATCCTCCTTCAATACTCTCCTTGAAACTCTTAGCAATCCTTGGCTTCCCTTGGTTCTCCTTCTACCTCTGACCACACCCTTCTAGGTACACAAGGCAGAGAGCAGGAGGGCATGAAGAGTCTGGTCCTCATTCTGCCACAAATGAGCTCTGTGCTTTGAAAGAAAAACATTTTCCCAAATTATCAAAGTAATATATGCTTATTGTAGAAAATAGGAAAAATACAAGGTTTAAAGAAAATAAAAAGTATCTAAACCTACTATCTAGAGATGATTTCATTTTTTTAGTATTTACCAATGCATAATATATTTTATATAATTGAGATGATTAAATAGATAAAATACTCTACCCTGTTTTTTATTTAACATTGAAAAGAAGCACTAAAATTCTTCACAAAGCATTTTTATTGGCTGTGGATTATTTTATTGAATATAATCTTAAAGAAAAAGTAATGCTTTCATTTTTTTAAATGAGCAAAGAGTTAAACAATTTATAAAAGAATACAAATGGCCAAAGGTTCATGAAAAACTATCTAACTTAACTAGTGATCAAAAGTAATTTCAAATTAAATAATACATCATTTTCACCTACCAAACTAACAAAAATGTTTTAAGAAAAAAATTAATACCCAAGGTTGTAAAAAGATATGAGAGAACAGATATTTGAGAAACATTGCTGATTAAGGTACAAATTAGTATAATTTGGGGGTGAAATTTAGCAGTATATAATTCTAAAACCTTAAAAACACACATACAATTTAACCAGCAAATATACTGGTAAGAATTTATTCTAATAATAAAATTGTGCGGTTGCACCACCATGTACGTACAAAGATGATTTATTAGAGATTTCTTAGAGATTGCTTCCAATTCATTGCTAAATAAATATAACATGGAATTAAATTATGTACATTATTATGTAAATTATGTACAGTCATACAACAGAATACTAATCAGCCTTAAGTATATTGTTGTATTAACTATTAATAGAATTCTGAGGAAATAATAAGATTATGTGAAATATTTGATTTTCTGTGTTTGACATTTGTATTCTTTGATATTTTTTTCCAATGAGAATACATTACTTCTGCAATTAGTAGGAAATAAAGATTTTTTAAATTTTGTAGAAATATATTTATTAGCATGTAATATGTTAACAATAAACTGATAATTGAATAAATTCATTTATAGAAAACATGTGTGATGCTGTCATTAACAGCTCTAATAAGATGCAGCTTACACAGCAAAATATTCCCCCATTTAAAGTACAATTCCATGGGTTTTGGTATATTTTCAGAGTTGTGAAAACTATCACCATAATCTAAGTTTGGAGTACTTTTATCATAAGTAATTTATTCCTTTTATGACTGCATAATATTCCATTGCTTGATATACCAGATTTTGTTTATCCATTGATCAGTTGATGGACATTTGACTTCTTTCCATTTCTTAGCTATTATGAATAAATAGTGTCATGTGCAAGATTTTGTGTGAACATGTATTTTCCTCTCTCTTGAGTGTATGCTAAATCCTAGGGTTAAACTATGTTTAATGTTTTGAAAAACTGTCAAATTGTTTTCCATAGAGTCTGCACCTTTTTACATACATAACAGCAATGTATTAGTGTTCAAATTTCTTCACATCCTCACCAATACCTGTTATCTATCTTTATTATTATAGCCATTCTACTATGTATGAAGTGGTATCACTTTGTGTTTTTTTAATGTTTATTTATTTTGAGAGAGAAAGAGAGAGAACGCACAAGCAGGAGAGGGACAGAGAGAGAGAGAGGAAGAGAGAGAATCCCAAGCAGGCTCTGTGCTGTCAGCAAAGAGCCCAATGTGGGGCTCAATCTCACAATCATGAGATCATGATCTGAACTGATATCAAGAGTTAGACACTCAACTGACTGAGCCACCCAAGCACTACATCACCTTGTGGTTTTGATTTGCATTTATTTTTGACTAATGATGCTGAACATCTTTTCATGTGTTTATTAATCATTTGTATATGTGTTGTCTTTTTTATCATTGAATTTTAAGAGTTCTTTATATCTTCCAGATACAAGTTCCTTATAATGTATATGACTCTGCAAAAATTTTCTTCCAGTCTGTGAGTTGTCTTTTCCTTTAGTGGCTGGTGCTTTTGGTGTCATACTTAAGAAAACACTGCCTAACCCAAGGTCATTAACACTTACTCCTATGTCTTCTTGTAAGAGTTTTATACATTCAGCTCTTACTTTCAAGTCTATGATCCACTATGAGTTAGTTTTCGTGAATGGTGTAATTTAGGGGGTCCAAATTCGTTATTTTTTATGTGAATATCTAGTTGTTTTAGCAATCTTGGTTGAAAAGACTATTCTTTACCCAGAAAATTGTCATGACTCTCTTGTCAAAAATCAATTGATCATAAATATTAGGGTATTTTTTATGGACTATCAATTCTATTTCATTGATCCATATATCTATCCTATGCCAGCACAATACTTAATTACTGTTTGTTATATACATATGAAAAGAAAAATATGAAAATAGATACATGAATTACTAAAAATAAAATATTCTATTGTACAGCTGTACCATATGAACTTAACTCTTCCTTTTTGTTAAGTATTTAAAGCTGCTTTGACATTTTCACTATTATAAGTAACATTGTGATGAGCATCTCTCCACAAATCTACTCTATTTCAGATTACTTCCTAAGGGTAAATTCCTCCCAATGGACTCATTAAGTCAAAAGTGAGTATATATTTAAGATTCTAGAAAGGAAGGAAGCAAGGAAGGAAGGAAGTAAGAAAGAAGGAAGGAAGGAAGGAAACATGCTGAAATTACATAATATCTGCATTAATTTACATTCCCAACAAGATGTGTAACTTGGAGCAAGTCACTTATCTTCTCTGTGCCTCAGGTTTCTCATATGTCAAAATGAGGTTAGAAATGCTAGCCCTCCTTTGTTTACAAAGATGCTGTGAGAGTCAAATGAAATCCTTAATATAACAGAGCCTTCACAAGTTTTAAAAGTGCTACAGGCATATAGAGTACTAATAGTTCTGTTTATTTTGTCGAAATATATTCAACAAGCATTTATGGAACACCTACTTCCTATAGATAACTATGATAGACACAAAAATGAAAAAAAAATAAATTTAAAAGTGAAGAAAAAATCCATTTTGGAAATATAAATTTATTGACCAGATTGTAAGCTGCTGGGATGCAGAAACCATATCTGGTTAAGGATATAAGAAAACTTGTAGTACAAGGGAATGTAATAGCTGTTATAATAGATGTTATAAACAAAATCCTTTTGATTCACATAAGATGATGAGATTAATTTTTTTCTTTTATACTTCATTGTCGAGTTGGTTTCCATATAACACCCAGTGCTCATCCCAACAAGTGCCCTCCTCCATGCTCATGACCCCCCTTCCCCTCTCCCCCACCCCCATCAGCCCTTAGTTTGTTCTCAGTATTCAACAATCTCTCTCTCATGGTTTGCCTCCCTCCCACTCCCCAAATATTTATTCCCCTTCCCCTCTTCCATGGTCCTCTGTTAAGTTTCTCCTGTTCCACTTATAAGTGAAAACATATGATATCTGTCCTTCTCTGCCTGATTTATTTCTCTTAGCGTAACACCCTCAAGTTCCATCCACGTTGCTACAAATTGCCAGATTTCATTCTTTCTCATTGCCATGTAGTATTCCACTGTATATATAAACCACATCTTCTTGATCCATTCGTCAGTTGATGGACATTTAGACTGTTTCCATGATTTGGCTATTGTTGAAAGTGCTGCTATGAACATTAGGGCATATGTGCCCCTATGCATCAACACTCCTGTATCCCTTGGGTAAATTCCCAGCAGTGCTATTGCTGGCTCATAAGGGAGTTCTATTGTTAATTTGTTATCAAGAGATTGTTTTATATATTTGGGTGCTCCCGAATTTGGTGCGTAGACGTTTATAATTGTCAGCTCTTCCTGATGGATAGACCCTGGAATTATGATATAATGCTCTTCTTCGCCTCTTGTTACTGCCTTTACTTTAAAGTCCAGTTTGTCTGATATAAGGATGGCTACTCCAGCTTTCTTTTGACCTCCAGTAGCATGAAAGATATTTCTCCATCCCCTCACTTTCAATCTGAAGGTGTCCTCAGGTCTAAAATGAGTCTCTTGTAGACAGAAATTAGATGGATTTTGGTTTTTTTTAATCCATTCTGATACCCTATATCTTTTGATTGGAGCATGTAGTCCATTTACATTCAGTGTTATTTTTGAAAAATATGGGTTTAGTCATTGTGTTCTCTGTAGGATTCATGCTTGTAGTGGTGTCTCTGGTACTTTGGGTTCCTTGCAACATTTCCCTCATAGAGTCCCCCTTAGGATTTCTTGTAGAGCTGGTTTAGTGG
>CM053579.1:40988513-41005977 GCA_028646485.1 Cryptoprocta ferox | reverse complement strand
TAAGTGGAGTATTAAAGTCCCCTGCTATTATCACATTCTTATCAATAAGATTGTTTCTGTTTGTGATTAATGGTTTCATGTATTTGGGTGCTCCCGAATTTAGTGCATAGATGTTTATAATTGTTAGCTCTTCCTGATGGATAGACCCTGTAATTATGATATAATGCCCTCTTCATCTCTTGTTACTGCCTTTACTTTAAAGTCCAGTTTGTCCAATATAAGTATGGCTACTCCAGCTTTCTTTTGACTTCAAGTAGCATGATAGATATTTCTTCATCCCCTTACTTTCAATCTGAAGGTTTCTTCATGTTTAAATGAGTCTCTTGTAGGCAGCAAATAGATGGAATTTGTTTTTTTATCCATTCTGCTACCCTATGTCTTTTGATTGGAACACTTAGTCCATTTACATCCAGTGTTCTTATTGAAAAATATGGATTTAGAGCCATTGTTTTCTCTGTAGGGTTCATGCTTGTAGTGGTGTCTCTGGTACCTTGTATTTCTTGCAACATTTCCCTCATAGAGTCCCTCTTAGGATTTTCTTTAGGGCTGGTTTAGTGGTGATGAATTCCTTCAATTTTTGTTCATTTGGGAAAATCTTTATCTCTCCCTCTATCCTGAATGACAGGCTTCCTGGATAGAGGATTCATGGTTGCATATTTTTTCTGTTCATCACATTGAAGATTTCCTTCCATTCCTTTCTGGCCTGCCAAGTTTCGTTAGACAGGTCTGTAACCACTCTGATAGGTTTCCCTTTGTATGTTAGGGCCCTTGTATCCTTTCAGAATTCTCTCTTTACCCTTATATTTTTCCAGTCCTGCAGAAAATCGATTCAAGTTACATCTTAAGGGAATTCTCTGTGCCTCTTGGATTACAATGTCTGTTTCCTTCCCCAGATTCGGGAAGTTCTCAGGTATAATTTGTTCAAGTACACCTTCAGCCGCTTTATCTGTCTCTTCTTCTTCTGGAATTCCCATGATACAGATATTGTTCCATTTGACTGCATCACTCAGTTCTCAAATTCTCCTTTCGTGCTCCTGGATCAATTTCTCTCTCTTTTTCTCGGCTTCCTCTTTTGCTATAATTGTGTCTTCTAATTCACCTATTCTCCTCTCTACCTCTTCAATCCGTGCAGTGGCCACCTCCATTTTACTGTGCACCTCATTTATAGCATTTTTTAATTCATCACAACTATTTTAAGGTCCCTAATCTTTGTGGCAATATCTTCTCTGGTGTCTTCCATGCCTTTTTCAAGCCCAGTGATTAATTTTATGATTATTGTACTAAATTCTTGGTCAATCATGTTGCTCATATCTTTTTTGAGCAATTCTTTACCTGGCATTTCTTTCAGGAATTTCTTTCGAGGAGAGTTCTTCCGTTTCATCATTTTGGCTAGCTTTCTGTCTCTTGTAAGTTTTAAAAGCTTGTTATGCGCTCTGCACCTGAGAGTTCTGCTATAATAAAGGAGGTTCATTGACTATACACGGCCTTTCCATTCAGGAAGTGTTCTTTTAATAGTGTCCCTTGGCCTCTCTTGTTGTGCCTTTGGTTGTTTTATTTCCCTACTTGTAGTGATATTTGGGACTCTCCACCATGTGTACTTCGGCTTGTTTCTTGAGCTAGCCCTGGAAAGGAAAACAGACAAACAAACAGGGAACAAAGCATGCTAACGCACAAACATATAAAAAAAAAAAACAAGCAATCTGGAAAAAAAACACAACAAAAGAAAAACAATAAAAAACAACGGACAGTCTAAAATCAGAAAACCAGAAATCCCAGCTACAAATAAAGAGCAGCGTGGAGGCAGTGCTGATGGAAGAGCATATATGAAGGGAGAAATGACAGGGGTGGGGAGAAAGAGAAATTGAACATTGACCAGGCAGAGAGACTAAAAGGCTTAATTCAGAAAGAGAAAAAGGAGAATATGGTAGGAGGCAAGGAGAAAGAAACAAAGATAATGTTACCCAGAGAAACTATATAGTCTGATTATTCCAGAGAGAGAAAGGAAGGTAACTACGGAGGTGTAGAATATGCATCAAGAGAATGGATTAAATGTGACTGTTTAAGCAAACCAATAACCAGAGTGCCCAGTCCAACGGAGAGGAGAGGTAAGAATGAGATAAGGAAAAATATATCTGAATAGCAAGAATTGATCTAGAGTTTATCATGGCAATGCGTCATTGTTGGTCTTGCACCAGGCTCCAGAAAAAAAAATCTCCAGTGTGGATGGGCGTAGTTTGGTGTAGGCAGGTCTCGCCTCCACCGTAGGTCCTGTGCTCCCTGAGTCCCCGCATTTGTGGTTGTGGGGAGAAAAATGGCAGTTTCCCAGTCCCTTCTCAAACCAAGCATTGCAAATCACTCTTTTGGGTCTGATCTCCCTGTGCCGTGGGCGTAGCCAAGGTGGGCAGTGTTCTATGTCCCAAGCACCGCCTCGTTTCCAGATCTTAGTCCGTGCACTTTAATGATACCATCCAAAACGTAATCCCACAGGCTGTGTCGCTTCCTAGCCAGGGATTGAGTAGGGGGAGTAGGGGAGCAGTTTGTCCTTGTGCTGACTGGGACCGAGGCACCCAGCCCAAAGAAATCGCCACAGAGATAGGGTCTCTCTCCAAACGCCCTGCGGTTAGAGATGGGATGATAGGATCCCTTTCTTTCCTGGGCTGAGTTTTTTCTCTTCTCCAAGGACAGTTCTATGAGCAGTTTCAGCTGCTCTTTCTTTCTCCTGTCTCTCCTCAGAGGGGGATTCCTCCCTTCCGGGCCTCCAGGTCCTGGCTCATTTTTATCTTCCCCAGTTCGCAATTATGAGGCTGTCTTCTTAGTGGACTCTGTTTCTTTTCCTCCCAGACTCTTTTGGTTCAGTGGGTTCAGTGTCCTTTGGCTTCAGCCCTTCTTTGTTTGAGAGATGCGGGCGGGAAGTATGGAGCTCCCTATTTCTCTGCCATCTTGCCTCCCAGTGTAAGTCAAGGACACTTCATTTTGAATGGAGTTGATAGGCCATAAGGGGGAACTCTCATGCCCTACTGAGGCAGAAAAACTAAAGGGAAACCATGAAAAACTGCTTTTTTTGCTCCTTTTCCTGCTTCTGTTGTTAGTACCTACACCCTCCCCACCTTACACACACCTTATAGGATAGATAATGCATGTCTTCTTTGTAAGGGTCAAGGATTTAATAATCTCTTTGGAGTCTTCCAGCACAATACATAATATATAAAGAGTGACCAGGTGGGGTCATCATGAACATTTTCCAAGATCACTGACTCGTCCAGACCCCTGGCTCCAGGGCATAAGTGACTTGTGAAGAACATCTAACCACTCATCTTTCTTCCTGGATTACTAAGAAGGACTTGTGCACCAAACTATTATCCTCAATAAAAACCCCAGGCCCCAAGCAAAGAACGGGACTCACTCTTCTTTCATTTATGAGTCTCCAAGATGCTCTGTCCACATATACACTCTCTATGCCTTCAATAAACTCTGCTTTCACTTCTTTTCAGCTCACATTTGATTTATATTATGCGTGAAGCCAAGGACCCTCTTGGCTGGTTCTGTGGGACCCCCCCTGTGTCCTCAAACCCAGCCAGCCTGTATAACTACCACTCATTGTCAACTGCAGACCCCAACAGGAAGAAACCTACTTTACTACTCTGGAAGGAGAAAGGAAGAACTTCTCCTTGCCCAGCAACAAGCTCAACCAATAAGAAAATACTACAACTCAGCTGATGAGAAATCATCACCACCCTGAACTCTGGCTTTCGTCCAATGGACTATTGAAAGAGGACTACGGCTACCTCCATTTTGGCCTCAGTCTGTATTTTCTAATTGATTAAGTTTTTCTTTCCAGCTTATCTTTTAAATCAGGCAACAGACCCAGTGGGCAAAACATACTGTGATGGGAATAAAAACTACTCCCTCAAGCAATAATGACTTCCCTGACACCAGGAAGACCCCACATGATCGACCCCAAGACAATGATCAACCTGACCTTTACTGCCCAGCAGCATGTGCCCACTGACCTTTGTTTCACATTTTCCTTACATAAACCTAGAAGCATTTTCAGCACTTTGGAGACAGGCTTTGAGACATTAGTCCATTGTCTTCCTGATGTTGGCCTCACTGAACCAAATTCTTGTTTCACCACCACTCATTTCTATACTTTTGGATTTTGTCATTGGCAAGTGGCCAAGGCTGGGCTGTTTGGAACCCCCAGAGTCAGGTACTTTTGCATCCCTGTGCCCTGATTACACTATCATTCAAAAATATAACCCCCCAGCATTCCCCTTTTCTCTTTAAAGTAATGTTCCTCTCCTTTGATCTCTGGACTCGTGCATAGTTTGCTATAGCTTACATATTCTGAATTGCAATTCTGTTGTTATTCCTGAATAAACCCATTTTGCTGGTAAAATAGCTGACTGCTTTACTTTTAAGCTTGATATTATGATGTATAGTGCATGGCAGAGTGCCCTGGCTTAAAGGGCCAAAAGTGGAACAGATGGTTATTGGATGTTGGAAATATTTTGATCATGTTAGACTGACTTGGTTGGAATGTTGTGAGACTTGTGGTAGGACTGGGAAGGACAGAGAGCTTCTGGGACCTGGGAAGAGCTGAGAACCTGAGCTGGGAGAGAGCTGAGCATTCTCCATCCTCAGGGTAACTTGTAATATTGCTCTGTAAATGGACCAAGAAAGATTCGGGTCCTGTGAAACAGGAATAAGTGGGCAGGCTCCTCAGGAGCTTAGGCTTCTGAAAGATAATACACTGCAGTTTTCTGCTATCTTAGCAGCCAAAAGGGAATTAACGAGAAAAAAAAGCTGTCACAGAAGTCAGGTGCCTTCCTGTGACCTCAGAACAATAGGCAGCAAACCTGACTTTCTCCAAAGAAAAGAAACTGCCTTAATCTGCAACAGTGACTGGTTCAGACAAAGCAAATAAAACTCATCTTTACTTTATTTACTTCAAACACGTACAACTACATGATGCTATATTATAGATTAATTCATTTTCTTTCACCACTCTTCACCTGTTATACCCCACTAGATATTTCATGTTGGCAGACCTTGTTTACTGTTATAGCACTATGCCTAGAACACTGCCTGGCACATTGTAGGTCTTTAATAAGTATCTGTTGAATGAATGAACAAACAGAGAAATGGATTTTGGAGGTGGGAGAACAGGGCCCATATCCATAGAGATGCTTATGAGGAACAAAGAATAGTTACAAACATAGACTGGCACTAAACCATTTTACTTCAAATCCCATCTCTGCCACTTATTAACTATGTGATCTTGGGAAAGTACTTTTTTTAAAGTAAAAATTCAGTTTATTTACCTGTTTATGACACACTACACAAGAAGTAAAATGTTTCACATCATAGATTTCACTTCCAACTCCTTGGAATATTCATTTCTTTGGCTAAAAGGAAAGACTAGACCTGAGAGGCAGGCAATGCTTAGGTAACTGAAATAAGGGTGGGAAGGGGGCAATGCTAACATTCATCGTTGCAGGGATGGGCATAAGGGGACTGTGAGTCACAAGCTAGTTTCTAGAACTGTTAGTTGGAAATAAAGGAGTACCACTCCTGATGCTCACGCTGTTGTGGACCTCAGTCATCCCCACCACACAGGTACAGCAGTGCTTTCTGGTAAGCCCACTTCGTGTCTTGCCGGATGCAGTAGTACAGGGACTTGCCATACTTTCTCTAGAATTCAGACTTAATTTTCAACATGTCTTCTTCACTGCAAGAGACCATGATTCTAATCAAGATTTTATTGCAAGTCCCCTTGTCCTTCATGGAGTTGTACAGTCAGCAAAATACAAGGGCTTGTTCTGAATGCCCTGGATCAGGTTCAGGAAAGCATTCTCCAGGTCTCCCTGGACCTCCTTATTGATGCCCTCCAGCATGTCATAAGGGCTGTAGCTCTTGTACCTGACAAATACTTTCTGGAGGTGAAACACACTCCACTCAGTCATGATGCTGATCCATTTGGGCACATCAGTTCCTTTCTTCTTCAATCCCGCATTGTAGAGATCCCAGGTATCTTGGTCAATCAGTTTATAAGCAATGACAGAGCCATCCTCTGCTCTTCTACCTTTGCAAGGACAACCATCAGCTTGCAGACATCACCAGATATGTCTGAAACAATGTCCCTCTCCAGAGTAGTCTTGTACATTTCCTTTTAGACTCTGTTAATTTCCTGAAGCTCCTGGTTGATCCTTGAGAAGATTATCTCAATGAGGGAGTCCTCATTAGTTCCCAGCCCCTTCATGGAGGGTTTCAGCTCAGAAGCATCATACTGAGCAGGTATTTTAAATAGGCCCCAAATCATGGTCTCCAGGCGGCCAGACAAGGCTGATTTCAGTGCTGATGAAAATTCCTTTTTGGTCCTTCTTTGGTGGGTGAAGGCAATATCCTGTCTCTGTTCATTGCTGTGGTTGGCCAAAATGTTGACAATGGTGACCTTATCCACATCTTTGGTCCTGATTGCTATTTCAATATTCAGAGCATAATGCTCAGCATCAAAATTGGTGTATGCTTTGACTGACACATATGCACTCAGTGGTGTGGAGTGATCACTCTCCAAGCTGAGCTTGCAGGAATTTCGTGAACAGTAGACATTTTGAAGGAAGTTGGGCCAGGCACTGAGAACTGCAAGTGTCCCTAGTTGTGGATCTTGTGCAAGTTGTTTAACTTGTGCTTTAAATTCCTAATCTGGAAATGGAGAAACTAGTATCTATTTCATAGGGTTTTTGATAGCTTGAATGAGCTAATAGGTGTCAAACATTTATAATAGTGCCTGACACAATAAAAGCAATATAAATGCTTGCTATAATAACTATTACTATTTGGAAAGGTTAGTGCAGGAAAATACTAAGTGCATGGATAAAGGTTAATATTCTCCAAGAAGTTGCTATGTTCCAGAAACTCTGCTCTATGAATTACTTGCACTATTTTATTGAATCCTCACTATAACATTGTGAAATAGGTTGCATTAATATCCCATGTTACAGATGAGGACACTGTATCCCAAGTCATGCAGAGCTGAAACTAAAACTTCATACTGTGTCCAAGCTCTTCCCACTTTAGAGTACTAACTGCAAGCTACAGGTCATAAGAAAGGGCTATATATATTTTTATTTATAATTTTATTCTCAGCTCCTAGAAAATAGTGGGTGCTCAAAAATGGTTCATGGATTTGAATGAATAATGAATAAATAAATGCTTTTAAGAGTGGCAGAAAACGAAAGTTGTGGAGACTGTCAGTCTGAAGTAGGACCAAAGGAGACCAGAGTGGGCAATCTGAGCCTGTTCACATGGTAATGAGGAAGGTCTTTGAGTGTTACAGTGCCTATAGGAAGCCATTTTGGATTCTTGGCCTGTGGCTAGAGATTACAAGTATATTTTAAAATTAAAAAATAAAAAAAATATAAGTATATAAAATACATTTTCACTTTTAAAATACACACTATAAAATTCAGGGGAAGATGGCAGAGTAATAGGACTCTATGCCTTTGGATACAACTATATAACACTCACATCAGCATAAATAACCCAGAAAACAGTGCAAAGACTGGCAGAACAAGCTCCATAGCTAAAGGTAGAGAAGAGGCCACATAGAAGAAGGTAGGAAGGTCAGAGATGTGGTTTGTTAGCAAAATGGACTGTATCCAACTGAGGTCAAGAGGGAGCTGAGGGTGTGGTGAAGGACAAGAAATAGACTATCACCTAGGGCAACCTGCTTGGGGAAGACAAATCCCCATAACATTTGAATTTGAAAGCAAGAGGGGTCAAATTTTATGAGTTATTACAACCACTGGTATTTAAAGACTAGAATTTAAAAAATCAACAGGCTCAGCTCTGGGAGAGCCAGGAGGGTGGTAGGAAGCTGAGTCTCTACCTTTAAAGAGACAGAATGACAGCCAGTGGAGACAAAGCATAGAAGCAGCAGTTTGAAAAATGCCTGGGGTACACAGGAGGGGGAGTTATTTATTCATCTCAGAGCATGACCCAGAGAGGCAGGGATCATAGGGAAACGCCACCAGGGACAAAGGAAATGGCAGGGGCCATTTCCCTACCAGATCCCCCAGCATAGACACATGGCCACTTGCAGAAACCAGCACAGCTCTGACACTTGATACCTAAATTGTTTCCATCAAGACCTGCTACCCAAGCTTTTGTGGGTCTGCCCTTTCCAGTCATGCTTGCCTCAGTGTCAGCACTGCAGGTTCCCTCCTCCAGAAGACTGGTGCAAATCCTGACAGCATCTCGTCTCCTGACCCAAGACCTAAATTCTGTCAGTAGAAGGTCTCATTTTGCAAACAGCGCAGGGCACACATCATTAAAATGCATCCCACCTGGCCAGGGACCAAACACTGACCAAAACAGGCAAAGAGAACCTCTCCAGACAATTGGACTGAAGGAAAGAGTGGCCAGGACACAATAGCAGGACACATGCAACACATATAAAAGACACTCTTTGAAGCACCAGGTTCTAGAGTACAGGGGACACTACACTGCAGGGTGCTATAGGAAATTTTCTTCATAAGGCTATTACCTTGAAGAGTAGGAGAGGTAGCTGACTTTCCTAACACACAGAAGCATACAGAGAAAGTAAGGCAAAATGATGAGACTGAGGAATATGTCCCAAATGAAAAAATAGGACAAAATCACAAGAGACCTAAGTGAAATGGAGATAAGCAGTATGCCTGATAGAAAATTTAAAGTAATGATCATAAAAGTATTCAGTGGACTGGATAAAAGGGTGGAGGACAACAGTGAGACCCTTACCACAGAAAAAAAAAAGAACCAGTCAGAGATGAAGAACACAATAATTGAAATAAAAAATACACCAGATGGAATAAACAGCAGGCCAGAAGGAGCAGAAGACCAAATCAGTGACGTGAAGGACAGAGTAATGGAATATAATCAAGCTGAGCAGATGAGAAAAAATATGCAAAGTGAGAATAAACTTAGGGAACTCTGACTCCATCAAGTGTAATAACATCTGCATTATAGGGATCCCAGAAGAAGAGAGAGAAAAGAGGACAGAAAAATTATTTGAAGAAATAATAGCTGAAAACTTCCCTAATTTGGCGAAGGAAACATATATCCAGATCCAGTAGGCACAGAGATCCTACTGCAAAATCAACCCAAGGAGGTCCACACCAAAACACATAGTATTTAAAATATCAGAAAGTGGAGATAAAGAAAATATTTTAAGGCAGCAAGAGAAAAGAAGACAGTTATATACAAGGGAAACCCCATAAGGCTGTTGGGGGATTTTTCAGTAGAAACTTTGCAGGCCAGAAGGGAGTGGCATGATATACTCAAAGTGTTGAAAGGGAAAAGAGTGCAGCCAAGAATACTCTATCTATCAAGGCTATCATTCAGAATGGAAAGAAAAATATAATAAAATAAATAATTCATGACCACTAAGCCAGTCCTACTAGAAATATTAAAGAGGACTCTTTGGGGGTGCCTGGATGGCTCAGTTTGTTAAGAGTCCATATTTGGCTCAGATCATGATCTTGAGGTTCATGAGTTTAAGCCCTGTGTTGGTCTCTGTGCTGACAGCTTGGTGCTTGGAACCTGCTTCAAATTATGTGTCTTCTTCTCTCTCTGCCCCTCCCCTGCTCACATTCTGTCTCTCTCTCTCAAAAATAAATAAACATTAAAAAAAGAGGACTCTTTGAGTGGAAAGAAAAGACCACAAGGAGAGTATGAAATGTAGAAAGCACGAAAGCAATAAAAATAACTATTTCTATAAAAATCAGTCAAGGGATTCACAAAATATAAAGATGTAAAATATGACACCATTTACCTAAAACTCATAAGGGAGGAAGAAGAGTAAAAAATGGGTTCAAATTTAAGCGACCATCAAATTAATATAGACTGCTAAATGCTGAAGATGTTATGCCTAAAGCTAATGGTAATCACAAATAAAAAAATAGAAGCAAAGAATAAAGAGAATGGAATCCAAGTATATCACTAAAGAAAGTCAACAAACCATTAAAGAGAGCAAGTGAAGAAAGGATCAGAAAAACACTACAAACGCAACCATAAAACAAGTAACAAAATGTCAATAAATATATATCTGTCAATAATCACTGTGATGGACTAAATGCTCAATCAAAAGACATGGTGTGGGATGCCTGGGTGGCTCAGCTGGCTAAGCGTCCAACTTCAGCTCAGGTCATGATCTCACGGTTTGTGAGTTTGAGTCCCACATCGGGCCCTGTGCTGACAGTTCAGAGCCTGGAGCCTGTTTTGGATTCTGTATCTCTCTTTCTGTCCCTTCCCCGCTCATGCTCTGTCTCTTTCTCTCACTTAAAAGTATATAAACATTAAGAAAAAAAGACATGGGGTGACAGAGTGGAGGAAAAAATAAGACTCATCTATATGCTGCTTACAAAAGACTCATTTTAGACCTAAAAACACCTGCAGATTGAAAGTAAGGGATGAAGATATTTATCATGCAAATGATGTCAAAGAAAGCTGGGGTAGTAATTATTTATATTGGTAAAAATAGACTTTAAAACAAAGATTGTACAAGAGATAAAGAAGGACACTATATAATAATAAAGGGGACAATCCAGCAAGAAGGTATAACAATTGTAAATATTTATGTACCCAAAATGGAAGCACCCAAATACATAAAACAGTTAATAATGAACATAAAGGTACTAATCAATAATAATACAATAATAGTAGGGGAGTTTATCACACCATTACATCAATGTACAGATAATCCAAACGGAAAGTCAACAAGGAAACAGTGGCTTTGAATGACACACTGGAGTAGATGGATTTAAAACATATATTCAGAACATTCCATCCTAAAACAACATAATACACAATCTCTTCAAGTACACATGGAGTATTCTACAGAATAGATCACATATTACATCACAGAGCAAGTCTCAACTAATTAAAAAAGAAAGAAGTCATATCGTGCATCTTTTCTGATCACAACACTATGAAACTAGAAATCAAACACAAGAAAATATATGGAAAGATCGCAAATACATGGAGGCTAAATAACATGCTAGTAAAGAATGAATGAGTCAACCAAATACTCAAAGAAGTTAAAAATTTCATGGAAACAAATGAGAATGAAAACACAATGGTCCAAAACCTTTGGGATGCAGCAAAAATGGTTCTAAAAGGGAAGTTTATAGCAATACAGGCTTACATCAAGAAGCAACAAAAAACTCAAATGAACAACAATTAGTGGATAAAGAAAAAGTGGTGTATATATACAACGGAATATTTTTCAGCCATAAAAAAGAATGAAATTGTGCCATTTGCAACAACATGGATGGAGCTAGGAAGCATAGTGCTATGTGAAATAAGAGAAAAACAAATACCACAAGATTTCACTCATATGGAATTTATGAAACAAAGCAAATAAGCAAAGAGAAAAAAAGAGAGAAACCAAGAAAAGGACTCTCAACTATAGAGAACAATCTGATGGTTGCCAGAGCGGAGGTGGGTGGGAGGTTGGGTGAAACAGGTGATGGGGATTAAAGAGTACACTTATCATGATAAGCAGAGTAATATATGGAATTGGTGAATCACTATGTTGTACACCTGAAACTCATATAACACTGTGTGTTAATATACTAGAATTAAAATTAAAAACTTAATTAAAAACTCACTTTGTGAAGACAAAGCAAAAATTCTCTTTGACCTTCCTTTTAACCACCAATTTGATGTACATGCTTTCAGAAATTTTTCTCTGACTTTGACCATATATGTATAAAAAGAAATATGTTTGGTTTTGTGGGGTGTATTCCACATAAATAATATCCTACTGTATGCATTGCTGTATAGCTCACTTCTTTTCCACTCAACAACTCTTTAACATTTTTTCTGTGTTAGTATAGACATATGTATCTCCTTTCAAATGGTTGCTCAGTACTCTGTGCTCTTTGGATAAACCATAGTTGATATAAATGCTTCTCTTTTTCTTCTCTTCTCTTCCCTTCTCTTCCCTTCCCTTCCTTCCTTCCTTCCTTCCTTCCTTCCTTCCTTTCTTCCCTAGCTCCCTCCCTTCTTCCTTCCTTCCTTCCCTCCTTCCCTCCTTCGTCTTTCCTTCTTTCCTTCCATTCTTTCTTCCTTTCTCTCTTTCTTTCCCCTTGTCTTCCTCTCTTCCTTCATTCCCTCCCTCCTTTCCTCTTTCCCACCCCTATTTTCTTTCTTCATTACAAATAGTTCTATATTCAACATCCTTGCAAATTTCTGTTTCTGTTAATGTGAAAGAATTTCTCTGAACAGAGCCTTGAAAGTGGACTTCGTTGGCTGAAGAATATTTTCATTTCAAATTTAGTAGATAATTGTCAGGTTATGAAATTAGAGTTTATGCAAACAAATAGAAGAAATTAGTTCTCTCTGAACTCATTGGTCTTTCTTCTCTTGAGATGTTTTTGCCTACTTCTGTATTATTTTTCCTTAGCTTGTCTGTGAAGTTATGATTCAAAATTTTATCCTATCTCAGCAAAGCTAAGAAGAAAAATTGCTCTGGTTACAATAATCTCCAGGAAATTGGAGGCACAGAGGGTACCCCTAGTGGCTACGTGGTAGCAATGCAGTCCTGACTGCCTGGGCTCTGCTTGAGAGAGGGTTCCTGAGACAAAACAATGAGATTTGTTTGGGGAGAGTCAGGATGTCTGCAGTATTTGTCCTTTCCAGAATATACTTACATGCACTTTTCTTTTCTTTGGGGTTCTTGGAGAACTCTTCACAATGGGTAATCCTTTATCATCCTCTCCTCACCAATCCAGAAAAAAGGAAACCATGCATTTTATAGAGAAATGAGACATCCTGAAGAACTAGTGCCATCTACAGCCCTAAAACCTGCCCATAAGTTTTCTTCAGAATTTCTCCACAGATCTCTATTTATTCCTTCTTTTGCTTCAGATTATACCTGTATTTTCTAGAAGTTTGGCAGTCAAATAATAGTAATAATAAACAAGTAATGCATAATCTACAATTTATTATTGGTGGTGTTTTTCTATTAGAATTTTTAGCCAGTCTTGTAGCAATTTTTATTTTTAGGATTTTTATTTGCATATGCCTGACTACATTGGCAACTCACTATTTATATATCCCTTAGTGTTTGAAAAGCACTTTCACATCCAACATTTCATTTACTATTTGCAGCAGCCACCACTGTCCTTCATTTTATAGAAACTGAGGCTCAGGGAAGGTAAGTAACTTGCCTAAGGTTACATAATCTATAAGTGGCAGCGATGCTTAAACTCAGATCTACTTAGATCTATTTTCCTTGGCCTTTATATTATAATATGTGGTCCTATACGTTTATGAGTTAATTAGATTTCTTTAGCCTGGGAATATAAATTTGATTTTGGTTATCTCCTTTTGATCTTCTAAAGATGGGGAAACGGAGGATTGCATCTTGAGTTTCCCAAGCCTGATAAACAAATTTCTGGTGAATAAGAGAAAGAAATGGAATCCGAAGAGTGTCTGGTAGCTTGGTACCTGGATTTTAAAGGGAAAACTCCTCAGGTATGACTGAGAAGTCTGAGCTACTTGCTAGTAGTATAGTCTACCACTCACCATTGCTGTCAGCATACAAACCATACTGTTGGGCAATGCTGCCCCTATCATTTGTTGAGGCTGGTTCTGTAGGTGACTACTATCTGTCTCTCTTTGCTCAGAAGAAGCCTTCCCTCTTGAATGTTGGCACACTTGGGGGGGCTAATACCTATGTATTTTCCTTGCCACTCAGAATAATGTCAAACTGAAGCTAAACTCTAGAGTGTCACTAAAGTCTTCTTCTCTAGCTTTTTAATATGTGTAAGTAATATTTATTGAGTGCTTACTACATTCTAGGCAATATAGTAAAGTTTTTACACATGTTAACTCATGTAATCTTTATAATAGCCTTATGAAGTAAGGATTATTATAATCAAATCCATTTTACAGATGAAGAAACTGATGCACAGAGATGTTAAGTAACACTGAAATTCACAGAACTAGTATGTGGCAGAGGTGGGACAAAATTCCAAGTCCATCTGATTTTTAAGGCTTATGCTCCTAACAACCAATATAAGCTTCTTAAAAATCTCCCCCACCCTACCACCACCATTTATTTAAACAACTCCTAAAATGACACCAAACTGTAAACAGAAGCTAAAATGAAATAGTATCAATGACTTTTTGACATGCTATCTTTTTGGCAACATACAAATGGCTTTCAAGTATGGATTATAATATTAACTTTGGATTCTCCCAAACTTTGATTCTAATCTCAGTTCTGCCTCTTCTTTCTCCCTTGGTTCCCTTATCTGTTAAATGAAATAATAGTAGCTACCTTGATAGTGTGGTTGTGAAATATAAATGAGTTAATACATGTAAAGCATTTAGAACTGTCCCTGGCCCTTAAATAGAGCTATGTGACAAAGCTTTGTTATGAAGATATAAGAGAAATCTCAATACTTTGTTATTTCGGTGGGTGAAGATGAGTCTTATCTAGATCAAGGAGTGTAGTGGAAATGACAAAACTGTCTACTAGAAAAAGAATCGTTATTTACTTGTGCCTGATGAGGCAACATGGAATATATTTGTAGCTATGCCTTTTCAGTTATGGCCTGGGGCAGATTTATGTACATCATACTTTCTTCTTCTTCCCATGCCTCATCCACACCTGTGCCTGTGGAAGAGACAAAATACCCCTCATTTTCACTGAGGTGTCTGACTAGAAAACTTCCTCTGTGCATTTGCTTACATTTGAACTGAGCTCTAGATGTTTAGTCTAAACTCATGGTGGTATTTCAGGCATTAATCCCTGGGCACAAAAGGATTACTTGACCCTCACGGCCTCCAGGTACCTCTCAAACCATAGCAAATTGTCAGTAAGCCAATTCTTTCTTTACCTGAGGCCTGTACATGGTTCAGAGTGAGACTATTGTATGAGGTCCTCAAGGGTTCTTTCCTATGAGGTCCTCAAGGGTTCTTTCCTCTTGAAAAGTAAGAAGATATTTTTCCCCTTGCTTGTAGATGTGGTTCAGAAGTCAGTGTTTGGAAACATAGACTAATCCATATTATCAGACTGTCAAGCCAATGAGATTCCATTTGGCTTAGTAATTGTTTTCTTTTATTAACTTTTTCGTGACAATTTTCCTTCATTGCTATTAGACCTAGTGATTAGAATCTCTAGAGTTTGCTCTTTAAGTACCAGAAAGTGTTAAAGTGTCTAGGATTGTGAAGAAAGCTGCAGTTTGAGTTGTTTGTGGAAAAAGGAGGTTTAGGCAGGCCCTCAGCCTCTAGGGCTATTGATTTAGCACAGGCATTAGTTGCCCAGAGAGACTTGGGAGAAAGGTGTTTATAGGGGCCATTAATGATTCCACAGGGGAGACTGAATTATTTCTCAAATAATGTGGTCCATTTATTTTTAAGATCATTCGTGGGTTCCTTATATCATCTAGTTTGTGGTGGAAAGAGAGGAAAGGGAATATTTCTGCCCTTTTTCCTTTTTGGATTTTAGATAACTTTGCCCTGATGAAGACATAAAGGCTCCAATGTACAGCAGTAATGTAGGTATGGAAATGGCCTTTAAAGACAAATACTTGGGATGCCTGGGTGGCTCAGTCCGTTGAATGTGTGATTTCAGCTTAGGTCATGATCTCATGGTTCATGGGTTCAAGCCCCATATCGGACACTGTGCTGATAGCTCAGAGCCTGCAGCCTGCTTTCGATTGTGTGTGTCTCTCTCTCTGCCCCTCCTCTGCTTGATCTCTGTTTCTCTCTCTCTGTCTCTCAAAAATAAATAAGCATTAATTTAAAAAAACAAATATTTGATATTATTAATATATAATGAGCACTTATAGGATAATAAGAAAAATATGAACATTACAATAGGCAAAAAGACAAAGGAAATGGACAGTTTACACACACACATGCAAAGACAAAAAACAATGAAATAAAAATGGCCAATACTCATAATTTGAAGAACAATGAACTCACATGCTGTAATACCTAAAACATTGTCAGCAATTAAAAGGTTAAAAACAAACTGTCATAGGAGGAGCAGGCAAGATGGCGGAGAAGCAGGGAGCTCTGTAATCCGAGCACACCCATATGGATTGAACTGAGAAGGACTGAAGGGATAAAACTTGGATTTGCAAGTGGGGGATAGAAGAGACAGGCGCCAGAGAGAAGACAACCTCAAAGATGCCTGAGTGAGTGACGGTGATCTGGGAAATTAGGGGACGGGCGGGTCCCGGTGGTGCAGGGGGAAGGAGCCCCCGAGCCCAACACAGGGAAAGCGAGCTGTGCCCCGGAGAGACCAGGGGAAGAGAAAGAGAGACGGAAAACGCACGTAAAACCATCTCTAAGGGAGGAAAAACTCGCCCGTCTCCCCATATATAACTGCCGAGCGCCGGGAGAGAAATCCGTCCTATCTGGCCGGCGAATCCTTCCTTGGGCGCAGCGGCAGCGGCAACCACTCCAAGCTGCTCCGGGAGGGGCGGCGGCACAGATAAAGACGGCGGCGGTGCGAAAAGCGGCGGCAGCGGTGGCTCCGCGAAAAGGGCGGCTCAAGCCTGGCCGGGAGGCCGGCCGCCAGCTGGAACGCATCTCATCACCGGTGATGGTGTTGAACTGCACGGACTGGGATTTGGAAGTGAGGCGGAGCTTGGAGAATACAGTTTGGCTCGCCCGCGGCACAGGGAGATCGGACTCAGAAGGGCGGTTGCAACGCTTGGTTCCAGCAAAGCTTTGAAGCGGCCATACTTCTCCCCGCAACCAGCAAGGCGGGGCCTCGGAGAGAGCAGCCCCCGAGACCTGACCTGATGCCAGACCACGCCCATCAGCACAGGGGAGTTGTCTTTTCTCCTTTTTTTTCTTTTATTTTTTCTTCTTTCCTTTTTTCTTTGTTTCTCCTTCTTTTCTGCTGCCATCCAGATTTATATCCCGTAGCATATTCTTATCTCTCCTCTTGGCTGGTTATATGCTTTTAGACTGCCCTCAGAATTTGGCTGTCTCTGTCCCCACCTTGTTTTTTTTTTCTTTTTGTTTTTGTCTCTTTTTTTCTCTCTTTTCTTCTCTTCTTTCTTTTCTTTCCTTTCCTTTCCTTTCCTTTCCTTTCCTTTCCATTTCTTTACTTCTTTCCCCTTTTGGCTTGCTTGTTTGTTTGATTTGTCTGTGCATTTGCGTGCTTTTATTCCCTGTATGCTAGTCTGTTTCCTTTTCAGGGATACCTCAAAAAACAATACAAAGTATACATTGTGGAGAGTCCCATATAACTGACCAGGGAAATAAAATAATCAGAGGCACAACAAGAGAAACCGAGGGACACCATTAAAAGAACACTTTCTCAAATGAAAGGTCCTGGACAGTCAATGAGCCTCCTTTAACAGAGTAATACTAACAGGTGCCTAGTACATAACGAGCTTTTAAAACTGACAAGAGACAAAAAGCTAGCCAAAATGACGAAGCAAAAGAACTC
>CM053579.1:40924818-40988013 GCA_028646485.1 Cryptoprocta ferox | reverse complement strand
CGTAGGGGCACATGTACCCTAATGTTCGTAGCGGCACTTTCAACAATAGCCAAATCATGGAAGGAGCCTAAATGTCCATCAACTGATGAATGGATTAGGAAGATGTGGTTCATCTATACAATGGAATACTACATGGCAATGAGAATGAATGAAATCTGGCCATTCGTAGCCAAGTGGATGGACCTCGAGGTTGTCATGCTAAGCGAAATAAGTCAGGCGGAGAAGGACAGATACCATATGTTTGCACTCATAGGTCTAACAGGAGCAACCCAACAGAGGACCATGGGGAGGGGAAGGAGGAAAAAGAGTTAGGGAGAGGGAGGGAGAGAAAACACGAGAGACTCTTGAATACTGAAAACAAACAAACTGAGGGAGGAAGGGGAAGGGGGAAAGGTAATTGGGGGTGATGGTCTTGGAGGTCACTTGTGGGGAAGAGCACTGGGTGCTATATGGAAACCAACCTGACAATAAACTATAAAGTTTAAAAAAATAAAAAAAATAAAAAAAAATAAAAAAATTAAAAAAAATAAAAGCAACAGAATGGTAGAATTAGGAAGTCAAAAAACTTATTAATAAAGCTACAATAATTAAAACAATGTGGTATTGGTGAAAGAATAGACAAATAGATCATTGAAACCTAATAGACATCAATGGACCAACATAAATATGGTCAACTGCTCTTTGACAAAGGGAGCAAAGGCAATGCAATGGAGCAAAGATAATCTTTTCAACAGATGGCACTGCAATAATTAGGCATCCATATACAAAAAAAGAAGAAAAGAAAAAAGTCTAGACCCAGACCTTATAACCTTCACAAAAATTAACTCAAAGTGGATCATAGACCTAATGTAAAATTAAAAACTATAAAAATCCTGTAAGATAACATAGGAAGAACTTAGTTGACCTTGGGTATGGTAATGCCTTTTTGGATACAATTCCAAAGCACAATCCATGGAAAGAAATAACGAATAAGCTGAATTTTGTTAAAATGAAAATCTGCTATGTAAAAGACATTGTCAGAAGAATGAGAAGACAAATATACTGGGACAAAATATTTGCAAAATACATATCTGATAAAGGATTGTTATCCAAAATACATAAGAATCTCCTAAAATTCAGCAATAAAAAAACAAACATACCAATTTAAAAATGGGCCAAAGATCTTAACAGACCTCACCAAAGAAGATATATAAATGGTAAATAAGCATATGAAAAGATGTTCCACATCATATGTCACTAAAGTAGTACAACTTAAAAACAACAATGAGACTTGACTACACACCTATTAGAGTAGCCAAAATCCAGAACACTGATAACACCAAATGTTGACCAGGATGTAGAACAACAGAACTCTCATTCATTCCTGGTGGGAATGCAAAATGGTACAACTACTTTGGAATACAGTATAACAGGGTTTTTTTACAAAACTAAACATAGTCTTACCATACAATCTGCAATTGCACGTTTCAATATTTACCCAACAGAGTTTAAAACTTATGTCCACACAAAAACGTATCCTATACAAAGATGTTTATAGTAGTTTTATCCATAATTGCCAAAACATGGAAGCAACTAAGATGTCCTTCAATAGGTCAATGTAAAATCAACTGTACATCCATCAATGGAATATTATTTAGCACTAAATTAAAATGAGTTATTAAGCCATGAAAGGAGGAATCTTAAATGCATATTACTAAGTGATAGAAACCAATCTGAAAATGCTACATATTATATGATTACAACTATATGACATTCTGGAAAAGGCAAAATGATGGAGATAGTAAAAGGATCAGTGGTTGTTCACAGCTAGCAGGGAGGGAGAGATGAATAGGTGCAGCAGAGAGAATTTTGAGGGCAGTGAAAGTATTCTATACAATACTATATTTGTGGATACATGTCACTATACATTTGTCAAAACCCATAGTATGTACAACATCAAGCATGAATCTTAATGTAAGCCATAGACTTTGGATGATGATTATATGTCCATGTAGGCTCATAAGTTGTAAAAAATGTACTGTTCTGGTGCAGGATTTTGAGAGTGGGGAAGGTTATGCATATGTGAGTACGGGGGGTATATGGATAATCTTTGTACCTTCCACTCACTTTTGCTATGAACCTATGACTTCTAAAAAATAATTTAAAAAAAACCTAAACCAATAGGTAATGATATAAAAAATGGTAGAGAAAATATAATAAAATTTGAGCATCAGTTTGGGGGGTCTGACATCCACCTAATCAGAGTTCAAAAAGAGAAAATATAGGGATGAAATTATTAAATACATAGTGCAAGAAAAAATTCCAGAATTGAGGGATACAAGTCTCTAGAGTACTTGGTGAACCCACCAAATGCCCAGCAAAATACACAAAAAGAAATTGACCACTATGATTTTTTTATTCTCAATTGCAACTGGTCTGTAGTAAGCTTATGTTGTTTAAGGCTTGAGAAGCCATTTCAGCCACTTCAGTGGAGCTTTCATTAGAATCAGTTGTCTGAGCCAAGGTGCTAATAAGGCCCCAGTTATGGGCCCAACCTTTGGGTGGGCCATTCCATTTATTCTGTTTCCTGGCCAGCTTCTTAGCACTGAATATGAGGGAGGAAGAGTTAGAAAGTACATATGGATTGATACAAAACCACCCCCAGTATGAAAAAAATACTCCAAATACCTGCCCTAATGCAAGTTCTGTATCTTCATATAAAAAATGCAGCGTCCTCATTTTGGATAACCAAAACCTACCAATTGTTTTATATAGTTAATTACTACTACACAGTAGGCTAGATCTGGACTTTGAAATATTCTCTGGAGAAGGAAATAGTTGAATTATCTGTGTTTTGGTGGATTCTTAGTTTTCTCTGTTAACATAAAAATTCAAGCAAGAGCCCAAAAGTAATTTTTCAGGCTAGTATTTCCAGGCACATGAATTTTATATGCCAGTCAGATTTATCGTAATACGAATAGAATGAATTAAGTCAGCTGCTTCTAGATGATGTTTGTGATTGATTTTCCAGAGCACCTTGGAGACTGCCTGTTTATCTCCTACTGTTCTCAGTTTTAAAAAATTTTTTTTCTAAAGCTCTTTGGCCAGCCACATGCTATTTTCCACCCATCCTCTTTGGCACCTACTACTACGCAGCACCACATGTTCTTTTCACCCAAATTGCTTGCTTTACCACGTCTCTCTGAGGTTTTATTCTCCCTACAGTCATTGCTTTTTTGTCAAATTCTCTTTTAATGATTTCTTTCTTTTCTTGTCTCTTTAATGTTCATTTTCTAATGAACTTTTTAGTGAAATCTAATAGGCTTACTTAGGAAAAAAGATCAGTAGCAAGAAAAACATCTCCTACTCCAGATTTTTCTCCGATTTTAAAATATGATATTCTACTCATCTTGGAGATTTTCTAAGTTTTCAAAAATGAATAGTAATCAAGACACAGTGAGGAATGCATTAAGCTTTCTTATCTTTTGTAAAAGGCAGTCACTAAGTTGCCCAGAGCTGATACTCCTTGAATATAAGCAAGTCCTTTTTTTTTTTTTTTGAGCAACTGCTTTCTCATTGGTCTCTGTCTAAGCACTCTGAGTGGAATCCTCCCTATAAAATGAAGAAACTGAGAGACAGAGGCTCACCATGATTTGATGAGGGTCACATGGCTGGTCAGTGGCATTCAGAAATAGCCTGGTAAACTCAGTACACCAGACAGTCCTCCCATTCAATTGTAAATCATTTAAACTCAGATTTAAGTATAATACCTTGCCTTGGTCTCAGTGCCACAGCCGTCATTTTATTGTTTCTGGCAAGGCAAGGGGGGAAAATGAAAACTAATACAGTGGTTAAAAGTTAAATCTTTTTAACAGACCAAGCTTAAAAAGAAACTCACTATTTTCCATCAGTTCTTCCTTTTGCACACCAGACTTGGTCCTACTTGAAAGAACTTTGATAAATCATTAGTTTATCTTCTCTGAGGATAACAATCCCTGCTATAATAGGAAATTGTGTATATAGTAGCCTTGGAAATAGAACTAGAAGACCCTGGTCTGGTCCTCCCTCGGTCACTAACTACCTGTGTTACTGTGGGCAAGTTGTTTCATGACTCTGGTCTTGAGTTTTCCTACCCATAAAAAAAAAAATCTAAGTTCACTTTAGTCCCAACTTTCCTTGATGCTATGATCAATTAAAAAAACCCCTCTGTGAATGAGCACATGAAGTAAATAGGGAATTAAGAAAAGAGACTAACTGGTCAGAAGAGAAGATAAAGCACAAAGAAAAATTCAAAGAGGCATGAAGCTGAAAAGTATGAGAAGCTATTAACAACCTAGAATAGATTTAGATATTGTTTGATATGTCAGTCATTTTATAGAAAACCTCAAGACTTGGATTAGATTGTCAATTTCCACCCCTAAATTTCTCTTTTGTGTAGGTTGATGTGGTTACTGATCAAAAGGGAAATAGGATAGGTCAAAAGCAAGGAGTCTTGACCTTAAGAGATGAAGACTATAGAAAAATGAAACCTGACCAATAAAAGATCTTAGCACTACGTAATAACTCACACAGGATGGGCATCATTGTTTTAACCAAATGCTAATGACATCACTGGAAACATAACAGAATGTTTGACACTTGGCAAATATATTTTGAGGCTGTGCACCCTTGTACCCAAAGGTAGCCAAATAAACTCATGTTGCTATAATCAGTGTCTCTTTTAAGTAGGTCTTATCTCTGTTGCATTCGAGTAAATGAGTCAGCTTAACTAACTTTTAGAAGGTGTTTCTTCCAGGACCATGCTTTTAAAATTTAGGTGTGCATAAGAATTACCTGACGGAAGTTGTTAAGATGCAGATTCCAAAATACCACTCCTGGGGTCCTGATCCAGTAGTTCTGTAATTAAACCAACCAATTTGTACCTTTAGAAAAATTGCTGGTGATTCTAATGCAAATCAAAGAATACTTTGAGAAACTCTGGCATAAAAATAATAGATCAGACCTCTTCTGTCTGGAACCTGCTTATATATGACCCGTCTTCGAATCAGAGTCCCCTACAGTGAGTTTTCTACTACGTCAAAAAGCATATGCAGGCGCCTGGGTGGCTCAGTCGGTTAAGTGTCCGACTTTGTCTCAGGTCATGATCTTACAGTCTGTGAGTTTAAGCTCCACATCAGGCTCTGTTCTGACAGCTTGGAGCCTGGAGCCTGCTTCGGATTCTGTGTATCCCTCTCTTTCTGCCCTTCCCCTACTCTCTCTCTCTCTCTCTCTCTCTCTCTCTCTCTCTCTCTCTCCTCTCAAAAATAAGTAAAGATTTAAAAAAAGCATAAGCAATACAAAGAAAATTCAGGTGTAAGGTACTCTTCACTGATTGAAATAAATATAGTTTACTGATTATCTCCTCCGTCTTTATTTAGTATCTTTACCATCACCTTTACTGGTTTTATTAAGCATTTTAACATGCCCTAATCTACCCCAGACATTATTTTACTAAACTTTTCAGAACCATTTAAAGCATTTCATGTCCCCCAAACTAATGACTACTCTCACTTTTTGAAACTTTTTCTTCCCTTGACTTCCATAACACTGCACTCTCAAGATTTAACTTAATTTTCTGGCAGTGACTACTTAATTCCCTTTGTGATCTTCTTCTTATCCCCATTATTTATGGGATACTGACCTCTCTTCTGGGACTTCTTCTCATTTTAAACACTTTTCTTGGGCAAGGTTATCTTTTCAAGGGATTCAATAAATATCTCTTTGTTCACATCTACTAAATCTGAATCTCCAGAGCAAATCTCTCTCCTAAATAAATAAATAAATAGCCAACTATCTCACTGACTTCTCCTCTTTTTTTAATTTTTTAATGTTTTATTTATTTTTTGAGAGACAGAGAGAGGCAGTGTGAGCAGGGGAGGGTGAGAAAGAGAGGGAGACACAGAATCTGAAGACAGGTTCCAGGCTCTGAGCTAGCTGTCAATACAGAGCCTGATGTGGGGCTCGAACCTACGAACCGTGAGATCATGACCTGAGCCGAAGCCAGATGCTCAACGGACTGAGCCACCCAGGTGCCCCTGACTTCTCCTCTTAAATGATGTCCAAACACCTCTACCTCAGAATGTCTAAAACTGAATTTGCAAAACAAAACAAAACAAATTTTCAGAAACCTCAATTTTCAAAACTCAGTAGATCTACTGGAAAATCTATCCAGGAAAATTGGGCAAAGAAAAGAAATAAAAGCCATCACATATGGAAAGGAATAAATAAAATGGTCTCTATTTGTATCTGACATGGTCCTATAATGTAAAAGCCTAAAGAATCCACTAAAAAAGTATTAGAGCTAATAAACAAGTTCAGCAAGGTTTTAAGATGCAAGATCAATATACATAAACCACATGTATTTCTGTACACTGGCAATTAATGATCCAAAATGAAATTAAGAAAAATTGCATCTATAATTACACCAAAAAGAATACAGTTTTAGGAATAAATTTAGCCAAAAGTGCAAGACTTGTACACTAGAATCTAGAAAGCATTATTAGAAGATGGTACAGAAGACCTAAATGAAAAGACGTCATTGTATTTTTATGGATTGGAAGACTTAATATTGCTAAGAAGGCAATATTCCCCACATTGATCTACAGATTCAAAAAAAAATCCCCATCAAAATTCCAAGTGCCTCTTTTGCAGCAACCAGTCCTAAAATTTATATGGAAGTGCAAGGGACCCATTATAGCCAATAGCTTTTTCTTCTTAGAAAAAAAAAAGGACAAAGTTGAATAAGTCCCATTTTCTGATTTTAAAACAGTGTGATACTGGCATGAGGATAGACATATAGACCAATGAGTAGAATTGAGAGTCCAGAAATAAGCCCAAATCTCTATGGTCAGTTGAATTTTGACAAGGGAACCAACATCATTCAGTGGAAAAGGACAGTCTTTTTAACAAATGGTGGTTTGAAAACTGGATCTCCACATGCAAAAGAATGAATTTGGATCCTTACCTAATATCATATACAAAAACTGACTCAAATGGATCAAAGACTGAGATGTAAGAGCTAAAACTATAAAACTCTTCAAAGAAAACATAGGGATAAATCTTCATGACCTTGGATTGGATAAGAGTCTGACACCAAAAGCACAAGCAACAAAAGAAAAATATGTAAGTAGAATTCATCAAAATTAAGTTTTTGTTCATCAAAGAACATTATCAAGAAATAATAAGGCCAAATAGGGAGAAAATATTTGCAACTCACATGACCAACCAGGGATTTGTATTCAGAAATATAACAAAATCTCTTAAAACTCAATAATAAAAATACAAAAAACCTAATTTAAAAATGAGTGAAGGATTTGATTAGACACTAAAAAGGATACAATGGCTAACAAGCACATGGAAAAATGCTCAACATCATTAGTGATTAGGGAAATGTAAATCAAAACCACAATGAAATACCACTTTACATCTACTTGGATAGTTACAATTTTTAAAAAGGACAATAACGGGGCATCTGGGTGGCTTAGTCGGTTGAGCCCCAACTTCGGCTCAGGTCATGATCTCAGGGTTTGTGAGTTAGAGCCCTGCGTTGGGCTCTGTTCTGACAGTTCAGAACCTGGAGCCTGCTTCAGATTCTGTGTCTCCCTCTCTCTCTGCTCCTCCCCCATTCACACTCTGTCTCTCTATCTCTCTCAAAAATAAATACTTTAAAAAAGGACAATAACTATTTGTGGCAAGGTTAGAATTCTCATAATTCCTGGTAGGAAAGCAAATGGTACAGCCACTGTGGGAAAAAATAGTTAAATATCTAGGGGAGCCTGTATGGCTCAGTTGGTTGGGCATCCAACTTCAGTCTAGGTCATGATCTTACTGTTCATGGGTTCGAGTCCTGCATCTGGCTTGCTGCTGTCAGCACAAAGCCCTCTTGAGATCCTCTGTCCTTTCTCTCTATTCCTCCCCCACTCACACTCTTTCTGTCAAAATGAATAAACATTTTAAAAAGTTAAATATCTATATTGAGAGGTATCAGATGACTCAGAAATTCTACTCCTAGGTATATTCCCAGAAGAATATGAAAACATGTTCACACAAAACCTTGTACATGAATGTACATCATAATATTATTCATAATAACCAAAAATTGGAAACAAATCAAATGTCCATCTACTAAGTAATGATTAAACAAAATGTAGTATGTTCATGCAATGGAATATTGTTAAGCAATAAAGAAGAATGAAATTTCTATACATGCTAAAATATGAATGAACCTTGAAAAGATGATGCTAAATGAAAGAAGTCAGATACAAAAGGTCATGTAATATATAATTCCATTTATATGAAATGTCCAGAATAAGCAAATCCATAGAGACAAAAAATAGATTAGTGGTTGTCAGGGGCTGGGAGAAGGGAGAAATGGTAAGTGATAGTAATGGCTACAGGGTTTCTTTTGGGATTGATGAAGATGTTCTGGAATTAGATAGTTATTATGGTTGCAAAACTCTTGAATATACTAAAAATGACTGAATAGTACAATTATAAATGGTGAATTTATGGATATTAATAATCATTCCACAGGAGAAATACTAACAGGTAAATAAATTGAGATATATATTTTTTCAGCTGAATACAGTGGCTGTCATCCTTGAAAGGGAGATTTGGAGGTACACAGATCCACACACATGAGGGAAGAAGGCCATTTGAAGACGGAAGCAAAGATTACAGTGATGCATCTATAAGCCAAGGAGTGCCAAGGATTCCCCAGAGCTATGAGAAACTAGGAAGAATCAAGGAAGACCTGTGAGAGAATAAATTTCTGTTTTTAAGCCACCAAGTTTGTGGTTATTTATGGCAGCCCTAGAAAACTAATATACCCTACTAAGAGTCTATCCTGCAGAAATGCTTATAGAAGTATGCAAAGATACTTCTAATGCACCAGGGAGCTTGTTGCAACATTATTTATAATCTCAAAAAAAATAGAGGACATTCAAACATCTGTCAATAGGGAACCAGTAAATAAATTACAGTACAGTCCATTGTATATGAAATGTCATTCAGCTATTAAGAATGAGTTGTACTGACAAAGAAGGATGTCTATGATATACTTCTTATTTTTAAGTTTTTATTTTAATTTCAGTTAGTTAACATACAGTGTTATATTAGTTTCAGATGTACAATATAATGATTCAACAATTCCATATATCAGTCAGTGCTCTTCACCTATTTCACACATTCTACCACCCACCTCCCCTCTGGTAACTCTCAGTTTGTTCTCTATAATTAAAAGCTGTTTCTTGGTTTGTCTCTCTTTTTTTCCCCCTTTGCTTATTTTGTTTCTTAAATTCCACATATGAGTGAAATCATATGGTATTTGTCTTTTTCTGACTTATTTCACTTAGCATTACATTCTCTAGATCCATCCATATCATTGCAAATGGCAAGATTACATTCTTTTTTATGGCTGAATAATATTCTATTGTATATATATACCACTTCTTTTTTATCCATTCATCAGTCGATGGACACGTGGGCTGCTTCCATAATTTGACTATTTTAAATAATGATGCTATAAACATAGGGCACTGCATTTATCCCTTTGAATTACTGTTTTTGTATTCTTTGGGTAATTACCCAGTAATGTGATTACTGGATCATAGGGCAGTTCTGTTTTTAAATTTTGAGGAACCTCCATACTATTTTCCACAGTGGCTGCACCACTTTGCATTCCCACCAACACTACAAGAGAGTTCCTTTTTCTCCATATACTCACCAACACCTTTTGTTTCTTGTGATTTTTGTTTTAGCCATTCTGACAGGTGTGAGGTGATATCTCACTGTAGTTTTTATTTACATTTTCCTAATGATGAGTGGTGATGAGCATCTTTTCATGTGTCTGTTGGCTATCTGTATGGCTTCATTGGAGGAATGTCTGTTCATGTCTTCAGCCCATTTTTAATTGGATTATTTATTTTTTGGGTGTTGAGTTTGATAAGTTCTTAAAATATTTTGGATGGACCTCGAGGGTGTCACGCTAAGCGAAATAAGTCAGGCAGAGAAGGACAGATACCATATGTTTTCACTCAAAGGTCTAACAGGAGAAACCTAGCAGAGGACCATGGGGAGGGGAAGGAGGAAAAAGAGTTAGGGAGAGGGAGGGAGACAAAGCACTGAGAGACTCTTGAATACTGAAACTGAGGGAGGAAGGCGGAGGGGGAAAGGGGAAGGGAGGTGATGGTCATGGTGGAGGACACTTGTGGGGAAGAGCACTGGGTGTTATATGGAAACCAACTTGACAATAAACTATAAATTAAAAAAATATTTTGGATGCGAACACATTATTAGATATGTCATTTGCAAATATCTTCTCCCATTCTGTAGATTATCTTTTAGTTTTGTTGATTGTTTACTTCACTGTACATAAGGTGTTTTTTTTTATTTTGATGTAGTCCCAATGGTTTATTTTTACTTTTTCTTACCTTTACCTTTTCTTACCTTTACTTTTTCTTAACTTTTTTTCTATGTTGCCTTAGGAGACGTATCTAGGAAAAAGTTGCTATGGCTGCTGTCAAAGAAGTTATTGCCTGTGTTCCCTTCTAGGATTTTTATGATTTCATGTCTCATATTTAGATCTTTAATCCATTTTAAATTTATTTTTGTGTATGGTGTAATAAAGAGGTCCAGTTTCATCTTTTTGCATGTTGTTGTCCATTTTCCCAGCACCATTTGTTGAAGATACTTTCTTTTTTCCCATTGGATATTCTTTCCTGCTTTGATGGAGATTAATTGACTTATAATCATGGGTTTATTTATTGGTTTTCTAATCTGTTCTATTGATCTATGTGCCTATTTTTGTGCCACTACCATGCTGTTTTGATTACTACAGCTTCGTAATATAACTTGAAGTCCAGAATTGTGATGCCTCCAGCTTTGCTTTTCTTTTTCACAACTGCTTTAGCTATTCGAGGTCTTTTGTATTCCCATACAAATTTTAGAATTGTTTCTTCTAGTTCTGTAAAAAATGCTATTGGAATTTTGATACGGATTGCGTTAAATGTGTAGACTGTTTTGGGTAGTGTAGACATTTTAACAGTATTTATTCTATTTCTATAATCAGTGTCTTATAGTTTTCAGAGTACAGGCTTTTCACCTCGTTGGTTAGGCTTATTCCTGGATACCTAATTATTTTGGGTGTAATTGTAAATGGGATTGTTTTTTTAATTTCTCTTTCTGCTGCTTCATTATTGGTATATAGAAATGCAACAGATTTCTGTGCATTGATTTTGTATCTTGTGACTTTACTGAATTCGTTTATCAGTTCTAACAGTTTTTTGGTGGTCTTTCAAGTTTTCTATATATAGTTTCATGCATTCTGTAAATAGTTGAACGTTTTAACTTCTTCCTTACTGATCTGGATGCCTTTTATTTCTTTTTGTTGTCTGACTGTTGTGGCTAAGACTTGCAGTACTGTGTTAAATAAAAGTGGTGAGAGTGGACATCTTTGTCTTGTTTCTGACCCTAGGTGAACAGCTCTCTGTTTTTACCCCATTGAGGATGACGTTAGCTGTGGGTCATAGATGGCCTTTATTATGTTGAAGTATGTTCCCTCTCAAACCTACTTTGTTGAGAGTTTTTATCATGAATGGATGGATGCTGTATTTTGTCAGGTGCTTTTCCTGTGTCTGTTGAAATGATCATTTGGCTCTTATCCTTTCTCTAATTGATGTGATGTATCACATTAATTGATTTGGGAATACTGAACCACCTTTGCAACCCAAGAGTATTTCCCTGTTGAACATGGTGAATGATTTTTTAATGTATTTTTGCATTTGGTCTGCTAATATTTTGTTGAGGATTTTTGCATCTGTGTTCATCAGTGATATTGGCTTGAAGTTCTGTTTTTAGTGGTGTCTTTATCCAGTTTTAGTTTCAGTGTAATGCTGGCCTCCTAGAATGAATTTGGAAATTTCCCTTCCTTTTCTATTCTTTGGAATAGTTTGAGAAGAATAGATATTAACTCTTCTTTAAATATTTAGTAGAATTCACCTGTGAAAGCGTCTGGTCCTGGACTTTTGTTTGTTGGGGGTTTTTGATTACTGATTTAATTTCCTTGCTAGTTATCAGTATGTTCAAATATTTTATTTCTTCTTGGTTCAGTTTTGGTAGTTTATATGCTTCTAGCAATTTATCCATTTCTTCTATGTGTCCAATTTGTTGGCATATCATTTTTCTTAATATTCTCTCATAATTGATTGTATTTCTGTGATGGCTGTTATTTGTCCTCTTTCATTTGTGATTTTATTTGAGTCCTTTCTCTTTTTTTCTTGATAAGTCTGGCTAGAGGTTTATCAATTTTATTCATCTTTTTCAAAGGACCAGCTCTTGGTTTCACTAATCTGTTCTTTTTTCGGTTTCTATTATTTATTTCTGCTCTACTCATTATTATTTCTTTCCTTCTATTGGTTTTACGTTTTGTTGCTTGTTTTCTAGCTCCTTTAGGTATTAAGGTTAGTGTGACTACTTGAGATTTTTCTTGCTTCTTGAAGTAGGCCTGTATTACTTTAAACTTCCCTCTTAGAACCACTTTTGCTGAATCTCAAAGGTTTTACAGCATTGTGTTTTTATTTTCATTTGTTTCCATGTACCTTTTTAACTTCTTTTTTGATTTTCTGGTTGACCCATTCATTATTTAGTAGCATGTTGTTTAACTTTCATGTATTTGTGATCTTTCCAGATTTTTTCTTGTGGTTGACTTCTAGTATCCTAGCATTGTGGTCAAAAAAGATACATGGTGTGACTTCAATCTTTTTTAATTTGTTGAGACTTGTTTTGTTGGATAATATGTGATCTATTCTGGAGAATGTTCCATGTCACTTGTAAAGAAGGTGTATTCTGCTTTTTTAGGATGCAATCCTGAATATATCTGTTAAATCCACCTAGCCCCATGTGTCATTCAAAGCCATTGTTTCTTTGTTGTTTTTCTGTCTATATAAACTGTCTATTGATATAAGTGGGGGTATTAAAGTTCTCTAATATTATTGTGTTATTATCGACTAGTTTCTTTATGTTTGTTATTAATTTTTTAATGTATTTGGGTGCTCTTTTGTTGGGTGCATAAATACTTACTATTGTTATATCTTCTTGTTCAATTGTCCCCTTTATGATTATATAGTGCCTTCTTTGTCTCTTGTTACAGCCTTTGTTTTAAAGTCTAGTTTGTCCAATATAAGTATTGCTACTCCAGCTTTCTTTTGACAACCATTTTAGATGTTTCTCCATTCCTTCACCTTGAATCTGCAGGTGTTTTTAGGTGTAAAATGAGTCTCCTATAAGCAGCATATAGATGGGTCTTGATATTTATCCATTCTGTGACCTTATGTCTTTTGATTGAAGCATTTAGCCCATTTACATTCAAAGTAATCATTGATAGATATGCATTTATTGCAATTTTATTACTTATTTTGTGGTTGTTCCTGATAATTTTCTCTGATCCTTTCTTATCTTTCTCTCATTTGTGTTTTACTGATTTTCTTTAGTGATATATTTACATTTCTTTCTCTCTATTCTTTGTATATTTATTAGTGGTTTTAATTTTTGGTTACCATTTGGTTTGTATATAATACCTTCTGCATATAGCAATCTATACTTAGTTGATGGTCATTTAAGTTTGAACCCATTCTTAGTCCTCTCCTCTTCACATTTTAAGTATGTGGTGTCATACTTTACTTCTTTTATTTTGTGAGTCTCCTGACTTATTTTTACATATATACTATTTTTACTGCTTTTGTGTTTCCTAATTTCATTACTCTTACTTATGGTCTTTCCTTTCCACTCAGAGTCCCCTCTAGCACTTCTTTGTAAGTCTAGTTTAGTGGTCATGAACTCCTTTAAACTTTGTTTCTCTGGGAAACTCTTTATCTCTACTATTCCGAATGATAGCCTTGCTGGATAGAGTATTCTTGTTTTCATATTTTTTCCCATTGAGGACTTTGAATATCATGCCACTCCTTTCTGGCTTGGAAAGTTTCTGCTGAAAAATCCCCTGATAGCCTTATGGGGTTTCCCTTTTATTTAACTGTCTTCTTTTGTCCTGATGCTTTCAGAGTTTTTCTTTTCTTTTCAGTATATCTTGCCGTTTTAATTATAATATGCCTTGGTGTGGATCAGCTTTTTTTTATTTTGTTGGGAGATCTCTAGGCCTCCTGTATCTGGGTATCTGCTTTCTTCCCCAGATTATGGATTTTTTAAATCTATTATACTTTAAATAAATCTTATGCCCCCTTCTCTCTCTTCTTCTTCTTCTGGGACTCAAATAATGTGAATGCTATTACATTTGATGAAGTCACTGAGTTCCCTAAGTCTATTCTCATTCTGCATAATTTTTTCTTTTTCGGCTTGATTACTTTCCATTATTCTGCTCTCTAGGTCATTAATTCACTCTTCTGTTTCTTCCAGCCTGCTGTTCATTCTATAAAGTAGGTTTCTCATTTTGTTTATTGAGCTTTTTATTTCTGCTATCTTATTCCTTTTCTCTTCATTAAGGGTCTCATTCCACTCTTTTCTCAAGCCCATTGAGTATTATTATGATAATTACTTTAAGCTTTTTATCAGTCATGTTATTTATATCTCTTTCACTGAGACCCCTAGTTGTGGCCTTGTCCTATTTTTTCATTTATGACAAGCTTTGTCTTTTCATTTTGTCTCATTAAGTCTCTGTTCCTGCTTCTCTGTGTTAGGAAAGTCAGATACTTCTCTTCTTGAGGGTAATGGCCTTATGAAGAAGAGGTCCTGTAGTCCCTTGTTCCTCAGGACCTGAGGCTTTGGGAGTTTCTCTAATGTGTGTTGCATGGGCTCTGCTGTAGTGCCCTGGCTGCTTTATCCTTCAGGCTACTCATTTGCAGAGGCTTTCTTTGCCTGTTGTGGGTAGTGTTTGGTCCCTGGCCTGAATGTGGCAAGTTTTAACAAGGTGTGCTCTGGTCTGCTTGTGAAATGACACTTGTTGCCACCACCACCAGATCCAAGGCCCTGCACATCATCTGGATTAGGAGACATGGTGTGGGCAGAGGTTTTGGTCAATCTTCCGGTGGAAGGTGTCCACTTGCTGGGACTGAAGCAAGTGTGACTGGGAAGGGCAATTCCACTGGGGCATGTAGGGCCAGGCTTGGTATAAGCAAGTTAGGTAGTGAGTGTTGGTGCTCATGTTGTTCTTACAGTACAGAATGCTCTTCCACATTCCCACTATTAAAAATATTTTTTTACAGTCTTTCATCTTTGCAGAAGGTTTAATAGAGTTTAGTGCTACCTTCTTTGTCAAATACACTTTTTTATTGGCTTTTGTCACACCTCAGTGTTTTCCTCCCATTATCCTGGCCACCATATTTAAGTCTCATTTGCTAGCTCCTTCTCCTCTATGATCTGACTTCTAATGCTGGAATTTCTACAGGGAAATCTGGCCAGCCAAAGAATGAATGGAGAGGCCATAGTTAAAGGACCAGTGTTAACTCACAATGCCAAAAGGTAATGGAGCAACATCAAACTCTTGAGAGAACCAAAGCGTGGCCCAAGTATTTTATATGCTATCATTTTTCCCTTCAACAAATAGATATTTTCAAGCATGCAAAAGTTTAAGAAATGCAACATTTATGAGTGCTTCTTTTTAAAAAACTAGTAAATGAGAAAATGTAGACAACTAAACGATATATTGAAACAAATAACTCAAGAATAAAGAATTCCTGGGTGTTACATGTAACACCTAGTGCTCATTATAACAAGTGTTCTCCTTAATACTCATCACCCATTTAGCCTACCCTTCACCCATTTCCTTTCATCAACCCTCAGTTTGCTCTATATCATTAAGTGTCTCTTATGGTTTGTTTCCCTCTCTCTTTTTCCCCTTCTCATATGTTCACCTGTTTTGTTTCTTAAATTCCACATATGAGTGAAATCATATGGTATTTGTCTTTCTCTGATTTATTTCACTTAGTATAATACACTCTAGCATCATCCACATCATTGAAAATGGCAAGATTTCATTATTTGTGATGACTGAGTAATATTCCATTATATATATATGCCACATTTTCTCCATTCATCAGTCAATGGACATTTGAGCTTTTCTATAGATAGCTATTGTTAATAATGCTCTTATAAACATCAGGATGCATGTACCCCTTCAAATCTGTATTTTTGTATCCTTTAGGTAAATACCTAGTAGTGCAATTGCTTGATTGTAGGGTAGTTCTATTTTTAACATTTTGAGGAACCTCCATACTGTTTTCCAGAGTGACTGCACCAGTTTGCATTCCCACCAACAGTGTAAGAGGGTTTCCCATTCTCTGCATTCTTGCCAACATCTGTTGTTTCCTGTGTTGTTAATTTTAGCCGTTTATTGAATTCATTTAAACACAGAACCAAGACCAAATAATGGAAAGAATTCTGTGGTGGGGGGTGTGGAGAAAATAAGGTAAAAATAATAAAATAACTAACAAAAATCAGAAAATGGTAGGGAAAGTGCAAGGGGCCTCATTTCATCATGTTTCATAATGATAACACATTTCCTCATATTTATAATAAGTTTATTATGTACCAGGCACTATGCCAAGTATACTATACATATTAACACTTATTACTCACAACTCAATGAAGTAGTGACTTGTTAATCCCCATTTCTAGAAATAAGAAAACTGAGGCATGTAGAGATTAAATGATTTGACCACCTTACAGCTAGTTAAGTGATAGAACTGATTTGAACCCACGCAAGCAATCTACAGAACCCATGCTCTTAGCCAACTACCCAAGGAATCAGTTAACACTATAAAAAATTGAAACATGGAAATAAAAATATAATGACTACAACTTCTTTATATTTTTCAAATTTTTGATCTTAACTTTAAAATAGTCTTTCAGAGGCTATTTTTTAAAAGGGAAGAAACATTGATCTGAAATATATCAAATTCTTTCACATTTATTTTTTTTTGTTCAAGAAATTAAAAATGTCATACTTTTTAAAAATAACATGCATATTACTTCCATTTAATTTTTGTATTCATTTATTAATCTTATATAATAAAATTGATGCCTAGAATAATATTCATTAAGCTTAGCAGCTAATGCTTATGAAGTGTTTAATATCTTCCAAGTAACAGAATAAGCACTTTAAATGGGTTATCTCATTAAATTATCACAGCAATCTTATAAACAGGTACTATTTTTATCCTCTTTTATTCAGATAAGGAAAATTAGACCCAATAATGGCTATTCCTGGTTAGCGCAGATTTGGAAAGATTTTTCCCTTTTGTTGTGTTTTTCTATATTGCTTGCATATTTTTTAATGAGTATGTATCTTTTTCATAAAAATGTAAAAACCATTCTAAAAGCACATTTTTAAATAAGTAACTGAATATTCCCTGGGGCTTAGTCTTGAGCCTTTCTCTCTTTCTATTCTGCAACTCTTTTTCTCTATACCATGTCGTCAACTCCCATAGCTTTGAATACCATCCACAGTCAAAGGGCTCACAAATCTACAGGCATAACCTCAAAGATATTGTGAGTTCAGTTCAGATCACTGCAATAAAGTGAATCAAATGAAATTTTTTGTTTCCCAGGGCATATAAAAGTTATGTATACACTATGCTGTAGTCTATTAAGTATGCAATAGCATTATGTCTAAAAAATGTACATACCTTAATTAAAAAATACTTAATTGCTAAAAAATACTAACCACCATCTGAGCTTTCAGTGAGTCATAATCACTGGTCACAGATCAACATAACAAATATAATAATGAAAAGTTGAAATACTATGAGAATTATCAAATGTGACAGAGACACAAAGTGATCAAATGCTATTGAAAAAACATGGCACTCACAGACTTGATCAATTCAGGGTTGCCACAAAGCTTCAATTTGTAAAAAAAAAAATGCAATATCTGTGAAGCTCAGTAAAGCAAAGTACAATAAAATGAAGTATGCCTGTATATTTCCACTCCAGGGCCTATCTTCTCACCTCCAAATACATATGCACAACTACCAGCTAGACATCTTTTGTATGCTTCATACACACTTCAAACTCAAAATGTCCAAAGCCATACTCATTACCCCAAACTTTTCCTCCTCCATATCCCCTAATCCCTGTGAATGGCACCACACTCCATCCAAATGCACAAACAAAAAATACATGAATCATTTTTTATTCCTCCTTTTTTCTCACCTTATATATCCAATCTATCACCAAGTATGTGCTACCTCTCAAATATATCCCAAATCTGTCTACCATCTCTACTGTCAGTTTCTTGGCCCAGGCTGCCACCATCTCCTTCAATTACCTCCTAACAAATCAACCTTTTAAAATTCCTGTCTCCTCACAATTCATTATTCTCATAGCAGCCAGAGATATGTTAATAAATGAAAAAGCAATTGTGTGTCTCTCTTGCTTAAAACCCCTCAGTGAATTTCCATTGCTCAGAATAAATTTCAAACCTTTGTGGCAGAAATTATGAGTTACCTGCCCAATATGTTTCCTCATTCTATAACAAACCCAGCATTTTGTTAGTAGTAGGAATAAGCTGAGTTGAAATTAAAACCTCCCCAGACTCCAGTATAGAGAACCCAGGTCTATCCAATAAGATAAGCAGAAATCTACAATATAGAGATTCTAGGAAAACTCCTATTTTCCTCATGGAAAGAGACAGATTCAGCTGTCACATGTCTTTTGCCATTTGCATTCTCTTCTTTTTCCCGACTGGGAATGAAATAGCCATCTTGGAAGCATGAAGATGGAAGTCATGCTCAAAGGATCACAGAACAAAACTATGGACTTGGGTCCTAGAACTTGCATAAGCCCTGGACTGCTAACACTGAGGTTGTTATTTCAGAAAAATAAACCTCTTATTTTATTAAGCCACCACAGCTTGGTTTCTTTTACATGCAGCCAAAAACAGTCTTAATAGACACAATCATGTATGTTATAGTTCTTTCCCACTTATTCAGCCTTGTCTTAAACAACTTTCCTCCTCATTCACTACATTAAAGTCACATTGACTTACATTTTACTCTTCAAATACAAGATCTCTTCTGCTTCAGAGTATTTGCATGTGCTGTTCACTCTGCCTAGGATAATGTTTTCCTCACTCTTCATTAGCTAACTTCTACTCATTATTCAGGTCTGAGCTTAAAAGATATCTTATCATGGACTTCCCTGACACCCCCAATTCAAATTAGGTGATTTCATAGCACCCTGAACTTTTCTTTCATAATTCATAATTTATTTTTTTCTTTATTTACAGGATTTTTTCCTTTTAGGCTAGCTTCCGTCTCCCCAGCTAAACTCTGAGCTCTATAATGTCAGGGGCTGTGTTTGTTTTGTCCACTACTAAATATATGTCTAGCCCCTATAACAGTGCCTATCACATTGAGGACATTGAATAAACAGTGACAATAGATAAACAACCTACTGAAATTCCAGGTGCCTTGTGCCATTTTCTTTGCACTCCTGAATCAAAATTAATCACACACACACACACACACACACACCCCTGCTATGCTTCCATGGCATATTGCTTTGACCTCTATTTTAACTAAATACTTTTTAACAAATAAGGCATGTTTTAAAAAATCTTAAAGTCTGCTCAGGAGAAAAACACATATAAATGGACTATAATGCAGTATAATAGGTGCAACATTTAAAGTGTAAGCAAGATACAAAAAAAGAACAAAAAAGGGAAATCTAAGCAAAGAGTATAGTGTGTGCAAATGCCCTGTAATGTGAAAAAGCACAAGGTTTCAGTATTAATAAAGGGTAAAGTATAAGAAAGGTATTGGAGGCATAGTATAACATTGTGGAGGGGGAAATCATCTAACACAGTAAACATAGGTTTCTCCATGAGACTACCCTCATGACTTTCTCTTTTTCTCTAATCTTGGCCAAAAATTGTAAAACAAATGGAATCATGACTTAAATTTCATAAATTACATAATCAATGTCATGCATAATTATACCTGCAACAATTGGAAAATTATTTTTCTTTGAGACATTAGAACACGGATGAAGTCACACGTACATGCTCCATGGCCCTGCCCAGCTGAGACCCCCAGTTGGCCCCATCTCTATGAAAGAAATTCTCTAAAATCAAAGATGGATGGTTAGATAGAGTCAAGACCATGAAGTCCCTATGATGTCGTCATAAGTAGCTTTGATTTTTATAGATACTGAATAAACATGAAAGGATTTTAAGCAAGGGAAAGATTATCCTCAGATTTGAGTCTTAGAAAGATCACCTTGAAGGCAATGGATTGGAGGTAAAGAAACCAGTAAGGATTCTAATGCAACAGTAAAAGTAACTATAAGAACCTCAACTAAGACAGTGGCAATTGAAGATGGAGAGAATAGAATTGGAGAAATAATTCAAAGACAAAATTGACTGGATTTAATAGCTAATTAAGCATGGGGATGAACAAGAAAAAAAAAAACTAAGGATTCCTTGGACTAAATCATTGTGTCATTTAGTGAGGGAGGTAATACAGAAAGAAGAGTATGTTTGGAAGGGGAGATAATTAATTCAGTTTGGGACGTGCGATGTTAGAGGTGCCTGTGAAATATCCAAGTGAAGAGGTCCAATAGGTTATATAGACACATGGATCTAGAGCTTTAAAAAAACAGCCTTGGTTAGAGATATGGGTTTGAGACCTCTCAAAGACCTAGACTAAAGTTTTAATGATCAACATAAAGAGGAAAGAATGGCTTTGAATGATGTAAGAATTTAGAATCCATAAGATTTGGTGGCTGATTAGATCAAGGGAATGCGAAAAAGAGAAGGGAGTCTAGGACAAACTTCAGTTTTCTGGTTTTGGAGCCAGAGTGGGTGATGGTTCCACTGTTCTTGTCTGAAATGTGCCCTCCAACCTACCAAACTCATATGTTGAAGCCCTAATACCCATTATCTTAGAATGTAACTGTATTTGGAGATAGGGCTTTTAAAGAGGTAATTAAGGAAAAATAAGGTCATATGCATTGGCTGTAGTCCAATATGACTCTTGTCCTCATAAGAAGAAATTAGAACATAGACATGCATAGAGAGAGAACACCATGTGAATATGAAGAAGTCCATTTGCAAAGCAAGGAGAGAGGCCTCAGAAAAAAGCAACTCTGCTGACACCTTGCTCTTGGACTTCTAGCCTCTAGAGCTGTAAGAATATAAATTCTGTTGTTTACACCACCCAGTCTGTGGTACTTTGTTATAGCAGCTCTAGAAAACTAATATAGCCACCAACCAAGATTAAGAATATGGGGGGCAGGGAGGGGCGCCTCAATGGCTCAGTCAGTTAAGCGTTGGACTTCAGCTCAGGTCATGATTTCACTGTTTGTGGGTTTGAGCCTTGTGTCGGGCTCTGTGCTGATAGCTCAGCCCTGGACCTGGCTTCAGATTCTGTTTTTCCCTTTTTCTCTGCCTCTCCCCTGCTTGTGTTCTCTCTCTCTCTCTCTCTCTCTCTCTCTCAAAAATAAATAAACATTAAAAAATTTTTAAAAAAAGAATATGGGGAACAAGGAATAGGTTGGGAGAAGGGGGTATTAAAAGAAGAAGAGTTTGATGTGGGATATGTTGAGTTTGAGGTTTCTGAGGTATATCCAAGTAGAGATACCCAATTGGTTTTGAAATTCAGGAGATATAAAATGGTTATAGATACATATTTGGAAATCATTGATATGCAGCTGATACTTTAAACTATAGGAGTGGGTGAGATCATCCAAAAAGTGTATATAGAGTAAGAAGATCATCAAGGGTAGAACCATAAGGAATCAACATTAAGAAACAGACTGAAGAAAAAGATTTAGAAAAGGAAAATAATCAGAAAGCTAAGATGAAGAGAGAGAGAAAACTTATAAGAAATCTTTTAACCCTGTTTTTAATTAAAATTAGTTGAGTACATATTGTTCTCTGTCCTCAAAGAACTTTATCATCATGGCAGAGGCATTACTGCCATTATTCATTTCTGAATCTCCAACACCAAATACTGTGCCTGACATTTAATATCCCTGCAATAAATATTTGTTAAATCACATGGAATTGAAATCAGGACTTCATTCCTTTTTTTTGTTTTGTTTGCTTATTTCTGGAGTGTGCAGCATGTGTTGCCACCAGTATTTTAAGTTCATAGTGTAAAATCATTTCAATGTGTCCTAGGCTTGGTCTCTTTCCAAACCAGCCCCCAGGAGAATAGTTTTCATTATAACCTTCTGTCTTTGCCATTCTGGATGGAATCCTGTGCACAGAAGTTATATACATATATGGGTATATTTATATAGCAAATCACAGCACAGGAGCCCCCTGGGTTCCCTCAGGCTTTGGTATGACATATTTGAGCCATATAAATTCAGCTTCTCCTCTGGCATCTGTTAGCTGACTTACTTGCAACTCCACCTCAGCAGTGGTCTCTCGGTCCTCTCAAAGCAGGAAAAGAGTACTTGTGTGCTGAGAGAGTATGGCAAAGAATCCTCCAGAGAACTGTGAGGACTGTCACATCCTAAATGTAAGTTGATTCATATTTTTCCCTTTTGAGCAGAAGCACGGTTTCACAGATTTATCGTATCACAATGTGAACATTAGAAAGTGAAGTCAAAGGTGACTTTGAATTATGGCTTGCTATTTTAAGAGCTATTGTGTATTGTTTTATTCTCTCTTAGGCAGAAGTTTTCAAATCCAAGAAGATATGTAAATCACTTAAGATTTGTGGATTGGTGTTTGGTATCCTGGCCATAACTCTAATTGTCCTGTTTTGGGGAGGCAAACACTTCTGGCCGGAGACACCCAAAAAAGTAAGTAAATGCACATGATTATCTAATGCTTCTGTTTTGAGTTCGATTGAATTTAATTAGTGCTTGATGTGTATATTACTCTTAAAATGAAAATCATTAAGTCCCTTTTGCATATATTTTCTGGTCTTATGAAGAACTGAATCAATATTTTTTTCTTTCATTTGCGTAATTATTTTGGTAAGGGAAAAGTGTGTTTTCTGGATTTTGGTTAATAATGATAAGAGTAGAATTATTCATTCTTTTATAATGCTTGGGTTTAAGAAGTTAAGACTACTACTAGAAGCAAATTTTTTACTGTGAGAAAAAATACTTTTCATCTCTCAATTATCTGGGCAGAAGTTGATGGAAAAGTAATTATACAACCGCATAAGAAGAAATCAACAGAAATGGCTGCAAAGGATTTTCAGGGATTATGTTTCTGACTTAATGCATCTGCTCTGAGGACAGGCAGAAAACTTCATTTCAGACAGAGCAATTCTCATACCTGACTTCACATGTATTTATGACAAAAAAAAACCAAACTAGTGCCTTTCTGCTCCTCACCAGCTACAATTGTCACTGACCCATAAGTAATGTCACAAAGGTAGAAACAAAAGGACACCAAGTCATTAATCACAGGTATCTCAGACAGCTTCTGATATTAAGGTAATTTGGTAAACCTGGCTGGCCATTGTAGTTTATATTTGTGTACCTTAGTGTTATTGTTACACCCAGACTCACACACAATAGGCAAGTTTAGAAGTGACCCAAATAAAATACTTCCTTCATATTAACCATTTCCATTTAAAAGAGAAGTAATAAATGTACATGCTACAAGGTGTAAAGATGGTTTTTTGTCTTTGCCACATTTTTGTCTCTGCATGTGGGTTGTTGTTACTGTTGCTATTAATTTTTTATCATGAGATCATCATTTTTATTTGATAACAGATATAGGAATAGAAAGGCACATATGCAGGAGGGGGGATGAGAGACAAAAAGAAAATGGGTTTAGATAGACTACTGGGGGCCAAAGGAGTGATAGGAGCAGAGAGGAAATAACATGAATTGATGGAAAAGGAGAGGGAGGAGGGATAATATAGAAATTAACTGCACAAGTGTACAAAAGAAAACAGAGAAACAGAGAAATAAGGCATAGCTACCCTTGGATTCTTCACCTTTACTGTCATAAGCACTTTCATCTAGTCCTAGAGTTTACCTTATCAAGTTTGAGTAAGAGGGAGAATGAAAAGCAAAACAGTCCATCTTTTTTGTCTGCTTTTTTATTTACACCTTGTTCCCGAACAGATTTCAGGCATCACCCAATGCCTATAATTGGCCATTTCTCTCATTCTCTCTCTCTCTCTCTCTCTCTCACTCTTTCTCTCTCTCTCTCATCTCATCTCATCTCATCTCATCTCATCTCTTGCACTGTGCCTTGCTTCTGAACTACTTTCTGTTCACATATCTTTCTATAGAAGCCACCTATATTCAGTCTATCAAGGTGGGTAAAAAATAGAGATCAGGAAGGAAACAACAAATGAATAAGAGTGCCAAAATGCATTCCAATCCAATTCTGCTACCATTTAACTAATTACTTAGGTGATGTGCTGCCCCACAAATTGAATATAGGGTCCTTTTGACAATTATAGGTGAGTTAGAGGACAATAAACCCTTTTGTTCTCCATGGCCATAATGTACTTAACTGAGTGTGGTAGGTAGCTGGCCCTTTTGACCACCTGTACAAGCCTGACTAATCAATGGGCCAGATGGCCTTTCCTGTGACTCTTGGTACTGCAAATGCTATTTTGAAAGAGTTTATGTGTTTTTCTAAACTTTCAATTTTATTTGCCTCAGTACAACCATAAATAACAAGTGGGACCTTGCTTTTATCTTGCAAGGTGTCAAACTCACTAATAAGGCCCATGGTTCCCTCTGCTTCTGTATTATATCATCTTTATTTCTCATTCCAGTTCTCTTTTTAATGAATTATAAGGAGCAATCCTGTGATTCCTCAAGCCAAAAGTAAAACCTCGTCAGTGCAGGCAGAGAAGAGGTGGGGTATGCTGTGAAATAAAGTTTATCAAGAATCAAATCTCTTGTGAAGTAATCCATCTTGGGATGTACTTTTCAGCAAAGGAAGTCTCAGAAATGAGCAAAATTATTGTGAGGTAATCTGGTAAAAAACAATATGTGTCTCCTGGGTCAAGTTTTTCCACCATGAGCAAAGGTTATTTGTTCTCCATTCCAGTGGGGAGCTGCAATTTATTGTCTTTGATATTTAAGCCCTGGCCTTCACCACAAGACCCGGCTGGGTCCGTTGCAAACTAAGGAACCATCTGGAGATGTGGACGCTTCACTCAGTCCACCACTACCTTTAATTCCCAGACAAAGAACCCAAGAGACCATCTATGTTTCCGATGGCTAAGACTGCCAATAAGCCTGCCTCGGAGCTGACTTATGAATCCTAGGCTAGGAAGGAAAAAGTAGTCAGATTAGTCTTGGAAGAAGATTTGCAAAGGAAAAAGATCCAGGCATCTTGCACAAATTAAAGACTCTCTCCTTAAGTGTATGGCTTAGCAAGAAACAAAAGTTAACAGATTAAAACCCAGGCTCTTCTGGACTTTCCTTTACAAGCCTATGGGACCTGTGGGAACCTGAGGGGACAGAATTAGTGATGTTGCATGCTTATGGATGGAGTGATTTGTTTGCTCTCCTGGGACTCCCTCCAAGCTCTTAGTGTTGCTCCTTTAGCCTCCATCATAGCTCATTTTTATTTTGTTATTCTTTTTTTGACATCTGTTTATAATAAATAATGTTTATTTAATATCTCACATCTGGTGTTGACATTTCCATGCCAGTAAGTCCTCCCCCTCCTTCCATTAACTCCCACCTTGATATATACAAAAGATCCAGATTCTTTATGCAAAGTGAGAGTAAGGCATGCTTGATTCCCTCTCCTCATACACCTCAGGCATGAGCACATGTGCATGCATGCTTATGCATATGCACACACACACGTACATACACTCCAGAAAGAGAAAAGCATCAAAATGAAGTGAAACAAAAGGGACTAACCCTGGGTGAGCAGCTGCACTCTCGTGCAGGCTCCAGGCCCCTAACCCACAACCACATATAGGAGCCACTTGAGCTGAATGAAAGCCAGACCATCAAACACTTGTATTCAGCTTTCTCAACCAAGCAGAAGGTATCTATTAAGTCCCAGAGATTTTGAGAGTGCATCACAAGGAGGCTCCACTTCTAGGCAGTGACTGCCCAGGGATCTTTGAAGCCAATTCTCTAGAGAAGCATTCTTCCTTAAAGCGCCCCGCATTACACATTTAACTTGAAGCAATTAGAAGCCAACTCCCCAGCTAATTAATCCAACATGGAGAAAGCAAGTCATAAAAATCCCAGTCCTTAAATCAACAATTTATAGATACAGCACAGACCTTGTAACCTATCTGTTCCAATCCTTTGTAAAACGAGACAAAAGGGTAATAAACTAAATAAATGAAATTCTGCCATTCCTGTCATATCCAGGAAACTTCTGGTAACTTTAGGGCTCTTTAGAAACCATAAATCCTAAGGCCCACACAGCAATCAACAGATTACTGGGGGTATCCTCACAACTCTTCCATACTACCAGTATGAGAAGAGAAGTGGTAGGGATAGGTGGGCATCCTTCTGCCCTCCCCCCACCTCGATTGCAAATAATCATTAAGACAATATCATTGTATGCTGAAAATCCTTTGCTCGGAAAAAGCACTTCCTTACTAAGTCTGGATCTAGTTTTCCTGTGCCTATTTCTCTAATGCTGACATTGGCCAGAGACCCACTTTCTTCTTCTTCACTTCCTCTTCTAGGCACACAAGGAATACAACTCTCTTTCCTCAGTTCCCTGGGCTTTCCTGCACAGCAGTTTGGTGGCTAAACTGTGGGTCTGGAGAAGCATTCATACCCTCAAAGAAAAAGTTGGAGTTGTAGCTGAAATCTCTGTAGCAGAGGGGCTGAGCTTCACCAGATGGTGCCACATTGGCATTTTAAAAAAGAAGACTTCATTTTATTTTCCTCCCAAACCATTGCAGGAGGAAAGTCCACCCTTATACAGACAGCAGCTCTCACAGGGCCAGCTCTTGTTCTGGGTTATTAAGAGGCAGCACCAATTATATAGATGAGGACTCTGGCTGCTAAGAATGGGCACATTCTTAATTAGTCCCTCCATTCTACTAAGGCAACATTTGCTGAGCAACTTACATGGCACCAACAAGGAAAATCTGGGTCCTTAGAGGGAACTGTCCTTTAAAGGCTGGGAGTGGGACTGTATCGGGAAGGCTGTATCAGGAAAGTAGCCCAGGTGATCAACAGGTAGTAGCAGTGCAGTCATCAACCTGACAAGTGTCAGTCCAAATCTGAGCAAAAGTAATTTTGTCAACTTTAAACATTGCATCTGGCAAGGACTGGGAGATAAAGATGGGAACTGAACCTCCAGAGAAATTTGGAGACTTGCTCAAGGTCACACTGCTTTTAAGTAGCAGAGCTGAAGCTAGGACTAGAACCTGGTTCTATGGATTCTTTCTACTATTCTTAAGTTGCATATAAGAAAAGGAGGAAAAAGAGTTAGGGAGAGGGAGGGAGACAAAGCACCAGAGACTCTTGAATACTGAAAACAAACTGAGGGCAGAAGGAGGAGGGGGAAAGGGGAAGGGGGGTGATGGTCATGGTGGAGGACACTTGTGGGGAAGAGCACTGGGTGTTATATGAAAACCAACCTGACAATAAACTATAAAATTAAAGAAAAAAAAAGAATGAGGGGTGGTGGAGATAGTGGGTATGGGAAAACTTCCAAGCCAACTTGAGTCTTTAGATGAAAGAAATGTTTTTTTTTCCTTGTTGAAGAAGAGGAATGTCTGTGCTGCTTATGCCAATTTTTTTTCAGGGTTGAGAGCTGGTGATTGAAGATGCAGGAGTCCAACTTTGCATAAGAAACAATCTGTCTGCTCTGTGTTGGTAACGAAATACCCAGAGGTCCTTTAATTCCCACAGGCTAGGTTGGTAATAAAATGGTACAATGCATTCCCTTCCCTTTCTTACAGCTTAACACCTGCTAGCCAGCTATTCTGAGCATGCATTTCACCTTTGGAGAGTATACCTCATAAACAGACAGTAAAGGATGAAGTTGGAGAGAAGAGCAACTAGATTAATCATAGGCTTCAAGAAACAAACCTAAGCCAAATGTCTTCAAATTCCTTTCAGGAGAGGCTAAAGACACTTGTCCCCAAAACAGGTCCATCACACTGGGGTCTGAGGCAACATTATTTTTTATTAAAATCTGTCTTTTCTAATCTCAGAGATTGCCACAAACTGAGGCACAAAATGGAAAACTGTGAAAGGGGGAAGTTAGGGCTCATTTGTTCCTGAGTGGAGGATTTAACTGGAATAAGGAAAGAATTCCTGGGCAGGGAAGAGAAACGAGTTTAGTTTTGTTCCATGTTTTCTCAGTGTGGTCTTCTTACATCTCTCACCACCTGAACTTAACCACATATCTATTTTATTTCACTTCTGAGTCATATTCCATTCCACAGGCTTCCCTGTCCCATTCCAGAGTTCTGGTCCTTAGAGTTAAGACCAGGCCTATGTGTGGGTAGAACAGGAACCTATCTGAGTGGTGCTGGAAGGATGCCCTTGCCTCTCAAATACCTCTTATTCCTGGTGTCATTGTGCTTAAAATCCATCATTAGTAATTCACTCTTTTGACTTACATATTTCACTCCATTTTTAAGAGACAAATACCCATCACTATCATCTTAATGTGAAATCATTTGTCAAATTGATTTCTTCTTTGACATAAAAGACCTGAAGCACCACAAGATTCTTAAATGTCTAGACAGGAGACAAAGGGATAGAGGGAGATGGGAAGAAGGGGAAGGACTAAGAGGGTACAAAGGAAACAGGATATGAAAAGGACATAAAAGGGAACCTAGAAACAGCAATGGTTAACTTTCCCTATTTGCCAATTTGACAGCAGTGTACTCCTCATCACACTCTGTCCTTGTTCTGTCCTCCCTGAAGTAAAACTGAGCTGGGGACAGTGTGAGATGAGCTACTGAGAGCCCAGTCATACGTTTCTCAGGCCAGTCATCCTGTCTCTGCTTTAGTTAGTACCTGGAAAGGACAAAACCATTTGTTCCTTCATCTCCAGAAAGACTCTCAGCCCCTGAGCAGTTGAGCTTGTAGAGAGAAAAGTACTTCTGCGGCCAAAGGCATGAGCTCAGTCTTCATATGGGCCAGTGGCACTTGCATAGCCATTACCAGGCAATGTGCTCCACAGGGACCTAGGCGAGACAGTATGTCTGGATTTACTCAAACCCATCCCCAAACAGTCCAAAGTGGGCCACCGGCATTATCTTCCTAGACAAGGACAGTCTGTTCCAAAAGGACACCTCTGATAATAGAATTCCATCTGAGTGAATATATACCTTCCCACCCCCACCCCCACCACCATCCAGGATTCACATGTAAATGAAGTCATTATGATCCCACTCAGTTTAGCAGCCTATCATTGCTAAAAATAGGCCAATAATCTGGTTAATGAATATAATCAAAATGGACCTCTTCTCCACCACCAAACCAAACCAAACCAAACAAAAAACCAAAAAACCTCTTTAAAGGAATGTTGAAAGTAATCAAGATCTACTGAGCTTGGCAATTTCCAATAGTTTTCATCTAGCAAGGTGTCCAAGTGAAGTGCATTGCCAACAGTGCAGGAAAACTCATTCCACAGAAGTACACTGAAATTCTAAATGTCACCGGTATGGTTCCATAGTCTTCTACCAGTGATTGAAAATACAGCCTGTATTTTTTCTTTTTCCTAGGTAGGCAGCATTCCAACATCCCCTAGTCTCTAACCTCATTTTTCCATGCAATAATCCATCAGTGGTGCTCCTGATTAAACAAACACCCCACCCCACCCCCAATGACTAGTAGTGTTGACATTTGTCTCAACAATGGATAGTATTTCTAAAGAAATTCCCTCCCTTTGGGAGATCTGACAAGAATGGATCTGTCCTCTACTTAGGTCAGGCCCACTGAGAGTTCAATGTCTTGCCATCGGTAAACATTTCTCAAGCTGGCTGCAGAGCTGGAATTGAGGACACATTTATAACTAGAAGCAAATAACAAGCCTAAAAATATTTGTTTGCTATCTGTCACAAACCAGGCCAGACTTCCTGAGTTAACTCTGCCATTGCTGGAAGGTTGTAAATACCATTTTCCTTCCCCTTTTAAAGTATGGTGTCTTAAAAGACCTTACCAATGTTTAAAATCTCTTTAGGAGATAAGAATTTGTCACTGGTGGGAAAAAGCTTATGCTGAATACTTAATACTTAATTGAGTATACCCAATACTTAAGCACTTAAGCACCCTGTCCGAGGCACTGCAGGGCTACAAAGAAGTAAATGACATTGTCTCCTCCTATTCAGCAGCAACATAGACTTTTCACACTTGAAGCAACATTGCTTCTACAAATCCTTCCAACTTGTTTTTCTATTTGAGCCAGGGAGGATGTGACCAGGTTAAACTAACATTCAGTAACAGACACCCGCAGACATTAAAAATCAACCCAACCCAGTATAAGCTCTAAAAGGGTGTCACTAGGAGCCATATCATTAGAAAGCAACATCGGCTCTATAAATGACTTGTTTTAGGGGTATTTTGGTTTACTAAATTTTTTTTGTAAGGAAAAATGAGTATGAAAAAACCTTGAAAGCAGAAAGTGTCCTAACAACAGGAATAAGACAGATTTCCACCTGGCACCATCAGGTCTGGCTTGGTTTGTGACAGGTAGCAAATTACTTTAGGTTTGTTATTTGCTTCTAGCTACAAATGTGTCATCAGTATGGGTAATGGGCTTACTCTTAAACTGGGACACTTGACGGGACTGGTCTTCTTGGTCCTAAGAAAAAATTACCTCTTTTACATGGCCAGAGAGAATCTGGAGTTTTGCTTCAACCACTCAGGAAAGACCTGATAAGAAGCTTTTTTTTTCTTTTATAGCTTATTTTCAAGTTGGTTTCCATATAACACCCAGTGCTCATCCCCACAAGTGACCTCCTCCATGCTCATCACCCCCCTTCCCCTCTCCTCATCCCCCATCAGCCCTCAGTTTGTTCTGAGTATTCAAGAATCTCTCATGGTTTGCCTCCCTCAATAAGAAGCCTTTTCAAGGCACTATTCTCGTAAGATACTGTATTACTTAGTGCAAGGCACTTGACACAATTGTCGAATTCTATATATATTCAATAATATACTTGAAGCCAACTGAATTAGGTTTGAAAACCAAAACTCAGGAATAAACCGAGTAGGTTTGGTTAGCCCATAAAAGAGGCGGTCAGGGGAAGGCAATAAATGTTTCCTGGAGTTGAAATGGAAAAAAGGAAGCAGTTGAGGTTAGATAAGACTATTACCTAATATTGGCCAACGAGAAAGGTCTTCAGATTCTAAGAAAGACAGACCCAAGACTGTTGAGGCAATATTAAAGTCCTGGTTAGATATGGAGATAAAGAGCAATACCTAAGCATTCTGCATGTGTTCAAATCTCTTTCTCAGCCCTAATGATTTCATGGGGAGAGGGGATAAACACTGCTTGGAAGGGAAGTGGTAACTTAAAGAAGCAGCAGCAGTTTTACATGATCCCTCTGCTTAACATAAGGGGAAAATACAGGCTGGTTTGCAAAAATATCATTCACTATTTAGTCAAGGCTGCCAAGAAAACTATTGGAATTTTAGTGATTAGTTCAGCAACTTGGGTTGAATACAAAATACTGGCTCTGAAGGGATCCCCATAACAGCTCCAGTGCCAAGAAGCACCTCATTGTAATCTTGAGTCTCAGAGGATTCCCATTGGTAAGCTGCTGAGATGGCACCTCATCACAAAGGCTCCAGAAAGAGAAGTGCCCCAGATATTACCCAATTAAAGGTCTTATGAAGGGACACACTGAGTATCTTAGAGCTTGTTTTTCCTCTGTTCTTCCAGACATATGGCATGGAGCACACTTTCTACAGTAATGGAGAGAAGAAGAAGATTTACATGGAAATTGATCCAGTGACCAGAACTGAAATATTCAGAAGTGGAAATGGCACTGATGAAACATTGGAAATACATGACTTTAAAAATGTAAGTTGGTTATTCCACCTCCCCAAGGCTTCCCACTTAAAATATTAGAACATTTGAGTAAAGTTAAAAATAGCCTTTAGCCTCCACTTAGTTTATAAAACAAAGCTTTCCCTTTGAATTCGAATTTTGCCATCCTGGGGCCTTGAGAGATCATGGACCGCATTAACTGTTGCTATTTCAGGAAGGTTTATTTATTTATTTTTTGTCTGTTTATAGGGTTACACTGGCATCTACTTTGTAGGTCTTCAAAAATGCTTCATCAAAACTCAGATTAAAGTGATTCCTGAATTTTCTGAACCAGAGGAGGAAATAGATGAGGTAAGTAAGAATATTAATAGTTGTAGGAAAAGCCATCATTTATTGGGTGTTAACTATGTGCCAGACATTGTACTAAATGCTTTACTCTCATTTGATTCTCACAATGACCCTACTGAGAGGGGCTATTATTATCCCCAATTTCCAATGAGGAAACTGGATTCAGAATCAAAAAGTGACTTGCCCAAGGTCACAAAACTAGTGAGGAGTAGATTGAGATCTTGAACTCGGGCCTTTCAATAAGCAAAACTTCATGCTGTTAGGATAAACACTATACATTTATATCTGGGTAGCAATTAACTTTCTGTACATTTGCTTCTAAACCAAAGGCCTCTAGTAAGACGTGTGAGCCAGAGGAACCAAAGCAATCATGCTTAAAGATAAAGTTTTAAAAAGAAAAGTCCCAAGGCCACCTAAGATCCTTGCCACTTTTATCACATTGTGGGTGGCATTCACCCATTTAAAAGATTCCAGTTCATTCACCTTACCATTGTATGCTAGGCTGTTAATGAAATAATCTGCATTTAGCCTCACAGTAATGTAGCAAACGCGATGCAGAAACCGAGGCCAGATATGGAAGTAAAAAAGCCTTAATTGGGAGTGCTCTTGGGTGAGGTTCCCTGGTCCATACAGAGCGGGGCCAGGGAAGTCGCGCCCGGGGGTGGGGTAGTGCGTTTTTATGGCATTGGCTGGGGGGGGGGGTATGAAGTATTGACATGTTTATGTAAGGTGATTTGTTGGTAGTTATTTCTTGTTCCAGGGAGGATGTGTCCGTTATTTAGGGTGGAAAGGTTTGATGAATGGTTCCCTTGAAGGTCTCCGGGTGGGGGAGTGTTGAGGTAGTGAGTGGTTTCTTGTTATCTGGGCGCCTGAAGGTCATACCTGCCTCCACGGCCAAACATCCCAACCTTTTTAGTATGATGGGCCCCGACTCAAATCTGGCTACTTCCTGCTGGAGAGGGGTGGTGTGGGGTCTCATCAGCAGTCGGGATTTCAGTCGGGAGGCAGGTATAAGGATTGGGGACCACTGGGTGTAGGGGCACTATTGCCTCATTTATGAGGTGGAGGTCCTGGACCAGCCGGTAGGCCCCTGAGGGTTTTCGGACAGGAAGAATGGGGGTATTGGAAGGGGAGTTAGTAGGAATAAGGAGCCCCTGTTCTAATAGGAGGGTAATGATAGGCTTAAGGCCCCGTCTATGGGCTTCTGATATGGGGAATTGGGCCCTCGAGGGAAAGCCAACTCCCTGTTTAAGGCGAATGTGGACGGGTTGGTGGTGAGTGGCGACCACTGGTTTGGCAGTGTCCCAAAAAGATGGGTTGACAGGGTCGGGGAGGGAAGGGATGTGAGAGTCGGGATCCAGAGAGAGAAGAGGTATCAGTAAGAGAGTGGTTTGAGCAGAAAGGGGGTGGATACAATCAGAAGCCCCCAGTTTTTGGAGGAGATCACATCCCAGGAGAGGAACGGAACATGACAGAATAACAAGGAAGGAGTGAGAGAAGGGGAATCCATCGAGTGAGCAAGAGAGTGGAAGGGTTTTAACTTTAACTGGGCAAGAGGAAGTGCCATCAATCTCCACTACTGAGACTGGTGAAGGGAGAGTAGGGCCCGAGTGAGACAGCAGGACGGAAAAGGTAGCCCCCGTGTCCACAAGGAAGGAAATGGACTTACCCGTTACCTGGAGCTTTACCCTGGGCTTGGCAAGAGTGAAGGGGTCCCCAAGTCTGGGCTTCGTCAGCCATCTGCCAACCCGAGGAGTACGAGTGAGGGGATTGTCTGGTCAGATGGTCCCCCGCGTGGAGGCGCCAACAACGATCTGACTGAAGGACAATCTGACTTCCAGTGCCCCATCTGTCAGCAGGTTGGGCAGGGCCTGGTTGGGGTCCCGGGGTTGGGGTATTGGCAGGCCCAGTGGCCCTCGTTACCACATTTGAAGCAAGCTCCTGGAGGGGTGGACTTTGTGGGGACCCCCATTTGTTGGCCCCCAGGGCCTGCCGGCCTCAGGGCTGCTACCAAGGCCTGGGTTTGAAGTGATACCTTCTGTTTTATGTGAGCTTGGCGACAGGCTTCAGCTGTCTCCTCCCGAGCATTAAAGACTTTAAATGCCATTTTCACCAAGTCCTGTATTGGGGTTTGGGGGCCCTCTTTTGCCTTTTTTGGCTTTTTATGGATGTCTGGAGCTGACTGGGTAATGAAGTGGGTAGCAAGAACCGTGGCTCCGGTAGGAGAAGTGGGGTTAAGGTGGGTGTATTGAGTGAGTGCCTCAGTGAGGCGGTTGAGAAAAATAGCAGGGTTTGGAGAGAGAAAGGGACGTGGACCCCGGTCACACCTTCAGCCCCAGCGACCTCCCTAAGAAGGCAGAGGAGGTTAAGGTCTGGTGTCATTTGGGAGCAGGTCTGGGTGGTCACCGGTGGGGAGTCAGGGGTTGTAGTGGGGCTGGTATAGGAGTGAGGGGGTATGGAGGTGGACAGTGTAGGTAGTGGTGGGACAGGTTGTAGAGAGGGGGCCAAAGGAGGTGGGGGATCAGGATTAGGGTATGGGGGTGACGTAGGGTGGAGAGGGGGAAATGACAGAGTTTCGGGAGGGTCAGAGAGAGGTGACGGAGTGGTTTCAGCCTCTTTGGTAGGGGATTAAGGAGTAGAGGCAGGGACGAGAGAGTAGATCCCAAAAGGCCTGAATATATGGGACCTCAGGCCATTTAGCCGTCCTCTGACAGAAATTGTCCAAATCCGTTAAAATTTGGAAGTTGAAGGTCCCCTCGGGTGGCCATTGAGACTTGTTGTTTAGTTTGTACTGAGGCCAGGCCTCGGTGGAGAAAAAGATGAGGCGTTTACACCTAAGATCCTGTGAAAGTCCCAACTGGTCGAAATTAACAAGAAGGCAGCCCAAGGGGGTCTTTGGGTTGAATTTAGAATGAGTTTTCCCATGGCGTTTTCACCCAGCAAATGGAGACAGACAACAAGCATCCCTGAGTCTGTGACTCCGTTTGCGAAAGGAGGAGAGAGAGAACAGTGGAGGACTAAGGACATCTCCCCAGTCGATCAGGCCCAGAGTCAAAATGATGGGGGATATCCCTGATGCGGCCGCATCTGCGGACAGGGGTCCCGAGAGAGGGTGGGAGACCAGGGAAGAAATCAGCCAACTGTTCCTTTAAAACAGAGAGGATAGACGAACAAACAAACAAGGAAGGAGGAGGGGTCAATCAGCTTGCCCGCCTGGCCGCTCCCCTCATGGGGAATTAGGTGCCTCTTGGCTTTGGCAGGTTGGTATAAGCCCCCTACACGGATCAGGACCTGGGCCTGATTCTGCCTTGAGTCTTCTGAGGTCACCACGGAACCGCAGGTTGGGGCCCATCAGACTCCATAGGAAAAAACCCGGTGGAGTCACACATACACACACACGCCGTTCATACAAGCTCTTACCCTGTGAAAGTATGTGGAGAGGTGAGGTCCTTGTTGAGGGAGAGGAGTGGCCCCCGACCGAGGTTGGGGACTCAAAACTCCTCCCAGGTTTTGGCACCAAACTTAAGGTAGGAAACGCGATGCAGAAACCGAGGCCAGATATGAAAGTAAAAAAGCCTTTATTGGGAGCTCTCTCTGGCGAGGTTCCCTGGTCTGTACAGAAAGGGGCCAGGGAAGTCGCGCCTGGGAATGGGGTAGTGCATTTTTATGGCGTTGGCTGGGGGGTATGAAGTATTGACATGTCTATGTAAGGTGATTTGTTGGTAGCTGTTTCTTGTTCCAGGGAGGACGTGTCCGTTGTTTAGGTAGGAAAGGTTTGATGAATGGTTCCCTCGAAGGTCTCCGGGTGGGGGAGTGTTGAGGTAATGAGTGGTTTCTTGTTATCTGGGCGCCTGAAGGTCATACCTGACTCCGCGGCCAAACACTCACTAAGAAAGGCAAAAGCAAAGAAGGTAAGAACTGCTGCGTAACACAAATTCTCTGAAAACATACTGTCAGGCCAGGGTAAGGCAACCTAAGATACTGGTGCAGTCACTAAATGGCTCCTGAAAGCTTAGTGGGAGATGGAGGATTATTGTCTAAAACACAACCATCAATAAAGCCCTTGAGTCTCTTAATGTTTCCCCAATATTCTGCCTGTAACTACAGTATGTTGCTATCACAGAAGGAATAAGGAGAACCTTAGCTAAAGCCCTATTGTGGCAGCATATTCCCACTGTAGCCAGAGAGAAACAAATATTTACTTGGTTTTCTTTTAATGTTTAATTGGAAAATTTAAAATGAAATTATGGCAATGGCACAGTGGCCTCTCTATGTACTATGAAGACCTCTTTCTTCTTTCTCTCCCCCACTTTTTTCACTATTTTCCTACAAAGCTCTTTCTATTTTAATTCTCATCTACCCATTTATCTTTTTCTTCTCTTTTCCTTATTTTTTGGGGGGTGAGGTGGGATAGGGGGCCCTTTATCCTTTCCTTTACCCAAATCTCAGAGCTGTCATTGGCTCCCCTAGGCATGCCATTGGTCTCTTTTTGGCCAGGGAAATTATAGACCCTTGTTACTAGAATTTCCAGGGGAAAAAAGAAGCTTTCCCAGAGACAATGCTGTGCTCTCAAGGTCTATGGTAGTGAAAAATTTTGGAGGTTAAAAAAATAAGCATAAATTTGATGCATCTGAGGAACATAACAACTTCCAGGATATTCGGAATTACTGTGGTAGGCAAGGATAAGATGAAAGGAAAATCAATAGGATAAAAAGGCAGTACATGTTGCTTTTTTTTTTAAGAAAATAATGTAAACATTTCTGTAGGGCCAGCTGGCAATAAAACCTTGAACTAATTCAACAGGATTTATTTTTCTGAAAAAGATAAAGGCAAAGGCCCATAATGTCTCATTCCGGTCCTAATTTATTCTTCAGTTAATTTTGCCAAATCTTTTAAATAGCAAAATTATTTATCTCATGATAGTGAGATTACGTTTATCTTCAAATATATATATATATATATATATATACATATATGTATATTCAGACTGCAGTTTTTTTATGAGATAAGTTTGCAGTTCTGGATGACAAAACCCCTCTTATTCTGTTCTTTTCAGCATTATATCTATGGTTTGCGCATGCTAAACATACAAAGCAGGTATATAAATCGCCCTGATTTTGCTAACATACCAACCTCATTTTCTTCAATCCCTATCAATGCATCCCAAGGTCTTTACAGACTCAAAGGTGAAGGAGCTAAGACTTAAGACTTTTAAATAACTAGGGGAAAAATTCTACAAAGCCATATTTCAAAGAACTAATAAAAACACTGAAATCACAAAGCTAGAAAGAAACAAAAAAGAAAAGTAAAAGCCTTATTAAGAGTAGGGGGAAATGTCAAGTGCTTGGGTGGCTCAGTTGGTTAAGTGTCTGACTTTCGATCTTGGCTCAGGTCATGATCTCACGGTTCATGAAATCAAACCCCGCATCAGGCTCCATACTGTCAGTGCTAGACCTGCTTGGGATTCTCTCTTTCCCTCCCTCTCTGCCTTTCCCCCACTTGCTCTCTATCTCTCTTTCTCTCTCTGTCAAAATAAATAAATAAACATTAAAACAATTTTTTGAAGAGTAGGGGGAAATCTCAAGGCCCAAATGGCAAGTGATTAAGAAAATAGGTATACAGGACAACTACTTCCAATAAAAGAAATTGAAGAGAAGGCAGTGTTCTTGACAATATAAGAAAAGCTACCTAAAGAAAAAAACACTGTGAGACAAACTTTAAGCATCTAGAATGAAAGAAGTAAAATAGTTGTAAGGCCAGTGAAGTCACAAGCTGAAGACTTGACTTTAAGACAAAAAAGACACCTTTTACACTACAACTAGCCACTATTAACAGGCAAATCTTGTAAAACCAAAATAGTAAGTTCGGTTGTTGTTTAATTGATCTCAATAGTTTGGATGATAAAAATTGTTTTCAGCTTGAGATAAAATCCTGCTTGCAATCTTAGTTACGAGCCTGAAACAAGGCAGGCACTCACAACATCCATTTAAAAGAGCAAAAACAAATGTAAATCACTCAGGGTTCTAGAAGCCCAATTAAAACATACGTGTCCCAGTAGGAGGCCCAGAAAATGATGGATAGCCTTCCTAACTGTAAGTGAAATGGTAGCAGGGCATGCTCCTGGTAGAGTGAGCAGCCTTACTGTTAGAACTGAGAGAAGGATCTGTTGTTAACTCTTCCAAAGGCACCTACTGTATGCACACAAAGAGCTAGTTCACGGACAGCCCTGGGATTGGAATTGTTATCGAGACTCAAAATAGAATGTTTCCAAGTACCCTATAATATCTCACTCATTTTATTAATTTCTCTGCCTATCTGCACCCTGAACTTCTCTCAGAATGAAGAAATTACCACCACTTTTTTTGAACAGTCTGTGATTTGGGTCCCAGCAGAAAAGCCTATTGAAAACCGAGACTTTCTGAAAAATTCCAAAATTCTGGAAATTTGTGATAATGTGACCATGTATTGGATCAATCCCACTCTAATAGCAGGTATGACCTCTTTCTCCTCCTCCTCTTTCCAAAGTCAGTAACAGGTTAATGTTCCCACCATTTAGAGACTACATTTCTAGGAAAACAAATGATCAGTTTGTATCTTCTCAGATGAAACTGTGCTGATCACCAAGGGAGGAAGGAATTTTTCACAGCCAAGTTATAAATCAGATAAATTAATGCTGACAGGATTTTAAATATCCCAGCAAAGATAATGCCACCCTAATGTGACTAGTGATAGCAAAAAACTAATCTATCTTTCTTTGCACATCTATATTCATTGCAGTTGGGATACCAGAGTATTGCTCAAACCACTGTGTAGCCAACCCAAGAACAGAAGAGAGAAGAGCGAAAACAATGTTCTGTTATCACAAGAATGATTCTCTGTGTTGAATTCTCCCCAGAAGACAATACAGTCACTGTAATACAAATTTCTTTGTGGCTGTTTTAGGAATCACTATAAAAGTAATTGAGGGCTAGAGGTCTATAGTAGAAGAGGCCAACTCTCAACTTCCAGTCAGCTCATAGAGAAAGTAAAGGTCTCTGGATGTCTTATTCTGCCCAGCTAACATAGAATTTGGCCTTTCTCATTATAGACAGCATAGATTACTATTTATTCAAGAAAGACCACTCTAACCAAAGCAGGAATCTATTGGTTCCCTTTGGCAGCTTAAAAAAGGAGGCAACTAAAGGCAATGTGGTATTCTGGATTGGATGCTAAAACTTCTGCTTCAACATTCTTTTTCTAAAAGACATTAATGGAAATAATGATGAAATTTGAATAAAGTCTATAGTTTAGTTAATAGAATTGTACCAATGCTAATTTCTTAGTTTTCATAATTGTACTGTGGTTATGTAAGGTGCTAATGTTAGGAGAAACTGGATAAAGGGTATATAGGAACTCATACAATCATTGCAACTCTTCTGTAAATGGAAGATTATTCATAAATAGAAAGTTTTTTTTAAAAAAAATTTGACAGAAAAGAAAGGGGAACGGGGAGGAAGACAGAGGGCATTGAATCAAATCCAGCAATCAAAAAATATTTACTGCGCACTTATCACAAGTAAAATCATTGTGGGAGACGCCTAAGTCCCCTATTCTCATTTTTAAAATTAGGATGTTAGTAAGACAAACAGTAAGTATTCAATGCCAAATGAGCAAAGAATAAATCTGTGTACATGGGAATAGTCAGATTTGTTTGGGGGAAAATCTCTTTAAAATTGCAGCTGAAGGAGTTTGAGAAAGTGGTTCATGCTTGCCTAAATGATGGCAGTGACAAGAAAATGAACACCATAACCCCAAACACTTCTTTTGGGAACCATTTGCAAAGCAGGTAAATCAAAACTTTGTGTTTATTCCCTTAGTTTCAGAGTTACAAGACTTTGAGGAAGATGGTGAAGATCTTCACTTTCCTACCAATGAAAAAAAAGGCATTGAACAAAATGAGCAGTGGGTGGTCCCTCAAGTGAAGGTGGAAAAGACCCGCCATGCCAGAGAAGCAAGTGAGGAAGAACTTCCAATAAATGACTATGTAAGTTACATTCAAGTTACTCTGTTAGAGGGATAGCAAAGAGCCCTCAAAAAACGCACTACACCTTAGATCAAAGTCATTAAAAAAAGCATGGTCATTGTTTTAACAAAGTATTTAAGAAACTTGGAGTCCCTAAGGGGCTTTGATCGATTCATAATCAATCTTGATCAATCTTGATCAGACTAAGGAATTTAGTTTCCCATCAGTCCCCAGTTCACATAGTCATATAGTCCTTCCCTGCTTGGTGGGCCTCTTCTTAGTGAACCTTCCCCTCCAACCCTGGTTTATTCTTCTTTCAGACTGAAAATGGAATAGAATTTGACCCCATGCTGGATGAGAGAGGTTATTGTTGTATTTACTGCCGTCGAGGCAACCGCTACTGCCGTCGTGTCTGTGAACCCTTACTAGGTTACTACCCGTATCCATACTGTTACCAAGGAGGACGGGTTATCTGTCGTGTAATCATGCCTTGCAACTGGTGGGTGGCCCGCATGTTGGGGAGAGTCTAATGGCAAGTTTGAGCTCAAGTGCTTAAACTTCTGGCAGTCAACATATAATAAATGCATGCTATTCAATGAATTTCTGCCTATGAGGCATTTGGCTCCTAGTAGCCAGTACTCCAAAATTACTTGTAGGTAATTTCTCTCTTCATGTTCTAATAAACTTTTACATTATCATCAATGGCCTGATTGCTGCTGAATACACTGGGTAAGTGTTTACTAAGAATATTTCCTGCAACTGAGATGGAGCATATCTGTCTAACATGCATGACAATGATTAAATCTTGCATTGTATGAGGTTTAGGGAGTAAAAAAGGGCAAAGAATAAGGATTCTCAAATATTGCAGTTTACTGTGTTGTATTGAGAAGTGGAAATGAGGTGCTGATGATAAAATGTCCCCATAACTGATGCATAAAAAAACTTGTATTGTTATGCATAGCCCCAGTGTTTAATTATCTGAGAGACATATTGTGGTGTTGCTCAAGCATCTGTTAAGCTGCTGGACAAGCAGTGAGTCACAGCAGGCCAGCACTAAAATATTCCAAGTGCTCAGACTCAGCAAAGGAGAAAGCGAACCTAGCAAAAAGGGTCCCAGGCTCTCCTCCTGTAAACAGAAAATCAACTTTGGACATATTCAACACTTTCTAACCTTCAGGTCTCACTTCGTTTTAGATTAATGTCTGGTTACATAACTTTCCAAGGCAATTTTCTGGAAAGGGAGAATCCATAAATATTCACAAAAAACAGGCATCATAAGAAATCACCAAGCTGAGGAAACAAATGGGATTTCCCCCCCTCCAAAACCACAAAAAACTAGCAGTATGCCACTTTTTTAAAATTTTTTTAATGTTTATTTTTAAGAGAGAAAGAGAGTGTGTGTGAGTGAGGAAGGGGCAGAGAGAGGGAGACACACAATCCAAAGCAGGCTCCAGACTGAGCTGTCAGCACAGGGCCCAACGCAGGGCTCAAACCTGCGAGATCATGACCTGAGCTGAAGTCGGAGCCTTAACCGACTGAGCCACCCAGGTGCCCCTAGCAATATGCCACTTTCTTAAAGGAAGGGTAAGGCCTAGTTTCCAATCACCTTATACTTTGCTTGGGAAAGGGAAAAGGGGCAAAGGAGAGAGAAAAAGCACTGGTTAGAAGATAATATTAACCTTAATGTCCCAGCCAGTTCTAGTTTCAAAATTCCTGTCTAACAATCTGTCACACCTTCTAGTATCACTTGACTCTAGTCTCTTCATTGCTCAATTTCAAGGTTAATGTGTCATGAGAATATCTGTCTGGCATTTTCCATCAGAAAAGCATTTTCAAAGAGTAAAGTCTTCACCAAGATTCCTGTGGGCCAGGAGTCATTTCCCCCTTTTTAATAGTTGAGGAAGCAAATAGAAACAGATTTGCCCAAGGTTAAGATTAGCCAGTCATTGATAATTAGCATACATACCATCCTTGGATTACAATTTTCACAGAAGGAGAGCACAATAAAACATATGTAACAATGCAGCATCACTGAAAATATTTTATTTTTTATTAATGATTTAGAAGACATCTGAGAATTTTGGAGTATTCAATTATTGTAATAGGCATTAATTTATAGATGAAATAGAAAAATCTAAAAAAATGAGATTAGTTTGAAGTTGTGTGGATTTTATGATGTTCTCTATCATTTTTTTAAAAAAGTCATTCATTTTAACATTGGTTTTTAAGATGAGCCAATAATTTTAAATTCCTGAGACACTCAATTTTATGCAGTCTACATTGTACTATATACATTATGCTCTGTGGGATACAAATGAAGTAAAAGGTATACTCCTTATTTCCAAAGAAAAATAAGACACCCAAAATATATGAGCCAAAGAACGGAAATTTAGACATAACCTAACTATAGTTGTATAGGACAACTGTATAGGACAACTGTATAGGACAACAAACAACTGTTTATGTGTGTGCATAAACACACAGACAGGTGTACACACACACACAAGAGGTATAGAAAGTTCCATGTCACATTTTAGGGTAAGAGTTCCTATTCACATTATTTTAATTCAGGAAGCATTTCTTGTTCAAATGAGCTACCTCAGCCTGCACATAATTTCACAATGGAAAAGTGTGATCCCCTTACTGAAGCCGACCATGAGTTCAAAAGAAAATACAAAGGACATCTCATGTTTAGGGGCATCTGAGTGGCTCAGTCGATTAAATGTTAACTCTTGATTAATCAGCAATTAACTCTTGATTTCGGCTCAGGGTTCTTTGGATGGAGCCCCACGTCAGGCTCCGCACTGGGCATGGAACCTGCTTAAGATTCTCTCTCTCTCTCTCTCTCTCTCTCTCTCTCTCTCTCCCTCTGCTCCTCCCCTCTCTCACTCTCTAATAAAATCATCTCATGTTTAGCAAAAAACAAGCCAAAACACCAAACAGACAAAACCAAACATATTAGTCTTTCACCTCATACAGGCCCAAGCCAGACTGAAAGGGTGATATCGATCTGTCATAGATTTTTGCACCTTGTTTGAGTCCTGTGCAGACTCCTTACATCATGCCTTATACTGCCCTCAGCTCAACCCTACTGAAACTAGCACTGCCTCTTTTCATTTCACCACCTTCCCTAAGCTCAGCCTCCCCATCATAAGAAATGACACCAAAATAACTCTGACCCCCCAAGCCAGAGACCTTGTAGTAATTCTAATGTTCCTTGTCCTCCACTCCAGTCTCTCATCAAATACTGCCAGCTTGCCCTCCTAAACCACCCCTCAATTATGCTTATAGTCTCGGCTACAAGTTATTTCTTAACACAGCTGTCACAACCTCCTCCCTACTGAAGTCCCATGCTGTGGACTGAAGCTAGGACAAATCCTTTTAGATACAGTTAATTTTTCACATGTAGATTTTATGAATGCCATTTCCTTTCCTGAAAGTTTATAATAGCTTCTTACTACATTAAGGATTAGGCCTAACTTGCATTCAAATAGTATTTTCCTCAGAACACTCTCAACCACCACCTCATAGCGCTTTTCTTCTCCCACTATACACTACCTACCCCTTTGCTTGTCTCAGTCACATTAGCTTCATGCTCCATTTGTGCATCCCATCTCCTTTACAATCTTCTCTCACTAACTTGTGGCAATTTTAAAAACCCACTTTTTTCCTATCTAAACATGAAATCTAAATCCTCTCTACTTCATTCTATGCCTGTGTAAATTATCACTCAATGCACACATCATTTACATAGGATTTTAACTTGAAATTTCTAGAAGAGGGCCCATATTCTCCCCCATTTTGCTCTGTCCAGAACCTAGAACAAACAGTACCAAAAGCATGCAAGTGATTTTTCCATTTTTTTATTGAAAGCAATGAGAAAGTAGAGAGGGAAGAAGGTTAAACAAAAACAGGAGATTGTAAAAGAGCACAGCTATGAGGCTCTTTAGAGTATTATTACCAAAAGTTGGCAGTGCGTTATAGTGAAATTTGGGATGAAAGTTCTTATCTTACTTAAATCCATTTTTGTATTCCTTATCTTTTGACACAGTCCATTTCTAGAAGTATGAAGAATTCTTCTAATCCCAGAATGATCAAAAGCATCAATGATTGCCCACAGCTGATTGTCTATTTCCATTATAATGCAGGCCTTTTGCATTTCCTTCAGAATTTTCAATGATTCCAGGTATATAAAAGAAAAAAAGGCAAAAAGCACATCGGCCATTAAATTCACAAGAAATGTCATATTACCTTTCAGATTCTTTGGGGATCTAAATTCCAATCAAGAAAAGTCAGGTGAGGCAAAGCCATCCATTGCTCTCACTTAGCATAAGGGCACTATGCATTAGTGTGCTCAGCGCCTTCCTGCACACCTAAAATGGCTTTTTGGCAGGACTAGGGGCAAAGGAAATCTATTTTGAGTCTTTATATATAAGGCTCACTGTCTGGCTGAGTCCAAAACTGTCATTTTGGCTCCTAAAGTCTAACACTGAAAGCTTACTGAGATAAATATGGACCTTCTCATTTAGGCTGTCAGGAAATGCGTGGGTCTATTTTATTTATACCCTTAAAAATTTATTTCATTTTTGCTTTTCTTGTTTGAAGAAATTTCATTCTGGGGCTTAATTTTGCTGACAGCATGCTGTTCTCTAACAAGAAAGAAAGTGGCTCTATATTTAAAAACCAGGTATTACTGTACACACACAAAAATACTATCCATGGCTCATTCCAAAGTCCTGCTCCTATGTCTCCTCTGGTATCGTTAATTAATTCCCATGAAAGCTACTTACCCAAGAACTGCATTGATAATTTATTTAGATTAATAGTCAACTCTGGCATTGTGTAGTCTAATTAGTTAAGAGTCAGTTGTATGCTTCGTACTTTGAGTTCCATTTGCCTATGTTTTCTTCCATTCACACACATCATTTACACTTATTTGACACTCGGACCTATTGTTCTTGCTAAAAGGGCTCAGAAAGAGAGAGGCATATTGAACACAAGGGAAATAGACTAAGTCACAATAAATCCTTCAATCAAAACAAATAAACAAAAACCAGCAACTCCAAGGTACTGAGATGATCTTAGTCTAACAGTGATATTAATATGCTCCCTATATTTATCCTTCCCTGCTGATGCTATCATTTGCCATTCTGAATTTTCCACTGACAGCAGTATTTCTGCTGGTCTTACTTACAGAGATGTTGGCTACTAAAACACAATTCAGGTTCGTACCCATATAAATCATCAGTGAACCAAGAATAAGAAACTTGTAGGGGATTTAGGGTAAAGGCCTTAGCTACGGTTGAGTTGCTGAAGGAGAGAGTAAGAAAGCGGCAATGTTACCAGGTACAAATAGAACACAGGGATTGAGCTTGTTTATTTTGCAAAGGGATCCATATGGCATGCCAACTCACAAATTCACTGTGTCCGCTAAAATCCGTTCCTTGCGATGGGGGTTGCTGCTTCCCAGCAATGTTGCTCTAGTCATGGTTATCTATCTTATGCACTACTGTGATGTAAATTCCCCACGTTCACAATAATAGCGTTTGATGTTTTGGTTACATTAAATCATATCATGTTTAAATCAGAATGCTTTGTGGTTGATCTTTTACATTTCTTTTTCCTCCAAACTACTTCTCTTTTTGAGAGGTGTCTTTCTATCAGGGCATATCAATCTAAGGTAATCGTTTCACTAATATGATCTACAAGCTATGAAGAGCCCAACGTCTACTCTGCTAGACACAGCGGCATGGAATAGAGAAAATAAGTTATTCTCTTTATTTTCTAGTCATTTACAATATATTTGGCATAATAATATCTATACCCTTTAAATGGTTAAGAAAGTATAAGACAGAACTTTTCAGAAGGATTTCAAAAAGGAGAGCAAGAATTCTACATATGCTCTCAAACAGAGAACTTCTTTTTTTCAAAAGCAGATAGTGATGGTTTTCTCCTAATTAGCCTACCATTTTGCTGAGACATACCACAAATACCTGATTTCCCAAAGATGTTTGTCTTCTATCTTCTTAGAATCAAGTTCAGTGGAATAGAACATAAAATCCCAAAATGACTTAAACAAAGTAGAAGTAGGCAGTCCAGGTAGTCCAGTCAATTGACCCTTACACCTATCTTTCTGCTCCACCATCCTCAGTATGCAGTTTTCATCCTCAAGGTCACTTTATGATCTGAGCTAACTCCAGTTCTAGTCTTCATGTTCATATTCCAGATTGGCATCACAAGGAAGCTGGGCAGGACAGAAGGCTATTAGGGAGATTTCTACTTACATGTTATGAGCCTAAACTTAGCCACTTGGCCAAATGTAGCTGCAAAGAAGATTGGCAATAGTCTTTGATCTGGGTGCATTATCACACCGAATAAAATCATGATTCTGTTATTGAGGAAGAAAGAGAAAAGTTATGCTGGGGGACACAACTGCCAATGCTGGCCACACCTAGTTATTTGTTTAGGATCTAGAATCTCTATTATTAAAGTCATCCCTTTTATATTCAGTAGCTGTCTTCTATAATCTCTGAATGTAATTGTACTACTTGAAAAGTGGTAAGACATTAACAATTTAAGACTCATTCTCATATGATCACAAACCAGTCTATGAGATTAATTTTTTTAATCTGAGGAAGGTGATGACAAGTAAAGAAAATCAAAAATACTAATGGGGAACCAAATAAAAAATATGTTATGGGAAAGCATCCACAAGACTCTGTGAAGTCAAGATACTACCGGTTGAAAATCTGAGGGTAGGGAGAGAGCCAAAACCAATTTTGTTTACTTCAAAATTTTGCTGAGGACTAACCCCATATGTCTAGGTTCATACAGTGGTATGAAATTACTGTAGTCTGTACATCATGCCCAAAGATAATGTGTCACAAAGCAAATAATTCCATTAACTCGTATCTTTTGTAAGGTTTTTATTTATATTTCATTTTTATCAGGAAAGGTTGTTCTAAAAGATGTAGAACTGGTTACAAAAAGGAAAGAAGAAAAAACTTTCAAGTAGTTAGCTGTAGTTACAGCTCTTATATTGGAATCAAAATAGAGGACCATTTTGAAGAAAAGTATTTCTTTTCAAAAATCCTTATCAGTTTTTGGAGTAAGACCTTTATAAAATGAATATTATTCATCAAAGAGGTTTTGTTTTGACAGACTTAAATTGACTAGAGAAAGTTCATCTTCTACATTATGAGGAATAAAAATGTGTCTAGTAGAGCAAATTTCATGACACATCATACAAGAGCAAATGTGAGAATCTAAGACCAGAAAAAACAAGTTCTATTTTACTATCACCCAAGGAAATTTCCCCTTTCTTTAATGTGGCCAATAATCCACATTTATTTTTCTAAATCTTCATTTTTTGCACCATCAGTGGATCTTATCCATCATCCTTATGAATGTGGCTTTGAAGATATAAAAGACTGTAACCAATTTATAGACCAATCCCAAGAGCATAATCCTTTATATTCAGAGAAACTTGGATGACGATTTAGGCCACCAGAGAAAAAATTTTTTAAAAATTATTAGTTTGAAAGTTATTTACAGTCTTCAGGCCAAGCAACACAAACTGATTCCTTACAGCACATTCATTGTGGATATTCAATAAATATTAATCAACATTCCCCAGTGTTTTGACTCAGTATTATATTTAGGCATCTTGAGAATGAAACCCACTTCAAGAACTGAAAGATTTCTTCCCAGAAATTCTGCTTGTCTTGATACTGGGTCCGATTTCTTTCTAAAACTTGTTTTTCTAGTGTCTACATTTTATTAATGAACTAATCCTTCCCTTTGAGTTTATAAAAAGTCATACAAAAAAAAAAACACTGAGAAAGGTTTTCATTTGAGAGTATTGCTATTGTGGTCTTGTAGCAGGATTCTCGCACAGAGAGTCATGACACCGAGGCTTTTCTTTCCAGGAAGAAACTTTAGTCCAGCCAGCATTGCTCAGTTGGGTCTCAGTTCTTTGGGTACAAACCCAACTGAGCCCTGAACACCACGTGGTGTGGTTTTTTATATATTTTTTATTTCTTTGCCTCCCATATATGGTAACATACAAACATGCAGTCTGATTAAAGTGGTCTCGTGTTACAAGGTCGTGAGGGATGTTGTCACATACATGAATAGCAAGGTTGTCTTGAGATGTTCTTTTTTTTTCTTCCTTAGGGAGGGGACCCTACCACATTCCCCCCTTTGATGATTGGACCCCTCTATTTAGGGTCAAACAGCATCACCTGTGTTTAGAGATTTATATTTTTATAACATCATTACATGAGTGGACATCTCTTTTTTTTTTAATTATGGCCTCAATGAGATTGGAGGCAGACCATACAATCAGGGGAGCTAGGCAGGTTAAGATTAAGCACCCTCCTAAAATTAAGAGGGTAATTTCTATGAGGCTTTTGAATCCCCCAAGAGTTGAAAACTATCCTCCAAATAACTCCCCGGGGTTCCAACCTTTCCAAGTCTGGATTGAGACGTGAGCAACCCTTTTTATTTGATCTGTGATCTCCTCTATGACTTTTTCCTCATCATCTATCTGTAGGCAGCAATGCTCAGGTTAAAATTTCCACAAACACCTCTCTCAGAAGCAAGCATGTAATCTAAAGCCAAGCAATGTTGATAGATGGCATTGTACATTTTGGTTTGTTGCTTGGCTAGTAAATTAAGAGCTCTGGCAGTTTCATTGGTTATAATTTTTACAATTGCTTGCAGTCTAATTTTGTGGTTTAACAAGTAAATGGGAGTGCAGTAGCCCCAATACCCATCCTCTGCCCAGGTGGCAGGGCCATAATATTGGATTATACGCTCGGGAGGCCATTTATTATCTTTTTAATTGTTAATTATACGACACGCTGTTTTTTCTTTTTTCTTTCTTTCTTTTTTTTTTTTTTTTTTGAGTCTCCCATATATTTGAATTCCCAAATGTTTTTTTTTTTTTCTGGCAAGTGGGAGCAGGAAAAAAGATCGATGAATAGTTTTCAGCACATATGACCCTGACCAGACTGAGGGAAATATAATATATAGGCTGTCCTTCCACATATCTAGTACAGTCCACCTGGGACCTGCCATTTGATGGCTGTGTTGACATGGTCTTAGGCCTCTTGGAGATGATAGAAGTGAGACGAGGGGTGGCGATCTGGTTCAAGGTGATCTGGGGTCCCCTGCCATTGGGTTTTCTGGGCAGTTGAGTTATAAAACCTTTGGCCTAGGCATGTTAAGTTTCCAACAGGGATGGTGGTGAACTTTTTCCCCAGGAGGCAAGAGTTTTTCCCAATAATGGAGCCTTTGAGAACCCAAACCCCAATAGTAGGACTGGGGTATTTTGTTTTTCTTGTGGGGATCTAATTTTTTTAGTCTCTTATGGCCATTGTTTTCCTATGTTGGTACCAATGAAGTATCTTATCCACAAAAGGAAGGTGACCATTAACAGAAACCTCTCACCACATTTTTAGCCGGCCAAGGCAGCCTCAGCCAATCTTACAGCAAAGAGTAGAGGAAGAATCACAATAATAGTGAGAAACAATGTATGACAGTGCATCACAGTAAGGAAACATGTAGAAAATAAGGGCAGTCTTTTGTTTTACCGGACTGTCGATTCCTCAAGCTTCTGCCGTGCGTAGATCAGTCAGCTTCTTGAGTGACTAAAGCAGGGCTGCAGTCTCCTGGAGCCTCTGGGGTTGCAGATTGTTTCTTCTGTATGGTCCACTGATGGATCAGGAATGCATTTCCAGTTTGGAGATGCCAGCTTCACTCTGCTGTAGTGAATCCGGGGACCCACTTCAGCTACCTTTACTGCAGTGGGGGTGGACAAAATGACAGCGAACGGGTTCCTTCAGAGGGATTTTAGGGGTTGGACATTTCATTCCTTTATCCATATTGCATCTCCGGGTTTAAAGAGGTGAGCGACTGTAGCCAGATTTACAGGTAATTGTTCTCTAACCCAGTAGAGAAAGGTGGCTAGGGTAAAGCCAAGGGCCTGTATCTGTTGTTTTAGGGTTAGATTGTCTATCTCATTTAGATCCTCCCCTTATGCCCCTGATAATGGGGGGGGAGGGCACCCATAAAGGATTTTATAAAGGGAGAACCTCATGTGTTTCTTTAGCCTCCCACTTGTAGCTGCAGTCTGCCTCCCTGAAGGTCCCTTATCTCTCCCTGCCTAATGTTATCCCTTTTCTTATTTATTTCTCCCCTGGAACAGGGCCTAAAACTGCTGTTGGGGAACAGGGACAATGACTGTTCTGGCTTCTTCAAGCTGATAAGGGACGGTGTAGGGGTACAGCAGTTAAAATCTACCTACAGTATGGTTTTACAGGAAGGCTGGCAGGCATGAGGCAGCATAAATATTAGCAGACACGAAGAGAAAAACACAAAGTAAAGATTATACTGACCAAAAAGATGACATCTTAAGATAATGTCTATAGTTTCCAAACCTGTGAAATAATCTAGGAGAGACCCTAACTTTGTAAACAACATATGTTAGGGAATCTCTCATTACCCAGCTAATGGAGAAGCAGGAGCAGTAAGTAATCAATGGTGGCTCTATTTCCAAGAGTTTGGCCCTAACTTAATTAAAAAAAAATTTTTTAAGCATCTAATGCTTGTGAGGTGTTATTTAGAGTTTTGCTGAGCAATAAGCTTTATTTTGATGTGTAAAACTTTTTCAAGAGCCAGAAGTTCTACTAGAAAAAGAGTCAAGGCAGCCATTTACCATTATTAACTTGTAATTTTTAGGTAAGACAAACCTGAAATTTTATTACTTTTTGTGCCTTTTCTGTCTTGTAGGGGAAGGCCCCTACCCAATTAGTAAAAGTATTAACGCATACAAACAGATGTTTGCTTTTTTTTTTACCTTGGCAACTGAGGGATACCTAATTTTTAGTCTTTTCCTAGATAGTCTCCAGTTCCTTGGTTGTCTGGGAGAGCAAGTTTGTGGTTGAAAGGATTGTTTTAAGTCATACTTCACAGCCTGTTACCACTTGCAGAACTATCCTTGACAATTTTTTTCCCAGCAAACATCCTTTGAGCTATTTGAAAAGTTTTGTCCCTCCCTAAATGAAAGGTCTGATGCTGTGTTTTAATAATCTTTTAGCTCTGTGAGCTTGGTAATAGCTGCTCTGTTTTAACCATTCCAAGGGCTGGAGACAGTGTTTAGGAGTCAGACCCGAGTTTATTTATTTGTTTATTTATTTTGGGGGAGGGGAGAGTAGGTGGAATTGAGTCTTCTTTAATAATTGATATAGCAGCAAACGATTTTCCTACAATACCCAGTAATTTTCAAAAGCTCACATAATTGTTTATCTGTCCTGAGTTACTAGCACCAGAGTCTCTAATTGAGTTATAATGTCCCTTTCTAGCAAGATTGGACCAAGGCTCTCTGCCATTATCAGGAAAGAATGAGAAAAAATTAGGTTTCCCCATATACATCCCAGAGGCTGAGAGAAAAAATTAGAAGTTTTCCAGAGGTGCCTCTAATAGTCATGCTGCATTTGGATAGTTGGCCTGGAGTGGAAAGGAGGACAGAAAAGGTAGCTCTGGTGTTAATAAGGAAATCAACCAGTTCTCCTATATTTAGAGTTACCTGAGGTTCTGGGTTTCTGATAGACAGTTGGTTTAGGGGAGCCACCGTGAAGAGCCCCAGGCCCTGGTTAGTCCCTTCCAGGGACATTGGTTACCTGAGCCCTCACAGATAGAGGTCCCAAAGGGCATTCAGATCTCCAGTGATTATTTCCATATCAGGGGCATGGCTTATGAGGTTTTTATTTTGGTTGTCCCCTCTGAGGATATTCTCACTTTAGTGCTCAGAATGGCCATATAAATGGCACTTGGTGCCAGGACCTCGGGAAGTCCGGTCTGACATAGTAGTAAGGCCACAACTAAGGCCTTAGATTTTATTTTAAGCTTCTTTTTCTGTTTTGTTTGTAATATAACCAATTGACAGCTCATAAGAGCTCCTCCAGGGTCTCTTCAAGGCCAACAGCCAAATTTTGCATTTTCTCACGGGCTTATTGAGTGACAAATTTGTCTTTTAAAATTATCTCAGCTTTAGGGGTGTCAAGGGAGATAGCCATATATTTAATGAAAGCTTCCCTCAACCTCTCCAGGAAGGCCATCAGGCTCTCATTTTGTGTTTGTAAAATAGTGACTAATTTAGCATTATTTAAGGGCTAAATATTAGATTTCCTGAATTTTTTTCTAAAATATCTGTGTCATTAAGAGTCTGATTGAACAAAAGCATATCTTTCCAGATCGACTCAAAAACATATGTAATATTCTAAAAAGCCTTTATATATTTATCCAATTAGAAAATGGACCCAAATCTCTTTTTATCTGTCTTAAACCTTGTAATGTAAATGTTTTCTTTTGTTTTGTTTTGTTTTTACCACTCTGTTTTCTGCCTGTAGGAACTTGGGGATAGGAGTGTAACCAAGCAAGATTTTCTTGGATGTCCTAGGATGCACTAATTTTATTTTGGCCCAACAGTAACTTACATATGTATCATTGGCCATTGAGGAAGGGGTGAAATGGTCAAAGTCAAGGCCTTTTCCCCTGCCTTTGTAAAAAATAATTTTTTGTGAAGTTGGTTTCTATAAAACACCCAGTGCTCATCCCCACAAGTGCCCTCCTCATGATCATATGCACCCTTCCTCTTTCCCACTCCCACGTAAGCCCTCAGTTTGTTATCAGTATTCAAGAGTTTCTCATGATTTGCCTCCCTCCCTCTCCCTATTTTCCCCCTTCCCCTCCCCCGTGGTCCTCTGTTAAGTTTCTCCTGTTACACTTATGAGTGAAAACATATGGTATCTGTCCTTCTCTGCCTGACTTATTTCACTTAGCATGACACCCTAGAGTTCCATCCACGCTGCCATGAATGGCCAGATTTCATTCATTTTCATTGCCATGTAGTATTCCATTGTATATATAAACCACATCTTCTTGATCCATTCATCAGTTGATGGACATTTAGGCTCTTTCCATGATTTGGCTATTGTTAAAAGTGCTGCTATACACATTGGGTTACATGTGCCCTATGCATCAGCACTTCTGTATCCCTTGGGTAAATCCCTAGCAGTGCTATTGCTGGGACATAGGGAAGTTCTATTGTTAATTGAGGAACCACCATGCTGCTTTCCAGAGGGACTGCACCAGTTTACATTCCCACTAACAGTGTAGGAGTGTGCCCGGTTCTCCACATACTTACCAGCATCTAAAGTCTCCTGTTTTGTTCATTTTAGCCCCTATGACCAGCATGAGGTGGTATCACAGTGTGATTTTGATTTGTATTTCCCTGATGATGAGTGACGCTGAGCATTGTTTCATGTGTCTGTTGGCCATCTGGATGTCCTCTTTGGAGAAGGGTCTATTCATGTCTTCTGCCCATCTCTTCACTGTATTATTTGTTTTTCAGGTATGGAGTGTGGTGAGTTCCGTGTAGATTTCGGATACTAGCCCTTTATCCGATGTGTCATTTGCAACTATCTTTTCCCATTCTGTTGATTGCCTATTAGTCATGTTGTTTCCTTTGAAGTGCAGAAGCTTTTTATCTTGATGAGGTCCCAATAGTTCATTTTTACTCTTGATTCCTTTGCCTTTGGGGATGTGTCGATTAGGAAATTGCTGCAGATGAGGTCAAGAAGGCTGTTTCCTGCTTTCTCATCTTGGGTTTTGTTGGTTTCAGGTTCTTCATCAATTTTGAGTTTATTTTTGTGTATGGTGTAAGAGAGTGGTCTAGTTTCATTCTTCTGCATGTTGCTGTCCAGTTCTCCCAGCACCACCTGTTAAAGATACTGTCTTTTTACCATTGGATACTCTTTCCTGCTTTGTCAAAAATTAATTGGCCATGTATTTGTGGTTCCAATTCTGAGTTCTCTATTCTATTCCATTGGTCTATGTGTCTGTTTTTGTGCCAATACTGTACTGTCATGATGATGACAGCTTTGAGGTAGAGTCTAAAGTCTGGGATTGTGATGCCTCCCGTTTTGGTTTTCTTCAATATTACTTTGGCTCTTCAGGGTATTTTGTGGTTCCATACAAATTTTAGGATAGTTTGTTCCAGCTTTGAGAAGAATGCTGGTGCAATTTTGATTGGTATTGCATTGAATGTGTAGATTGCTTTGCGTAGTAATGACATTTTAACAATGTTTATTCTTCCGATCCATGAGCATGGAATGTTTTTCCATTTCTTTGTGTCTTCTTCAATTTCCTTCATATGTTTTCTATAGGTCTCATCATACAGATATTTTGCATCTTTGGTTAGGTTTAATCCTAGATATTTTATGGTTTTTCATGCAATTGTGAATGGGATCAGGTTCTTGATTTCTTTTTCTGTTGCTTCATTGATGGTGTATAAAAATGCAACCGATTTCTGTACGTTGATTTTGTACCTTGCGACTTTGCTGAATTCATAGATTAGTTCTAGTAGGCTTCTGGTGGAGTCAGTCGGGTTTTCCATGTAGATCATCATGTCATCTGCGAAAAGTGAAAGTGTGACTTCATCTTTACCAATTCTGATGCCTTTTATTTCCTTTTGTTGTCTGATTGCCGATGCTAGGACATCCAGCCCTATGTTAAACAACAGTGGTAAGACTGGACATCCTTGTCATTTTCCTGATCTCAGGGGAAAAGCTCCCAGTTTTTCCCCATTGAGGTTATTGATATTAGCTGTGGGCTTTTCATAAATGGTTTCTATGATGTTTAAGTAATTTACTTCTATCCTGACTTTCTCGAGGGTTTTATTAAGAAAGGATGCTATATTTTGTCAAATGCTTTTCTGCATCGATCAACAGGATCATACGGTTTTTATCTTCTCTTTTGTTTACATGATGTATCACATTGTTGGATTTGTGAATATTGAACCAGCCCTGTAACCCAGGAATGAATCCCACTTGATCATGGTGGATAATTCTTTTTATATGCTGTTGAATTCGATTTGCTAGTATCTTTTGAGTATTTTTGCATCTGTATTCATCAAAGATATTGATTGGCCTGTAGTTCTCTTTTTTTGTTGGGTCTCTGTCTGGTTTGGGAATCAAAGTGATGCTGGCTTCATAGCATAAGTCCTGAAGTTTTCCTTCCATTTCTAGTTTTTGGAATAGCTTGAGAAGAATGGGTATTAACTCTGCTATAAATGGCTGGTAGAATTCCCCAGGGAAGCCATCTGTCCTCTGGCTCCTATTCATTGGGAGATTTTTGATAACTGATTCAATTTCTTCACTGGTTATGGGTCTGTTCAGATTTTCAATCTCTTCTCGTTTGAATTTAGGTAGAGCGTGTGAATTTAGGAATTTTTCCATTTCTTCTAGATTGTCCAGTTTGTTGGCATATAACTGTTCATAGTATTCCCTGATAATTGCTTGTATTTCTGAGGGATCAGTTGTAATAGATCCATTTTCATTCGTGATTTTGTCTATTGTGGTGCATTCTCTTTTCTTTTTGAGAAGCCTGGCTAGAGGTTTATCAATTTTGTTTATTTTTTCCAAAAACCAACTCTTGGTTTCATTGATATGTTCAACTGATTTTTATTTTTGATTCTATATTGTTTATTTCTGCCCTGACGTTTATTCTTTCTCTTTCTCTGCTGGGTATGGGGTTCTCTTGCTGCTCCCCTTCTAGTTCTTTTAGGTGCTCTGTTAGATTTTGAATTTGTGCCTTTTCTAGTTTCTTGAAATAGGCCTCGATTGCAACATACTTTCCTCTTAGGACTGCCTTTGCATCATCCCAAAGAGTTTGAATTGTTGTATTTTCATTTCATTTGTTTCCATATATTTTTTTATTTCTTCTCTAATTGCCTGATTGGCCCAATCATTTTTTAGTAGGGTGGTTTTTAACCTCCACATTTTTGGAGGTTTTCCAGACTTTTTCCTGGGATTGATTTCAAGTTTCATATCATTGTGATCTGAAAGTGTGCATGGTATGAGCTCAATTCGTTTATAATTATGGAGAGCTGCTTTATGACCCAGTATGTGATCTATCTTTGAGAATGTGCCATGTGCACTCGAGAAAAAAGTGAATTCCTTAGCCTCAGGATATAGACTTCTAAATAGATCTCTCAAATATGTCTGTTCCAATGTGTCGTTCACATCCATGGTTTCTTTAGTGATTTTCTGTCTGGTTGATCTATCCATTGCTGTAAGTGGATTATTAAAATCCCCTGAAATTAGCACATTCTTATCAATAAGATTGTTTATGTTTGTGATTAATTGTTTTATATATTTGGGTGCTCCCAAATTCAGCATGTAGATGTTTCTAATGTTAGATCTTCCTGATGGAGAGACCCTGTAATTATTATACAATGGTCTTCTTCATCTTTTGTTACTGCCTTTACTTTAACGTCCAGTTTGTGGGATAGAAGTATGGCTACTCTGGCATTCTTTTAACTTCCAGTCGCATGATAGATATTTCCCCATCCCCTTTCTTTCAATCTGAAGGTGTCTTCAGGTCTCAAATGAGTCTCTTGTAGACAGCAAATAGATAGATTTTGGTTTTTTATCCACTCTGCTAATCTATGTCATTTGATTGGAGCATTCAGTCCATTTACATTCAGGGTTATTATTGAAAAATGTGGGTTTAGATTCATTGAGTTCTCTTTAGAGTTCATGTTTGTAGTGGTGTCTCTGGTACCTTGTATTCCTTGTCACATTTCCCTCATAGAATCCTTCTTAGGATTTCTTGTAGGGCATGTTTGGTGGTGAGGAATACTCTCAATTTTTGTTTATTTGGGAACACCTTTATCTCTCCTTCTATTTTGAGAGACAGGCTTGTTGGATAAAGGATTCTTGGCTGCATATTTTTTCTGTTCATCCCATTGAAGATTTCCTGCCATTCCTTTCTGGCCTGCCAAGTTTCAGTAGATAAGACTGTAACCACCCTGATATGTTGCCTTTTGTATGTTAGGGCCCTTTTATCCCTGGCTGCTTTCAGAATTCTTTCTTTATCTTCATATTTTGCCAGTTTCACTATGATATGTCGTGCCAAAGGTCGATTCAAGTTACGTCTTAGGGGAGTTCTCTGCACCTCTTGGATTTCAATGTCTATTTCCTTCCCCAGATTGGGGGAGTTCTCGTCTATAATTTGATGAAGCACCACTTCAGGACCTTTTTCTCTTTCTTCTTCTTCTTCAGGAATTCCTATGATACGGAATATGTTCCATTTGATTGCATCACTTAGTTCTCGAATTCTCCTTTCATGCTACTGGATCAATTTATCTCTCTTTTTCTCAGCTTCCTCTTTTTCTATAATTGTGTCTTCTAATTCACCTATTCTCCTCTGTGTCTCTTCAGTCTCTGCAGTGGCCACCTCCATTTTATTATGCACCTCATTTTTAGCATTTTTTAAGTCGTCACAGCTAATTTTAAGGTCCCTAATCTTTGTATGAATAGCTTCTCTGATGTCTTCCATGCTTTGTTCAAGTCTGGCAATTAATATTATGACAACTTCTCTGAATTCTTGCTCCGTTATGTTGCTTATATCTGTTTTGAGCAATTCTGTAGCTGTGACTTCTTCCTGGACTTTCTGTAGAGGAGAGTTCTTCCGTTTCATCATTTTAGCTAGTTTTCTGTCTCTTGTCAGTTTTAAAAGCTTGTCATGCACTCTGCACCTGTGAATATTGCTATATTAATGGAGGCTCATTGACTGTCCAGGGCCTGTCCATTCAGGAAGTGTTCTTTTAATGGTGTCTCTCAGTTTCTCTTGTTGTGCCTTTGGTTATTTTATTTCCCTACTCAGTGATATTTGGGACTCTCCACCATGTGTACCTTGGCTTGTTTCTTGAGGTAGCCCTATGAGGCTGTCTTCTTAGTGGACTCTGTCTCTTTTCCTCGGAGACACTTGCGGATCAGAGTATTGTGGCTTCAGTCCTTAGTTTGATAGATGCAGGCGGGCGAAAAGTACAGAGCTCCCTACTTCTCTGCCATCTTGCCTCCTCCCCCTCCTCTGCCTTTTTCTGCAACGCCCACACAAATATATTTCAGCCATGTGGGTATCCATTTTTGGCATACAATGGGCTAAGCATAGTAAAATGCCTCCCATGTATCTTAGTAAAACCCTTTATATATTATCCATTCTTCATATGGCAGAGGCATCCATTCCTCTGCTAAATAAGAACAACACAAATGTGGAGAATTTGGAGGCTGGCACCAAGAGTATTGCCATCATTTTCCCAGCCTTTGGATCAAAGGAGAAGGAATTTTAATCTTAATCCTGTGTACTTTTAAAATCAATTTATTTTAACCTTAGTCCATCCTGACCAAATATATAATTTCTTTTTAAAATCACGTTTTTTCCTTTAACAAAAATATACTTCCATTCCTTATATCTTTCTTACATACCTCCTACTTTCCTACATACAGAGTTGCTTTCTTTATTTCCAACAGTCTTAAGTACATTTAGCAGAATTTTAACTGCTAGAAACCTTATTCTCCAGTGAAAACTAAGTAGTAATCAATTGTGAACTCTATGTTATATCAGAATTTTCTTAGATGGCAACTTTTGAATCCATTAAGCACAAAGCATTTTTTTCAACAGTTCCAAATATGCTTAGTTTTTTTCAACAAGTCAAAAGCACAAACTTACATCTAGTAACTAGTGCTTTAGCTTGTTATCTCGTTAGATAACCAATGAATTCAGTCTAAATTTATCATGTAAGCAAAACTTTAACGTTTTAGGTTACCAAGAACTTTCAAAGCTACCTTAACAATTACCCATGAGAACTATGAGACAGACAAAATTAACCATCACTTTAAGTCATCCTTTTGTTAACAAATTGGAACAGAGAGAACATGAGCATATTTGACTTTCAACAAATCTAGGTAGAATTCACATTTCTTTCTGTTTTTTTTAAGGTTGATAACCATTGTCTATCTCAATCCAACAAATTTAAATTAACATACACACTGAATATGTTTTACTTGAGTCCATGTAAGACACTTTGTTCCCCATGGTTAATTTTTATCTGGAAAGGTGGTGGGGAAATCTGACTTCAGTGGTCCTTGCTCTTAGGTTAGGAGGAGAAGCTGATGTTGCCTGAGGCATTGAGGAGTCACGTATGCAGGGCACCCCCCCCAGGTGGTGCAGAAAAAGAGTGGGGGAAGGAAGGGCAAAAGAGGAGTGGTGCCAGCAGAAAGCAGAGAAGGAGAATTCCCAGTTTTAAAACTTGTCAGCTCAGGCAGAGGAGCAGATTTCAGGTTTCTTTTGTTTTGTTTTCCACCAGTGGAATTCAGCAGTCTATGTCAGTCTAGAGAAGACACGGAACTTCCCTGAAACAAAAGGAGTTTCGGCAGCTTATTGAGAATATTCCCTAAAGTCTCTGTTCTGAGGCAGAATAACCAGAGACAGTTGGCTCTAATTATTATAGTCATTGACCCAGAAAATGAATAAGATACATGTCCCCATACACAGTTACACAGTGACTCCAACCTTCAGCCCAGCGCCCAACGCCTTAGAGCTGCAGCTTCGTTCTTCTTCCCTTGTGGAATTACTAGTGCAACTCTGGGATGTGATCAGGCTCCCCTTCTGCCTATTACAGGCAGGTCTACCAAAACGACCCAGGTTCTTACCAGTCTGATGGTCACACCCTGAGATGATTCCTGGGCCTCACCAGTTCCATTAGCGCACACAGTGTCCTCACCCCAGCATGTCGGGAGGGCTAGTCTCCTGTGGATCAAGGGGTCCCCTGGCGCCAGGTGAGCTGCCTCTCCCGGCACCCTGAGGTTCACATCCCTGGTGACAAAGGAGGTGGAAACTCACGGTCTCCAAATCCTGGACTAGTCCCCAAGCAATGTAGCAGGATTCTTGCACAAAGAGTTGTGACACCGAGGATTTTCTTTCCAGGAAGCAACTTAATTCCAGCTGGCATCACTCAGTTGAGTTCGTACCCAAAGAACTGAGCCCTGAACACCATGTGGCATGGTTTTTTATATACTTTTTACTTCTTTGTCTCCCATATATGGTAACATACAAACATGCAGTCTGATTAAAGTGGTCTCATGTTACAAAGTCGTGAGGGATATTGTCACATACATGAATAGCAAGGTTGTCTTGAGATGTTCTTTTTTATTCTTCCTTAGGGAAGGGACTCTACCACGGTCTCAGATATTTTTACTTTAGGGGATAGGGAGAATGGTAGGGAAAGTTGATTTGTTTTAGCTTTTCTTCAAAGCCTTCAAATCTATGCTCGTACACTTTGTGTTTAGATGGTAATTAAAATGGTCTATAGGAGGGTGGGCAAGATGTCGGAGAAGTAGGGAACTCTGTAATCTTCTCCCACCTGCATCTATTGAACTGAGAAGGACTGAAGGGACAATACTCTGATTTGCAAGTGGGGGAAGAGAAGAAACAGACTCCAGAAAGAAGACAACCTCAAAGATGCCTGAGTGAGTGATTGTGACCTGAGAAATTGGAGGATGGGCCAGGCCCCAGAGGTGCAGGGAGTGGGAGCCCCAACCAAACACAGGGAGAGCGTGCTGTGCCCCAGAGAGACAATGGGAAGAGAAAGACAGACCGAAAACACTCACAGAACTGTCTCTAAAGAAGAGATAAAATAACTCGCCCCAGGACGGAGAGAGACATTGTCTTCCCATATATAACCACTGGGCTCAGGAAGAAAAATCCATCCCATCTGGCTGGCGAATTCTTCCTTGGGCGCAGCGGCGATGGCGCCAATTCCAGGCAGCACCGGGAAAAGCGGCCCCCACCCCCTGAGCGACCCGGCGGTGGAGCCCATTCCAGGGACACCTGGAAAGGTGGCCCCCACCGCCTGTGCGACCCCAGCAGCGGCGCCCAATCCAGGCAGCACCGGGAAAGGTGGCCCCTGCCCCCTGTGCGACCAGGCGGCCGCGCCCATTCCAGGTGGCACCGGGAAAGGAGGCCCCTGCCGTCTGTGCGACCCCAGGAGCAGCGCACATTCCAGGCGGCACCGGCAAAGACGGCCCCCGCCACCGGCACGATCCCGGCTGGGAGGTCGGCAGCCAACAGTAGCGCATCTCACCTCTGGTGACAGTGTTGAACTGCATGGACTAGGATTTGGAAATGGGGAGGAGCTTGGAAAATACAGTTTGGCTCACACAGGGAGATCGGACTCAGTAGAGCGGCTTGCAACGCTTTGTTCAAGCAGAGATTCAAGTGCTGCCATTCTTCTCCCTGCAACCACCAAGGCGGGGCCTCGGAGAGCAGCCCCCAGACCTGATCTACCTACCCCAAACCACGCCCAACCGCACGGAAGACCTGCCTTTTTTTTTCCTTTTTTCATTTCTTCTCCTTTTTTTCTCATGCCACCCAGATATATTTCCCTTGTCTCAGTCTTATCTCTCCTCTTGGCTGGCTATATGCTTTTAGACTGTCTATAGCCTTTGCTGTTTCTGTCCCCCCCTTGTTTTTTTTTTTTTCTCCTTTCTTTTCTTCTTTTCTTTCTTTTCATTCCTTTCCTTTCCTAATCTTTACTTCCTTTCCGCTTTTGGTTTGCTTGTTTGTTTGATTTCTCTGTGTGTTTGCATGCTTTTGTTCCCTGTGTGTTAGTCTGTTTTCTTTTTCAGGGCTACCTCAAGAAACAAGCCAAAGTACACATGGTGCAGAGTCCAAATATTACTGACTAGGGAAGTAAAATAATCAAAGGCACAACAAGAGAAACCGAAAGACACCATTAAAAGAAAACTTTCTGAAACGAAAGGTCCTGGACAGTCAATGAGCCTCCTTTAATAGAGCAATACTAACAGGTGCACAGTGCATAATGACTTTTTAAAACAGACAAGAGACAGAAAGGTAGCTAAAATGATGAAATGAAAGAACTCTCCTCTAAAGAAACTCCAGGAAGAATTCACAGCAACAGCACTGCTCAAAACAGATTTAAAGAACATAACTGAACAAGAATATAGAACAATTATCATGAACTTAATTGCTGTACTTCAAAAAAAATCAAAGAAGCTATTGTTACACAGACTAGAGACCTTCAAAATAGCTGTGACAAGTTAAAAAAGGTGCATAAAAAAGGAGTTATTATGAGGTGCATAATAAAACGGAGGCGACCACTGCATGGATTGAAGACGGAGAGAGGAGAATAAGTGAATTAGAAGACACAGTTATAGCAAAAGAGGAAGCTGACAAAAAGAGAGAGAAATTGATACAGGAGCACGAAAAGAGAATTTGAGACCTGAGTGATATAATCAAAGGGAACAATATCCGTATAATAGGAATTCCTGAAGATGAAGAAAGAGAAAAAGGTCCTGAAGGGGTGCTGAATCAAATTATAGCTGAGAAATTCCCGAATATGGGGAAAGAAATGGACATTGAAATCCAAGAGGTGCGCAAAGAACCCCCTTAATATGTAACTTGAATCAAACTTTGGCATGACATATCATAGTGAAACTGGCAAAATATAAAAACAAAGAGAGAATTATGAAAGCAACTACGGATAAAAGGGCCCTAACATACAAAGGGAAACCTATCAGAGTGGTTACAAGACCTATCTAATGAAATTTGGCAGGCCAGAAAGGAATGGCAAGAAATCTTCAATGTGATGAACAGGAGAAGTATGCAGCCAAGAATCCTTTATCCAGCGAGCCTGTCATTCAAAATAGAAGGGGAGGTAAAGGTGTTCCCAAATAAACAAAATTTGAGAGAATTCATCACCACCAAACCAGCCCTACGAGAAATCCTAAGAGGGATTCTATGAGGGAAATGTTTCAAGGAATAAAAAGTACCAGAGACACTACTGTAAACATGAACTCCACAGAAAACACAATGAACCCAAACCTACATTTTTCAATAATAACACTGAACATAAATGGACTCAATGCTCCAATCAAACGACGCAGGGTAGCAGAATGGATAAAAAACCAAAATCCATCTATTTGCTGTCTACAAGAGACTCATTTGAGATCTGAAGACACCTTCAGATTGAAAGTAAGGGGATAGAGAAATATCTATCATGTGACCGGTAGTCAAAAGA
>CM053579.1:40884371-40924318 GCA_028646485.1 Cryptoprocta ferox | reverse complement strand
AGACCATGTAATTATTATATAATGTCCTTCTTCATCTTTTGTTACTGCCTTTACTTTAACCTCCAGTTTGTCTGATATAAGTACGGCTACTCTGGCTTTCTTTTGACTTCCATTCGCATGATAGATATTTCTCCATCCCCTTTCTTTCAATCTGAAGGTGTCTTCAGGTCTCAAATGAGTCTCTTGTAGGCAGCAAATAGATGGATTTTGGTTTTTTATCCACTCTGCTAATCTATGTCATTTGATTGGAGCATTAAGTCCATTTACATTCAGGGTTATTATTGAAAAATGTGGGTTTAGATTCATTGAGTTCTCTTTAGAGTTCATGTTTGTAGTGGTGTCTCTGGTACCTTGTATTCCTTGCCACATTTCCCTCATAGAATCCTTCTTAGGATTTCTTGTAGGGCACATTTGGTGGTGAGGAATACTCTCCATTTTTGTTTATTTGGGAACACCTTTATCTCTCCTTCTATTTTGAGAGACAGGCTTGTTGGATAAAGGATTCTTGGCTGCATATTTTTTCTGTTCATCCCATTGAAGATTTCCTGCCATTCCTTTCTGGCCTTCCAAGTTTCAGTAGATAGGACTGTAACCACTTTGATAGGTTTCCCTTTGTTTGTTAGGGCCCTTTTATCCCTAGCTGCTTTCAGAATTCTCTCTTTATCTTTATATCTTGCCAGTTTCCCTATGATATGTTGTGTCAAAGGTTGATTCAAGTTACATCTTAGGGGAGTTCTCTGTGCCTCTTGGATTTCAATGTCTATTTCTTTCCCCCAATTGGTGAAGTTCTCGTCTATTATATGATCAAGCACAGCTTCAGGACCTTTTTCTCTTTCTTCTTCTTCAGGAATGATAGGGATATTGTTCCATTTGATTGTTTCACTCAGTTCTCGTATTCTCCTTTCATGCTCCTGGATCAATTTCTCTCTCTTTTTCTTGGCTTCCTCTTTTGCTATAACTGTGTCTTCTAATTCACCTATTCTCCTCTCTCCCTCATCAATCCGTGCAGTGGTAGCCTCCATTTTATTATGCACCTCATTTATAGCCTTTTTTTTAACTCGTCACAGCTATTTTGAAGGTCCCTAGACTTTGTATCAATAGATTCTCTGATGCTTTTTTCAAACCCAGCAATTAATTTTTATGACATTTGTTCTAAATTCTTGCTCCGTTATGTTGCTTAAATCTGTTTTAAGCAGTTCTGTGGCTGTGACATCCTCCTGGAATTTTTTTAGAGGAGAATAGTTTCGTTTTATCATTTTGGCTAGCTTTCTGTCTCTTGTCAGTTTTAAACGCTCGTTATGCACTGTGCATCTGTTAGTATTGCTCTATTAAAGGAGGCTCATTGACTTTCCAGGGCCTGTTGTTTCAGGAAGTGTTCTTTTAATGGTGTCTCTCAGTTTCTCTTGTTGTGCCTTTGATTATTTTATTTCCCTACTCAGTGATATTTGGGTCTCTCCACCATGTGTACTTTGGCTTGTTGCTTGAGGTAGCCCTGAAAAGGAAAACAGACATACAAACACACAGGGAACAAAAGCACACAAATGCACAGACAAATCAAACAAACAAGCAATCCAAAAGGGGTAAGAAAAAGAAAAGAAAAGAAAGAAGTGGGGAGAAACAACAAAAGACAGTGGACAGTCTAAAAGCATAAAACCAGCCGAGGGGTGAGATAAGAATGAGATAAGGGAAAATATATTTGGATGGCAAGAAAAAACGCAGCTCTCCCGCGCAGATGGGCCTGGTTTTGTGTAGGTATGTCTCAGGGGCTGCTCTTGGAGGCTGTGCCTTGGTGGTTGTGGGGAGAAGGATGGCAGCGCCCCAAGCCCTTCTCGAACCAAGCGTTGCAAGGCCCTCTTTTGAGTCCGATCAACCTGTGCCGCAGGCGGGCCAAGTTGTATTTTCCAAGCCCCACCTCATTTCCAAATCCTATTCCATGCACTTTAATGCTACCGCCCGAGATGAGATGTACTCCCGCAGGCGGCCGACTTCCTGGCCATGATCGAGTAGGGGGAGCCAGGGAGCTGTTTCTCCTGGCGCTGCCTGGAATCGCCGCGCCACTGCCAAGCCCAAGAATGCGCCAGCTAAATGGGATGGATTTCTCTCCCCGCGCCCAGCGGTTATATATGGGATGATAATATCCCTCTCCGTCTGGGGCCGAGTTTTTTTCTCTTCTCTAGAGACAGTTCTATGAGCGTTTTCAGTCTTTCTTTCTCTTCCCCTTGTCTCGCCCGGGCTCTGCACGCTCTCCCCGGCTCTGCACGGGCCTGGGGCTCCCTCCGCGCCGCACCTCCGGGGACTGGCCGGTTTTTATTTTCCCAGTTCGCACTCACTCAGGCACCTTTGGTCTTGTTTTCTTTGTGGACTCTGTGTGTTTTCCTTCCACTCTTGCAGATCAGAGTATTGTGGCTTCAGTCCTTTCAGTTTGATAGATGCGGGCGTGCAAAAATTACAGAGCCTCTACTTCTCTGCCATCTTGCCCCCCCAAACCTAAGCAAAATTTTCAAGGTCACCATGGAGTTGATAATGATACACAGTAAGACTTTCTTGTCTTACCCTGTGACTCCAATTCCGCATGCTCCCCACTCAGTTCCTCTACATACTGGCCTGATTTGAATAGCGCAGTATCTATAACCTGGGAATGATCATGTATGGAAAATGTAAAAGAACAACCTGTGTATTAAACAAGCTTGGCATAGCTTTTGGAAAGCATGTTAATGCCTACCAGACAACAAACACAATTGAAGACTTCAGCATAGACAAGAGATATGCTTTCTTTACAGTTGTCATAATAAATCTCTCTCTGAACTTTACCTGGCATTTAGGTATATCAGGTCTTCAATTGCAGACTTTTGATTTTTTTCCCTGTCTTTCTTAACCTCACTTTAAACATCACTATTTTCTTCTCTATACCCCCCTCATAAAATACTTTTAAAAGAACCCTTATGTAATAACATTCTTCTCATGCCATGTACGAACAATTTGTGAAATTAAAGCATGTTCAATTCTTTCTAATTGCAACTGTAAAAAACGTCACCAGTAGCTAGCTATGTTCATGCACAACTGTAAGTTCCAATTAGAACTTACCAGAGCCCAAGAGCAATTTATAAGAAGAAGCTGCATTCACTATCCTGAGTCATCAAACCAGATTGCAGGGTGTAGGACTCCATTTTTTCCAACAATTACCATGTCTTAATAGTGTGAAGTTATCCACATTCATGAAAACAATGGTAACAGCAGGTTTTAATTGATGGCTTTATCCCCAGACTGCTTTTGTAAACCATTGGAAAAGTCACTTTGATAATAAGGCATTCTCTGCGATGCCCCTACATCTGTAACTGCTTTTTCTGTTCTTCTTGTTTATTATAACAAAGCCCAAATCCAAAGGACCTTTCAAATTGTATGTGTGAGGTAGTCAGATAGTCATCATTATACTAAGCTGCTTAATCATATTTATAGCATTAAAACCAAGTAAATAATAAATAAGTGAATCAATGGAATGAAGTACCATTCTCTGAAATGCTGAATTAGCAAAACTTAAGATGATTCTCAGTGCTGGCAAGTATATGTGGAAAAAAAAGCACTTTGATATAGTAGTAGAGAAAGGTTAATTGGTGCAGGTATTTCGAGGGCAATTTGGCAATATCAATCAAAATGAGAACTGCACATACTCTGAATAGCTATACTTCAGATGAGAATTTTACCTTAATATATATACTAGCAATACATATAAAAGATATTTCAAAAGGGTATTATTGCATTGGTTGTGTTGGGAAAAAAACCTCAATGATTCAGTGATAGGTCATGATTAAATAAATTATATCACATTCCTACTCTAGAACAATACAAAAAAATCTCCATGACCTAATATAGAAAAATCTCCAAGAGGCATTGTTAAATTGGAAAATAATAAGTGAAGAAGCTTATATAATAAAAATAATAACTAACAAGGCAGGACTTCTGGAATGGCAAAGTAAGGACTTCTGTAAATCCACTCTTCATTAATGAAATGAAAACACTGGTAAAATTATAAAAAAAAAAAAAAACCTTTTTCAGAAATATGGAAATTAGCCAAACCCTGAAATAATCTAAGGAACATTTAATCAAGAAAAACTATTTAACCTCTGTTAAGAACACTTTATGGGGGCACCTGGGTGGCTCAGTTGGTTGAGCGTCTGACTCTTGATTTTGGTTCAGTTCATGAAGGATGAGATCCGCGTAGTGGGATCTAGCCCTACGGTGGGCTCTGTGCTGAGTGTCGAGCCTTCTTGGGATTCTTTCTCTCTCTCTCTCTCTCTCTCTCTCTCTGTCCCCCACCCCGCGCCCCGCACTCTGCCCGTTTCTCTGGCTCACATACTCTATCTCTCTCAAAAGAAAAAGAAAAAGAAAAAGAACACTTTATGGCATTCTTAACTTGGTCTGCTCCCATGTCCCTCTCCCCAGTTTCATAATAGACTTGAAAAAAAGCAGATTCACAACTATAGCAGCTGTAAAGAAAACAACAACTGCAGCATTACAGCCACCAGAGGGACTGGGTTTGGATCTCTTCAAAAAGTTCCATCTCCAGAACATTGTCATTATTTAACCTGTCTCATGCCTTTCTAGAACGCCCCATTCATGGAATGTTTTCATTATTTGACCAGACATGGTGCTTGTTCTATGGGAAAAGCTTTATCTGCAGAGAATTTATTGAAAACAATAAGCATCAATCTAACACCACAGTTGCTTATGGTGACAATATCAATTTGGGCAAGCAAGAGCCTAGCTAAAAATATAAAATAAAGATATAGAGAATGATATGTTCATAGTGACCTTTAAAGAGCTCTGATATATTTCAGGGCACCTAGAATGCTACATGTATGTACAGTCCTGTGCACATGCCCAGGAAAGACCTGAGAAGACACAGTCTTTCACCTCTGGCTGACCTTAGGGCTCTATGCAAAGTGAAAGTTAAGTCAGAGTTGTAAACTGCCTAAGTGTTGAAAGCATGCCCCAAAGAGCACAGAGCCCCACCCTCATCATCCCCCTAGGCAAAGGATGGAATAATTATTGATTCAAGACAGTTGAGGAAATATCTGATAAACCATTATCTACACTAAACTGTGTAGAGGCTTACATGGTCAAGAAAGAGTAGACATCACTACTAAACTTACAGAAATAAAAGTATTATAATGGAATACCACGAATAATTTTATGTATCAAAATAGATAACCTACATGAAACAGACAAATTTCTGGAAAGACACAATGTACCAAAACTAATTCAAAAAGAAATAGAAATCTAAACAAATTTATACCAAGTAGAGATTGAATTGGTAATCAATAAACTTTCCACAAAGAAAAATACAGGTTCAGATGGCTTCACTGGATAATTCTATCAAACATTTGAAGAGGAATTAATAACAGTCCTTCACAATCTCATAGGACAGAATACCTCACAACTAATTCTAAGAAGTTTCTATTATCCAAATTAGACAAAGACATGATAAGAAAGCTACAGACCAGTATTCCTTATGAATATAAGCACAAAAATCAACAAAATCCAGCAAATTTAATTGAGCAATATATAAAAGTTTATATACAGTGACCAAGTGGGGTTTATGGTTGGTTCAATATGTGAAAATCAATCGATGTAAGATATCATTCCAATTGAAAAAAGACAAAAATCAAATGATAATCTCAATAAACACAGCAAAAGCATTTGACGAAATACAGTATCCTTTCATGATAAAAACATTCAAACTATAAATAGAAGGTAAGTTCCTTAACCTGATAGAAGGCATTTACAAAAAACCCCATGGCTAACATCATACTTAATTGTAAAAGACTGAAAGCTTTCCACCAAGATCAAGAACAAGACAAGAATATCTGTCCTTCTCATTTTTGTTCATCATTGGACTGGATATTCCAGACAGGGAAATTAGGCAAGAAAAAGAAATAAAAGATATCCAGATTGGAAAGGTATAAGTACAACTGTATTTGCATATGACACAATCTTGTATGTAAAAAATCCTAAGGAACCCACAAAATGAAACAAAAAGTAGAACTACACCAAGTCCACAGGATATAAGATCAATACAGAAAATCAATTGCATGTCTGTCCAAAAGCAACAATCAAAAACTCAAATTAAGGATGCAATTTCATTTATAATAGCATCAAAAGAATGAAATACTTAGAAATAACTTTAATAAATGAAGCAAAATCTTGTAAACTAATAATTACAAAACTTTACTGAGGGAAATTAAAGGAGATACAAATAAATGGACAAGCAATCCATGTTCTTGGACTGGAAGACTCAATATTTTTAAGATAGTAATTTTCCCCAAATTGAGGTATAGATTCAACACAATTCCAGCAGGACTTTTGCAGAAACTGATGAAAAGATCTCAAAGTTCATATGGAAATGCAAGAAATCCAGGATAGCTAACTCAATCTTGAAAAAAAGAAAAAAAAAGCTGGAGGACCCTCATTTCCCAATTTCAAAAGTTACAATAAAGCTATATTTATCAAGAAAGACAGTGTGGTGCTAGCATAAGGAGAGTCATAATGATCAATGAAACAGAATTAACAGTTCAGAAACAAATCCTAATACTTAAAGTCAACTAATTTTTGACAAAGGTATCAAGACAATTCACTGGGGGGAAAAGAATGTTCACTAAATGGTGTCGGGATAACTGGATATGCACATGTAAAAAGATAATCTTAGCCCCCTGTCTCACACCATACACAAAAATTTACTCTAAAATTTCCACTTACATATAAGAGCTAAAAACATAACACTTTTAAAAGAAAATATAAGAGGATATATGGGACCTTAAGTTAGGCTAAGATAGAACACCAAAATCATGATCCACAAAAGAAGAAAAAATGGGTAAATGGGACCTCATCAAAATTCAAATTTTTGTACTTCAAAAGACACCATTAAGATATTGAAAGACAAATAAAAACTAGGAGAAAATATTTACTTAGCACACACCTGATAAAGGTCTTGTATCCAGAATACACAAAGAACTCTTATAAGTTAATAAAAAAAAAAAAACAAGCTTTTTAAAGGGGCAAAATACATGAGCAGACTTTCCACCAAAGAAGATTTACAAATGGCTAAGAAGCACATGAAAATATGCTTAACATCAATCATCAGTCATTAGGGAAATGTAAATTAAAGCCACAGTGACATATAATTTTGTGCTCAGTAGAATGAGTGTAAGGAAGACAGACAATTTCAAATGTCAGTGAGAAGATGGAGAAACAGGAACCTTTATTGGATGCTGATGGGAATGTAAAATGGCACTTTGAAAACAGTTTGGCAGTTCATCAAAATGTTAAATATAAAACTACCATACAACCCAGCAATTCCACTCTTAGGTACTTATTCAAAAGAAATGAAAACACATGTCCACACAGTGACTTGCATAGAAATATTCACTACAACATTATTCAGAATGGTCAAAAATTGGAAACAACCAGAATGTCCACCAACTGACAATGGATAGAAAAATATGGTATATTTATACAATGGAATGCTATTCAGCAATAAAAAAAAATGAACTACTGATGTCATGAATGAACCTCCAAAACATTTCATAAAGTGAAATAAGCCAAGCACAAGAGCCCACATATTATATGATTCCACTTATATTAAATGTCTAGAAAAGCCAAATCTACAGAAACAGAAAGAAGATTAGCAGTTGCCTAAGGTTAGGGGTAGGACCAGAGTTTAACTATAAATGAGCATAAGGGATCTCATTGTGGGGATGAAAATGTTCACCATAGATTCAAATCATTGTGTTGTATACTTGAAATGGGGGGGACTTTAGGATATATAAAATAGATCTCAATAAAGTTATTTTTTAAATTATAGTTAATGTTTGTATAGCACTTAGTATGTACCATGCATTGTGTTGTGCTTAGCATGCAGCATCTCATTTAATCTTTATAATAGCCCTATAAAGTAGGCAATATTTATCCCTCCTTCATGAATTAAGAAACTGAGGCACAGAGAGATGAGGTAACTTGCTGAAAAGCACACAACCTGTAATTAGTAGAGATGGGATCCAAGGCCAGTTGGTCTGGCTCCACAGTCTATGATCTTAGCCATGGCTTCCATTTTTGTGAGAGAAAAAAAATATGCACATATACTTGTATATGGCAGTATGTGGAAGGATTCACAAGGAACTTTTATCAGTAATTCCCTTTGGGAAATGGGAATGAGGGTGGGTAGGAGAGGGAAGCAAATTTATTACATTACACCACTTTGAATTTTTCATACATTTTAGAATTCATGCCCTCATTTCGTAGATAAGAAACATCATTTTTAAATCAAAACATTGGATACCTTTGATTTGTCAGATTTTTGCATTTTTAATTTTTCTTAAACTTTTTGATATTTTCTAAATTCTTCAGGGTAAATCTTCAGGCCATGTTCCCAAATAATTACCATGACATGTTTTCTGTTACATTTTGCTCCGCCAATGTCATAGCCCAAGGATGGGTTTGAGTCCAAGAAGGGTAGGGATGGGAGCCGAGGAAGACTTGATGAAAGAAGGGCCTGTGTTGCTTGCTCCCCTGCGAGGGCCAGGCTGTGACTGGGCTGGATTCAAGACTGCACTGAGCTGTGGTGTGCAGCTCTGAACTGCAGAGATCCCTTGAGGCATGCCCTGGGGTCCGGCTGCTTCAGAAATTGCTGCTATCCTGTGGGGGATAGATTATCTACATGCATACAGATGTGTACACACAAACCCATTCAACAAAAGCACATGTTTGGATTTGTGCCTACAGGATGAGAGTGATTCTGCCTCAAGCCTATGTATGTGTCTGTGTAGCAGAGGTTTGGTTTTTTTTGGTGGTTTTCCACGCAATATTTAAAGATATTCACAAGAGATCACATTATGAAAACAGCTTAGTATAGAGGATTATCTTTACTAACATAGGAATTACTAGCTTGTAAGGTTTAGGAAGCATTTACTGTATGACAAGACACTTAAAATGTTATGGGGGCAGGGATTAACCACAAGGTTGTTTGTTTTTGATATATACTTATAATTGAATGCCAACACCCTACAAGAGCATATTGTGAGAAAATGGGGTACTCATGAAAGCTTCCTTTTTAAAAATTTCATATTCAGTAAAGACTAATTAAAAGATATTTGAAGAGGGGGCGCCTAGTTGGCTCAGTAGGTTAAGTGTCTTGCCCTTGATTTCGGCACAGAGCCTGATTGGGATCCTCTTTCCCTCTCTCTCTGCCCTCCCCTGCTCACACGTGCATGCTCTCTCCCTTTCAAAATAAATAAACATTTTAAAAAGATATTTGAAAAAGAATCTTTTTTTTTGTACTTCTCTTCTCTGGCTATGGACTAGAGTCACATAATCCCCAAAGCCTTTTTGCTATTGAGACACAGAAAAATCCAATGAAAGAAGCATGAGGCTTCAGAGTCATAGAGATTGAAGTTTAAATCACAAATCTGTCTATTACTTGCTTATGTGATCTTGGGTAGGTTAATTAACCTAATCTTCAGCTTTTTTTGTGATTTTTCTGAAAACGTGAGATAACACTACCTCCCCACATAGGTTAGTCGATTGCAGCACCTTACACAGTATCTGGCAATTAGTAAGTGTTCAATAAACATTAGTTCTCTTATCTCCTCTGAGTAGGAGAAAAAATAAAGACCTTGTGCAAAAAATCTACCTTCTCTTATATGCTATTTTCCTGCTAAGGAAGTGTATGACATAGTGAAAATATATGGATGCCGTCCCTCATCTCTCAAAATCTCTTATACCCCAGGTGTGTTTCCCTATGTCCACAGTGTAGCTACTCATCCTTTCCAGTGATGATTCTGAGCAGTTGTATCACCTACTTAGATGCTGCATACTATCATTTGTGAACTGATCATGTATATCCAGGCAAGTACCATCATGATTTGTTTTGTTTTGAGGATGTTGCTACCACTTTCCCAGAAAAGGTGGTGAGAAACTTGTGGGAAGACAGAAAAGTCTTGACAAGTTACTACTTCAGTTGTCTTTATTTTTTAAATAAAAATTTTGAGGACATGGTAAGGAGAACACCACCAGATCAAGTATGACAATTTTACACAAAGAACTTCCATTTGCCTGATAAATAAATCCATGCAGCAGAGACCATGGTAATCGACTCTTAAAGCAACTGAACTATTTCCCCCAATTCCCATAAATTGTGTTATTCCTGGTGAAGAAGCCAGTTCAGTCAACATCAGATGACGGCCTACTATGCATGGACTAGATGTTATAGGAGGAGTTTTTGACTTTTAAAGTGCTCCGAATGCTGAGCTTTTGGGTGTTGGAGCAGGGAGGAGGGTACAAACAACCTGCTATGACCAGCACACAACTAAAGTACAATCAGAGGGGCGCCTGGGTGGTTCAGTTGGTTAAGCATCTGACTTCGGCTCAGGTCATGATCTCATGGTCTGTGAGTTCGAGCCCCGCATCGGGCTCTGTGCTGACAGGTCAGATGGAGCTTTGGATTCTGTGTCTCCTTCTCTCTCTGCCCCTACCTGGCTGCCTGGCTGGTTCTCTCTCTCTCTCTCTCTCTCTCTCAAAAATAAACATGAAAAAATTAAAGTGTACAACCAGAGAGCAAAGTGTTAGTTAGGCCTGATGATCCTCTATATTTAATCCCTCCAAGGTCAGCATAATCTAAGAGCAGAAAGTCAAATGCAAGCCTTTGGACGGAAGCTACACTTGAAAGCAGGAGGAAATTAAACCAGTAAAGTAAACTAGAAAGAGCAGTAAAAAGGAAAGAAAACAGGATATTACAAGGTCAAACCAAATAACATAACAAGAATCTTCAGCAGCATTGAAAGTAGCAACAAATTCAAAAGAGAAGCAGCAAAAAGTGATTTGACCAGAGGGAAGTTAGCAGTGGTTTCTGAGGTTAAGTGATTCCTGACGAGGCAGGCAGTTTCTATTATATAAACAATGGCTTATATGGAGTGAGGTATTTAGATCAACTGCTTATTTCTCACAGAACATTAGAGAGCCATTAGAATTAGATTCGCTCACTCCTTCATTTATTTCATTAGCATTTGCTGTGCTCTTACAAGTACCTAATTCTACTAAGCTCCATGGGGTAGGGGTACCTAATAGAAAAACCATAATTAAATCATGATAGCTTCTGTCTCACAAGGAATCTGGGTGAAGTTTTAGACCTATGACATAAAAATGAAAGTCTCATTTCCCATAACTGTTTCAGTTTATGCATTCTTTTCTGATATACTAGCCTTTTGTTTTCCTTTTTGATTTCAAAAAGTTTGGTATGCCACATCAGAGGCAAAGTGTCAACCTCGAAGGCAGCAAGTGTAAAAAAAATCAAATTTCAATATATCTTTTAAAAAATGTTTTTAATGTTTATTTTATGTTTGATATAAACAAAGTGTGGAGGGGGGCAAGGAGAGAGGGAGACACAGATCTGAAGCAGGCTCCAGGCTCTGAGCTTGTCAGCACAGAGCCCAATGAGGGGCTTGAACTCACGAACCATGAGATCATGACCTGACCTGAAGTCAGATGCTTAACAGAGCCACCCGGGTGCCCCTCAAATTTCAATGTATCTTATGTACACAGTGAGGAAAGGCAGAAATGGTATTTATACCTTGTGTTAGGTTTTTTTCTACAAATACAAAATCCCACACAAAGGAACCAAAGGAACCAAAGTTTTCTCAGTTTCACAAAAAATGCATAAATAGCTTTGCCTTTCATAGTTTAATCAGTTTGGTTAGCTGTATCATTGGCAAAGGACCAACTTGGATTCTGACAGGTTAAAAACATCAAGTCTCAAAGAATCCTGTGTGAGCTCTGAGGAGAAACAGAAATGGTATTTATACCTTTTATTGGGTACTTGTTTTCATAAAAGTTTGATGCCTACAACATAAACCTAACCCCTCAAAGGAATAGGCAAAAGTTGCCAGGCTTTCCACATGTTCAGAAAATATGCCTGTGGAGCTTTGCTTCTCAAGGTGGAGTTCAGAGCCATTCTGCAGTAAATAACCTGGTGCCTGGAAGTGAGACAACCCACAGGATGCCTTTGGCACATCAAAGGCAGAGGTGAATTTTACAGTCCGGGATGCACGGGCACACATTAGCTATAAGGGACTTTTGTAACTGGCCATCCAAAATAAGCCCACCTTAAAATAAATACACCAGCTCATCTACAGAGTGATGTATGGTGTTTTTTATTTCTATATTCTGTACTTCCTGTTTTTTTTTTCTTTTTAACAATGAGGGAAAACTTTTAAGAAAAAACTACTTAGCTCGAGGTTCTTCTAGGCCATCTTAGTGAAATACACCTATTTGAAAACTGCTTGGATTATCCTTTAAATATTTTCTTCTTTAGCTTCACTAATTTCAATAGCCAAAAATCTGATCTACTACATTTGGAAAGACACTATTTTTCAACTGTTTTATCATTCTATCTTTTTTGTTTTAATTTTAAAGAAAGAGCATGAGAGCAAGAGGCAGAGGGAGAGAATCTTAAGCATGCTCCATACCCACCCTGGAGCCCAATGCTGAGCTCGATCCCATGACCCTGGTATCATGACCTGAGCCTAAATCAAGAGTCAGAGGCTCAAATGACTGAGACACCCAGGCGCCCTTATCACTCCATCTTCTTAAGTCAAAAGCCCTGTCAAGGGGTGCCTGGGTGGCTCAGTCGGTTAAGCAACCAACTTCAGATCAGGTCATGATCTCACAGTTCATGGTTCTTGCCCTGCGTTGGGTTCTGTGCTGACAGTTCAGAGCCTGGAAACTGCTTTAGATTCTGTGTCTCCCGCTCTCTCTGCCTCTCCACCATTCACATTCTGTGTCTCTCTCTCAAAAATAAATAAACATTAAAAAAAAATTTAAAGCCCTGTCAAATGTTTTCATGGAGAACGTTATTTGTGCAGTAACTCCAAGCATATAAAGACATGTACCCAAAGACACTATGAATCTTAACTAGTACTTTTTGTCAAATTTATAACTGTCATTGACTCCCCCTTATATCAAATTCAAGGACAGTGTGGATGCATGGCATAGAAGAGCTAGGTTCTACCAACAGATGTGTACAGAAACTCAAAACCAAGAAAAGAATTTCCCCATATTAGCTCAAATTTTAATTATTAATTTCCTTATTAACCTGAAAGCACAGGTTACATCTGGCTCTATCTAACTTCTTAATGTAAGCTATACAGTCAAAATAGTCGATCTTCAGGAGAATGCTAAGCATATGCTATTTCATAATACAGAAGGTATCTTTCACAAAGAATATTTTTTGTAAACAAATACTTTTATGAAAATGACACAGAGTCAAGATCGCAGTTTTAAATTTCGTATCTGAAACCATACCCAAGTAGAAATGTGGGGCTTAGCTTTCTCAGTGAAAACAACATCCTGGCAGATTTTCTAAAAGTTAATTTAAAAATGATGGTTGTAGAGGAAAGCAATTATTTATCGTGTAAAAGATTTATATTTAGTCAAAGGCACAAACCAAAACTAAAACTATGAAAGGTGACCATAATATTGACAATTAAGTCATATCAACCTGAAAAATACCAGCTAAAGCTATAAAGATGTATTGCTTTAAATTCCTAAGGAAAATACAGCAATTCCAACACCATTAATAATTAGAACCTTTCAAACAGTAGGGCGAAATATAAAAACATCAGTATAAACATCTTAATTTGGAGGCAGAGAAATGTAAAGTGTAACATAACATTGGTAGTGCTTTTAGTCTTGAGTGCCTCAGGTTAGAGACAGTTTCTAGCATCTGGCAACTCTGATGATGAGTACTATCCAACTACTGGCCAGAATTAAATTATACAGTGTGACTCTTAATCAGCAAAACAGAGATTAATGAAAATATTTTAGCTTGATACAAGTTGTACAATAATTTAAACTTGTCTGGGAAGTGGCCAGTTCAGAAGGGTCAATTTTCCATCACACTACATCAGTAAGCAAATTCAGTGGGGTCATTTTGTAATGCTACATCAAAAAAAAATTCACAGCACCTTTCAAAAGCCCCACATCATGGGGTACCTGGGTGGCTCAGTTGGTTAAGCACCCAACTCTTGATTTAGGTTCAGGTCATGATGTCACAGTCAGTGAGATCAAGCTTTAAGGCAGGCCCCAGAGCCTGCTTAAGATTCTCTCTCCCCATGCTCCTCCCCTTTTCTCTCTCTCTAAAAATAAATAAAAGGCTCCACATTGAGCAAAATAAAAGTCAAGAGACACAACCATGCTTCATTTACAATTTACTAGCTCTTCCAGTGTTTCACAGTGATACAGGGGTTTCAATGATCTAACATGAATGGGCCAGAAGGTGGACCTATATTGAACAAATGTCTTGATTGAATCAGCCTATTGATGTAATTTTTCGGTCTACTGGTAAGAAGTGTTAAGCTGTCTTCCATCCAGGCAATCTTAATAGTTCACAGGAGGGAATGTAAATGTCCTAAAATTAAAGAAAAAAAGTTAATTTACTTGTAACCCAAATTTCAGTCTCTGTATTCACTTGCATACATTAGTATCTACTCTGATAATGAAGACCTTCATGTGTTCCCAGTCAGTGGCTCAATTAAAATGTGAAGGACACCTTTGGGGATTAATTCAGCCAGAAACATTTCTCACAGTTTACCATTCAAGTACTCAAGTTATTGAAACACATACTTCCCCAAAATCGGGTTCTAAGTTAGGCTAGATTTGTTTATGGCTCTAAGAATAGTTCACCAGGAAAGTGTGATAAATAAAAACTTGGTAAAAGACCAGGGAAAATGCCAATATTGGGTCAAGAGCAGAGTGTACTTGCCAGGGAACCTCACAAATAAGGTCACTACTGGGATTCTCCATTTCTTTTCCTTGTAGGTACAAATTTGTCAGAAAGGGGACCACTTAGGATCTTTAGATTAACATGTAGGTAAATCGCAAAAAGCTCTTCTGCCCTTTGTGGCCATACCTAGTATTTAGAGACCTGACCTGCCTATGCAGGGCTAACACAGTACCAACAAGTCTTGAATGCACCATTCGATAAGACTTTGGCAAACTCAAATCTATCCAACACATGAACAGGCTAAAGGAAACACCAAGACAGAGCTGAGGACTAAAATGAAAATACCTTAAAGTTGGAGAGGAGTAAGCCCGTGATTTGTTGATTACACTATCTCATACTGGTTATTTGTTATGGCTCGAGAGAGGCAGTAGGCTAGAAAGATTCCAATAAGCTAAAAACAAAGTAAGAACAAAATTAAACACACACGCACACACACACACACACACACACACACACACACAAAGACCTCAGGATATAGGTTTATTTTCCTTTCACTTCTAATTCACTAATAATTTCCTGAAGTTTTTCTCAACAGCTGTGTTTGATACTCGGCAGCACCTAAATCACATTCAAAGAATATAAGGGAAGTTTTACTACTACTATGACCTGGAATTTCACAACAGTAACTGACAAAAGTCCTAAATGTCATTAAGTTTTGGGGAAACTTAACAGATAACTTATCAGCTATAAGAACAAAAAGGATATGGATTAGCATAAGCATCTCATCACCTAAAATCTCCATCTGTGAAGGCTGTGCCATAAGCTAACCACTAGCCACAGTTGGCTTTTGAGCACTTCAAATGGGGCTAGGCTGAGGCATTAAATTTTTTAGAACCTTTCTTTTTTTTAATGTTTTTTCATTTTTGGAGAGAGAGACAGAGCATTAACAGGGGAAAGGCAGAGAGAGAGGGAGACACAGAATCCGAAGCAGGCTCCAGGCTCTGAGCTGTCAGCACAGAGCCTGATGCGGAGCCCAAACTCATGAACCATGAGATCATGACTCGAGCTGAAATTGGATGCTTAACCAACTAAGCCACCCAGGCACCCCAAATTAGAACCTTTCAAATGCGCTAGTGGTTATTCTATTAATGCAGATTGAGACACAGCTACGCCAGCTGCTTTAGAAATGCGTTAAGATTAGACTTTCAAAATCAAGTGTATCGATTCTTTTATCTCCACGATGTTTAATATAGGAAAAACTCCTATCTCCTAAAAAAATTGTTTAGAGCCACAACACGGCACATACCCAAAATATCAGGCACATATTATTGAATGTGGGGTCGTATGACCTAAATTTTTTAAGTCAGACCTTATATGCAACTAATCAGGCAGTTGCAGCCCAGGAAAGAAAAATCTGAATCACATTGTAGAATCTTGACTACACCGAAAAACACTGTTCCCATCTATCTGATGCTTTTGTTTAATTAATAAACTATGATGCTGGAAAGCTGCCATTCCCAAAAGGGTGCCAAGTATGTACTACTAGGAGTTAATTCTAAGACTTGCTTTTTGTAGTTTCAAGGCATGACAGGCTATGGTCAAAAGAGCTGGTAAACCTGGAATAAAATTTAGAGAATTCTAATTATGGAAAACAGTGCGGGAAAACATAAGATCCAAGGCATCAAAAAACTGAATGAAAATAGCAAAATATCCCTGCAAAATAAAACAAAGCTATTGTTTTATTTATTCAGTCTATTTAAGACCCAAACGCAATGACTGACTACATACGTTTCCTATACAAAATAAAAGTAGTTTAATACTATGATGAGAAACTGAGACTCTGAAAACATGACTTCTATGGAAGTGCCCTGAAGCCTTCACAGTGGATATCTTCTAGTTTACACCTAACAAGAGTGATGAAACATTCCCAACTACAAGGACTTACCTGGAAGCAAGCAACTCCAAAGGAAATTCCCGCAACCACTCCCATTTCTGATTCTATAATGGTCATCACCTTTATAAAACAACCCTAATGGGAGGGGGGGGAAAGATATTAAGTACAGCACAAGCAATAAGGAATGCTTTTGCCAAAAGAGGAGTTTTAGCTACCACAGCCTTTGATTATCATTTTATTAAAATTTACTCTTTTATATAACAAATCTTATCTCCTCTCAAGCACAATACTCTCAACAGAAGTTTGAAGAGTAGAAGTTCCACCTCTTGGATTATGCATTTAAAAGTGTTATTTGCTCGTTGTGTGAACTCAAGTCAAATTGCGCTTCAGTTTCCTCATTTACTCAATGAAACTAATACTTGCCCTGCCTATTTCTGATTATATTTATTGTGACTAAAAATTAAAAATGGAGTCAACTCTGTATTCAGTTAATATTTTCAAATAAAAAAGCTGTAAAGGCTCCTTACTTCATTGTTTACTTTATCAGCATCTCTCTGTGGAGAACAATTTTTAAGTTTGCAGCAACTCTTGGGAAATCCTTTTTCTGAGTAATAATTAGTATCCTTCCAATCTCTATAGTCGGTGACACCACAACAATGCAACTGAAAAAAAAACCCATTTATAGTTTACATTATAACTTTGTAGTCAAACATTTAACTTATCATTTTAGAGTGCAATTTGTCCTCAAAACAATATTATACTCAATGATCCCTATCCTAATATTTTTAAGTGGCTGTCCTCAATCGGCATTGTAATTCAACAGATTAGCGTCTTTTTTTCCCCTAATACCAAATGTAACATTTTTGCACTGGACTTACTTTCCTGCTCTAGTTGGTACTAACAGTACTTGGTCTGTGATGTGAGGAGTGAAGAGGTGTACATGTGAGGAGAATGATTAGGAGAAATTGGAGATATATCACTTAGTATCAACCCACACTTCTTTCCAGGGACATATCTTTCTAGGGACATATTTTCTCCTGATCTAAGACTGTAATGAGAAGATCATACAAGTGGATAACATCTAGTAGCCAGGGGCCTATTCCTCTTCTCTAAGGAGATAAGGAATGTGTTCCCTTCTTGAGAAGCCACCACCTATGTCCACTTACCGTATTTTGAATCTTGTCTACTGCATCACTTCTATAATCTCCCGTAGAGTTATACTGCTTTATAGTTTTCTCATAATTATTCTTAAAATTGTTCTTAATCTACAGCAAAGAAACACAATGCCGGTAAATAAAGATTCTAGAAAGTTTCATTGGTTTCTAGGTCAAATAAAAAATCCCCATATCTGTCATATCTTTGACAACAGCAACATGTATGGTAATTAATGTCTATGGTCCAATCCTGTCCTCTATGGGATGTAGTCTAGCTGAGGGGATTACTAAGCAAAACACTACAATAAAAGATGATAACCACTCAAGTTAAAGTGCTATGGAAGCATTTATTCAAGTGGTAGCTCCGTACTCCTATATCCCTCCCCCAGCTTTTCTCTACTTCAAGTACAAATTTGATGCTTATAGAATTTTTAAGCTACAAAACCTTACTTTGGGAGACTGTACTACCACACTTTGTAAAACACTCTCATTGAAGAACCTTCACTACTCACCAAATGATTTCCCAACCCCAGGTTTAACAGTGGAACCATGATTTCTAATTCAATATTAAAATTTTGATGATTTCCATTAACTATATCCAATCTTTGAAAAATGTGTGGCATAATGGGGCACCTGGGTGGCTCAGTTGGTTAAGTATCCAACTTCTGACATCATCTCAGGTCATGATCTCACAGTTCGTGAGTTCGAGCCCCACATCAAGCTCTGTACTGACAGCTGGAGCCTGCTTCGGATTCTGTGTCTCCCTCCCTTTTTGCCCCTCGCCTGCTCATGCTCTGTCTCTCTCTTTCTCAAAAATAAATAAACATTAAATAAATAAATAAATAAATAAATAAATATAAAGTGTGGCATAAGTGGAGAGGTATCAATATTGTGTTATCAATTTTGTGCTTTAAATATTTTCCTATCAGTAAAGTTACAAATTGTACTATCTCCACTTTAGTAGGTACTTGTATGCAGAAAAAGAACTGGAAATACATGTCATTATGGGTACCTGTAATTTCCTTCTGGTGATTGTCAGTCTTTACAATTTTCTAATTTTTTTATTAAAAATGGGTTAGAATTTTTACAAGAAAGCCATTATTGTCACCTATACGCTGAAAAAATGAGCATTAAACAAAAGTAAGCTTTAAGAGTGATTTTTGAACTTTTAAAAATTGCCTTTAACTCTGTTTTTTATCTCTGGAACAATAAATTTTAACATATTAGTAGGTTCCCAAACTCAGGCTTACCTCATGTCTAAAAACAAATCCTACGATGGCAGCGACCAGTTCAACCAAAAAAATGAGAGTCAGAAACATTGCATACTGTGGGATAAAAAGAAAGTCCAAGTCTGCATAAATAAGATACATCACAGCCACAAAGGGAGTCAAAGAAAAATACAGTCTGCTCAATCAGTTCAGCATGTTTTTATTAAAAAGGACAGGGAAAACACAACAAAAGTGGGAACTAGCAGCTGAAATGTTACTTGGGAAGTAACCGAAAAAATCCTAAAGGGCCATGGCCAGTTTTAAGAAACAAAGCCTACAACATATAAGACTCTTCCAAAACCAAGAATCGATTCTAAGGAAAACAAGGACTCACCAGTTTTAGCATCCATGCAGAAGCTCGGCAGGTAGCAAAACAGCCAAAGGTGCCCAAAAGAATAATGACAGTGCCGGTGCCAATGAGCACGAAGGGGACATTGGTGGCCTTCTCATTTAAAATGGAAAAATAATTCTCCAGGCTCACTTTGCCCCAAATGCCAACGGCAAGAAGGATAACACCAGTGATCTATGTGGGAAACCAGAGAATGGAAAGTTATACACTGTACACAGCAGCACCTTCAAACCACAAACCACTGGATATTGAAGATACAATAAGTGTACTAATTTAGCAGTCTGTGGCCACAGAGCTGTGGCTGGGATATGGGAGACAAGGGGTAAGAAGGGGATCTGCACAAAAGGAGAGCCCTTGATAAATCCACTCTGGATCACCAGGTAACCCAGGTAACCAGGGCGAAACCAGGGGGCAGCTAGAGAAGGCATCTTAACAAAATTTTTAAATTTCTTCTTCTTCTTCTTCTTCTTCTTCTTTTTTTTTTTTTTTTGTATAAACAGAAATCCGTGGCATATCTGTCCTAAGGATCACAACTCCATAACTGCTTTACTGCCGCCATAGGAAGAACACCTTCCTGGAGGAGGGAAAAAAGTGTTTCTAGGAGTTCCAGAAACTTCCCCCTCCCCCAACCACAGTTCAGAGTTGAGCGCAGCATACAAAAGTATAGTACACAAAAAACAACCCCGACGATAGGTTGGCGGGAGTGCAGCCATTACTATACTTACCAGTGAAATACTCCCCTCTTTTGAAGCAGTGAAAAGAAAGAGACTATTATGCGTGTGAGCCCACAGAGGGGCGGGGCAAGGCTTGCCTCTTGCAACGGTCCGGGGACACCCTCTGAGAGCTCTGGGGTGTTAACTCCCTTCCTCGACCCTCGCCTCGAATTCTAACCCTAAGCGCCTCTGTGTCCCAGCACAGTCTATTGGCTGCCACCGTCCAGCACTCCAACACCGGTGCAGGCAAGATGCCCAAGCAACACCCTGGCAACTCACTGCCAACGTTGGGGTCCCTGCGGTAACAGCCGGCCAAACCCCTCCGGCGCCTCCCTCCACCGCCTCCCTTCACCACAAACCTGAGCGCCCTTCGCTCAGCGTCACACCCCCCACCAACCCACGATCCCACCCGACCCCAGCCTTCTCCGTTTCTCACCCAGAAGATGAAAGTGTAGGTCAAGAGGACACTCTTGAAACAAGTAATGACTGGTTTAGTCTGCAGTCTCCGAGACGGGGACGCCATGGCTAGCTCAGGACCCTGACCCGCCGCACCAGGCGAGCGGAACTCAGAGAGAGAGACGCAGAGTCCCCGAGTCTCCCCGGAAACTGCCGGAAACTTAAGAGCGTCTACAACTGAGAAGAGCCGGAAACACTGTACAGTTTCTAGAGGGTAAAGTCCGGGAGGCTATCCGGAAAGTGACAATTTCCGAGCGCCCCCTGCTGAAGGTTACCGAAAACTATATACAAAGCTCTATTGTCGGGAATTTCCTAGATCTTCAAGTGGAGCTTTCTTAATTTTTTCTCTCAAGGAATCTTTCCCGCCCACCATCCCGCCCTGCCCTTATAACTTGATCATATTGTTCTATCACCATCACCGCCAACAGCGCTCTGAGATTCGGCCTCGCTGGCCACTGGTGCCCTAAAGGGAAAGAAAGGAATGAAAAGAGGTTAAAAGTGACCTAAGAATCTTTTATTACATGGTTAAAATATCCTCAGGAAATATATTTCCAATGAGAAAGTGTATTGCAAAGCGACACATACAGTCATATGTTTTTAGACAAAAACTGAGGAAAAGTGAAATTTACCTGAGTGGTGGAATTAAGCTGATTTCTTTTTCACTTCAATTTTTGAACATTGTTTCATGCGTTGGGGAGGGGGTCATTACGAGTGAATGGATTGTGGGAAATAATCAGTTGTTGAAAGAATTCCAAAGCTAGGTATGAGAGATTGTTAATGAATTTGACAATTTCCCTACAGACGTTTGCAAAATCCATTATCTTTCCCCTCTATTATCCTCTAAACAATTGGAAAGTTGAGGGAAAATGTTCTAAAGTGATTAATACTGAAATATAAGTTGAGCTATCAGCTGCAAAGTTTTAAAAAGGGAAGGTGCTATGGAGAATGTCAGGTAAATGTGACCCCCTCCACATTTTAAATATTAAAACTGAACGGCAGTGTATATTTCAGCCCCCTGGGTTTTTCAGATCAAGAACTAGCTGATCACAAAGAGGCTGAAACCAGAAAGTCACACAGCTAACAGCAAAGCCAAAACTAGAGATCACTGTGCTTCTCAATCCTCTCCCCTGTTACACAAGCTGCATATGGTATTGGGTTGTGGGGTGTGTGTCCATCTCCCTAAAATTCTCCCAATTACTTAGATCTTCCTAGAACTTGAGACTATGTGTTCCTGAGGAGTTAAACTGCTTACAAAATGGGAATAAATCACCAAAGAGTTTTCTGTCCCATATATCCAGAGGCAGTCAATCTAAGGGGTAAAGTGGAACAAAAACACAGCCCTCTTCAGGGTCTCCTAAACATTGGTGACAAAAGCTGAGGCTTCTTTTGTTTGGGGCTTAAGTTCAGGAATGGCTAAATGTAAAGACAAGTCTCCAGATAGTTGAAAAGCCTAGAAAATTTGGATTATGCAAATCAGCAGAGCCCTAATTGGTATTTAAAGTTCCGTGATACATCTGTGAAATGGGATGTCTCTATTTCATAAAGGATGCAGGTGCATATGCTTTGCTCAGCACACAAGAATAAGTGCATATATTTGAGCTATAAATAAAATGAGTTAATTCTATGCCTGTAGTTACAGAGGAGAAAAGAAATGAACCTAGACATTATAGATACTCACTGTTTCTGCTTTCTGGTACCTTTTAGGCTTCAAGAGTGACTAGTGACTAAATGAGCCATTCAAATTGCCCTCAATTTAAATAGGTCATTTACTTTTCGTGGGAAAACGAGAATAGCAAGGTCTTTTTTATCTAGTCACGTTCAAAGCAATTCACAAAATGAGTTAAATACAAATGAATTAATAAAGTGCTATAGGCATCCTGGTCTCCCATTTTACTCAGGAACATTAGTTCAGTCCCTAGCATTCATCTATCTAGAAATTCAGGACAGGTGTAATCAAGGAGAAAAGAAAGATTAGTATTGGGTGTCAAGACTCAGTTTTCTGTTTAGTGGAAAATACATACTTTGTGAAACTTTCTCTGGCCCTTCTTGCTCCCTCCGTAAAAATATAAACTTGTGAGAAAAAATAGTTACTTCTAGGAAATCTGAGTTGATACCTAACACCAACAATGCTATAGATCTGTATGCACCTTTGTCCATATGGTAAGACACAGAACATTGAAGTTTCAACCAAAAACAACTTAACTCTTAAGGGAAGTTTATAATTGTACATTCCTAGTAAACTATGGATGAACACTTAAAGTATGGAAGTGTATGTTTTTCCTATTAAATCGTGTATGCAGAGAGCTCCACATTTCCATGTTATGTATCATGAACCTGTTGATCTATATTATTGCACAGAGTATGTATTAAGGTCTGGTTTCTTAACTTAAGTGTAAGCTCTTCAAGGGCAAAGACTGAGTGCCCAGTGAGTGTGTGCTGTTTCTTGAAGGATGGCAGTAAAAGACAATATCAGTTCCCTATGCAATCCATGACTGACACAAGCTTAACATCACAAGTGGGCATTTACTTTATTGCTATTATATTGTATAGTGAAAGGAGAGGTGATGTCCAAACTTTCTTGCTTGAAAGTTTGCTTTAAATATATACCACAGAACCAGAAAACAAGAAAGTTCCATTAACATGGTCACACAGAGCTTCCCTGTACTTTGAATATTGTCTTAGGACCAGCTCCTATAGCATCATGCCAGATGTCTGAGATCCAAGAGAGCAACTACTAGAGAATGAATATTGCACCAACGGTCTTTATCCTAAAAATTTTAAAGCCTAACATATAAACACATGGAAAGAATGGGTAAAGGGTACATCTTTGCAGCTATAAACACTGAGAGAAGGTTATCAGGAAATATAGCAGATGTCAATTTTGAACGAAACACGTGCCATAACTACAGGAAATGAGGTTGAGGAGGCTCTAAGTAAATGCAAAGCTTTCTCCTTAGGCTAAATAACACTATGTGAGGGGTTCTTATATTAAAACAAACAAGTATCCAAGAAAGTCTTGCTAACTCCTCGTCATCTTAAATGGAAGCTTCCTCTGAAGCTTAGGTTTGTACTACGTTCTGAAAGGGATTTTCGTTGTAAGCCGGCAGCGAAGAAACATTTTTGTGGCTGAAGAGAAAACAAAATAGTCAAAGCAAAAGCTACATATTATTTCCAAGAATGTGTTGATTTTCTGCCTCTCCCTTCCTCTGCCACTTACAACGATGCTTTGTTTGAATAACAGTCAGTGCCAAATTAAACCAAAGGCTACACAGAATTTAATATTCCTATGGACACAACACCTTGCACCATCGCCTCTCACTCTGCTACACCCTCTTACCCTGCTGCCATGCCATGAAACCCAGAAGTTCAGTTTACTTCAAATTTAGGACTGGCTCTGGGCACAAACCCAGGCCAAAGGAGCATCTAATCCCACTTAAGGCAATTTAAGTAGTAGTTCTATAGGTCATAAGATACATTTATTCTTTAAATATTAATATTGTAACAATTGTATTATTGATATTACATTCTATTATATATTATATATAGTATTACCAGTATTATCCTATTATATATAGTAACTGTAATATTGAGCATTGACTATGTACCAACCACTGTTGCTAAGCGCTTGACAGGTGGTACCTCATGCATACATCACAAGAGCCCTTATTGTGAGGTCAAGACTACTATTGCCTTCATTTTACAGATGAGGAAAGAGGTTCAAAGAGGCTAACTTGTCTAGGACTAAGCCCAGCCACCTTCTGTTTCTCTCATCAGAAATAGGGTCCACTCTATGATGAGACATGGCTGCCATTGTATAAATAGCTGTCTTGGCTAGGAATAACAAAGCAAAGACTGCTATAATCAGACATTGAACCACAAACAAGGGCTCTTAGAAGCCCCTGAACCATAAAAACCTCAATGATTTCCCCAATTCTGCCTTGTACTTGGGGTTTTTGTTGAGTTTTACTTTTGCCTTCGTTCCAACAGCTCAATCACCTAAGAAGTAACCCTGCCCATCCCAGAGTGGCAAAGTAGAGAGTTCAGTACTTTTTCTGGTTCAGTCTATCTTTCTCCTTCTTTCTGACCGCAAAAAACACATGTTTGATGCTGAAAATGTAGGAAAAAGGCAAGTATTTTCCTTAAGTATTATTGCTGTTTGTTTCTCATCCCATATTCAGTAGGGATTTGTGTCCCTTTACTATTAATTTTGTGTAAACTTCGATTAAGTTTAAGTGTTGTTCTTTGGCATTTAAACTATGTCTCCCCCAGAAAATATGATATCAGCTTATTTCCTACTGCTTTTCCAACGTGAATTTTCTGTTCCATAATAAGCCAGTATGATTACCTCCCAATAAACAAGATCTGTTCCCTGGTCCCTTCCCATTCTCTAACCTCACTCAAAATTCCTACTCCCTACTTAAGGTACATCCCAACCCCAACTCAATGAGAGTGTTAGTCTGCCTCCTTTATCAATCCCCCCACCCCTGCCCACACACACCTCCTTTTCTAGCATCAAAGCTCATAGTCTGAGTACTCACATTAACTCAGATCCTTAGTCAATTACTAAAGTACCTGCTTCCTTCTCTACTTACCTGTCTTATATCCTGCTGTCTACATGTTCAGAAACTACTGAAGAGCCAGTGTGGCAGCGCTCTTGAACCCCCTTTTAACACTCTTCCCAGCACCCTAAGACACAATGCTCAATTGATGAGCTCATTTGGTTTCAGCCAATCTCTGTTGAGCCCTTTGGTCACAGCTGGTCTCTGAGACTAACCACTAAGTAGTGACTTAAGGTTTGATCAATTAAATTAAATTAAATTAACTAAATAAATGTCTAAGCCATACCAGGATCACACTATCACAAACAAAACAATTAAGTTGAGCTGCTGGATAATGTCTTGGAACACTAGTACTCCCTATCTTAGAAACCAGTAAAAAGACATCAACTATTTCACTCAGAATACATCTTATCTCTTATTCATATAATGACCTTACCATTTTCATTTTCTAATACCTTTTATAGAATTCCTTCAATTACCTTTGGCTAAGTGCCCATCATAAAAATTAAAAAGCACCTCCTGTTTATTTTCTTAAAATCTCATTTTACACATTACAGCCATCAGATAAACATCAGTTAAACAGGTAAGTTGAACATCATTATTTAAATAGATAATTCATATGTACAGTTTTAAAAATCAGTTTCCTGAATGGGAATATCTTTATCCCTATTATGTCTTGTGTATTCTTATTATTTCTTCTCTAAAATTCTCTTCTTGTCTTTCATTCACCTTTTTTCCCATCTACTCCTTTTAGATTCTCCATGAATCCCTCCCTCCCTTTCCAGCCCTAATCTTGCCTTCTTTCAAAAACCTCATAATATACAATTTGGGACACATAAAAATAGAAATAATCTTGAATGGTATTAAAATTCACAATGTAATATCAATTTGCCTTAGTCAGTGTTCTAATAAAGTTGTTTCTAGTTTAGTTTTGTTAAGCTTTGCTGAGATTTTATCCAGACAAGTCAGTTTCCATATCTAATATTTCTTAAAATAATACCTTATTGACTGCCGAGGAACATCATATGAAATGTCTTGATGTTGAAAATGGTACTGAACTTTAAGAACTTTACATTTCTATGTATAGATACTGTCAGTCTCTTTGTGTGTCTTTGTCTTATCTTCCCGACCAAATTACACAGAGAGGTGATTTAGTTAACCTGACACCCACAGTGTCTCACACAGTGTTATCCACACATAGTGGATGCTGAAGAAATGCTGGATTTTTTTAAATGACCCCCCCTTGTTTTGCATAAGCTTTTCATATTGCCCATCTTGGTGCTTCACAGAACTGCTGTCCGTCTTTATATACCCTTACTTTGATCTCCCTATGAGTTCCATATTCTCCTCCTTCACATTCTTCTTTAATTTCTCTCTGCCAGCACTCTGTCCTGCTCCCTCCAGCTCTGAGTGGAACATGTAGCCTTACACAGCATCCTCAGCCTAGCATGTGCTAGGCTTTGTGTTGGGTGCTGGGAAAATGAAGAAGACTAAGGCAAGGTTGTTGCACCCTAGGCTCTCATGGTCTGGAAGGGGACAGAGATGAGTCTGAGATGAACAAACTAGTAAGTAGGGAACAGTGATTGTCATGGGTGAACAAGGACAATAATTGTGATAAACCTGTAATTAAGATATGTACAAAGTGATGTGAGAGAAAAGGAAGGCAACCTGATCTCTCTGGGGTGGGCTGAAGCAAACTTCTCAGCAGCAAAGATGGATACAGTTTCAACAGTCCAGGAAAGGAAGGAAAGGAATACAAGGTAGAGTAAGTTTATCTGGGCAAAGGCACCAAAGTATGAAAGGAAGAGTAAGAAGTTCAGTATGACCTGACGAGGTGAATGTTTAGCCTAGTTCACCCTAGTTTGGCTGAAGACATAGATGGGGTTTGCTTGTGAAGGGTATGAATCCCCTGCTACTGTACTCTTTGCCAATAGGGGACAGTAAAGGTTTTTTTTTAGAAAGAAAACAACCCTAGTAGAATTTATTACTCTGCTCTCTCTCTCTCTCTCTCTCTCTCTCTCTTTCTCTCTCTCTCTATCTCGGCGTCACACACACACACACACACGCACGCACACACTTAATAGATTTACTATTTCCTAACACCTGACTTCAGAGTAAATTTTTATATCTGATTTCAAAGGCCTCACAAACTGGCCCTACTCTATTTATTCAGTTTTGTTCCCTATCACTCTCTTGATTCCTCTAACCAGTTTGTCTATCTCCCCCGACCTAACAGTGAACTATTATTTATGTCATTTCCCTTGCCCCAGAACAGACCAAGGCCTACCTCTCCCTACAGTGTTCACACAGTCCTCACAGTCTATATCATAACTTTTAGAATTTTATATGGTTTTGTATTATTTTCTAATTGTTTGTGTCCCCCTTCTCTCCCTTCCTAAACATAAATCCTCTGGGAGCTGGAGAGTAAGCTTCATTAGATGAAAGATCAAGCACTTCATACTCACCACTGTTCTCTGTTCTTAGCTTACAGTAGATGTCCAATGAAGGCTAATTCCCTAAACACACACAATTGTAATCAAGAACATTTTTGTTGAATGTTTGCCTCCTACATTCCATGAGGGCAAGGATTTTTTTCAGTGCTTATTTTAACATTAAACATTTGAAGGGGGGGACCCTGAGATCACAATCTGAACCAAAATCAAGAGTCAGTCACTTAACCTACTGAGCCACCCAAGGGCCCCGAGGGCAAGGATTTTTGTCTCTTTTGTTTACTGATGTTTCTCAAGTACCTAATAGATGCTCAATAAATACTGTGTGGCATATAATAGATGCTCAATAAATACTGTTGAATTAATTATGCATTAGGATGCCAGGGATTTTGTCCACCATCCTTAATGCAGTAGAAGCATGATAAATTTATTGAATAAATGAGGCCAAGATTATATCTTCAGTTTTTAAAATTTGTTTAATGTAATAGCCAAATCATGGAAACAGCCTAAATGTCCATCAACTGATGAATGGATTAGGAAGATGTGGTTCATCTACACAATGGAATACTACATGGCAATGAGAAAGAATGAAATCTGGCCATTCGTAGCAAAGTGGATGGACCTCGAGGGTGTCATGCTAAGCGAAATAAGTCAGGTGGAGAAGGACAGATACCATATGTTTGCACTCATATGTCTAACAGGAGAAACCCAACAGAGGACCATGGGGAGGGGAAGGAGGAAAAAGAGTTAGGGAGAGGGAGGGAGACAAAACACGAGAGACTCTTGAATACTGAAAACAAACTGAGGGGGGAAGGGGAAGAGAGAAAGGTAATGGGGGGTGATGGTCTTGGTGGAGGTCACTTGTGGGGAAGAGCACTGGGTGTTATTTGGAAACCAACCTGACAATAAACTATAAAGTTAAAAAAAAGAAACTTTATACCCTTTAAAAAAATAAATAAAATAAAATAAAATAAAATTGGTTTAATGTTTGTTTATTTTTGAGAGAGAGAGAGAGCGCGCGCGAGCACAAGTTGGGGAGGGGCACAGAGAGAGGGAGACACAGAATCTAAAGCAGGCTACAGGCTTTGAGCTGTCAGCATAGAGCCTGACGGGGGCCTTGAACCCACTAACTATGAGATCATGATCTGAGTCTTAAGTCAGAGGCTTAACCAACTGAGCTGCCCAGATGCCCCTGTCTTCATTTTTTTTATACCACTATCACATTGTTGAACACATAGCAGACAGTCAATACATATTTCTTAATGGTGGATTGGAAATGAAACAGGCTTGCTACTGAACGTTTTATTATCAGAAGCACAATTCTTCCCTTTATAACTGAGAGGAGGTTACTAATTTGCTTGCACACATAGGGAAGAAACCCTTTCTACGGCAGCTAAAAAAATTCTTCTACAATCATGATTTTTCAAGGATGGAAATGTCCACTCTGAGAGGAGGGAGAATGTAGGAAGCTGGTCTGCATTATGTTGGAATACTCTCAATACCAGATACTAAAAAGAAAGTTTGCTTAGTGAAGCATATCCCTTCATCAGAGGTCACTGGGAAACAGCTTAGCAAGGGCTATAACCTTGCCATGCACAGATCATCTAGGTGTGCTTGAACAGGCTCCCCTTAAAACCTCTTTCCCTGCTCTCTTATTACAGGAAATCAGTCTTGATTCTTCAGGCAAAAAGTGCATGGTATTTTTTGTAAACAACATAATCTTATCAGAAACTAAAGTCCATAGAAGTTAGGTCATCAGTGAGAGAGTTTCAAAGTGTGTTTGACCTTGTATATATGGATGGCAAGGCAACTGAAGAGCTGGGAAGTCCTCAAGAATTACAGGGGAAATCTCTAGGGAATGTCAAAGTCTGCTACACTCTTCCCCTCTCCTTGGAGTTTGTGAAATTTCTTTTCACTCAATCCTGATGTAATGCTGAGTCATAAAAAGAAATGTTCTTCATACACCACATCTCTGGAGGCCCTTTAACCAGCCTCTGTTAGTCATTCCTATACTCATCGGCTCTGGGCCAGCACCATTCACACTTTTCCCTGTTCTGTGGCAGATGGACTGTGTTCCTCTACTCCTTGCGTTCTTTCTCCCCCATCTCTCTAAAATCCTTCTCTGAGGGAGGAATAGCTTATAGCTTTGGGGATAATATAGCTTTAAGGAAACTTTTGGCAAATGCAGATGTCCTAACATCTGGGCAGTGTTAACAGAATCCCGGAGGCCTGGACAGACCAAGAGCCACTCGTTCTAGGAATGTTAAAATAGAAGTTTTTCCGACTGATGAGAGGAGCAGAGAGGAAGGAGAAAGAGAAGAAGAAAGCACAAAAAATTATACAACAGGTAAGTAAGATCTGCTGCTTAACCCCTCCACATTATACTACCTCATTTTACAATGGGGGGTAATGAGACCCAGGACATGGGCAACATGGTTGTTGGGGGGGGGGTTCTTTTATGAAACTGGATTATATGCTACTTGCCATTTGAACCATGACCTGGCTGCAGATACAGGTTCCCACTACCTTCCTGGCCCGCAGCAGAGGGTGGCTGACTCCCGTTGAGTCAGGCTTTCAGTCTCCAATCTGGGAGGAGATGGGCAGGAAAGCAGTCACAGATGCAGAAAAGTGGGTTGAAAAGGAATCCCCATGCTCCAGGACCAAGGAACTGGATTGAGACTGCATATGTGAGGGGTCAGTGATTAGTTTATCTAGCTGTTCATTTTCGTGGATCTCTCTTGAATATTCCCTTTCCTGTCCTTTTGTTCTCTCTTTCTGCATTTATCTCTTTCTTTCAGCCCTAACAGATTTTCTTTTCCTAGCTTCTTTCCCACATCTTTCCACTTTTCTTGCCTCCCTCGTTTATTCTCAATTTTTTTTCTATTCTGCTTCCTTGCCAGTGTCTGGACAAAATCTGAAGCCAAGTAGCAATGAATTAGAAAATGAATTTTTGCCATTCTTGGACTTTTCATGTTCCTTAGGGACTCTGGCTAGAATCTACCATCTTTTTGTTTCTCTATTTCTGGAACTGACTCTTCCCCTGAGCATAGCATTTCATTGAGAACATGTGGGTGAATGGGTGCTTGCTAAAAAGTTCAGTGACCAGTTTATACCAATAGGCAACAAGTTTTAATACTGTTTTGGATGAATTATTTGCCTACTGGGAACCCCAAAACTCTCATCCCATTAATGTGAGGACAAGACAGGAAGTGAGAAGGCAATTGAAGCTTGCTCACCCTCTCCTCGTTTACCTCTATAGGTTCTTCCTAAACTCACGGATTTCCTGCTGGCTCAGCAGAATAAAACTAGAAGGTTAGGCTGGACTTAAAAGCCAAAAGCCACTACCAAACCACTAAGTCTCAAAACCCAAAGCTAAGAAAAGAGCCAGGCCATAGGTAATGTATGAGAGACGAGAGAAAGGAAACATCTAGTCCTGTCTAATACAAAGTGGGGTATAATAATATCTAATATACATTGATTGCTTCCCTATGTGCCAGGTAATAATCTATTCTATAATGTAGATACTATTATTATTCTCATTTTATAGATGAGGAAACTGAGTCTCAGGGAAGTTAAGGAAGTTGTCCAAGACCCGATAGCTAATATGGACAGAATTGGATACACATACATGTCTGCGTAACTCCAGAGTTCAAGCTCTTAGTCCATACATGCTAATGCTTTCCCAGATTAGTGGTTAGGAAATACTAGTTAAATGGATGAAACCATCACCTGGCAGCTTCTAGATCATAGGATTCCCTCTTGGTTCCATATGACTTTATGTTGGCCCCTTCCTGATCTTGATTCCTCCATGTCCTTCTCTATAACTTGGACAATGAAACATTTGTATCTGATCTCACCACAATTAAATGAGAATTGATTGTTTTATGCCATCCTCCTCCTGGGAGGAAAAGAGATCAGAAATAACAAATAGAGTCTTGCTATTCTATAAAGTGGAAGGTCCTTACAAGGGGGACAGTATAACAGGCATTCGATAATCTAAAAATTTCTCTTTTTCCTCACAGATCCTGCATTTATACTTCTTCTCACTTTTGGAAGTTCACTGATGGCTGATTTATGAAAGATACTTTTCTTTTCCCTGGTACTTCTGGCCACATATCTCTATTCTTGTCTCCCTAACCTCCCCTCAGCCCGACTCCTTTTGAGGATGGCTGGTCAACTAACCCAAAGAGGAACTCTATCTCTCCTGCTCTTCTTCACTTCAGCAGTGACACCAACACAGTATGCAGGTAAGTTTTAGGATCTGTTGCCCATTATTTCCATGGAAGGTAGGACCTAGACTAAATCTTGGAGAAGGGAGAGTTAGACTGCAATAAGAGACACTTAAATAAAGAAAAACTGGGGCACCTGAGTGGCTCAGTCGGTTGAGCATCCGACTTCGGTTCAGGTCATGATCTCGCATTCTGTGGGTTCGAGCCCCGCATCGGGCTCTGTGCTGTCAGCTCAGAGCCTGAAGCCTGCTTCAGATTCTGTGTCTTCCTCTCTCTGCCCCTTCCCCACTCATGCTCTTGTCTCTCTCAGTCTCAAAAATGAATAAACATTAAAAAAATTAAAAAATAAAGAAAAACTATTTGCACCAACAAATAAACATTCCAAAAGCTACCAAGGGAGGCTTTGGAGGCAAACTAACAAGAGATATTTGAAATCAGGCTGTATCAGCATAAAAACGAGAGGGTTGGACAACATGGTTTTTGAGGCCATTGTCTCACCTGCTTCAGCACTCAGCTTCCTCTCTCTTTCCCTCCCTTTCTCTCTATCTCTCTCCCTGTGTGTGTGTGTGTGTGTGTGTGTCTCAGTGTCTCCCTCCCTCTCTCTCCCCTAGACCTTACTTATACGATGAGATTTTTATAGCCCCCTTCTGCCAAAGATGTTAATAACAATACAGATCACATTCTCTTAAACAGAGATTACCCAGTCTCTTCTGGCTTGTTCCTTACTTCAGAAAGGATGGAGATTTCTGGATTCCTAAATGTTTCATCCTTTGCCTCTGGAGACATAGGGAGCTGAAAAGAACAGACTCAGTAAGGAGAAGTAAGAGGGAGGGAGAGAAATGAAGGAAGGATAATGAGGCGGCAGACAGAGGTTTTTGACGGGGGCCGATTGGCATTTCAAGTGCTAAGAACATTCTGTGGCCTACAGTGTCTGCCTTCATAGACACTGGGAAGGGGGGGAGTGGGGGAAGGAGTCAGACCAAACCAATAGAGTTAGGAAAATATCCAGAGATGAGTAAATAACAAACTGATTCCATCACAGCCACAGTCATTGCAGCTAAAATTTTCCACATGCCCTTAGCTCCTGGTGGAGGCCTTTGGCAGTAGCTCTGTTTGTCTGGAACAGCTGCATCAAGATTTCAAACAAATATGCAAACTTATTCCCCTCTTTGGCTTAACCTGGCTTTGTAGGGGGTGAAGCACAAGGGCGGACTTTGAGAAGAAATTCAAGTCAAGCCCTTGGCAGAGTACACACTGTTTGGAGTTAAAGGAGCCCCAAGTTTCCAGGAGATAATATGTTTGGCCATCCTCTCCAACTTCCCCCTAGCCAGTTCAAGTATATAAGACCAAAATTCAGACAAACACCAGAGGACTAAGGAATGGATATTAGATGGCTCAAAGCCCAGTTTTGAACACCCGTAAGAAACCTCATGGAGGGGGTGGCTCGGTGGCTCAGTCAATTAAGCCTCTGACTTTGGCTGCAGTCAGGATCTCATGATTGTGGATTCAAGCCCCACATCGGGCTCTGCATTGTGAGTGCAGAGCCTGCTTTGGATTCTCTCTCCCTCTCTTTCTGCGCCTTGCACTCTTGCTCTCTCTCTCAAAAATAAATAAATAAACTTCAAAAAAAAAAAAAAAAAAGAAACCTCATGGAGCACAAGAGACTTTACCTTTTTTAGAATGGAAGTCCAAGCTATTGGAGTCTTGAGGACAGAGCAGTTTATTTTATTTTTTACCCTGGTCTCTTTCTTTTTGTTTTTTTTATTTGTTTTAATATAATTTATTGTCAAATTGGTTTCCGTACAACACCCAGTGCTCACCCCAACATTTGCCCTCCTCAATGCCCATCACCCACTTTCTGCTCTTCCCACCCCCCATCAACCCTCAGTTTGTTCTCATTATTTGAGAGTACCTGATGGTTTACCTTTCTTCCTCTGGACAGAGCAGTTTAAAAAAACTTAGACTCATTTAGAGCTTTCAAAGCACCGTTTGCAAAGGTGGCACTCTCCACTTCCACAATAATCACCAGGCTCCTTGTTGGGAGCCCAGGTTGGTGAGTTCTCTGACAACCCTCATTCTGCCATCTTCTGTTCTTGGGAGGCTACATGGTGAGATAAATTCAGAAATTTTTTAATAATCCTCCCCTACATCACTAGCTCAGCTGTCTGAGGTTGCTCTACTCATTCATTCATTCATTCATTCAACAAATATTTATTGACCACTCCTCGTGCATCCAGCATCGTTTATTCATGGCTATAGCTTTGTTCTCAAATGGGAATAGCACAAGGAAAGCAACCAAGTGTGGATTGAGGGTTAATCAGAAAAAGGATACAGGAATAATCAGCAGGTGCTGGGAAGGGCTAAGAATATTAATAAAGGGAACAGTGAGTTAAAAGTGTGGATTGGCATATCTGTGCAGTTCAGGAAATCAAACTATACTTGTTACCATAAGCCAAGCATCAGTGTGGATCTTAAAATAGTTCTCAACTATCAGTTACATGCCAACCATATCTTTGTGAAGGGCAGTGCTTGGAGGGTCTGACTGTACTATGGAATTTGGAGGGACCTAGTAACAGACCACACAGTAACCTCTGACTGAGGTAAAAGAACTGAGGCAGGCTGTACAAACCTCTCTTCCTCAGTGCTAAGAAGGGGCAAGCAAATAGAACAATGTGGGGAGGGTGTCCCTCTATTTTCTTATATCTCATCTCAGTATCATAATATTTGCAAAATAAAATACCCGACGACAGGCAAAGAAAGGGACATGAAAGGGCTTAAAGTGGTAAGGTGACCTAAGCCCATTCCCATCGCAGTGCAAACTTGGCACTGGTCCAACTACCTCTGCACCCTGCTGGAAACAGTAATTATCTGAGTGCGTCTTCCCCTCAGCTTTCCCACATCCCCTGTAATTCTAGAACGATAGAAATTGCATTGTGGCCTTTGATCCCACACACAGAGTTAAAAAGCCAGATGGCAAGAAACATTTTGGATTTTCATCTCTGCCGGATATCATCCAAAGCTTTCTCCTACTGCCATCTTTAGTGGTGTATCTGAGTTTGGTATCAAGGGGTCAAACACCCTGGGCTGGAATGTCCATTCTGCTCCTTCCGAGGTGGGAGAAATTGGGCTACTCCCTTAACTCCTCTGAGCCTGTTTCTTCATCTGTATATCAGAGAACAATAAGAGCGTCTATCTCAATGAGATGTTAGGGTGACATAATAAGAGAACATATGTAATAGGCTGAACAGAGGACAAGTACACCCTGAGTGATGTTAGTCATGCTGCCGCTGCTGTTGTTGTTATTGCTCTCCAGACATAGGCTTCTGACACTCCTGTTTGTTCTTCTGGTAAACAGGGGCTTTCTCCTTGCTGGGCATTTCTTCACAAGTAAGCTCTGGAACAAGAGTTCTGGGACTAATGCTTTAGGGAATCACACACATCTGGCCTCCTGTTTACAGAAGCTGTAAGGCTCTGAGGATAATACTAAACTGAAACAGCTGGCAAGAATTTCATGTCCCACAAAGAACCCTCCCCTGTAGAAAGAGAGACAGCAAGAGAGAGGAGGCCTAAGGAGAACTAAAGGAAAGCCAAGAAAAGAACCAAAATGGGAAAACAGAAAAAAATAAAGGGCAAGAAGAAAAATGAACTCTTTCCTCTGGAATGAGGGCAAACCAATGAAGACATGATTTCATAAGGCAAACTTTCAATTTGATTCATTCCCTTGTTCATTAAGATGGAATGGTTTCCCAATGCCCCCCCAACCCCAATCTGGGGTTGTGGGGAATGGAGGAGCTCCATAATCCAGCCCTTTGCTCCACCCTTTAGTGCAGGGGGCCCTGTGCTTCTTCCCAGGGAGGAGGCAGACAAGCTTGTAGTCTGAATGTTTACACAGGCCAACGGCCTCCAGCACTAATATCCACACCTGTCCTGAAAGCACACCCTCTCCTGGAAATGAGGAATTGTTTCCTGACTCCAGCATGGCTGCTGTTCTATTCCTATGCGTACATTAGGGCTCAGAGAGGCTGGAAAGACAGCTTCTGGAAACTTCACTCCAGAAAGGACTAAGTTGTATTCCATTTAGTTTGTATTCAAGACTGATTTCCTGCTGTCTAGTGAAACACACTGTTTAGTCTCCCAGAAGCCACAGACTTGCCTCCACCAATGACTGGGCCACTTAACAGAATGGGGGTGGATTTGGAATGTTCTTCTAGCTCAGCAGCTCCCTGCTAAAGCTCCTGATTAGAGGAACAGGACATTTCTCCAAAGGACTCTGCCTTCCTTTTCCTGCAAATCAGGACAAACTGCTCAGGATATGAAACTATGCTCATTTCTTCTTGCCTTTTGAACCTTCCCTCTCTGCCTTGGCATGTCACCCCTAGCAATGGCAACCAAGTGTCAAAAGGGTGGTGTCCTGTGGGCTAGTGGGGGCTTGAGGAACTGTTTCTCTTTGAGGACCATGAGCAGGCCTGTCACTAGTGGCAAGGCCATTACTCAGACTCTATTTTTAACTCCTACCTGAGACAATAGTCCATCCTCAGAGCTTGGTCATTATCCGTATCTCACCAAGACCGTGTGTGTTGCATCAAGGAAATGGGTCAGTTACAGACCAGATTGGTGGGATTGATGGATAGTCAAGAAGTTCAATTTTTTTATTTTGAATGGAATTTTCTTGTGCTACCAGTAAGTCACTCCCACCCTCACCCATGATCATGAGCTCACCTTCTATGCACTTGAGATATTGAGATTTATGTACCATAGTTCTGCTGCTTTATCCACCTGGCTCCCTACCCGGGGAGTGTCATGTCCTTAAGAAGGGACCAGGTTGGATAGGGGAAAATGTTGGGAAGCACGTAAGTAAGAAATTAATATGTCATCTTGGTATTATCTTCTTCATTGCAGGTTCAGGCTACTACCCAGATGAAAGCTACAATGAAGTATATGCTGAAGAGGTCCCACAGGCTCCTGCCCTAGACTACCGAGGTAAACCTCACTGCTTCTCAAGCTCAAGAAGGGTCTTTTCTGGCCTAAGGCCTAGACCTTCCCTGAAGCATCTTCTTCTAGCTAGGCTCATATGTGCCAAAACTGCAGCCCAGGGAATCAGGGGCTGTGATTTCCAATCATGAACTTGGTCACTGACTTGCTATATGACCTTACCTCTCTAGTATTAAGGTTACCCATCTATTATTAATCATTAAGTATTGACTGAATACCTGCTATACAACCTACTCCTGTGCAGGGTAGGCCTGTGGATGATACAAAATCTAAGATAGGGCTTTGTCCGCCTCAAGGAGCTTACATTCTACTGGGGGCGGGGATGGGTAAGAGGGCAATAAAATTAACACATGTAGGGCAAGTTAGTATGAATCTATGTGATAGCAGTAAATTCCATAGGAGTTAAAGAAAATGAAGTCAGGGCAGGGATCATGAAAGATGATATATATCAGGCCTTGAGTGATGGGTGGATTTTGAGAACTGGAGAAGGGAGGGGAGGGTATTCAGCAAAGCATTTGGCCACAGATACAGAGGTAAGAACAAAGCTGTTAGAGGAAGGATCTAAGAAGGAACCAGTCTGACTGGAGGAGATGGGATGTGGAGAGAGTAGGAGAAAAATAAAGTTGAATATAAAGAGTAAGACAAAATTAGGAAAGGCTCTGTAATCTAGGGACCCTTCTTAGGCAAGGCAGGAGGACTATCTGTGAAGAATGCTGAATAGAGACTCCTGCATTAGAAAGGAATTTAAAGGGGCACTTGGGTGGCTCAGTCTTTGGGCATCCGACTTCGGCTCAGATCATGATCTCACAGCTCAAGAGTTTGAGCCCTGTGTCGAGCTCTGTGCTGACAACTCAGAGCCTGGAGCCTGCTTTGGATTCTGTGTCCCCATTTCTCTCTTCCCCTCCCCCACTTGTGCTCACTCTCTCTCGCTCTCTCTCAAAAATAAATAAACGTTAAAAAAAAAGAAGGGAAGGAAGACTAGGAAATATCTAGTATCTCTTCCATTTCTAAGATTCTTTGTTTCTATGCTTTACAAGCCATGCAGAGGAGTTTAGCTGCTGCGCTAGAGGTTATAAGAAGCCATCATATGTCTTCGCATGGAGGGTGGCATGGTAATGATAATTTCACCATATCAGCCTTGTTACTGTGTACAGAAGTAGGGAGTCAGGCAGAGTAGAGCCTGGGTCAGGGAGACTTTTCATGAATTAGCTACAGTAATGTTGGTTAGAGATGATTGAGGTTATGGCAAAGAAATAGAGAGCAAGGATGAACCTCATGGGGTGCCTATGTGGCTCAGTCAGTTAAGCGTCCAACTTCGGCTAAGGTCATGATCTCATGGTTTGTGAGTTTGAGCCCCGCGTCGGGCTCTGTGTTGACAGCTCAGAGAGCCTGGAGCCTGCTTCAGATCCTGTGTCTTCCTCTCTCTCTGCCCCTCCCCCACTCACACTCTGTCTCTGTCAAAAATAAATAAATGTTAATTTAAAAAAAAAAAAGGATGAACCCCAGAGGCATTTCAAAGAAAGAGGTGACAGGATTTGGTCCAGATGTGATATACCAAGAGGCTAAGAAACAGATATCTGAAAGCATTTAATCTGAAAACCTGGGAGGACTGTAAGACCCCTCTCAGAAAGACAAAGTTAGAAAAGAAAATTGGTATGGGCAAGGTGCTCTACAGGCATTGGGAAGTTAGAAGATGCAGATTGCTGAATGAGCTGTCTGAAAGACCAGAAGGCCAAAGTCAGAGCTTTAGAAAACATATACAGGGGTCCCTGGGTGGTCCAGTTGGTTAAGCGTCTGACTTCTGCCCAGGTCATGATCTCACAGTTCATGAGTTCTCGCCCTGCATTGGATTCTGTGCTGACAGCTTGGATCTGGAGGCTGCTTCGGATTCTGTGTCTTCTTCTCTCTCTACCCTTCTTCTGCTTGTGCTCTGACTCTCTGTCTCTCAAAAATAAAAATAAATGTTAAAAAATTTTAATAAAAAGAAAAAAGAAAAAGAAAACATATACAGATGTGAATATGAGAAGAGATGCCAACAAGGGAAAAAGAGATAGAAGTCAGCCATGTAGAAGGAGATCAGGGTACTATCTATCATATCACAGAAGCCACATGAGAAGAGAGTTTTGGGAAGGGAAAAGAATGAGAAATCTACTGTGTCAAATATTGCAGAGAAAAGTTGAGGGTATTGCAAACATTATATTTGGCAAGAAGAAGGTAAATAGTGACTTGAGAGAAGAATTTCAATCGAGAAATGATCAGAGCTTTGTGTTTCTCTGCTTCTTTCTAGCTACCTTCTACCTACCTTCTTGCTGCCAAAGAGTCCACACCCACTGGCTCTCTGCCTAAGCACCCACTAACTCCTAAACTCCCTACAGTCTGTTTCCCATTCACCCACAAATCTCCATGTTGAAACAAAATTCCTTGAAGATCACAATTCTCTCCCAATGCCTCAATCATGTGCCCCTTCCTTGAACTTCAATCTCTCTAGTCTCTCAGCAGCAATGAGCAAGCCTCTCTCTTCTTACCACCACTTGGGCTCCATGGCATTTCACTATTCTGGTCATAGCTCAAGCCAAGAAAGGAGATTGGCTCTCTAGTGGTGACAATAGAGAGTGAGGCATGGATCTGAACTTTAGGCAACCCTGACAAGTCTCCTGAGCATCCAAATAAGATGTTCAACTGCCGCTGAACATTTCCATTTGGAGATATATAAAACTAAATTATTTCATCCTCCCTGAAAAAGGCTTTACCAGCTGACCTTCCTCCTTTTGATAATTGTGCCATCATTCTCCTTAAAAAATGCCTTAGTGGCATTTTTGTTTGTTTGTTTCAAGTTTTTATTTAAATTCCAGTTAGTTAACATATAGTGTGCCTTAGTGGCATTTTTGTTTGTTTGTTTCAAGTTTTTATTTGAATTCCAGTTAGTTAACATATAGTGTGCCTTAGTGGCATTTTTGTTTGTTTGTTTCAAGTTTTTATTTAAATTCCAGTTAGTTAACATATAGTGTAATATTAGTTCCAGTTGTAGAATTCAGTGATTCATCACTTACAACACACACTGTTCACAAGTGCCCTCCTTAATGCCCATCACCCATCTAGCTCATCCCCCCACCCCC
>CM053579.1:40866045-40884271 GCA_028646485.1 Cryptoprocta ferox | reverse complement strand
CACTGTAGCTCCATCCATGTCATTCCAAATGGCAAGATTTCATTCTTTTTTATGGCTAATATTCCATTATATATATATATATATACATCTTCTTTACCCATTCATCAGTTGATGGACATTTGGGCTCTTTCCATAATTTGGCTATTGTTGATAATGCTGCTATAAACATCAGGGTGCATGTGTCCCTTCAAATCAGTATTTTTGTATCCTTTGGGTAAATACTTAGTAGTACAATTGCTGGATCACAGGGTAGTTCTATTTTGAAATTTTGAGGAACCTCCATACTGTTTTACAGAGTGGCTGCACCAGTTTGCCTTTCTACTGACAATGCAAGAGGGCTCCTCTTTCTCCATCGATGGCATTTTTAATAGCCTCTTTTCCTCATCACCTCTCACTGGTCGTTCACCAAGAACTGTCATTTCTTTATTACTCCATGGGATCAAAACTTTTATTACCTCACACATGGATAATGACAGTTGCCCTCTAACTGGATTCTCTGATTCATGCTTCTCCTTTCCCCAAACCTAATGGCCCAATGTGACCATTTCTAACAAAATTTGGCCTCAGTTCAGCTGCCCAAGCTAATAACTCATTATCCCTTCTCCCCACATGAGATCTATGCTTCAGTCAGATTAGTAGAATTCTACTTTGTTCCCTGACTGCTTTAGTGCACACTGAGCTTTTCCTCATTCATTCCCTCATCCCTTCCATTTATTTATTCAATAAATATTTATTGAGTATCTACTATGTACCTCTTCCGAAATAAATATTTATTATCTAAATCGCTCATTTGGCATTCATTATGTACAGCCCCTTTGGTTTACTTTTTATTGCCCTCAACAAAATAGTTACCTGTTTAACAGAAGGAGCCATGTGTGATACCCCCATAGAGCTATGTAAAAAGTAGTGCTCAAGAAATATTTACTGGGTGATTTGGCATCCTGGGAGCAAAAGCCAGATTGTAGAAAACTGTAAATGGGAGAAGTGGATAGGAAAAAGTAACAGATGCACAAAGATAGTTTCAGGGGGGGTCCAGCAGCCCAATGATTAATATTAACCTGCCTCACTGGTTATTTTTAAATATCATAAAGCCCCTCAGAAAAATGTAAGCCACATGGTGGCCTTTGGCCTTGGGGTCAAAATGTCTCATGGCTCTGTTTTGGAACTTGGTCTCCAGATACAAAACTAATTGAGTTAGGTTATCAGTGTTGAGTGGGGAGGGGGGTGGCTGGGAAAGTACAACCTGAGATCCGAGACTCCCCCCGTAAGGTCTCTTTGTGTTTTCACAATAGCTCTATAATTGTAGTGCTTGAGATTTTCTGTAATTTGGGGATGGTGTCTACAGATGGCAGCAACATGTTGTTGCTTGATGCCAAATGAGCTGGTGGCTCAAACCCAGACACTGATTTAGGGAATATCATTCCCAGGGCTAGATATATTTTACACATGCAATTTCATATGATTCTCAGACCAGCCTTATGAAACTGGTTTATTATCCCCATTTTACAGATCAGGAAACTTGGCTCAGAGAAGGTAAATTTAGAGAGCTCAGAGGTGGCAGAGCAGGAATTTACACCCAGGACCCTCTGTCTGACTCCAAAACCATGCTCATTCCATCTCTTTCATCAAAAACGTAACCTGTCGTGGGGTGCCTGGGGGACTCAATTGGTTAAGCATCTGACTTTGGCTCAGGTCATGATCTCATAGTTTGTCAGTTCAAGCCCATTTTGGGCTCTCAGGCTCTCTGCTGTTAGCATAGAGCCCACTTTGGATCCTCTGTCCCCCTCTCCCTCTCCCCCTCCACTGCTCATGCTCTCTCTCTCCTTCTCTCAAAAATAAACATCAAAAATTTTTGAGAAATGTAACCTGTCACTAAAAAAAAAAGATTAAAAAAGAAAAAGAGAGAACTGGTAAAAGCCAGATCATTATTTTAGAGCAAGCTGACCATGTAGTTTGGTACCATTTTCACTAATCTTGAACTTTATTTCATTCCCTTTAACCTGACTCCTGGCTCGGAGTCAGAAACCCTTCTCTGAGGTATGCCTTAAGTCCTCTGGGGGCACTCCTTTCCCAGCATATTGCTTCAGCCCTGAACTAGCTGGTAAATTTGACTGGGTTATCTGAAGATAATCACAGGCAAAGCTGTTTCAATTCTGTTGTCAGCACTTTGTTTTCTTATAATCCCCCCAAAGAGATAGGTGAACAGCTGCACAGTGAAGAGGTCACGGGTCTGAGTTTCAACTCCTAGCCCCTCCACCTTCCAGCAATTTCACCCTGGACAAACACATATTGTGTGCCAATCATTGTGCTATGCATTTTATAAATGTTATTTCATTTAAATAAATTGCATGCTTGCTATGTAGTAATATGGAAAGACCTCTAAAACACATGGTTAAGTTTATTTTTTAAAGCATTGGTGAGAACAGTGGGCATAATATACTACTCTGTGTGTTAAAAAGAGGTAAAAAGAATCTATAGCAAGATTTGCTTTATATGCTTAAAGAAACAGTTAACTGGTTCTTTATGAGGGGACTAAATGCGGGTAGATAAGGGAGCAGGGGTGGGAGGGAGACGTTTTACCGTGTAACTTTTTATATTTTTTGTGTTTTGAATCATGTGGCTATATTACCTTTTAAGAATGTAAATTTATACTTTAAAATGGCAGCCTAACATACTGCAGTGGCAGATATTGTGATTAGGAAAAATATAGGCTTTAGGGGCACCTGGGTGGCTCAGTCAGTTGAGCGTCCGACTCTTGATTTCGGTTCAGGTCATGATCACAGGGTTATGGGATCGAGCCCAAAATTGGGCTCCAAACTGAATGTGGAGCCTGCTTAATATTCTCTTTCTCTCAACGGGGCACCTGGGTGGCTCAGTCAGTTAAGCATCCGACTTCGGCTCAGATCATGATCTTGTGGTTTGTGAGTTTGAGCCCCATGTTGGGCTCTGTGCTGACAGCTCAGAGCCTGGAGCCTGCTTCGGATTCTGTGTCTCCTTCTCTCTCTGCCCCTCCCCTGCTCTCTCTCTCTCTCTCTCTCTCTCTCTCAAATAAACATTAAAACATTTAAGATTTTCTCTCTCTCTCTCTCTCTCTCTGCCCCTCTCCCCTTCTCATGCTCTCTCTCTCTCTAACTAAAAAAAAGGAAAAGAAAAATATGGGTTTTAGAGCCAAAGCTTGGGTTCAAATCTTAGCTCTACCCCTTACTTGCTAAGAGACTCTGGGTAAGTTACTTCCCCATCTGTAAAATAGGGATAAACACATATTCCCAGGGTTGTTGGGAACTATGAGATGATGGATATGAAAATTTAAAAATATAAAGCTTTGTGCTCAGCACATGGTAGCTACTCAACAATGACTGACACATTTCCTACTAGACATTTTTGCCAAGCAAAATTTAGCCACATTCTTAGTTTCAGTTTCCCATCAGCATTCTTTAGGTACAGTTGTTCAACCAGTTCTAAATCTCCACAGCTGTACCATTACCTCTCCTGTATGTCTTTATCTAATCCATATCAATGGCCTGAAAGGCATTGTCACATGCCTCACTTCCATATAGTGTACCCATCATTTACCTTGCTCTACCAGTCTGGTGCCGATACCTAAAAAGGAAATGAGGTCATTCTGGAATTACTCGTTCTTGAGGGCACCTGGAGATGACTGCTTCTCTTTCTAAATGCTCATAGGCTTATGTTTAAATATTCTAGAACCCTTTGCTATCAGTGCTCTTGGCCTCACCAGGCTGTAGTTCCCAGAGGCTGCCTTCTTCCTTCTGGGGATCTAATGTAAAACATCGTGACCATAGTTGATAATATTGTGATGCATACTTGAAATTTGCTAGAAGACTACATCTTAAGTGTGGTCACTACAAAAAAAATGGTAACTATGTGAAATTATGGGTGTGTTAATTAACTTTATTTCAGTAATCATTTCACAATGTATATGTATATTAAAACATCACATTGTACACCTTAAATATATACAGTTTTATTTGTCAATTATACCTTAATAAAGCTGGGGAAAAATTGGAATAGTGTTTTTGCTTTTTTCCAGCCTTCCAATGTGTTTTCTTTGTGCCAAGATTCCTTGGGGCCAGCAAATTTGAACTTATTTGCAATAACTAGGCCCTCTCCTACTGTCTCAGCATTTATCCTGAACTTTATATTTCCCTGTGCTATGCTTGTTTTTCCCATTCATTCCAATCTTATGTGTATTTTCCTTGACAGAATATGGGTGAGCAATAGAACAGGAGTGATTGTTGGGGTCCCAGCCTCCCATGTAAAGTCACTGTGTTGTGACATATGATCAACAGCTCTGCAACTATCATGCTTCAGAGACTTTCTGTAATTTGGAGCTGGTGTCCCCAGATGGCAGTCGTGTATCACAGGTGCAGGCTCAAAACTAACACTGGAAGTCACAAGCATATTGTTGGTTAAAGGATAGTTTTCCCACTATCATCTGTCTTCATTCTCCAGCTGCCCTCAAACAGAGGTTCCTAGCCTTTCTTTGTTCCTTTAGCTCCTGATGTGCTTTTTAAAAAAGCCCTCCCTTTTTTGTCTCTTAGGATTTGGGAGTTGAATGAGTTCTTATGGGGCTTTAGCCTTCCCAACCCCAGGCTAACAGATCTGGGTCATCCTGTGTATGCATTCTTGGGTATGTGGCCCTTTGCCTGTTTATATGTGCACCTTTAAAAATGTGAAGCCATTGAAGAGTCATTTATTCTGTGTGGCCAAGGAGATATCTTTCTTTTTTTAAAATTTTTTAAATGTTTTACTTATTTTTGAGAGAGAGAGAGAGAGGAGCCAGCCTGAGCAGAGGAGGGTCAGAGAGAGAGGGAGACACAGAATCCGAAGACAGGCTCTAGGCTCTGAGCTAGCTGTCAGCACAGAGCGCGACACGGGGCTCGAACCCACGAACCATGAGATCATGACCTGAGCTGAAGTTGGACGCTTAACCGACTGAGCCACTCAGGCGCCCCAAGGAGATATCTTTCTAATGTCTTTATAATTTAATGGCTCCATTACCTTTTGTCATCAGTACTGAACTGGGATCTGACTTTTATTCCTAAGCAGCCTTCTTTGGTTATTGCACTCCCTTCCTCTCTCTAGCTTGTGTTATTTTTTTTAAGTCATTTTAAATTTACACACTGTAGGGGTGCCTGGGTGAGCCTGTCAGTTAAGCATCTGACTTCAATTCAGGTCATGATCTCACAGTTGGTGAGTTCAAGCCCCAAATCGGGTTCTGCACTGACAGTGTGGGGTCTGCTTGGGATTTTCTCTCTCTCTCTCTCTGCCCCCCGCCTATTTTTTCTCTCTCTCTCAAAAAAATAAACTTAAAAAATAAATTTATATACTATAAAATTCACTCTTTTGGTGTACAATTCTATGAGTTTTGACAAATGAATATAGTCAGGTAACCACTACCACAGTTCCATCACCTCAAAAATTTGCCCAGGGCTGCCCCTTTAAAATTATTCTCAAACGTTACTCCTGATATCTGGCAATTGTTGATCTGTCCCTGTATTTTTGCTTAATTCAGAATATTATATAAATGGGCTCCTACAGTATGCAGGCTTGTGAGTCTGCCTTCTTTCACATCACGAACTGCATCAGAGATCCATCTATGTTGTTGCATGTTGTCAGCATTTCCTTCTTTTGTATGGATAAACCAAAGTTAGTTTAACCATTCACCCACAGGACGTTTGAGCTATTTCCAGCTTTTGGTAATTGTGAATTGAGATACTTTAAACATTTGTGTACAGCATTTTGTATGAACACAGGTTTTCCTTTCACTTGGGTAAATACTTTAAGTGGAACTGCAGAGTCACACAGCAAGTATATGTTTACCTTTATAAGAAACTACCAAAATATTTTCCAAAGTGGCAGTATCATTTTGTATTTTGCCCTGCAATGTGTGAGAGTCCCAATTTCTCTCCATCCTCACCAACACTTGATATTACCAGGTTTTTTTTTTAAGTTTAGACATCCTAATGGGTATATAATGGTAACTTGTGGTTTTCATTTGCATTTCTCTAATGACTAATGATGCTGAACATCTTTTCATGTACTTAATTTGCTACCCATATATCCTTTTCAGTGACATGACTGTTCGTGTCTTTTGCCCATGATCTAACTGGATTGTTTCCTTTTTCACTGTTGAGTTTTGAGAATTCTTTATATATTCTAGATACTAGTCCTTTGTCAGATATGTGGTTTGCAAATATTTTCTCCTAGTTTGTGATTTGTCTTATCTATTACAGTGTTTTTCACAGAACAAATGTTTTTAATTTTGACAAGTTAAATTTTGTGATTTTTTTCTTTTATGTATTGAGCTTTTGGTGTCATGTCTAAGACCTCTTTACCTAGTTCTAGATCCCAGAGATTTTTCTCCTATTTTTTTCTAAAAGTATTATAATTTTATTTTATTTTTAATGTTTATTTATTTTTGACAGTGAGAGAATATGAGCTGGGGAAGAGCAGAGAGAGAGGGAGACACAGAATCCGAGGCAGGGTCCAGGCTCTGAACTGTCAGCACAGAGCCTGACATGGGGCTCAAACCCACGAACCATGAGATCATGACCTGAGCTGAAGTCATATGCTTAATTGACCCAGGTGCCCCTATAATTTTATTTTTTACATTTAAGTCCATGATCCATTTTGAGTTAATTTTTGTATATGTTATGAGACTTAGGCAGAAGTTTAATTTTGTTTTGTTTCATTTGCCTATGGAAGTTTGATTGCTCCAGCACCATTTGTTCTAAAGTTTTGAACTTTTTAGTTCAATAGCTTTCCCTCATTGAATTGCTTTGCTGCCTTTGTCAAAAATCATTTTGACAGACATACTTGTATGGGTCAGTTTCTGGGCTCTCTATTCTGATCCACTGATCTATGTGTCTGTCCTTTCACCAATATCACACTGTCTTGATTCCTGTACTTCTAGCTTACTTTTCTTCTATTGCTACAGTCTCCCGATGGTGTTATACATTAAATATCCAGGATGGAGAAGCCACATGCTACTCACCGAGGGGAGGAAATTATCACAGCAGCCTGGGTACTCGTTGTGAGCTCTCCTGCGACTGGGGCTTTCGACTGATTGGACGCAGGTCGGTGCAATGTCTGCCAAGTCGCCGTTGGTCTGGAACTGCTTACTGCAGGCGTAAGTGGTGTGTGTGTGTGTGTACTGACATGTGCATGTGAGAGAGGCCAGCCAGCCAGTCAGTCACTTGAGGGTATATGCCCAGAGGTGTTACTATGCCCTCTGTCAAGTGCAAATTGAGAATTTTCTTCTTTCCTGCAAGACGTATCCACATCCTAATATTCTAGCTCATTTTCTCTTCCTGTGGTTTTTGCCCAAGCAATATGGGCATTTATGTAACAACCAGTCCTTCTGGCTCAGAGAGTCCAGGAATACATATACAATTTGGGCTGGGGGCCTAATGCAAACCTGGGCCTTTCTTTGGAGCTCTCAAGGATGTGTGTGGTCTCATACTTTTTGCCTGTCATGGTCAACTGCTGTATTTCCTGGCCTAAAGGCCTTAGAGAGCCTTAGCAGTGAAGGCACAAGACATCTGCTGTTCTTCATTTTCTTCTGAAAGCCAAGAAAAATCCCTAAAGCTAGAATGTGGAAATACTAATACACACATTGTAAATCATGTCCCTCGCAGCTCCCAAACCCCTACCTCTTATTGAAGCTCTACAGCCTATCCACTTTTAGTAGCTGAGCTTTGTTTGCCCATATGTCCATCGCTGAATGCATTTGTAGGACACCCATGGCGGGGGGGGGCGCTGAATTAGTCTCTTCAGGAGGTCACTCAATTCCTCAACTACACCCTAGCTGCTTATAAGACTAATGGGATAGAAACACAAATGTGTGTACATGAATGCCGTGTGAGTAGATACTCAGCAGTGAGCATTTAGAGTCAAATGGGATTGGTCAGGGAAGATACTGTGGAGGAAAGGGGAAGCTTGATAGCCACAAAGAAGGAAACCACCACACCCCTCTAGGTGATTTTAAGTAATTTGTTTTAGCACTTGGACGCCATCATTTCCAAAATGAATTTGAATTGGGCTTACAAAATTAAAATAATATGTCTGGGGTGCCTGGGTGGCTCAGTCGGTTAAGCATCCAGCTTCGGCTCAGGTCATTATCTCGCGATCTGTGAGTTCGGGCCCCACGTCGGGCTCTGTGCTGACAGCTCGGAGCCTGGAGACTACTTCAAATTCTGTGTCTTCCTCTCTCTCTCTCTTCACCTCCCCCATTTGCGCTCGCTCGCTCTCTCTCTCTCTCTCTCTCAAAAATAATCATTAAAAATTAAAAAAATAAAATAATATGTCTATAAGTGAACATAAAATCAGTTTAAAGAATGGAGAGATGCATATTTTCAGGTGTTTAGAGTGGGGTAACTACAATGTTTGAACACTGAATCTGGCTTTGTCCTTCCTTGTAAGAGAAAAAGGGGCAAACATCTTGGATAATTTTCACTGTCATATAATACTAAGAAAACAAATTCATCTGAAAATCAACACTTTTTTCTTGGCCCTGATTTCAAGGAAGTTATTTTTCTATAGGTCTTTAAATAAAGGATATTAGAAAACATAAAAGGCAATCATCTTCAAGTCTGGTTTGGCCAAGAAGCCAAATGAACAGAGCTTATATAGAATCTTTATTCAAAGCTCCAATAATTTAACATACGCAAGGCTAGAACTTAGCCAAAAGTATAACTTGCCTACTTCTCTCGAGTATCAGGTATCTCAAACCAGAATTTGGCAAGCTCACAATCAGGCTCACAATCAATTCATGGAAGCAGTCTCCACTTCTAACACATGTCTAAAGCCCATGGATTCCTCTTTAATCAAATACCACCAAGTCTGGACATCCAGGCACTGGTCTGACTTGTATTCTCACCCAAATATAAGACGAGACTGCTTCCACATGAAAGTGAGCCTCAGCTGAGGGGTGGGGTGGTTAATGCCAAAATTACACTCAGAAGGGAGCTTTGAATTTGCTAAAGGGCAAATAGGATTTGAGGAACAAGATCTGAAAGGAGCTGCTGAGGCCCTAAATGAGTTCAGAGGTTTATATGCATTGTCTCTTTTTTTTTTTTTAAGTTTTATTTATTTTTGAGAGAGAAAGAGACAGCGTGAGCAGGGGAGGGTCTGAGAGAGAGGGAGACACAGAATCCAAAGCAGGCTCCAGTCTCTGAGCTAGCTGTCCGCACAGAGCCGGACGCGGGGCTCAAATCCAGAACCACGAAATCATGACCTGAGCCGAAGCCAGACGCTCAACCAACTGAGCCACCCAGGTGCCCCTATGCATTGTCTCTTTTAACCTGTACAACAATCCTATGAAATATCCACATTTTACTGATGAAAACAGTGAGACTCAGAGAAAGGAGGTAATTTGCTCAGGTCACAGAGCTAGTTAAGAAGTGGAGCTGGGATCCAAACTTGAGTGTGATTCTAAAGTCCATGCACTTGGACAAGTAATTTAGTTCTTTTAGAACCTTCAAGAGCACTTCTATACTTCATAATATGAAAATAAAAAGGCAATTAGGCACAAGAAAGTAAGGACAGTTTGGGGTAGGGTTTTCTGTTGTTTTTTTCCTGCTGTCTCTGATATGGTTTTTCCTGTGGTAGATGCCCAGGCATCACCTCCAGATAGTCCTACAGGTCATTAAGCTTGCCACTTGGTTCTCTCTTAGAGATAAGATGCCACGCACTGCCACTCATCACTAGTGGCATTTACACCTGCACAAATGGGGTGCTTCTTGACTCCCGCTGTGACTACAGCTGTTCCAGTGGCTACCACCTGGAAGGTGACCGCAGCCGAATCTGCATGGAAGATGGACAATGGAGTGGAGGCGAGCCTGTATGTGTAGGTAAATGGTGGGTACTCCCAGTTGTCCTGCTGCAAAGAGCCACCCTGGCATTGCATCCACAAAGGAGGTAGAATTCTCATCACAGAAGGTATTCCTGCTCGCTACGAGGGTGGCACCCTGGGCACAGTCTTAACAAAGTGATCACTTCCTCCTGGAGCTGGGCTTCCTTCCCCAGTTTCATTGAGAATTTTGAACTGAGTGTGCATCTTTTATCTACCTAATAGTATAGTGCTGCTTCTATGGGTTCCCTCCAGGGAAGGTATGGGGACCATGAGTCAGCACTTGATTTCTGACCTTGACAGACATAGATCCCCCCAAGATCCGTTGTCCCCACTCACGTGAGAAAATAGCAGAGCCAGAGAAACTGACTTCCCGAGTATATTGGGACCCACCCTTGGTGAAGGATTCTGCTGATGGTACTATCACCAGGTGAGTAACGGATTCCCCTTATGCCTCCCAGCAGTTTCTCAGGATACTCACACTGAAGTGCACAGACTGATACCACAGTGATGATGTGCCCCAGACCCCAATTTTAAGAGTCTCTTTCCTCAGTGGCTCTCTTACTCTGTCCCATACAGGGTGACACTTCGGGGCCCTGAGCCTGGCTCTAACTTTCCCGAAGGAGAGCATGTGATTCGTTACACTGCTTATGATCAAGCCTATAACCGGGCCAGCTGCAAGTTCATTGTGAAAGTACAAGGTCAGAAAGAAGTCTTCCATTTCTATGTTCTTCATTATTCCTGCTCTACCCTGACGCTCTACATGCCCACCCAAACCCTCTACTCTCTAGGCCTGAAACAGATGCCTCTTTTATATTGAGAGAGGGAAAATTAAGTTCACTTAAACAGGGTCATTCAGGAAGCTGCATTACAGGTGTATACACATATCAGAAACCCCAACTCCCCAACAAGACTTTCTCACTCTCCTAAATCTAGATAACATTCATGAAGATACTCTGTATTTGTTTCTTTTCTTATCCTTTTAATTATCAAATCTAATCAGCCTTCTTTCTTGGTCTTCACCTCTGCTGAAGTTGGTGGTGTTGGCTGCCTGATTCTTCCTCTTTGTTTTGTGTTGTGTTGTGTTGTGTTGATTTGGTTTTTCCATTATAAAGATAATTCATGCTCATTGAATAGTTTGGAAATAAAGAAATATACAAAGGGAAAAATCCATTACCCCATCATCCAGAGGCAATCGTTGTTAATCTTTTGGTATTTTCCTTCCAGTTTTTCATCTACATATACTTTTAAAAAGTATATAGCTGAGATCATACTTATATCCAATCTTAGATCACACTTTTTCACTTTCATTACAACAGTAATTTTCTCATACTCTTTAAAACTTCTTTAGAAATATTTTGAATGACAACATAATAATCTAAGAATATATTTTGATTTGCTTAACACTCTACCACTGATGAATATTTAAGTCTTCTCCATTTTATTTTTGATACTAAAATTAATTTTTAAGGTAGTTACCTTTGCACAGGGTGTCCACAACGTCTGAAAACAAACATTTTTAACAGATTTATAGCCTTTTTCATGACAATATGTATACTCACCTGTACCTCCAGATTTTAAGAACATTTTTGTCTGCATTTCAGATTTAATTCCTTAAGAGGAAAATTCTGGCTCCACTCTTGGCCACTGGAAACACAAAGAAAGCATCAATTCTGATCATCTTAGGTCTCCTGATCTAGAAAACACAACATGGGCACCCTCTTAACACTTTTTTCCTAAAAGCGATACCATAGCCCCTAACTTGAAATTCTCCCTGACAGTGAGACGCTGCCCAACTCTCAAACCACCACAGCATGGCTACCTCACCTGCACCTCAGCAGGGGACAACTATGGTGCCACCTGTGAATACCACTGTGATGGAGGTTATGAACGTCAAGGAACCCCCTCCCGGGTCTGCCAGTCCAGCCGCCAGTGGTCAGGATCACCACCCATTTGTGCTCGTAAGTGAAAACAGGGGATGGGGAGAGTAGACATATTGGTCAGGGCTACTTTTCAATATCTTTCCTTATGTATGGCACAATGGTCCAATTGCAAGATGGATGATGTGGGAATGGGGGTTTCTTACATGTGTTTATTTTAAGGGCTAATGTTCCCCCATACAATACTCCTACCCCAAGAAGAAGAGTTCAAACTCTCCAAGTATTCTTTCAAGATTTCTCCCAAGGAAAGGCAGAAACAACCAAAAAAGGGTTAACCTGAAAGACTGAAACTCAAGGTGTTGTTACCTGCATTACAAGTAACGATAAGGCCATACTCTGACTGACCATCTGCTTTTTCCCTAGCTATGAAGATTAATGTCAATGTCAACTCAGCTGCTGGCCTTCTGGATCAGTTCTTTGAGAAACGGCGGCTCCTCATCATCTCAGCTCCTGACCCCTCCAACCGATATTATAAAATGCAGATCTCTATGCTGCAGGTGAGACCCACCCACTAATGAGGGCTTAGCTCTTATACAGACTCCCAAACCCCACCCCATTATTCCCTTACCTCTTTCAAATCAAAGAGTTGCTCTTTCTGCAGCACAAACCCCACTTCCTCAAACTTTTTGTGGGGAACATTTGATCCATTTTACTGTAGACAAATTTAGCACATTTTAAAAAGTGCTATGTTTTTACTGAAAAGGCAGCGAAGGCACTGGAATGGTGGGTGTGATTTGCAGGGGGCATGGTGAAAGATGGCAAGGGAGCATGACAAAGCACTCTGGAGAGACTGGTAAGACAGGTGTGAGCAAATGTAAATGTTGGGAATTAATTATGTTTATGTTTTCAAAGAATAATAATACTAACACTTATATGGTAAGTGCTATTTAAATACTAGGTATATAAGCGCATGCTTTACACCTATTCATTTAATTCTCACAACAAACTTCATAAGGTAAGTACAATTACTATCTAAATTTCATTGGTGAGGAAACTGAGGCATAGAGAGGTTAAGGGATTTGCCCAAGATTACTAGATAGTAAGTAGGCATGCTGGGATTGAACCAAGGCAGTCTAACTCCAGGATCTGCACTCTTCACCACTATAGTAGCGGAAGAGAAGGAAAAGTGTTGTGATATTTCAAAGTAATATGAGGGAGTTGCATGACAATTTTTTTGACAATTTTTAAGATACTAAGAGTTACCTAGCCAAAACCACTTGTGGAGCAGGGGGAGTCAATAAGACACAATAGATATACCCATTGAGTCTTATAAAAAGATTCTTGAAGAGAATGCAGGGTGTATTGACAGGACTAAGAGAAATGGCTCTGAGGAGCTACAAGGGACTGGATACCCAGGTAAGAGAAAATGCTATTTAGGGGGATTTGTAAAGGTTAAATCTTAGAAGTTGCTAAGTCAATATTCAGAGGTCCATGATGGCAGCAGCTTTATCAAAATGATGGCCTTGGGTGTCTAGACCAAAAAGGACCTAGTTCCTTCAGCAATCCAAAGAAAATGGGGGCAGACAAAGGCAAAACCTCGGCTTGAACAGAAAGCAAAAACAGGAACAGGAACCAGCAAGTAAGGACAGTGATTCTGAGGGTCAAGACTAGAGGAGTAGCCCACAGATTAAATAAGGGGTCAGGCACCAGGGAGTGTTCAATGTTGCTTTAAACTTCGCTCTCCGTAACTGGCTAAGAGGCGACCCTGCAGGACAAAGTAGGACGAAGAGGCAGGATATGGTTACAGGGTGTCCTGCAGTGTGAAGAAGTCAACAAAGGGCAATGAAAAGAGCACTGGCACTACTTTGGAGAAATCTCGGAGACTGAGGGAAAGGCCATGGCCATGTTGCCTAGTGGTAAGGAGCATACACCTGGGCAGGCAGCATCAGCCCTCAGTTTGGCTCAGCATCTCATTGTCATGCAAATTTGGGCAAGTTACTGTCTCCTCTACAGGATAAGAATGATACCACTTACCTTGTTAGGGGTGTTGTAAGGACTGGTTTATTCCTGCAAAGCATTAGGTATGTGTGTTCTATAAATGATAGTCATTATAATCATATCACCATAGCCATGTGTTAAGAACCTATGTAGTTTAAAGCCAATGTAATACTAACCAAGGAGAGATTATATTCCTGCAATTTATCAGTTACATTTCATTTTTCTACCCCACGTGGTGTGACAGGTTTGGTACACTTCATTAGAATAAAAGAAACACTATTAGGGCAAATCCTTCAGGAATGACAGAGGAAAGAGGTTGTCAAACCCTATAGTATGATGGTTGGGGGAGAAGCCCCTCCTTTCCCACACTGCCTCAACATGGTCCCAGGAGGAAAGTAGCCTTAGGTTTGAGTCTGAGAGCCTATTTCATAAAACCTTCTCTTCCCTCCCAGCAATCCACCTGTGGACTGGACCTGCGCCATGTGACCATCATTGAACTGGTGGGACAGACACCTCAGGAGGTGGGGCGCATCCGGGAGCAACAGCTGTCAGCCAACATAATCGAGGAGCTCAGGTCCAGTCTGAGACGCCACAGGGAAGGGGTTGGCAACAACCCTAGGCAGTACACTGGCAACAAGAGGGTTGGGGGAATATCAGCAGATACTACTATCTTGAGGCATGTTTTGTGTTTGAACACTTGGGATACATTAGGTAAAACTAGAGAGTGGTAGAAATTCAAGATCAAATGGGTGGAGGGAGAACATAAAAAGGCAGATGGCCAGGCTCCACCCCAAACTACCTCAGGACTATGCTTTTATTAGGTACCTCAGGTGACTCTGAAGCACAGCCAGGACTGAGATACAGACTCAAATATGACTCAGAGAAACCTCTGATTCTGTAGCCTCATGTCCTCATCTGTCTTCAGTCTCCAAAGGAACAAAAGGCATCTGTAGGCACTAAAATCTGAATCATACCCCTCTGCCCCTGGGCAAAGAGGGGGTGGCAGGTGGTAGAAGTTGACTTTTCTCATTATCTATCCATTACCACCCCTTCAATGCCTCCACATACACTCAGTGCCAATAAAGCCCATCATTGCTCTCTGTTCTATAGACAATACCTGCCTCTAGAGCTCAGTCTCAGTGAAGACAGAAAGATTCAGTCCCAGGTACAGGAGAGACTGGGAAACACACAGAAGAAAGAGACTGCTAACTTGCAGGTACAGATAGATGAGTTGACCAGATGATATTAATCAACCTCAGGGCCGCCATATATGCTTGTGCACGTTATGCCCAGCCCAACTCTAGAAAACACTAGTCACATCATAGTGCATATGACTTGTGCTCCCTGGAGTTATTCTGTGCAGCCTGCATACCTATATGTGATAACTCCACTTAATGGAGCTTATGAGGGAAGCCTAGCCTGCTATCACTAAAGTTGCTCCATGTGAGGTGAGGAAGAGATGGCTTAGCAGAGTTAGATGCATAGGGACAGCAAGACTAGGGTCCGGGCAGAGAAAAACAAAGGGGCTTGAGATAGGTAGTAGAGGGGATGGGGACAGGAGGGAAGAAATTAGTCCATAGGTAGAGCTGTGAAAGGTCAGAGGGTAGTAGAGCCTGGTGGAATGAAGCCCAGACAAGGTCTCACACCTCCTGGGATCCTCTCTCTAGGCAATTTCAGCGCCTCACTCCCTCCTACTTCAACATGGTGTTGATTGACAAGCAGGGAATTGACCGGGAACGCTACATGGAACCTGTCACCCCCGAGGAAATCTTCACATTCATTGATGACTACCTACTGAACAACCAGGAGCTGACCCAGCGCCGGGAGCAAAGGGACATATGCGAGTGAACTTGAGCCAGGGCATAATTGAGGTCAAGGGGAAGAAAGCTCCCCTAGTCAACTGAAACATGGGCCCTAATAAAAGGAGGAAATGGTTTCCCACAGTTCTAAGGACAGGACTCTGAGGTGGGTGCGATTCACCAATCTTGGGACATTCCCAAGTCCCCTTTTTAGGGCTGTGTAATAGTTTCCCCAAGCAAGTTTCTGCTTTCAGTAGCACTTGAGGAGCATAAGAAGCTAGGCAGGGACTGATGATAGGTACTGGATAATGGGCTTGGGGTGAAAGTCTTCTTTCCCTAATCTGGGCCTCTGTGCAGTTCTCCAAAGTCTTCCATATAAGTAAATTCTGAATTCATTCACTAACTGGCTGTGTTTTAAATGGTTCCTCTACCCTGAGGTGACAGCAGAGGGGAGCACCATCACAACAACCAGGAAACTTAAGCAAATGTAGCTGGATTTTCTTTACAGGCTAACTGTATCGTTGGAGGTGGTGGGAGCTTCAAAACATTCTCGAATTTGTCATTTCCTCTTTTAGGGCTTGGGTTACAAATGTTACGTTAAACATTGCTTCATCTAAGAGTAAGGAAAATGCTGCAATGGGAGGCAGCTTGGGAAGAAAAATCAGGCCAGAGCAGAATCTCTTGTCCTGGCCGTTCCAGCTGGCTCATGGGCAACAATCTCTTCTTACTGAGCCTCCAGTTTCATAGCAAAAGGTACCAATGCTTTCTCTTCTTCAGGGAAGCCCCCAGCTCATGATCTAGGGAACCTCGAAACCACCACTCCAAGCCTCTGTAAAACTAAATACTGGAGAACGAAAAAAGACAGATTCAGCCATATATATTAACTTACTCAGCTAATCACTTTTAAGAGATGAATACAGGGGCACCTGGGTGGGTCAGTCGGTCAAGCATCTGACTCTTGATTTTGGCTCAGGTCATGATCTCATGGCTTCATGGGTTTGAGCCCTGCATCAGGCTCTGTGCTGGCAGTACGGGGCCTGCTTAGGATTCTCTCTCTCTCCATCTCTCTCTGCCCCTCCCCAACTTACCCTGACCTCTGTCTCTCTCAAAATAAATAAAGTTAAAAAAAAAAGAGAGATGAGCACAGAGCAGACAGGAGCTACTGTGGCACAAAGTCAAGCCTTAAGAGCCAGACCTGAAAGTAAATTTGAGGCTGGGCTCTTGTGAAATGGAGCAACACTCTATGGTGCATCAGTGTTTGAAAGAAAGGTGTTCTTCCTATGTTGCTGAGAACTTTCTTTTCTATACTCATAGAACCTGATGTCATGGTTAAGTCTCAGCAGCCTTTCTCCTTCAGCTTTGTCTAGGGGGGTCACCATAGGAAATTAGAGAAGAAGGCTGAATGGAGAGGCAGAGCTAATGCTTGAGCACTTACTATGTGCCAGGTGCCATTCCAAACCATCTATCAATTGACTGAAATCTTTACAAGAACCTTATAAGGCAGGTCTCATTTCACAGATGAGAGAATTGAAGCACAGAGAGGTTAGGCAACTTGCCTAACATCAGACAGCCAGTAAGTGCCAGAGTTGGAATTTAAACACCAGCAGTCTGGCTCAAGAGTCACTATTCTTAAATATTATGCCATACTGCCTCTACTTTTCTACTTTTCATTTAAAGACAGCTGACTGCTCCAAGCAAAGACAAAGGTTCCACTTTCTATATACAATCCTACTCAGACACAAGACTCCGGAATGAGCTCAGGAGGAAAAAGAGAAATGGAAGGCTTTCAACCCAACGAAGAGGAATGGGACATAAATCAGAACATATGAAGGTAGTAGTGAGTCAGAGAGAACCTGTTTTCACTGCGGGCTCAGTGGAAATCTCATTTTTTTAAATGAAAAATAAAAAGTTAGGCAGTTGCTGAGTGGAACAGGACATGGAGTAAATGACCAAACTTGGAGCGAAAAACACCCTTCTTCCTCTTCCCTCCAAGGAAATACAGGAGCTTGAATGTCAAAAGACAAGTTATGGGCAGTAGAAGAAATCCAATGAACTAATGTGGGAAATCTCCGGTCAGACAGGTCTGTGGTTCCAAAGGCAAAGATTGCACATTAATCAAAATAAATGCCCTTCCTTGTGTTTATCACTTACACCTCAAGTGGCAAGCCAGGGCATGCTAGCAGGTCAAAGGCCCAAATGATAACATGAAGAGGCCCACTGCCTCTTGAACCAAGTTTCTCCCTGGGCCTTACTTTTGCATTGAAATGATCCTCTTGTTTAAAAAAACTGAGAAGCTTTTGTTTTGCTTCATTTTATTGAATAGTCAGGCAAGTCAATCTTGCTTTCTTTATGTAAAGTTTTACCATAACCTCTTTTGCATTATGATGCAAGAAATTCCAGCTATTAAAGGAATGGAAGCAGGCAGCAGCAGAATCAGGTTCACAGCCAGACAAGGGGCTAGCCTTACACCCAGCCTTATACACATCTGTTTCTGTTTTCCTCTCTCTGCCTTCCATCTCCTCCAAGATCTCTCTCTCTCTCTCTCTCTCTCTCTCTCTCTCTCTCTGTTTCTCTCACACATACACAGCTATTAAGTCAGTCAGCTGGTTAGATAACATCCAAAGCATTCTGGTTTTCCTACTTTGCAAACTAAACTGATTTCTTTGAGATATTTT
>CM053579.1:40836595-40865945 GCA_028646485.1 Cryptoprocta ferox | reverse complement strand
AGGAGGAAAAAGAGTTAGGGAGAGGGAGGGAGAAAAAACACGAGAGACTCTTGAATCCTGAAAACAAACTGAGGGGGGAAGGGGAAGGGGAAAAGGTAAAGCGGGGTGATGGTCTTGGTGGAGGTCACTTGTGGGGAAGAGCACTGGGTGTTATATGGAAACTAACCTGACAATAAACTATAAAGTTAAAAAAAAAAATCAAAAAAAAAATAAATTAAAAAAAAAAAAAAAGGACTCATTCATTCCTCTGAGCCTTTGCCCATAACGCATGTAACATCCTCGCAGGAAGCAGCATGGTATAGCCAGACCTTGATTCAAATCGTAACTCTGTTTCATAAGAGTGGGCTTGACTTTCCTAATCTGTAAAAAGGGAAATTTTCCTACTTCATAAGGTGCTTGGATAAATTAAGGAATAATATACAATGTGCCTGGCATAAAGCTTTTTACACAAAAGGCATTTGATATATATTAATGCCTTTTTGCACAAGAGGTCAAGAGTCACTTGGGCTCTACCTTGAAACCCAGGTTTCTCAACCCAGGGCCTTATTCCTGAGGTGGGTGTACTTACTATATGTGTTAATCATTTCTCAAGACTAAGTAATGGTATGAGAAGCAAAGGGGGAAAAAGAGGCCCTACCTCCTAGAGATACTGAAGGATCCAGAAAGAAACACAGCAGAGAACATCTTCCTTCCCCTGTGCACATGTCTCTCCTTCCTTGTGGTAGGGGACTACAGAGCTAAAGGAAGAGTTCTCTTGGTATTTGAGAGAGGAAAAAAAAAGTGGTATGGCTTTTAAAAAAATGGATTCTCCATTCTCTCCGTAGATACCAAACACAAAATCAATGGATCAGAGCTCAGCAGGGGTATCAGGCAGCAATGTAGAGAACAGGAAATTTTCTTTGAATCCACACAAAATGGTTAAGGAAGGGCATTTGTCACTTTGGTTCTTCTCCTTCAAGCCACTGAGCATCAACAACAGTAAGTGAGGACATCAGAGAGAAAAGCATCTATAGAACTAACAAATGCAAACACTTAACAGGTGAAAAAGCTTTATTGAAGCACACATACATTTCAGGGCGTAGAGAACAAAGGAGCAAGTTACAGCCCAGGATCCCAAATGATGCTTTCCATTACAATATTAATCCATACCAAACAAACCTTTTAAAAACACTCCTCCATTCAGTTCACATGTACAATAGAAACCACTGCAGCTGCCCCCAGTTCAGTGGCCTTATAAGAGAGTCAACTAGCAGACTCTACCAAAAGGGATTTCTTCTCTGATATAGACGCCTTTCACAAACAACTCGGTGTAGATACTGTTGCAAGAATAACAAGGTCAGTTTGGTACAGGGAGTTTCAGAAAATGAACCTTAGATCACCAGACCCTTCTTAGAAAGGTCTCAGCACACCACACCCATGTTACATCTAGGTCAAATATAGGACACAATAGGAAAAATATAAAGTGAAACCACTTCAAGAAGGAAGTCAGAATAACTGGGAGATTCTCTGAACGCATTCTCTTGGAGCCCTAACAGTGCTCAGTCTGAAGAAACACTGGGCCAGTTCAGACAGTACTTGGCTATTCCGGCTGGTGTAATGGAATGTTGACCATGTTCTGTGTGGTACCACACCAAAGACACAAATGCTAAGAAAGATGTGGTATATGAGGGTGACCATCTCTTGTCTTTTATTAGATAAATGGGGAGCTCTCAGACAACAGCTTTATCTGTATAATATGCAAGGATCCAGCATGGGCTGGGAGACATTTCACTCTCAGTCACTCTGGTCCTATGAGACCACTGAAAAGCCATTGCAGGCATGTCCATGACTCAGTCAAAAGGCCACTATCTAATTAAAGTGTTTTTCTAAAGTAGTTCCATTATAAGGGTCCCCTAAAGCTGTAGGGAAGGTGTATGGAGCTCCAAGGAACTTAGGAATTTTCTTAGCATTTCAATGAAAACCATTAGACCAAAGCAATATGGAAATTGCTTAAACACAAGAAGAGTTAAAATCCAAGTTCCAGAAACTTATCAAGGTAAAAATAGAGTTCAAAACATAAATTGGAAAGGAAAGGGCAGACCTATTTACTTCTCTCCCACCTTCTTCTGTCTTTAGTAACCCAATCCTGCTTCCCAGAGCCTTGGCCTTGGACCTATACAAATGCCAAAAGTAGCCAGGGCTTCCTGGGGAAGTAGGAAAAGAATTGCAAGACAGGAGATAAAAACTTGTTTTAAAAGATTTTTAAGTTAATTGAACATCATAAAGATAAAAGAATGGACTCTGGAAATATACTAGATTATGAACAAACTAAAACATTTCCAACAGACCCGTATTCATGAGCCTGCTTTAAAAAGAGGAACAAATCTTCATCATTCTAGCATAATGAGATTTGTAGAAATACGTGTTTATACACACACATACATAACACACATGCACGTGCGTGCACACACACACACACACACACACACTAGATATAAATCTTTGCTCTTGGTTTCTTCACTTCCTCTGACTTGCCCTGGACAGGGCTGGACCTGCAGAGAAGGACAGGGACTCATAATGAGCCCAGCTTCTGCTTGGCCATCGAGGAACGGAGCTGTAGAGTCCCTTCTGCCCAAGACCCTGGGTACTGTCGCATCTTCTGCCACAGGCTCACTTCTTCCCCAGTCGAGTCCATCCAGTCCACCACTTCCCCATTACTGATCCCTGAGGAGAAACACCAAAGGAAGCTGAACAGGGAACCCACTCCACAGCCCACCGGAAAAGATGGGTTATACAGCAAGGGTAGCCATCCCATAAAAGACAGTATGCTACGAAGATGCGCTGATGGGATGACAGTCTGCAAACCACTCCCTATTGACCCTGCAAAGCTATTTCTGTGCTCCTGAGACTCTATCAGGAGACTTCAGGTTGATGAAATGGGACTCCAAACAGCACACAGTAGCCTCAGACCTCTTATTCTGGGGCCATTACAGAGCTCTCGTGTCTGACACCTCATGCCAGAGCTACTGCCCTTCTGTTATTGCCAACTTAACTGAAAATTGAAGAAGAAGAAGAAAGAAGAAAGAAGAAAGAAGAAAGAAGAAAGAAGAAGAAGAAGAAGAAAAGAAGAAGAAGAAGAAGAAGAAGAAGAAGAAGAAGAAGAAAGAAAAAAAAGGAAGCAGCAGCATCAGCTGAACATCTTTTTTTCTAGCTGTAGAGTCCAGGCCTGGATTTCAGATTGTATGTCCTAATCTCTTGTACATTCATTCTTTCAACAAACATTTACTCAGTGCCTACTATGTACCAGGCACTCTTCTGGGCTCTGGAGATACAGTGGTGAACAAAAAAGTTCTGCCTTGTAGGCAGCTTACATTTGGACAGGGAAAGCAGGAAATATACAAGTAAGTCAAGAGTACTTCAGATAGTTGTGAAGTAAATAAACAGGGTGATCTGTAGTGCCTAGATCAGGGCCTCATTTAGATGGAGTGGCCTGAGGGCCTGTCCAAGGAGACATTTGGAAGATGGGAAGGAGCCTTCCTATAGAGACTCCCTATAGAGGTTAACTATAATTGCAAAGGTTATGATGTTGGAATAAGCTAGGTATATTTGGAGAGTGGAAAGAATCATTGTGCTTGAAGCATAGCTGAATAAGAGAGTGATATAGGCTGGATCATAAATGAACAAAGGGTCCAGAATCTATAGAGGCCCATCAGAATGGCAAGAACTTTGGACTGTCTTCTAAAGTACAGTAGTAAGCCACTGAAGGGTTTTAAGCAGGGGACTGATATGACCTGGCTTACATTTGTAAAAACATCATTCTAGACACTTTGTGTTAAGTGCTTTGTATGACTTATTAATACACAAGCAGTATTAAAGGCTGCAGGCATGTAGAGACTGTAGAAAGGAAAAAGAGGATTCAAGACTAAGCCTTGAAAAGCACCAATATTTAGAGTTGGTAGAGAATAGGAAACCCACAAAGAAAAGTGTAGTTATCAGTAGAAGCTAAGTAGTTCAAAAAAAGGGGAATGATCAAGGTGCCTGGTTGGCTCAGTCAGTTAAGCGTCCGACTTCAGCTCAGGTCATGATCTCACAGATCACGGGTTCGAGCCCTGTGTCAGGCTCTGTGCTGACAGTTCAGAGCCCAGAGCCTGATTCAGATTCTGTGTCTCCCTCTCTTCTTCTGCCCCTCCCCTGCTCACACTCTTTCTCTCATTTAAAAATAAACATTAAAAAATTTTAAAAAAGGGGGAGTGATCAGCTATGCTAAATAGTACAAAAATTCTAGTAAGATGAAAACAAAATTTTGTCATGAGCAATTGCTCAGTGGAGTGGTAAGACAAGCCAGATCACAGTGGATTGAGGACTAAAAGAGATGTGAGGAAGTAGAGACAATTTAAGAAATTAGAAGTGGGGTGTAGGGTTAAGAAAAGGTTTATTTCTGTTTCTTAATATTGGAAATACCAGAGCTTATCTGTTTTCACCTTCAGGAGGGAGGCAGAAAGAATGAAAGTGATCAGACAGGAGTAAGAAGAGATCCCAGAAGTGAGGTTAGGAAGGTGAGGGTGTGATCTGAAACACTTGGAAAGAGCTTGGCTAGAAAGGACCCTTCTTTCATTATAACAGGGTGGAAGATGGAAATTATAAGTACAGATACAGGTAGGTTTTTAGATTTTTTGGGTGGTAAGATGATGGCATTCTTGGTAATCATGGTCACATTTATCTGTACACACAACAGTGCATGAGCTCAGCCTTCCCCTAGGTCTGCACATAGTAGGCACTCAGTAAATATTGGCCAAATGTTAACTGAAAGGAAAGACGATAACTCTTGCTATAGAGGAGCTTTGAAGGAAAGGGGTTGGGTATAGTAGGAGTGAAATATACAAGGGTATAGTAGGAGTGAAATATACAAGAAGCCTTTAAAATAGTCAGGATGGGGGAGAGGCTCTCACCAGTGCCAACACCTAGCCTGACCCCTCCCAGGAAGTCATTGCTGGCCAGGGGCTCCCGGTCCCACACAGTCAGTTCCAGGCACATGTGCTGTAGATCTTCCAGCCTCACACCATTGTAGACAAATGTATGGTTGTAGTGGGGATTCAGGGTCTTCTTCATCACAGGAGTTTTACGCTTACTGGCCTTGTTCCTCATGGGAAGGAGGTATCTGGCAGAGGGTGGGAAGTAATCAACAACCTACTCAAAGTTGGCAAGTATCTATCTATCTAGATTCCCCTTTCCCTAGCTAGCCCAGGAAGGTAACTCAACATTCAGATCCGAGTACACACACTTCCTCCTTTGAATATGCTGAAACAGAGTTCCCACTACTTCCACTAGACCATTAACCTGATTCAATTCCTTTAACCTGGAGAGAAAATTAATATAATGTTATTAGTAAACTGTTATCTACACTCTACCAGACATGGGTGCTAAATATTGGATCCCATTTCTTTCTTTCTTATTTATTTATTTTTTTAATTCTTTAATTTAAATTCAAGTTAGTTAACATACAGTGTAGCATTGGCTTCAGGAGTAGAACTCAGGGATTCATCACTTACATATAACACCTAGTGCTCATGGTTCCATTTCTATTGGATGAGGTGCTCTTTAAATAAAACCAATAGTAATAACCATAGGCCTAGCCAAACATGATTTGCCAGAGACCTTAAAAGTCAGTGGGGTGATCTATAATTTGGGGAAAGCTGGCACTGTTGAAATATTGTGGGGAACAAAGTCCTGAGTGCCTAAATCTTAACAGTCAGGTGACACAGATTTTTATTCAGGATTAATTAAAAGCATAAATATATAACAGAGGGAAATTCCAGCCTATTTGTTTACCACCCTCCTCTTTGGAAATCCACACTAAGTCAGTCCAAATGAGCTCAGAGCAGTACAAAGGTGGTTGTGGAGGCTTTGCTGTTACCTATTTTCAGGAACAAAGTTGGTTGCTGGAGGTGATAGGATATACAAGGATAATACCCACAGAGAAAGGTTAAATTGGGTTCCTCTCTTAGCTCTCTTGTCCTGGAACTGGTTAGTTTGGTGCTGGTCCAGGGACTCACCCCTTGACAAAGCTGTCTGAAGTCCCTCCTGATTTGGCAGCCATCAGGTTCTTGGCTTCTTTGATCCATACCTGGAGCTCTCCCCCTTCCCCACCTTTACCTGTAAGGGATGTCAGTCATAGCAAGTGAGTCCCTACACCTTCAGATTTGTCTTTATCTTTATCTACATAGCACCTTCCATCCCTTGCCCCTAAAAGCAGCAAGCTCCATGACAATTGGACCACACCTGACTTGTAGTCTCAGGACCTAACACAGTGCCTGACAGTAAGCAACAGGTGCTCAATTAATAAGGACATTAGCGACAAATGCTTTTAGAAAACTGGCTATGTGCCAGACTCTACATTAAGCATTTAATTCTCAAAGCAACTGTATAAGACATGTACTATTATTCCTGTTTTATAGATGAGAAAATGGGAGCTTAGAGAAATAAAGCTGCCTGCTATTTGTTGAATGATTTTTAAAAAGGGAATTCCTCTACCTGTGTTCTTGATCCCATGCCCACTTCACAGGACTCATCAGGCATCATCAATTTCAACCCCCACTTTCCACTTTTAATATCTTTCTCTACCAGTCCTATCCCCTTAGTCTAAATATATGCTAATCTCACCTCTTCTTCTTCTTTTAAAAATTCTTTTAAAAGAAAATCTCCCTTTACCCTTATCACCTTCTCAAACTATCCTCCATGTCTCTCCTTTCTTTCACCATCAAGGATTCTGAAAGAAGGAGTCCATGTTCACTACTTCTACTTCTTTGCTTCATTCACTCAGGCTAGTTTCTGGTGAAATCTGGCTTCTGTTTCCACTTATCCACTGAAAACACAACCTAATGCCAATGTGCCATGTCTTCTCAATCCTTATCGGCCTGATATCCCAGAAGTATTTCAATACTTTTGACGACCTCCACTCTTTTCCTTTTCAAGATATTTCCTAAGAACCCTCTACCTCACCGGATTTTCTTCCTCTCTTCATCTTTAAAATGTTGTCCTTGCTTCTCTTCTCTAGTCTCTGCATGCCCTTCTTGAGGATCTCGTTGATTCCCCAAATTCTATAAATTAGACCTTGCTACAGGTATCTTTCTAAGAACTTTGGCTTCCCATTGCACCAATGGATCGAATTCAACTCCTTAACATTATGTTCAAAGCCCTTTTTAGTCAGGCACCAGCCTCATCAACAATTACAGCCCCACTCCCACATATACAAACCGTAACTCCAGTGCCACTGAAATAAGGAGTTCACTACCTCACCACTTACACACAGCCCCACATTTACTGTGCCTTTTTATAACCTTTGCTCATGCTATCTTTTCTGGAACTGCTCTTCTCACCCTATCCTCTTCCTTTTCTTCCTGGTAAAATCTTAAGTCCAGTTTCATCATTACTTCCTCTTTGAAGCTCTCCCACATGTAACCAGAGAGAATTCAGCATTCCTGTTATCTGTGGTCTTTTAGCATCTGATTGTCTTTCTTGCTAAACTAAGCTCTTCAAGGGAGGGCAAATATGTCTTATTCATCTACATATCCACAGTCACTAGCACAGTGTTGATCCATTCTTCCTCAATGTTGACCTTCCTGTCCCTCATACTTCACTACCCCTTGCAACCAACCTTTCTCACCCCCAAAGTTTCTGTTCTATTCTGCCTTCTTAATAGCTTGCCACAGCTGGACCAAGTTCAAGTCAGTTTAATGGCCTAAAAAATGAGTGCCAAGCCTAAGATATTTCCTTCTGGCTGAAAACAATGCAGAAAAGGCTTACGTAGTAAAGAAATCTTCCCTAGAAGATGATCCAGGGAGCCTCTCAATCTGGTCTCTCCAGAAGTGCTAGCCACCAACTACACTATCTCAGACACCCTGTACAGAACACCAAGGGCTAAATCCAGCACCCCCACCTCCCCAAACTCACTCTTTCTCCAGTCACCTCCAACAGGGAGTTTGGAGGCTGGGATGTATTTCAATGAAACCACCAACTCGCCTTTGTGTGATGGCAAGCCAGTCGGGGACTCAGCACTGATCTGAAACACAGGGAAACCCGACAGGTCAAGCTGGGCTTCTCAGGAGTTGTTGGACCTCTCACTGAGGAGATTCTAAAATTAATCCCAAGGACAGCTTCATGATGTAAGAGAATCCACCTTGTGAATAAAATCCAGGGTCCCGAGGCCATGGCAGCCACAGGTTTCCAAGTCAGTTCCTTCAGAAGGAGCTGTGGAAGAACCAACAAAGTCTTCTGCAATTCCCACTATTTTGCTACTTTGTGGATACAGTTACTAGATTCCAAATACCGTCAAAGGTCTTCCAGCAAAGTTACCACACAAACTCACAGGGACTGACACCATGATGAAGAGTCTTGCTATCAACATTGTTAGTAAAAGCCAAAAAGTGGGAACAACCAAAATGGTGATCAACATAGGAAAAGTTAAATGAGTGATTTTAATGCCACATATGGCATATGGATTATGGCATGCAATCATCAAAAAGAATGCAGGGAATCCATATATGCTGACTTGGAAAGATAGCCAAGAAATGCAAATGCAGAAAAAGTATCCCACTTTTATTAAAATATATTCCTGTTTACACATGTGAATATGTATGTATATAAATAATGATTATTATCACTTATATAGTAGTTACTATGTGCCAGGCACTGTTATATGTACTTTAAGTATATCATTTTGTATAATCCTCAAGATAGTCCCTATGTACTATTATCCCCATTTTACAGATTGTGAAACAGAGAGGTTAAGTAACTTGCCCAAGGTCACACAGTTAGCAACTTGCAGAGGCAGGATTCAAATTCACACAGATTGGCTCCAGAATCCATGCTTTTAACCACTATACTACACTGCACAGAAAAACCCAGAAGGATACATACAAACTTAACACTTGTTTATTCTACAGAGAGGAGTGGATTGGGGAAAGGAAAGAGGGCTTTCATGTTTTACTGTGTGTATATATACAGTGTCTTTTTAAAGAGAAAGGTATGTATCATTTGTATGATTTTCAAAGATAAAGCATATTTTTTCTAAAGAGAGCTTGCAAAGATTTGAGGGCTAGGTGGAGGGAGCTCTATTGCAAAGATCTGAATATGCCACAATTTATAATTTTATATTTATTTATGTTACTTTTGATTGATTGGTGTCTCTTACCACTAGAACCTAAATGCCAGGAGGACAGGGATCACCCTATTTTTGCTCAGCCTAGTATGCCTGACACTTAGTAAAGTACCTGGCACACAGTAGATGCCCAGAAATATTTACTGAATGAATGTAAGAGTGAGTGAATGAATGAATGAATGAATGACTGGAATGAGCAAGTGGCCTATTATCTTTGGCTGTTGGTAACAGAATTGCTTCCTTCTATTGGCTCTCTCAGCATGGTTCTGTTCTTTATGCTTTAGTATTCAGAACGTGAACTGGACTAGATGTACCCTGTCACCTGCCTGTGTTCACTGGGGCTCCACTAACCTAGGTCCTCAGCATGGAGTATACCAATGCCAGGAAGGCATAATTCCCACTGGTTTGGAAAAATGTACCACATACCCAGAATGTACAGTTTAGTGTATGGGAGAGATACAAAAGAATAGGGAGGTGGAAGCCAGGAAGAGAAAACCGAATAGGAACAAATGGATTGCTAGTAGACACACACATGCACACGCATACATGCAAAGATAGATCAGAGACAATAAATGTAAAATGTTTTAAGTTAAAATAGATATGTAATACTGGAGTGGTCTTTTTGTTGTTTATAAATGTCTACACAATTTAGTAATTCCTAGATCGTGAACTTAAGTAGACTCTTAAAAACTGGAGTTTAGCCTTAGCTAAAATTGGTGTATTTTTTCAGTGGCATATTTCCATTCAAGAGCAAATGCCTCCATTTTAATGCAGTTTTTTTTCTTTTGATGTAAGACACTTTTATTGGCAGTGCTTCATAATGGTTTATAGTGGCATTTCCAATATAATTATTATCAACTGTAGGCCCCTGAGAGAATGAAGTGTGTGCCAAATGCTTAAGAAATTCTAAATTTCTAATAATGTGGATAGTTTGGTGATCATTGCTTTCCTGTTTTTATTAGTAAAGGAGCAGATTTAATGTTGTTAATATTTTCTACGGAGGGCAGGAGCTAACGAAATAGTGTATATATGTTTACTTTGACTCAGCAATTCCACCACCAGAAATTTCTTCTACAGTTACATTCACATAAGATGGCCAAGATATATTACAGTATAGTTTTAACAATAAAGGAAGCAAACAATTTATAATACAGGTACATGAAAGAATACTATATAGCAATGAAAATGAGATAGATATGTAAGTGATGGCATAGAAAGAGGCCCATGATAAATAATAAATTGTTAAACAAAAACACTCAAAACACATGTACACAATGAGGTTCATATAAGCCTATTTGTATAAAAAGGAATAAAATATAAACCCCTACGTGTATATCTGTGCTGCTTAATCCAAAATCTCTATGAAGATATCCAAGTAGTTCATAACAGTGGTTATTTCCAGGGAATGAAATGTACTTTTCTTTTTATACACTTCTATGTTGTTTTAATTTTTAACCATGTACACAAAAATCCTTTTATTCTTAATTTTATTAATAACCAACATATGCAGACATGGTAAAAAGCTCAAATATTATGGAAGGGCATACAGAAAAAACTAAATTGCTCTCTCACCTCAGTCTCTCTTCTCAGAGGCAGCCACTACTACTAGCTTCTTGTCTGTCTTTCCAAAGATAGTCTCTGTACCACCTACTACTTTTAACATTTAAAATGCTGGTGTAAAAAAAGTGTTACCAAGGAACCTTGCCATTGAACAGCTCATATCATCAAGAAATCCTAACTCTGTTTTAGCGATTTTATCTTAACCACAATGACAGTAACCTACTGAATGTCCATTACATGCCAGGCACTGTTTGGTACTTTGTATACAATCCTGTGAAAAGTGAATATTATTGTTATCTCAATTTCGTAGATGAGTAAACTAAGACCCAAAGAAGTTAAATGATTTATCTAAGTTATTTTGTAAGAGAGGTGACTTACCCAGCTGGCAAATAACAGAACCAGGATTCAAATCCAGGTCTGCACTCAGATCCCAGGCACTATAATGCATACTGCTACACTCTCACCTGAGATGTCATCTCCAAAGTAAAATTGTCCCTGGCTTGTGTGACAAAGAGCACAATAATTAGATCTCCATGAATTTCTGTACTTCCCACTGCTTTAGTGAAAAGATTAGCTTGGAAAAGAAGTATAGATTAGGATATACCCAAAAGGCTAGCTTGGAGAAGAGATGCAAGTTAGGATGTTAGGATATGCCCAAACTCTGGAACATTTCATGAGGGAAAGCTTGGTACACACATGAACGACTTTTCAAAGGAAAACCATGGCTTTGTCCTTTGCCTGGTCTGCAAAGAAGAGATAACACGCTTGGCATGCAAGTGCATCTGAAATTACTGTCCAACTCAGAAGCCCCAGCAGGGTGCGCTAGAACTCTAGAGATTACATTCAAAGATGCGACCAATATGTACCAGCAGAGGTCACTGCATACAGTGCTACCTCAGATCCAAACTGTGTAACTTGTTAAAGCAAACTACCTTCCTGTGTAAAGGCAAACAATGATCCAGTTTCTTATCAACTTTCCAGGAATCCATCTGGACCTCTGCCTCTCCAAGGAAAGCGTTTCTGCCAAAACGACCATGATGCCAAACTGAGAACTGCAACGTCCTCTGGGCCAGGAGAGATTCTGGGATCTCATACTGTGAAAAAAAGGAGAAGCCCAGGATGATTAGTTCATGGTAATTCCTCAGAAAAGATTATTCCAAAATCTGAGCAACCATACCCAAAGTCCATAATCCCAAATACCGAATTACTTTAGTCCCTAAGAACTTTGAGTTTCCTTCATCAAACCCTCCACTTACCCCATTTCACAAAAACCTACCCTATTCCATGGAAGGAACTGGAAAATTAATTTTTCTTGACTGGGTGAAAGAACAATGGAACATTAAAAATGATTGCCACAGAAACTCCTGATCCCAAATAACTTTTTAAAATAATATTTGTGGTCACATGAATCTCCAATTTCACAACAATCCAAGAAAGCCAGATCACCTTTGTTCTCTTCTCTGGGAAGTTAGTATGTGAACAGATGCCCATGGTGCATCTTCAGAAACAGATATGGCCACTGAAAGCCATGTCAACAAGCCATGTAACAGAGGAATTGCTATAGTTTACCGCACAAGACAGGACAAGTTCTACTCTCACGGTCTAGATACTTACTCTGAGGGTCTCATCATATAGTGGATTAATGGTGTCCCGCTTGATGCTGGTTTTTCTTTTTCCCTGGCGGGACTTGTCGGGCAGAAGATAAGCCTTTACATATCTAGAGACCAAGAAGAGAACTGAGTCATTTGTGGTATTTTCTCAAGCGCGTTCTTCATTTCTCTACTTTCCATATACGTATGCCATGATGAAATGAAAATGCCACATCAAGCTCTCTTAGACATGTCCTTCTTGTATTTTCCCAATCCTGGTCCATCTCCCATATCTCTCCTAACCACTCTCAGTCACACCTCCCTGTCTTCCCAGAAAGTGATAACCTCAGTTCAAGAATGCCCACATAGATGCCAGGGTCCGAGCTCTCATCTCAGAGCATCCGTCAGGTTCCAGAAGCACTCACGGGTTAGAGCGCTTCTTGGCTTCGTCAGCATAGGCCAGCTGGTGGCACTCCTTCACGTGGATGACCAGAGTCTGTGTTTGCTGCTCATACTTCAAGGAAAAGGTGATCTTGCCAGTCACAAAGATGTTTCCAAAATCGCCAGCTTCACTATAGATGCTCATCATGCTGCCAATTGTACTCTGAAGATAAAGCACCCACAAACATCTGGTAAAGGCATACTACCCCTCCCACATTGCTCACATCTTCCTTCAAAATAAAGCCACAGTCATGGAACAGAATAAAATCTTCAGAAGCCCCTGCTATAAGCCAGTACTGCCAACAGTCTTGCACTCAGAGCATGAAACAGCCTAGTAGCACACTCACAATTGTTGAGGTTAATAATCAGTTCATGGCTCACCTATGCTCTTAGTTTCTCTTTCCCCCTTTTTATAAATTTTATTTTTAGTTTTCACCTGTCCCAGAAGGTAGACAAGGAGTACAGGTAGGATGAAACTATGGTTTTGGTATATGTTATATATGCTAATATGTTGGCTAGAAGGGGTCAGTTGCTCATTAAAACAAGGTGCCTCAATTATCTTGGGTTTCTTTTATCCACCGTATCTCTATCAAGAACTATAGAAAAAGTGATTCTGTAAGAAATGGGGCGTGGGGTGAATCCCACCAGAGGTGAAAAGACCTCGTCCTCTCAGATAGTAGTTGGCTCTGTAAGCCTACCATTCTATTCCTGTGTGTGAGTAGAAAAAAACCCTAATCATTCTGGTTCCTGACTCTGTATCGCCTAAACACCAATCTTCATTCTTCTGACAGAACTAGGCCCTAATTCTTAACTATCCCTTTAACTTCATGATTCTGATTGGTATTGCTGCTCCTTAATCATACTCTGATGCCAATTAACCCTGCCAGGGCCCCCCTCATGACAATGTTCTTTTTCTTTTAAATGTTGATTTATTTATTTTGAGAGAGAAGAAGAGAGAGAATCCCAAGCAGGCTCCAACCTGTCAGCACAGAGCCCAACACAGGGCTCACTCTCACGAAGCATGAGATCGTGACCTGAGCCGAAATCAAGAGTCAGATGCTTAACTGACTGAGCCACCCAGGTGCTCCAACAATGTTTTTGAATGTGAGATTTGGACTGGACTCTAATAAAGAAATATTATCTTGCTCACTTCATGGCCTGTCATGTTTTTAGAGGAGAAGTTATGGTTTACTGTTCACAAAGCTGAGATAAAGAATGTCTCTAGGCCTAATTACCGAATTACCTAACTACTTCCAGGGCAGAGGCTGAGGGAAATCACCTAGCTGTGCACTAAGCAACTATTATCGAAACTGCAGATATGAATAAACAAACGCATCTCACTTACCTGGAAAGAGTGGCTAGGATGATTTGCCCTGGTCCTGACTCTGATTTAGAGAGATAATTCATTCCTGGTACCCAAACATATCTATAGCCACAGAACCAATAGAACTTACCATGGACGAACCACTTCGCATGCTGCTTCTGGCTAGCTTCTGGCGATGCAGCTTCACCAAATGGTCGATGTCTTCTTCTTCCTCTTCCTCTTCCTGGAGCAATAAATATAGATTCAGAGTTAATAAAATAAGAAAAAGTTCAAAAACTAATGAACTTCCTTTAGAGAGAGCCATAATTATTGCTAATCTCTGAGGTGTCATGTGCGCATGCATGTACATATCCTTATTTTGTGTCTCCCATTTCAGGTTTCCAAACTATATAAACTATATTCCAACCACCTTTGTCAAATCTCAAGGGAATAAGAAAAGAATATCTCTTTCCCATTTGACTGCCCCAACTCAACTACCCCTTTACATTTAAATCAAAATAAGTATTTATTTGAACCCCCAACTATATATCAAGCAATGTATTCTAAGATGATACAGTGAAGACAGTCTTTTTCTTTAATCAATTCAGTAACCAGATTTACTTTACAATAAAGATTCATGTTGCCCTTTCCTAAAGAATTAGACAGGTTGATTAAGAGTATCAAGTACTAAGGTCAACTGTAGATTTATAAAATTTCATAGAGTGGACAAGTGAAATACCAGGGCACTTACCATATCTACACTGAGGCCTGGGACAGATTTGCTTCTGTCTCCCAAGGAACCACTTTCATGTCCCACATCTTCTGGGCGAAGATCAATCACAGATTTTGTATACTCTGAATGGAAGAGCAAAACCCCAAATCAAAAGAGACCTACTCTTCTCCATACCAAGAACCCATCCAGGGTACTGAGAACTTCTATCTCAAAGGCCATGAAGGGAAACCTACCTGAAGGCCTGAGAATTTTTCTAGTGTTCTTCTTAAATATCATTTCACCCTCATCAACTGATACTGCATTTTGATCCCCAGGCTGAGTTTCCTAGAAAGGAATGAGGGCAAGGAAATGGAAAAGGACTGCTGGGTAGGTGGAGGATGAATAAGGAAAAAATTCACTTAAGAATAAGGCTCAGACTTCTGCTAAATTATGTGAAGTTAAAGGAAAAAATAATCTTAGTAATTTAATCCTAGGAAGTAGTACAAAACCTATTTTCTCACGTTTCAACAAAAACCTTAAATGCTCTCAAGTGAATCTGAACTAAAATTTGTTTAGCTGAATTCTTGATGTAAACAATTCCTGAGAAGGGAAAAAGAGAGAGAAGAGAGAAGACAGAGAGAGACCTCAACCAACCAATATCTACAGCTTACCTTTTCTACTTGAGATGTGGGGGCAGACATCTTCTTCCATTCTGGAAAGAGTCCAGATTTATCCAGAGAGTCTCTCCTGGAGGTAGAATATAGAAGTTATAACAAAATCACGTCCTCACCTTCCCCATCTATGGAAGCTCTATGGAAGGAGATCCACTGGCTTGGGGTCATTGTAGTAACCAAATCCAGAAGGTAAACTTCACATCTGATTTGCCCTGAAGGAATGCAGACAATCAGGTAAGCAACTTTGCACAAACAGAAGCACTCACTCCTCCATTCCGAAGGGACATCAGGGACCACTGATACTGGTCCAGGAAGACTCCTCCAAGATGCAGCAGCCTGTAAGGCTGTGCTCAGAGTCAACAGTAAATGTACTATTGACAGACTTGTGGCAAGGTCAGAGAAAATACTTTGTTTGACTTCCTGAGGACAGAAGTCAGGAACACTGAAGGCACAGGACCCCTGAGCTAGACAACAAAGTGGAGACTTGGTTTGAGTGGAGGTGAAGGGACTAGCAGGGGTTTCACCTTGACATGCTATCCGAGTCGACTGTGTAGCTATCCAGACTCTCACTCTCAGCCTCCAGTGCACTCTTTCCACTTTTCAGCTTGGGCACTTCAAATGGCACACTAGAATAAAAACCAAGAGCCAATGTGTAAAGGAAGTGAGCTGTTCTTCTGGGAGTCAGGCTTCCTTCCAACCCATTCACAGTGGTAGCCCAAGCAATCTTTCCAAGATAAATATGAGTATATACTTTTAAAACTTTTCAGCAATTCATTGCTACTGGGATTGAGTTCAAACTCCTTAGCATGGCAAGAAAATCCTTATGATTTTGACCCCGGCTCACTCCTCCAGACTCATCTTTCACCCTCAACCTCTCCTTATACTTTACATTTCCAGATTGATTAAGCTCTTTTGTGGTTCCTTGAATATACCAAAGTTCTCCCTTTTACTCTTGTCTCTGCCTGGAATGTTCTTTTTACAATGAGCACTTCTCCTCACCTGGCTAAATCAATTCCTTCTTCAGGTCTCTCCTTGTATGTCAATTCCTCTAGGTCTCTCTGACTATGCCCCCACCCCAAGTCTAGATTAGTAACCTTCTTATAAGCTCCTAAAGCACCCTGATTTCTTGGTAACAGTCATCACATATGTAATTATTTATGTCTTTCAAACAAATTATTTAATTTATTCAATAGTTTAAACAAATGACTTATTTAATGTCTTTCTCCTCCATTAGACTAAGTTCTGTGAGATCAGTGACCACATATCTTACTCACTACTGTGTTCCCAATGCCTAGAAGAGAATATACCATACAGGGGGGCACTCATATATTTATTGACTGAATGTTCTCAGTGGGGCTTAATGTATGCACATAAATATGTAGTATGTTTCAAAGACAGTATTCAGAAGACCAGAATTCTTTCTCAGCTTAATGAATGGGCATTCAAAACAGCAGTTCTCATATCTAAAGGGAAGGACAAAATTCCTGGGCCTCAAGGAATTTGTGAGAGCAGTTAAGAAAAGGGGAAAATTGTTCTTGCTCAACAATCTCAACTAATTTCACTTGACTGCCAGGATATGACACTCCCCTGGTCCTCTGACCTTGCTGGGGTCTCCTTCTCAGGCTCCTTTGCTGGTCCTTCATCTCCTAAACCTCGAATCTTTGGATTGTGTCCAGGTTTATTCCTTAGACTGCTTCTCTTCACTATCTAGAATTATCCTTAAATGGTCTCATCTAGTCTCATAGCTTTAAATATCCTCTATAAACTAATAATTCCTAAATTTATCTCTCACTCAAATGCCAGGCTTATATTTCAAACAGCCTACTTGACATCTTTGTTTGGATGTCTCAAACACAGCAAGTACAAGATTAAGGCCCTAATCCTCCCCCAAATCTGCTCTTCCCTCAATTTCATCAACTGACAAGTTCCTCCTTTCATTCTCTGGTCAAAGATCTTAATTTTCCTTGACTCTCCTTATTCTCTTATAATACAAATCCAATCTTTTAGCAAATATTCTTGGTTCTCTATTCTTTTTTTTAATGTTTATTTATTTTGAGAGAAAAAGAGAGATAGAGAGCAAGCAGAGGATGGGCAGAGAGAGAGGGAGACAGAGAATCCCAAGCAGGCTCTGTACTGCTAGTGCAGACCCTGACATGGGGCTCAAACTCATGAACTGTGAGATCATGACCTGAGCTGAAATCAAGAGTCAGATGCTTAACCGATGGAGCCACCCAGGTACCCCTTGGCTCTATCTTCAATTATATCTAGAATCTGACCAGTTCTCGTCCCCTCCAATGCCACAACTTTTGGTCCAAGCCACCATCATGTAGCTACTGGATGATCACAATAGCCTCCTGACTGAACTCCCTGCTTCTACCCTAGTTTCTATACAATCTATCCTCAATACAACTGTCAAAACAAGCTAAACAAGCTTTTAAAATATAAATCCAAATATAAATTATCATATGACCCAGCAATTCCACTTCTAGGGTATATATCCAAGAGAGCTGAAAACATGTGTCCACACAAAAACTTGTACATGAATGTTCATAGCAGCATTATTCACAATAGCCAACAGGTGGAAACAGTCTAAATGTCCACCAATGGGTGAATGGATAAACAAAATGCGGTATATCCATACAATAAAACATTATTGTACATAAAAAGAAATAACGTTCGGATACATGCTACAACACAGATGACCCTTGAAAATATTATGCTAAGTGAAAGAAGCAAGACATATTTTGCCTGACTCCATTTATGAAAGATCCAGAACATGTAAATCTAGTGTCTCTAGAAAGCAGATTAGGGACTGGAAGAAATGGGGAGTGACTGCTTAATGTATGTTATATGAATTTTACCTCAGTTTAAACAAAGAAAAAAAGATCATGTCACTCAGAGTCCTCCTCCTCATACAAAGTGAAAGACAGGGTACTGACAGGTGCCAACATGATCTGCTTCTCATCCCTTCTCTGTCCTCATCTCCTACCGCTCTCCCCTTGCTTATTCAGTTCCAGATTACCCAACCATGCCAAATACAAACTCACCTTTGGGTCTTTATATCTTCTGTTTTCTCTGCCCACAGTGCTCTCTCCCCAGTACTCCCAGGGATTGCTCCCTCATTTGCTTCATATCTTTGCTCAGAGGCACCTTATTATTAAGACTCTTCCCTGGCTACCCTAAGTGAAACAGCATATATACACACGTTTTCTTGGCACTCCCTATCCCTTTAGCGTACTTCATTTTCTCCATAGCACTTGTCAATATCTGATATAATATATTTATTTGATTATTGTCTGTGTCTACCCACCCCCAAAGGGACTAAGCTCCACAATCAAGGAACTTTATTGTATTTACCAATGTATCCCACAGCCTAAAACAGTGCCTGGTAAATAGTACACATTCATAGATATTTGCTTAAAAAAATGAGCAAACTAATAAATGAACAAAGAACAAAGTAACCAGAATCTATAATGTCTTAGGCAGTACATAATAAACTTTCCAGGTTATCACATAATGTTTGCAATAACTTTATGAAAACAAACAGCAGGTTTGGTCTCCTAGGGTGTGTGTGAGACAGTGGTCATTTCTTGAGAGATGTATTAGTTTTATAGTCCAAGGCACAGCAGGGAAGTGGATTTCATTTTTACTTTAAAATCATTCTTTTTCCCCCTTTACTCCAAAGAATAAAGAACCCAAAGAGGAACCATTCCTCTAGAGAGGTAGTTGAACAATAGCTCATTAAGTATGTTTTCTGCTTGTATTTTTCCTAAAGATTAATATGTACTAATCCCGAGGCGCCTGGGTGGCTCAGTCCATTAAGCTCGGCTCAGGTCATGATCTCACAGTTTGTGGGTTCGAGCCCCGCGTCGGGCTCCATGCTGACAGCTTGGAGCTTGCTTCGGATTCTGTGTCTCTCTCTCTGTCTGCCCCTCCCACACTCATGCTCTGTTTCTCTCTGTCTCAATAATAAATAAACATAAAAAAAATTTTAAAAAACATATGTACTAATGCAGAGCTGGTACAAATAACCCTAGGGCAAAGAGGCAATTATTGACATCTGTGCAGTAAAAAATAGACTAAGATATGGGAGTCCTGGGCTCTAACTATCTATATAATCTCAGGTAAATCACTTATCTTGCTTCCTTTTCTGTAAAAATAAGAGGGCTGAATTTGATTACCTCTGAGGTTCCATAATTTTATGGCAAAGATCATTTATGGCCACTTAATCTCCTTCCATGTTTAGGATAAATAAGTTTTCTGGGCCCAATGAGAAAAGAGGTCACAGACAGCCAGAAGCAGCATATTTCAGAAATTACATTCTGACCGATGATGTCAGATGTGTTAATCAGATTCAGATTCAGGAAATAAAAGCCATTCTTATCCTTATCCACAAAGGAAAAAGGGGGCCTCATCACCTAGAACAGATGAGTCACCCACCCAAAGTTGTGTGAATAAAATCATAGTACATACATACAATGAAACACCATACAGATAACAAAAAAAATGAGCCAGACCCTTGGTGCTGACATGGAAATATTTTTCGATGTTATAGTTTTCTGTAATTGTTCCTTTTACACCTTGAGTTATACCTTATATAAATAAACTGCACATGTTTAAGTGTGCAATTGGATAAGTTTTAACATATACATACATTTGTGAAACCATCACCACAACTGAGTTAGTGAACACATCTATCACTCTCAAAAGCTTCCTCTTGCTCCTTCATAATCCATTTCTTACTCATTGCCCTGTCCCCAGACAGAAAGCACTGATCTGCTTTCTGCCACTAAAATTTGGATTGCATTTTCTAGAATTTTATATAAACAGAATCATACAGTATATCTTCTCTTTTGCTTGTTTTTTTTCACTCAGCATGATTATTTTGAGATTCATCCATGTTGTTTGTGTCAATAGTTTATTCCTTTCCATTGCTGAGTAGTATTCCACTGTACAAACAAGCCACAATTTATCCCTTCACCTATTGATAGACATTTGTGGGTATACAGTAATATCTTATTATGATCTTAATTTTCATTTCCCTAATAACTAAAGATGTTGAGTATCTTTTTTGTGCTCATTTGACATCTATATAGTGTCTTTGGCAAAATGTCTGTTCAATTGCTTTGCCAATTTTTACTGGATTATCTATATTATGGAGTTTTCAAAGTTCTTTCTCTTTCATTTATTATCACTTAACATGTATGTGGTATGATCCTTTTTCAAAAAGAAATGAAAAATTTAAGAATCCAACCTGTATTTATACATTTAGACAGTATGGTAGTCCAAACACTAAAACTAGTAATGACTATTAATAATAACAGTCTGGGGCAGAGCAATGAGGCTACAGGAGACTTATTTTACATATTTCTATATTATATTGCTTTCAATAATCATATAAAACATGATTAAGTCATTTCTCTTTGGCTTAGGGAAAAAACACAAGCAGCAGCCAAAAAAGGAGTAAAGCCTCAAGTCATAAGTTCAAAATGTCATGGCTAAGAAAACAGAAGAAATAGTTAGTTCAGTGGCACCTGGGTGGCTCAGTTGGTTAAGCATCCGACTTTAGCTCAGGACATGATCTCAACCGTTCATGGGTTCAAGTCCCACATCGGGCTCTGTGGTGATAGCTCAGAGCCTGGAGCCTGCTTTGGATTCTGTGTCTCCCTCTCTTTCTGCCCCATCCCTGCTCATATGCTTGCTCTCTCTCAAAAATAAATAAACATTAAAAAAATGAAAAACAAGCAGATGATTTATGGTTGCATAGCAGAATGTAAATGTTATAAGTAGCAAAGTAAAAGTAATTTGAGCAATAAAAAATGGAAGTAGGGGAAAGCATTGGGAGGAAGCATAAGAAAGCTGATTTCCTCCTCTTTCATAGCAGAGAGTCCACTGATAATATGAAACAGGTAGATTTTTTAAATGACTAAATGACTGGCCAAGCATTCCACTGCTAGGTATCTACCTAAGAGAAATGCAAATGTATGTTTGTACGAAAACTCATAATGAAAGTTCATAGCCGCATTACTCATAATAGCCAAAAAGTGAAAGCAACCCAAATGTCCATATACATATAATAGGATACTGTTTGGCAATGAAAAGAAATGAAGTCCTGATACATGCTATAACACTGATGAACCCTGAAAACATTATATTAAGTGAGAGAAGACAGTGACAAAGAACCACATAGTCTTTTATTCCATTTAAATGAAATGTCCAGAATAGGCAAATATATAGAAATAGAAAGTAGATCAGTGATTGCTGAGGGATGGGGAAGGAAAAGGAGGTTGGAGGAGTGACAGCTAAAGAGTACAGGGTTTCTTATTAAGGTGATGAAAAGTTCTAAAATCAATTGAGGTGATGGTTGCACAATTCTGTGAACATACTAGAAACCACTGTATTATACACTATAAATGGGTGAATTGTATGGTTATGTGAATTATATCTCAGTAAAGCTGTTGCCAAAAATATACTAGGAAAAAATGACTGCTCTATGGTTTTTATGGTATTTTTTTCCCTTAAACTTAGAGGGATGTTAGTGACTAATATCTTTTATGGTAAAGAAACATTTGTCTAAAGATGAGCTATTCTTCAATTTTATTTCAGTGTTTTATTCTATTAAATTCAAGTAAAATTAAATAGCATGCTTTGATGTATATATTATGATCCAATATTATGCAGATTTTTCAGTCTATCTACCCACCCATCCTTCTATCTCCATATATGCACAAAAGATATTGGAAATAATTTTTACATGTGAATAGTGGGGTAGTAGGAATTTGGGTGATTTGTTGTTTTCTTTATTGTTTCCTATACTGGTTAAATTTTTAATGATAAGTATGTGTTATTTTTATTCATCTTTAAATTGTTCTTAAAAGAACAGAGTAAATATGCCAAAATGTTAATGTTGAATGTGGGTAATAGGATTAGAATTTTTTCTCCTCCTTCTTTATTCTTTTCTATACTTTCCAAATTTTCCTGTAATAAGCAGCTATTATTTTCTAAACAGAAGAAAGTTAAAAATAATAGAATTAAAAGAATATGTAGTATTTCCAAAAATGATTGCTAGTTCTTACCTGGGCTCCTTCTGTTGCTTCTGAATGATCTTTCTTCCTGGCCAGGTATCATCCATCTGTGACTGATGAAGAAGGGACTGTCCCACTGTCTCTCTTTTATTCACTTCAAGACAAACAAAAGCATGGCAGGGTGGTGGTGATGAGGGGGGGAAAGGGAAACACATCACACTTGCAGAAGGGATGGCAAGTTTTATATCCCCCCGCAGAGCCCATGAAGTGAAGCTACCACCAGTAAGAACATTAATAGGATTCCATACCAGAGCATCTATCGCTGAAGTCAAGCACCTCAAAAAAATTTTTTTTCTTCCAGAAACGTCCAGTACCTGTGGGTTTGTGGCGTAGGGACACCCTAATTATCTCACTGCCTGTGTGGTAAGCAAAGCGATTCACTTTCTGGTCATAAAACCAGTCACCGGTTGCCTTCTTCAGTTCTCTGGGAAGGCATAAAAGAAAATGACAGATGAATTTAAAAAAAAATAGCCATCATCATTCAGCTAACAAAGGCCAAGGAGGGAAATTCTCACCACAGCTGGGGCCTCATTTCCTCTCTCCATAGGTGATACTCACATTTCTTTGGCGCACACCTTGCACCTCCAGGTACCATGGCGTTCCTGGATTCGGCAGTCCCGACACACCAGGTGATTACAGCCCCGACAAGTGTTGGTCTTGGGAGTCAAACGACCCAGGCTTTCCTGGCACCGAGCACAGGTCCGATCACTATAGTGCTGGCTGCCCCTCTTGGCCCCTTTCCTTTTTATCTCCAGTAACTCATTCTTCAGTCGCCTGCCAAGACCCCAAAGAGAAGCACAAGCACATTCACGATCTGCACAGGTTGGATGGAGAGTTGTTGAGGGGCAGAGACAGTAAGACTATTTGGTTCTGTGAAAGCAACAACTTCAGAGCCCAACCTGACCCAGTGAGAAATTATAAACCTCATACACGTGTTCCTCTGAAAGTCACATAGGAGTTGTAAGGAAAGGTCCAGATAAAACTGATCAAAGGTCTGGGAACTCATGTTTTTTCTGGAACTCTTACCTAATCCTTTTCTCATCAGCTTTCCGGAGCTCCTCATCTCGTTGTAGAACACTGAGGATCAAATCCCTCTCCACCTCAGACAGAAAAGAGAGGTCAAGTATCTCTGACATGATTTATTCTATTTTTTCTTCTACTCTTCTTTCTTCAAAGCAACCAGATCAGGAGAGTTACCAGAGTTGCCTGAAATAAGATAAGAACTAATTTCACACAGATAATTTACTCCAGAGTAGACCCACAGCCTTAGGGCCTTTTAATAAGCTACTTTTCCCTTAAGCCAGGATAAAAAGACAATGTTGAAGTAGCTGACCCATTTTCCATTCCTACTGCCACCTGAATCCTGCCCTGAAAATGAAGAGGCTTTGATTTTTCAAGAAAAAGGGTTGAGTCTTTCAGCACAAGCCACTTAGTCTGGAATAAGCACAGAACAGCTGAGTCAAACTTCCCCCCACCAAGTAGATCCTCGATCATCCAATTTTCAATACTTTAAACGTTCTCACGTTACAAGTGTATTAACACAAATAATCAGACAGTTGGTCTCTGTAGTAGAGGAGAAAACCACATGGGGACTCCTGCCAGTTGGAGCCGAATTTCTCCTTTCCTGACCAGCTTCCGTGTTCTCAAGACTCAGTTAGCTTTATGCTACAGTCCAAAATGTCCATCACCTATTCTATCTCCCAAAGTTCTTATTGCTATCACTACCTCAAGAATATCTTCACATATTTCATGCTCATTTGTTAAGCACCTACTCTGACAGGCATTGTGCAAAGTGCAAGGTATATAAAGATGAGTAAGACACAACCCCTGACCTTAAAAAGTCCACAGACAAGTAGGGGAGACAGATACACATAAAACAGTACAATGTACTAAGTGCTATCAGAGGGATAATAAATTAAATCCTATGGGAACCTAAAGAAGGAAGTAACTAATTTTATCTTGCATAGAGAGAGAAGAGAAAGACCTGTATTCATGGAAGGTTTTACAGAACAGGTGGATTTTTCCTTATAAAACAGTAGATTTTTGCTGGTGGGGGGAAATGGTAGCAAAGATAAGTTGGGGCTAAATTTTATAATTTTCACTCTTAAAAATTAAGAATTTTTAAATTATTACATAGACAATTGAAATCCATCAAGCAGCTTTGTTGTTGCTTTGTTTTTGATGTTGGGAAATCACGTGATCAAATTCATCTTGCAGAGATCACTCTAGCTATAATATGAAAGACTGATTCAAAGGACAAATTAAAGTGTAATTTGGAAGTACATAATACGTTGTAAAATAAGTACATTCCTTAGCCAAGCAATAGCACGTCTAAGAATCTCCCTGATGGAAATATCCATTAAAATGTGCATACAAGGGTATATACACAAGAATGTTACTGCAACATTTGTAAGAGCAAAATAAAAAAGTTCTTTAAACAAAATAATACTTCTATATAATGGCATACTATGCAACCATTTTAAAAATGTGGTAGATCTGTGTGAAGATGCATCTTGGAGTGGAAAAAAAAACAGTTGCAGGACTATACTGAATGATATCTTTGATAAAGTATTTATCTATATACTTGTATATGTAGAGAAAACAGTCCTGGAACAAAAACCATGATCACTTGTTTTTCTTGGGGAGTAGAATTAGGAGGGGCAACTTTCACTTTTCTCTTTATATGGTTATGATTTTTTTTACATAAAAATGTCTTATTTTTAAACAGCAAAAAAGATAATTCAAAGGAGACAGGGGGATTATTGTAATAGTCCAGACAAAAGACTATTTGGGTTTGCTAAGTGTGCCTCTAACCAACTTGGCAAGTCATTTTATTTCCGTTACCCTCTGGTTTCTCATGTACAAAATGACCTATCTCACAAAGTTCTCGAGAAAATTAAATAATGTGTGTTAATTAATCATAATGTTTGGAACACATGTTTGGAATACACATACTTGATGAATTTGCTACAGGGCAGGTGTAAACCAGGGCAGCAAGACAAAGAACAGAGAATAAAGGTTGCAAAGCAGAACTGACAGAATGGAGTGACTAAGAGGATGAAGAAGGAAGACAAAGTCAAAGATGCCTACCTTGCATGTCTGGGTTTAACAACTGATAGATTAGTAATAATCTTAACCATGATAAGAGCTATAAGAGAAGAAACAGGTATGGAAGTAAGGTAAGAAGTTTCATCTTAGTCATAATTGTGTTTGTGCTATATACAGGACATCCAGGTAATTAGACCAGAAAATTGTTGAAGGCACAGGGCTAGTCCTCAGGAAGACAGACTGTAACTGAAAGTATAGATGTGGTAGTCATGGGAGTCAAAGAGCTCAGGGTAGACCCAGTAAAGGAAAAGAGGCTCATATTTACCTTCTTTGATCTCCCTTGAAACTAGACCACAAGCTCTTTTTCACTCTTTTGTTTTGTTTTAGTAATTACCTAAAGGACAATCGAGAGTATAAACAACATAACATAGTTAACAAGGTTCCTGAAACCTCAACAGTTTCTTGACCTGGCTATTTCCCGGTCTTTTTTGAACTATAAGATACTAAGCTTCCTTCATAGACCCTTTCTTAGATAACCTTGAGGAAGAATTCTTAGTTCTTTTTTTTTTTAATGTTTATTTATTTATTCGGAGAGGGGGAGAGAGAGAGAGAGAGAGAGAGAGAGAGAGAGAGAGAGAGAGAGAGCATGAGTGGGGGAAGGGCAGAGAGAGAGGGAGACAGAGGATCCCAAGCAGGCTCTGCATTGTCATCGCTGAGCCTGATGACCTGAGGCAAAACCAAGAGTCCAACGCTTAACTGACTGAGCCACCCAGGCGCCCCAAGAATTCTTAGTTCTTATACCTAAGGAGAATATATACACTCTGTGAGAACAAGGACTTTTTCAATATTCTTCTATGTATCTGACGCACCATCTAACACAATATTTGGCATATAGTGTCGCACATGCTGACACTATTTTTGATCATCATCATTTTCATCACCCCACCAGTTCCATTCACTGAAAATTTACTATGTTCCAGGCAACAAGTATTTTATATATTAACTAATGTAATCCTCACAACTCCAAAAATGAAATACTATTGTTATCCCCATATTATAGATAAGGACCCAGGAGAGATTAAGTTAACTTGCCCAATAATAAACAAAAAGCTGAAGTTGATGGGATTCAAGCCCAGGCAATCTGATTCTAGAGCTAGTGTTCTACTGGCCCTGTCCAGGCAGGATCATAGCCAAAGCAATTATAAAATATTGAACAAAGCAATTAAAAGCATTGGACAAATGGATTCTCATATGGGTGATCATGAGTGAAGCACTGGCCAAAATATCAGCAGCTCAAGGATAAAATAGGTATCACCAACTGCCTGGCAGTTAAAGACTAAGGATGGCACAGACACATTTGGAAATGAGAACAAAATCAGATTTGTGGAGTGGCAGCAGAGTTCTGTGATAAGACAGGCACACTGGCACAATAATGAGACCAAGTAATATCAAAAGCCAGGGAAGTAAGAAAATCATTGAGGAAATAAAGATAGCACCATAAGAAAATGGAACTGCTAATACTGTATATCTTCCCTTTGTTTTTCGCTCATGGACTTGAACAACCACAATTGCCTCCTACTAAAATCTTAAATTCAGGAATCCCCATTTTCTGACCATAGTGCATTCCCACTATACCTGTTCTTCAACCTCATCAACACCACAGTCTCTTGAGCCTACGTCCCATTTTCTCTTGGTCTATTTGCTTCCTACTGATTTATTTTCCTTTCCAAGCCATTCTGGACCCCAGATGGCTCAACATTTGAACCAGTCTCACCAGTATCTTCCATATGCATGTACCTTAATCTCTCTGCTGCAACTGCCCATCAAAATCCCAAACCTGTACCAATGCTATAGTCTTGACTTGTATGCTCCTATACCCAAGGCCTACATAATTCTTCATCTCCAACTTCAGCTGGACCCTCATTGTCACTCATAAGTCTTTTTACTTGCTGTTAGTACAGTTCCTTTACCTAGTCTTTTCAGGTTCTATTTTTAAGCCTTCATTGATCTCACACTCCCATTTCCCTTTCTTCCAATTCCCATCAAACATCTTTATTTCACACTTGTAAAGACAAAGGTTTTAGAATACACCACCCATGACTTTCTCACCTCCCCACCTCCTCTCCCATTACTTGCCAATCTGACTCCTTTCAGAAAAGCCATATCCCACCCCAACCGCCCCCCCTTGGACCATAGGTTGCTATTTCAATTACTAACCCTGTTACCAGCCAGTTGGCTTGAGATGCAATCTTGCAAAATCGGTGGTGGGGAGAAGAAAATATGATAATTAAAAAAAAATCTGAGGCAAGGAGAAAAAGGAAAGCATAGAAAAAAATGAGACAAACAGCCAAAAGAAGATGGTAAAAATAAACTCCAATATATCAATAAACCTAAAAAACATAAATGAGCAAAACTCACCCGTTAAAATGCAGAGGTTAACAGACTGGATAAAATTTTTAAAAATCCAGCTATGTGCCATTTTACAAGGGCCACATCTAAAACATAAAGATGAGGAAAGATTGAAAATAAAAAAGATGGAAAAAGATATACCAGGTAAATGCCAACTCAAAGAAAGTTGGGGTAGCTATATTAACATCTAAACAATAAAACTTCAAGACAATAAAAGCATTATAACACATAAAGAAAATTAGTACGTAGAGAAATAAACCTGTATGCACTCATAAAACACTTCTAAATACATAAAGGAAGATTAAGTATACTAGAAATTGAAAAATCAATCATCAAAATGGGATATTTTCAGTTATTGATAGTACAAGCAGATAAAAAAATTAGTAAATATATAGACAAGATGAACAATAAAATAAACTTGATTTAGTGGACATATGTAGAAATATATATCCAATTGGAAAATAACATTCTTTTCAAGCACATATGGACCATTTCCCCCCAAAATGATCATGTACTAGGTTATAATACAAGTCTTAGTAAATTTCAGAGAAATCATTCTCCTACAGATCATGCTCTCTGACCTCAAAGGAATTAAATATGAAGTCAATAACAAAAGATAATTTTTAATCCCAAAACATTTTAGAAATTTAAAGACATTTCTAAATAACTCAAGGTCATAGAAAAATTATAATTGTACTAAATCTATCATTAACATCTTAAAGAAGAAACCTGCTGCCTGCTTTACCACCACTACCACTCCCATACCACAGAATGTATTCTAAAAATTTAAATAAGAAAATATGGAATAAAAATAATGCTTTCATATGCAAAGTTTTATGGAAAATGATATAACACATTTTAAAAAACATAACTCAGAAAAAAAAATGGAAACACAAATAAAACCAGACAGATTTGAGGTTAGGAAACCTGTGACCTTTCATATTCTACCAACTGATGAATACTAGGGTTTAGTGGAGAAACCAAAGTCCCAAAAAACTTGTTAAAGCTCTTCACTGAAATTCAGCCACAGATGTGAAGTCAAAAGAGCAAGGATTATCTACTGGGAAAACCACAGCTCAGATAACATGAGTGTCTGAACCCAAGCTCCGATGGACAATTTGTTCCATGTTAGTCATGGGGTGTCAAGATTCAGATTAAATGTCTTAATATAGCATCCTTGTGAGACCTCATACCCACAAGAAGTTATTTTAGAAAAGACAGTTTATTTATTTAGAAAAATATATACATTTACTGCTCAAAATTCAAGATAATATTTTAGTGCAAACACAAAAGCAAGAAGAAACTGAAAAATCTACCAAAATGGAAGGTTAACATACCTCTCTCAACTATATATCCAAATGGATATATCTAACTTATACTCTAAACCTATAAT
>CM053579.1:40813616-40826791 GCA_028646485.1 Cryptoprocta ferox | reverse complement strand
CAGGTCCATTGTTTCTTTAGTGATTTTCTGTCTGGTTGATCTATCCATTGCTGTAAGTGGATAATTAAAATCCCCTGCAATTAGGACATTCTTATCAATAAAATTGTTTCTGTTTGTGATTGTTTTATGTATTTGGGTGCTCCCGAATTCGGCACGTAGATGTTTATAATTGTTAGCTCTTCCTGTTGGATAGACCCTGGAATTATGATACAATCTCCTTCTTCATCTTCTGTTACTGCCTTTACTTTAAAGTCCAGTTTGTCTGATATAAGTATGGCTACTCTGGCTTTCTTTTGACTACCAGTAGCGTGATAGATATTTCTCCATCCCCTTACTTTCAATCTGAAGGTGTCTTCAGGTCTAAAATGAGTCTCTTGTAAACAGCAAAAAGATGGATTTTGTTTTTTATAATCCATTCTTCTACCCTGTGTCATTTGATTGGAGCATTCAGTCCATTTACATTCAGTGTTATTAATGAAAAATGTGGGTTTAGATTCATTGTGTTCTCTGTAGAGTTCATGTTTGTAGTGGTGTCCCTGGTACCTTGTATTCCTTGCAACATTTCCCTCATAGAGTCCCTCCTAGGATTTCATGTTGGGCTGGTTTGGTGGTGATGAATTCTCTCAATTTTTGTTTATTTGGGAACACATTTATCTCTCCTTCTATTTTGAGAGACAGGATTGTGGGATAATGGATTCTTGGCTACATATTTTTTCTGTTCATTATATTGAAGATTTCCTGCCATTCCTTTCTGGCCTGCCAAGTTTCGTTAGATGGGTCTGTAACCACCCTGATAGGTTTCCCTTTGTATGTTAGGGCCCTTTTATCCCTAGCTGCTTTCAGAATTCTCTCTTTATCTTTATATTTTGCCAGTTTCACTATGATATGTCATGCCAAAGGTCGATTCAAGTTATGTCTTTGGGGAGTTCTCTGCGCCTCTTGGATTTCAATGTCTATTTCCTTCTCCAAATTGGGGAGTTGTAGGCTATAATTTGATCAAGCACCCCTTCAGGACCTTTTCTCTTTCTTCTTCTTCAAGAATTCCTATGATATGGATATTGTTCCGTTTGACTGTATCACTCAGGTCTTGAATTCTCCTTTCATGCTCCTGGATCAATTTCTCTCTCTTTTTCCCGGCTTCGTCTTCTGCTAGAAGTGTGTCTTCTAACTCACCTATTCTCTTCTCTGCCTCTTCAATCCGTGCAGTGGCCACCTCCGTTTTATTATGCACCTCATTTATAGCCTTTTTTAACTCGTCACAGCTATTTTGGAGGTCCCTAGACTTTGTATCAATAGATTCTCTGATGCTTTTTTCAAGTCCAGCGATTAATTTTATGACAATTGTTCTAAATTCTTGCTCAGTTATGTTGCTTATATCTGTTTTGAGCAGCTGTGGCTGTGACTTCCTTCTGGAATTTCTTTAGAGGAGAGTTCTTTCGTTTTGTCATTTTGGCTAGCTTTCTGTTTCTTGTCAGTTTTAAAAACTCGTTATGCACTGTGCACCTGTTAGTATTGCTGTATTAACGAAGGCTCATAGACTGTCCAGGGCCTGTCGTTTCAGGAAGTGTTCTTTTAATGGTGTCCCTCGGTTTCTCTTGTTGTGCCTTTGATTATTTTATTTCCCTACTCAGTGATATTTGGGACTCTTCATCATTTGTACCTTGGCTTGTTTCTTGAGGTAGCCCTGAAATGGGAAACAGACAGACAAACACACAGGGAACAAAAGCATGCAAATGCACAGACAAATCAAACAAACAAGCAAACCAAAAGGGGAAAGAACAAAAAGAAAACAAAACAATACAAAGCAAAGAAAAGAAAGGGTGTGGGAAGAAACAACAAAGACAATGGACAGTCTAAAAGCATAAAACCAGCTGATGGGAGAGATAAGAATGAGAGAAGGGTAAATATATCTGGATGGGGAGAAAAAAAAGGCAGCTCTCCTCTGCGGATGGGTGTGGTTTGGTGTAGGCAGGTCTCAGGGGCTGCTCTCAAGGCCCCGCCTAGGTGGTTGTGGGGAGAAGGATGGCGGCACCCCAAGCCCTTCTTGAACTAAGCGTTGCAAGCCACTCTTTTGAGTCCCATCTCCCTGTGCCGCAGGCGGGCCAAGTTGTATTTTCCAAGCCCTGCCTCGTTTCCAAATCCTAGTCTATGCACTTTAATGCTACCACCCCAGATGAGATGTACTCCAGCAGGCAGCCGGCTTCCTAGCCGGGATCACGTAGGGGGAGTCAGGGAGCTGTTTCTCCTGGCGCTGCCAGGAATTGGCGCACCGCCGCCGAGCCCAAGGAAGAATGCGCCAGCTAAATGGGACGGATTTCTCTCCCTGCGCCCAGCGGTTATATATGGGATGATAATATCCCTCTCTGTCCCAGGCTGAGTTTTTTTCTCTTCTCTAGAGACAGTTCTATGAGTGTTTTCAGTCTCTCTTTCTCTTCCCCTTGTCTCTCGGGGGCTCCACATGCTCTCCCCAGCTCTGCGTTGGGCTGGAGCTCCCTCCCCTCCGCACCTCTGGGGCTTGGCCAGTTTTTATTTCCCCAGAGTGCACTCACTCAGGCACCTTTGAGGTTGTCTTCTTTGTGGACTCTGTGTGTTTTCCTCCCACTCTTGCAGATCAGAGTATTGTGGATTCAGTCCTTCTCAGTTTGATAGATGCGGGTGGGTGAATATTACAAAACTCCCTACTTCTCCACCATCTTGCCCCTTCCTCTCAACCCAAATTTTAAAATGGACAAAAATTTGAATAGATACATCATCAAAGAAAATATATGAATAGCTAATACACACATGAAAATATGCTCAACATCATTAATCATAAGGAAAAATGCAAACTAAAATCACAATGAGATACTGCTATGCAGTTATTAAAATGGCTAAAATAAAAAATACACCAAATGTTGACCAGGATTTCAAGCAACTAGAACTTTCATCCACGGTAGTGGGAATAGAAAATGGTATAACTACATTGGAAAGATTTTCGTAATTTCTCAAAAAGTTAAACATATATCTCCCATATAACCCAGCCTTTCTACTTTTAGGTATTTGTCCCCAAAAAAGCAAAAACATATGCCTATGCAAACACTTACATGTGAATGCTAATAACAGCACTATTCATAATAGCCAAAAACTAGAAACAACCCAAATGTCCATCAAGATGTGAATAGATTTAAATGTATCATAGCCACACAATGGAATACTACTCAGGTAATACAAAGGATTGAACTATTACAATATGTAATATGGATCGATCTCAAAATAATTATGCTGACCAAAAAAATCAGACAGAAAAGAACCATCATACATGATTTCATTTATATAAAATGAAAATGCAAATATTTATACTGCCATAAAACAGATCAGTAGTTGCTGGAGAGGGGTGATATAGTACAGAGGGACAGGAAGGAAGGATTACAAAATGGTACAATGAAACTTGAAGGTAATGAATATGTTTACAATCTTGATTTTGGTGATGGTTTCATGGATATATACAAATGTCGAAATTTATCAAATTCTATCCTTTTAAAATGTAATTTACCATATGTAAATTATATCTCAATAAAGTTTGTTTTTTAAAGTTTTAAAATTAAATGTAACCAAATCTTGTAATCAGAAGTTTTATAATCCCAGCATACCTATAAAACAGTACAAGACTCTAAATGTACTTAAACAGTGAAATGTTGTTTTATGTCAAAGGCGGTTTTTTTTGTAAGAGGTGTTAATTTTATTTTTGTGAATCTTATTTTTTATTGAAGTATAATTAACATATAGGGTTATATTAGCTTCAGGTGTACAATATGATACAATACTCAGTGCTTATCAAGATAAGTATACTATTTTTTTAAATTTTTTAAATGTTTATTTATTTTTGAGGGGGGGAGGGGCAGAGAGAGAGGGAGACACAGAATGGAAGCAGGCTCCAGGCTCTGAGCTTAGAGCCACCAAGCCGGAAGCAGGGAACCAACTCACGGACCGCGAGATCATGACCTGAGCCGAAGTCAGACACTTAACCGACTGAGCCACCCAAGTGCCCCAAGATAAGTAAACTCTTAATACCCTTCATCTATTTCACCCATCCCTCCACCCACTTCCTCTCTGAAAACCACCAGTTTGTTCTCCATATTTAAGTCTGTGTTTTTGTCTCTATTTTTTGTTCTTCATTTGTTTTGTTTCTTAAATTCTACATATGAGTGAAATTGTATATTTGTCTTTCTCTGACTGACTTATTGCCCTTAGCATTATACCCTCTAGGTTCATCCATATCATTGCAAATGGCAAGATCTCACTCTTTCTTATGACTAATATTCGTGTGTGTGTGTGTGTGTGTGTGTGTATGCACGCACGCACACATCTTCATTCATTTATTGATGGACATTTGAGTTGCTTCCATATCTTGGCTATTGTAAATAATGCTGCAATAGACATAGAGGTGCATATATCTTTTTGAATTAGTGTCTTCATTTTCTTTGGGTAAATAACAAGCAGTGGAATTACCGGATCGTATAGTAATTCTCTTTTTAATTTTTTAAGGAAACTCTATACTGTTTTCCACAGTGGCTGTACTAATTTGCATTCCCACCAACAGTGCACAAGGGTTCCTTTTTCTCCACATCCTCACCAACACTCGTTATTTTTTGTCTTTCTGATTTTCATCATTCTGACAGTTGTAAGGTGATATCCCATTGTGGTTTTGATTTTCATTTCCATGATGATTAGTGATATTGAGCATCTTGTCATGTATCTGTTGGCCATTTGTATGTCTTCTTTGGAAAAATAACTATTCAGGTCCCTTGCCCATTTTTAATCAGATTATTTGTGTTTTGTGTGTGTGTGTGTTAATATAAGTTATTTATATATTTTGGATATTAATCCCTTATCAGATATATCATTTGCAAATATCTTCTCCCATTCAGTGGGCTGCTTTTTTTTTGTGGTTTCCTTTGTTATACAAAAGGGTTTTTTTAATAAAGAAATAATACAGAGTATATTTGAAATTGTTTGCATTCTTATTTAATTTTGTTGCCTAAAGCATGTGTTTTATCTTCTAAATCTTCCATGGAGAATTTCAGTGAGTTTTTTTTTAAAGATTTTAAGTAATTTCCACACTGAACATAGGGCTCAAAGTCACAACCCTGAGATCAAGAGAGTTGCATGCTCCACCAACTGAGCCAGCAAGGTGGCCCTCGGTGAGTTTTGAAGCATTTGTTTAAAATGTGAAAAGACAGTAGTAGAATTACTGGATCATATAGGAGTTCTATTCTTAATTTTTTGATGAACTTCCATAGTGTTTCCTACAGTGGCTACACTGAGAAACATATAAAATTGTTCAATCATTAAACTGTACACTTGAAGCTAATATAAAAATGTATGTTAATTATACTTGAATAAAAAAAGGTGAAATGACAGCATGCTCAGAGCTGAGAAGATGAAATAGCAACAAAATGTTTGCATAATTGTTTCCCAGAACTAGGACTATCATTATTTAGTAAGTACATTCAACAATGGGCTTCTTTTATTTTTAGATTTATAAGTTTTGTGAGGTATTTTTTTCAGCTATGACAGCCACTTGAATCAAGTATAAAAATAAACAGAACTGGGGCGCCTGGGTGGTTCAGTCGGTTAAGTTTCCAACTTCAGCTCAGGTCATGATCTCCCGGTTTGTGAGGTCAAGCCCCGGGTTGGGCTCTGTGCTGAAAGCTCAGAGCCTGGAGCCTGCTTCAGATTCTGTGTCTCCCTGTCTCTTTGCCTCTCCCCCACTCGCACTCTGTCTCTCTCTAAAAGTAAATAAACATTAGAAAAAAAATTTTAGGGACACCTGGGTGGCTCAGTCGGTTAAGTTTCCAACTTCAGCTCAGGTCATGATCTCCCAGTTTGTGAGGTTGAGCCCCAGGTTGGGCTCTGTGCTGAAAGCTTGGAGCCTGGAGCCTGCTTCAGATTCTGTGTCTCCCTCTCTCTCTCTCTCTCTCTCTCTGCCCCTACCCCACTCATTCTCCGTCTCTCTCTCTCTGTCAAGAATAAACATTAAGTTTTTTTAATTTTTAAAAATAAAATAAAAATAAATAAATAAATAAATAAACAGAACTTAGAATCAAACCTTCAAATAGCTGTATCTTAAACCAACATTTTGTTTAAAAAACACACATTAATGTCAGTGCTCTCACCAAAATGAGAGCAAGGGTTATTACACCATTAATAAATATTAAAATTATTTAAAGTATTCATTTCATCTTGTATTTTTATTTCTACTTTTATAGAAATGAATGCCTTATATAATATTAATACAGTGGTAAATATATAGTTTATAAGGAAATATACATATATTAGGGGTGATCAAAAATTTTGGTGGTGAGGGAGAATGATCAAAAAAGTTGGGAAATGCTTTGCTTAAAGTAGGGTGAAGGGAAACCATTCTTACCAATTCCCATATGTCATTGTGATTCTGCTTGCATATATTTATGATGTATGTTAATAGGAAAGAATAAATCCTTCTGATAATTGTAATACATTTGCCCTGATGCAAGTATGGCAGCATAATGAATAAGGATTTGTGCTGCGATAAAGTATATTCCAAAGTGAATTCTATTAACTAATTGTGATGATGGCAATTACAGTATCTGAGGCAGACCTATCTAAAGCACTGTCAGAATGAATACCTATTACATGTGTGAGTTTCCAAAACATAAATGAAGCATAGCCGTTAAAAGTCAGCAAAATCCATTCCCCTTTGGAAAAAAAAAATACTATTTGAAAATCTGAAAGTAAAAGAGTGGATTTTAGAGCACAGATTATGTGGTAAATCTACACACTGTACCAAAAAAAAAAAAATCCATGAAAAGAAAGCTTCCAGAAATGCAGGGTTTCCCTAAATTCCCTTTCTGGATCCAGCCACCTATGCACAAAGGCATCAACTGATAACATTTTTCAGTTGGTAACAACTGAGTGAACATGTAACACTGCTTACAGTCAATAAAATGTTTACATGGGGATACTGTGTTGGTCATTTTATCAACTGTCGCTTTCTTGTTTAAATTTTTTTATTAATTTTATTTTATTTGAAAGAGAGAGAGAGAGAGAGAGAGAGAGAGAGAGAGAGAGAGAGAGAAAGCAGGGCCAGGGCAGAGAGAGAGGGGGGAGAGAGAGTATTCCAAACAGGCTCCACACTGTCAGTTCAGAGCCTGATGTGGGGCTTGAACTACTCACGAACAATGAAATCATGACCTGAGCCGAAATCAAGAATCAGATGCTTAACTGATTGAGCCACCCAGGTGCCCCCTCAACTTTCCCTATCAATTTTAGGGTAATGTCCCTCCAAGAAAACAACTCTAAATATTTTATTAAAATGTATCTGTCTTAGATATCTAATCGAAGCCATGCAAATTTAAGGTAGATTCAAACTACAAAGCTGCTAAACCTGATTTCTCTATCTTTTCAAGTTTTCTCTGGATACAGAAACCTACTACCATCCCCCTGAGCCCCTTCTAGCCCCTGGGTTAAATAAAGTAAATGTATCTGGCCCAAAGATTCTTCTGTGACACCTCCCTCTACTGTCCTGGTAGTTAACTTTGAATGTCTGTGTGGTTTCAGGCCTTTAAAATCCAACTTCTTCTCCTGACCTGAAGCACTGTATTTTTCACTGTTTACAGAATACACGCTAGTTTGGAGGGCTAAGTGCTGTGCTAACAGGCTAAGGATAAAATAATGCATAGCTCCTGCCCAAAAGCAGTTCACAGTCTATTAAAAGAGATACTTAAACAGACAATCATAAAAGAACATGGTGATCAAAGAAATATATTCACAAAGTATTATGAAAATACCAAGGTTAGACACTGAGTGCACCTTGGGGAAAGGGAAGTAGAAAGAGAAACCAGCAGGGGCAAGATGGCGGAGAAAGAGGGAGCTCCGTAATTCCCACCTGCATCTCTCAAACAAAGAAGGGCTGAAGCCAAAAAACTCTGAACCGCAAGAGTCTGGGAGGAAAAGAGACGGATGGAGTCCACTAAGAAGACAGCCTCATAGGTCCGTGATTGCAAACTGGGGAAGATAAAAATGGCCAGGACCCAGAGGCACGGAGGGGAGGGAGCCCCTTCTGTGGAGAGACAAAGGGAAGAGAGAGTGGCTGGGGAATCATAGAACTGTACCTGGAGAAGAGAAAAACCTCGGGGCCGGGACGAAGAGGGATACTATCGTCCCATATCTAACCGCAGGGCTTTTGAAGAGGGATCCCATCTCTAACTGCGGAGCTTTCTGTTGGCTGGGTGCCCTGGTCCCAGAAATTCCCCCAGGATAGACAGTACAAAAGGGACGCAGTTGGCAAGAGGAGGAACCGGTCCCCTGCTCGATCCCCTGCTCGATCCCCTGCTCAGTCCCCTGCTTGGAAGTGCCCTGGGTCCCAGAAGCTCCCTCAGGGATAGACAGTACGCAAGGGACACAGTCGGCATCAGGAGGAACTGGTCCCCTGCTCTGTCCCCTACTCTGGCCCCTGCTAGGAAGCACACCGGCTTGCAGAATTATATTTTGGGTGGTATCATTAATGCGCAGGGAGTAAGAGGTCGAAACATGGCTGGGTGTGGGACATAGAACATGGCCCAACTTGGCTGCACCTGCAGCACAGTGACATCAGACCAAAAGGAGTGTTTTGGAATACCTGATTTGAGAAGGGACTGGGGGGTTCTCCATTTTTCTCCCCACAACCACCAACCTGGCCCTCAGGGAGTGGCCCGCAGGACCCACAGTGGAGGCAAGACCCACCTACACCAAACCATGCCCATCTGTGCTGGGTAGCTGCTTTGTAACCAGAACCCAGATGGATGCTTCGGAAATAGACCCTCCCCCAAGACTAGGAGTGATGCATTGCCATGATTAACTCTAGATCAATTCTTGCTATACATGTATACTCTCCCTTATCTCATTCTTATCTCTCACCTCCTCTGGACTGGTTATTCTGGTTATAGGATTGCTTAAACAGGCATATTTAATCCATTCTCTTGATACACGTTCTACACCTCCTTCGTTACCTTCCATTCTCCTCTATGAAACAATCAGACTATATAGTTTCTCAGGTTAACATCATCTTCATTTGATTTTTGCTCCTCACGTCCTGCCATATTCTCCTTTTTCTCTCTCTGAATTAAGACTGTTAGTCTCACTGCCTGGTCAATATTCAATCTTTCTCCCTGCCCCTGTCATTTCTCTCTTTGTATATGCTCTTCCATCAGCACTGCCTCCACCCTGCTCTTATTTGAAGCTAGGATTTCTGGTTTTATGCTTTTAGACTGTCCTTTGTCTGTTGTTGCTTTGTTTTTGTTTTTTTTTCTTTTTTTCTCTTATTGTTTTTCTTTTTTGTTTGTTTGTTTGTTTTGTTTTGCTGGTTGGTCTAGTTTGTTTGTGCATTTGCATGCTTTTATTCCCTGTTTGTTTGTCTGTTTTCCTTTCCAGGGCTACCTCAAGAAACAAACCAAAGGACACATGATGGAGAGTCCCAAATATCACTATGAGTAGGTAAATAAAATAACCAAAGTCACAGCAAGAGAGACAAAGGGACACCATTAAAACAACACTTCCTGAATGGACAGACACTGGACAGTGTATAAGCCTCTTTTAATGTAGCAGTACTCACAAGTGCAGAACACATAAAAAGCTTTTAAAACTTACAAGAGACAGAAAGCTAGCCAAAATGACGAAACAGAAGAACTCTCCTCAAAAAAATTCCAGGAAGAAGTGACAGCTAAAGAATTGGTCAAAACAAATATAAGCAACATAACTGAGCAAGAATTTAGACCAATAGTAATAAAATTAATCTCTGGGCTTGAAAAGGGCATAGAAGACACAGAGACACTATAGCTACAAAGACTATGGATCTTAAATATAGTTATGATGAAGTAAAAAATACTATAAATGAAGTGTGTAATAAAATGGAGGCGGTTACTGCATGGATTTAAGAGGCAGAGAGGAAAATAGGTGAATTAGAAGACACAATTATAGAAAAAGAGGAAGCCTAGAAAAAGAGAGATAAATTGATCCAGGAGAATGAAAGGAGAATTCGGGAACTGAGTGATGGAATCAAACGGAACAATATCCATACAATAGGAATTTCATAAGGAGAAGTGGGAGAGAAAGGAGCTGAAGCAGTACTTGAACAAATTATAGCCAAGAACATCCCCAATCTGGGGAAGGAAACAGCCATTGAAATCCAAGAGGCACAGAGAACTCCCTCATACATAACTTGAATCGACCTTTGGCACAACATATCATAGTGAAACTGGCAAAATACAAGGATAAAGAAAGAATTCTGAAAGCAGCTAGGGATAAACAGGCCCTAACATACAAAGGGAAACATATGTGGGTAGTAATAGACATATCTACTGAAACTTGGCAGGCCAGAAAGGAATGGCAGGAAATCTTCAATGTGATGAACAAGAAAAATATGCAGCCAAGAATCCTATATCCAGCAAGCCTGGCATTCAGAATAGAAGGAGAGATAAAGGTTTTCCCAAACAAACAAAAGCTGAAGGAATTCATCACCACTAAACCAGCCCTACAAGAAATCCTAAGGGGGACTCTATGAGGGAAATGTTGTAAGGAACACAAAGTACCAGATACCACTACAAGCATGAATCCTACAGAGAACACAATGATTCTAACCCCATATTTTTCAATAATAACACTGAGTGCAAATGTACTAAATGCTCCAATCAAAAGACACAGGGTATCAGAATGGATAAAAAAACAAGATGCATGTATTTGCTGTCTACAAGAGACCCATTTTAGACCTGAGGACATTTTCAGATTGAGAGTGAGGGGATGGATAAATATCTATCATGCTACTGGAAGTCCAAAGAAAGCTGGAGTAGCCGTACTTATATCAGACAAACTGGACTTTAAAGTAAAGGCAGTAACAAGAGATGAAGAAGGGCATTATATCATAATTCCAGGGTCTATCCATCAGGAAGAGCTAACAAGTATACATGTCTATACACTGAATTTGGGAGCACACAAATACATAAATCAATTAATCACAAACATAAGCAATCTTATTGATAAGAATGTGCTACTTGCAGGAGACTTTAATACTCTACTTACAGCAATGGATAGATCAACTAGACAGAAAATCACTAAAGAAACAATGGACCTGAACATCACATTGGAACAGATGGATTTGAAGATCTATTTAGAACTCTACATCCTGAGGCTATGGAATTCACTTTCTTCTCGAGTGCACATGGTACATTCTCCAAGATAGATCACATACTGGCTCATAAAGCAGCCCTCAATAAATATAAAAGAATTGAGATCATACCATGCACACTTTCAGATCACAATGCTATGAAACTTGAAATCAATCACAGGAAAAAGTCTGGAAAACCTCCAAAATAATGGAGGTTAAAAACCACCCTACTAAAGAATGATTGGGTCAACCAGGCAATTAGAAAAGAAATTTAAAAATATATGGAAACAAATGAAAATGAAAATACAACAATCCAAACTATTTGAGATGCAGGAAAGGCAGTACTAAGAGGAAAATACATTGCAATCCAGGTCTATTTCAAGAAAGTAGAAAAAACATAAATTCAAAATCTAACAGCGCACCTAAAGGAGCTAGAAACAGAGCAGCAAGAACACCCCAAACCCAGGAGAAGAAGAGAAATAATAAATTTCAGGGAAGAAACAAACAATATAGAATCCAAAAAAAAAAAACAACAACAATTGAACAGATCAATAAAAACAAGAGTTGGTTTTTTGAAAAAATAAACAAAATTGATAAACCTCTAGCCAGCTTCTCAAAAAGAAAAGAGAGAGCAACCAAATAGACAAAATCACGAATGAAAATGGATTTATTACAACCAATCCCTCAGAAATACAAGCAATTATCAGGGAATACTATGAAAAATTATATGCCAACAAACTGGACACCCTAGAAGAAATGCACAAATTCCTAAATGCACACGCACTACTAAAATTCAAACGGAAAGAGATAGAAAATCCAAACAGACCCGTAACTAGTGAGGAAATTGAATCAGTTATCAAAAATCTCCCAACAAATAAGAGCCCTGGGCCAGATGGCTTCCCTGGGGAATTCTACCAGACATTTAAAGCAGAGTGAATACACATTCTTCTCAAGCTATTCCAAAAAACAGAAATAGAAGGAAAACATCTGGACCTAGGAATAAACCTAATCAAAGATGCAAAAGATCTGTAAGATGAGAACTATAGAAAACGTATGAAGGAAACTGAAGAAGACACAAAGAAATGGAAAAACTTTCCATGCTCATGGATCAGAAGAATAAATATTCTTAAAATGTCAATACTACCCAAAGCAATCTACACATTCAATGCAATCCCAATCAAAATTGCACGAGCATTCTTCTCAAATCTAGAACAAACAATCCTTACATTTGTATGGAAGCACAAAAGACTCCGAAGAGCCAAGGTAATATTGAAGAAGAAAGCCAAAACGGGAGGCATCACAATCCCAGACTTTAGCCTCTACTACAAAGCTGTTATCATCAAGATAGTCTGGTATTGGCACAAAAACAGACACATAGACCAATGGAATAGAATAGAGAACTCAGAAATGGACCCACAAATGTATGGCCAATTAATCTTTGACAAAGGAGGAAAGAGTATCCAATGGAAAAAAGACAGCCTCAGTAACAGGTGGTGCTAGGAGAACTGGACAGCAACATGCAGAGGAATGAAACTAGACCACTTTCTTACACCATACACAAAAATAAACTCAAAATGGATGGAGGACCTGAACGTGAGACAGGAAACCATCAAAACCCTAGAGGAGATAGCAGGAAAACAGCCTCCTCGACCTCAGCCACAGCAATTTCTTACTTGACACTTTTCCAAAGGCAAGGGAATCAAGAGCAAAAATGAACTATTGGGACCTCATCAAGATAAAAAGCTTCTGCACAGCAATGGAAACAATCAAGAAAACAATAGGCAACGGACAGAATGGCCAAAGATAGTTGCAAATGACATATCGGATAAAGGGCTAGTATCCAAAATCTACAAAGTACTCACCAAACTCCACACCCGAAAAACAAATAATCCAGTGAAGAAATGGGCAGAAGACATGAAGAGACACTTCTCCAAAGAGGACATCCAGATGGCCAACAGACACATGAAACGATGCTCAGCGTCACTCATCATCAGGGAAATACAAATCAAAACCACAC
>CM053579.1:40780625-40813116 GCA_028646485.1 Cryptoprocta ferox | reverse complement strand
CAGAGAGTTTGGATTGTTGTATTTTCCTTTTCATTTGTTTCCATATATTTTTCAATTTCTTCTCTAATTGCCTGATTGGCCCAATCATTCTTTAGTAGGGTGGTTTTTAACCTCCACATATTTGGAGGTTTTCCAGACTTTCTCCTGGGAGTGATTTCAAGTTTTATAGCATTGTGATCCGAAAGTGTGCATGGTATAATCTCAATTCGTTTGTATTTATGAAGGGATGCTTTATGCCCCGGTATGTGATCTATCTTGGAAAATGTGCCATGCGCACTTGAGAAGAAGGTGAATTTCCTAGCTTCAGGATGCAAAGTTCTAAATATATCTATCAATTCCATCTGTTCCAATGTGTTGTTCAGATCCATTGCTTCTTTAGTGATTTTCTGTCTGGTTGATCTATCCCTTGCTGTACGAGGAGTGTTAACGTTCCATGTAATTAACACATTCTTATAAATAAGATTGTTTCTGTTTGTGATTGTTTCATGTAGTTGGGTGCTCCCAAATTCCGCGCATAGATGTTTATAATTGTTACCTCTTCCTGATGGAGAGACCCTGTAATTATTATGTAATGCCCTTCTTCATCTTTTGTTACTGCCATTACTTTAAAGTACAGTTTGTCTGATATAAGTATTGCTACTCCGGCTTTCTTTTGACTACAGGTCGCATGATAGATATTTCTTCATCCCCTTACTTTCAATCTGAAGGTGTCTTCAGGTCTCAAATGAGTCTCTTGTAGACAGCAAATGGATGGGTTTTTTTTTTTTATCCATTCTGCTACCCTGTGTTGTTTGATTGGGGCATTCACTCCATTTACATTCAGTGTTATAATTGAAAAATGTAGGTTTGGGTTCGTTGTATTTTCTGTAGAGTTCATGTTTATAGGGGTGTCTCTGGTACCTTGTATTCCCTGCAACATTTTCCTCATGGAATCCCTCTTAGGATTTCTTGTAGTGCTGGTTTGGTGGTGACGAATTCTCTCAATTTTAGTTTATCTGGGAACACCTTTATCTCTCCTTCTATTTTGAATGACAGGCTCACTGGATAAAGGATTCTTGGCTGCATATTTCTCCTGTTCATCGCATTGAAGATTTCCTGCCATTCCTTTCTGGCCTGCCAAAGTTAGAAAGGTCTGTAACCACTCTGATAGGTTTCCCTTTGTATGTTAGAGCCCTTTTATATCTGGCTGCTTTCAGAATTTTCTCTTTATCTTTATATTTTGCCTGTTTCACTCTGATATGTCGTGCCGAAGGTCGATTCAAGTTACATCTTAAGGGGGTTCTTTGCGCCTCTTGGATTTCAATGTCCATTTCTTTCCCCATATTCGGGAAGTTTTCAGCTATAATTTGATCCAGTACCCCTTCAGGACCTTTTTCTCTTTTTTCATCTTCAGAAATTCCTATAATACGGATATTGTTCCGTTTGATTGTATCACTCAGGTCTCGAAATCTCTTTTCGTGCTCCTGTATGAATTTCTCTCTCTTTTTCTCAGCTGCCTCTTTTGCTATACCTGTGTCTTCTAATTCACTTTTTCTCCTTTCTGCCTCTTCAATCCGTGCAGTCGCCGCCTCCATTTTATTATGCACCTCACTTATAGCTTTTTTTTTTAACTCGACACAGCTATTTTGAAAGTCCCTAGTCTTTGTATCAATAGCCTCTTTGATGTTTTTTTCATGTCCAGCAATTAATTTTATGACAATTGTTCTAAATTCTTGTTCAGTTATGTTGCTTAAATCTGTCTTGAACAGTTCTCTGGCTGTGACTTCTTCCTGGAGTTTCTTTAGAGGAGAGTTCTTTCGTTTTGTCATTTTGGCTAGCTTTCTGTCTCTTGTCAGTTTTAAAAGCTTGTTATGCCCTGTGCACCTGTTAGTATTCCTCTATTGAAGGAGGCTCATTGACTGTCCAGGGCCTGTTGTTTCAGAAAGTGTTCTTTTAATGGTGTCTCTCAGTTTCTCTTGTTGTGCCTTTGATTATTTTACTTCCCTGGTCAGTGATATTTGGGACTCTCCACCATGTGCACTTTGGCTTGTTTCTTGAAGTAGTCCTGAAAAGGAATACAGACTAACATACAGGGAACAAAAGCATGCAAACGCTCAGACAAATCAAACAAACAAGCAAACCAAAAGGGGAAAGGAAGTAATGAAAAGTAAAGAAAGGAAAGAAATGAGAGAGGAAGGAAAAGAAGAACAAGAAAACAAAAACAAAAACAAAAATAAAAATAAAGTAAAGGGGGGAGAGAGACAGCAAAAGACTGTGGACAGTCTAAAAGTGTAGAACCAGCCAAGAGGAGAGATAAAAATAGGATAAGGGAAATATATCTGGATGGCAGGAGAAAAGAAGGAGTTGCAAAGAAAAAAGTGAAAAAAAAGAAAAAAAGACAACTTTCCTGTGTGGATGGGCGTGGTTTGGTGTAGGTAGGTGGGTCTGGGGGCTGCTCTCCAATACCCCGCCTTGGTGATTGCAGGGAGAAGAATGGCGGTGCTTTAAGCTCTGCTGGAACCAAGCATCGCAAGCCTCTCTCCTGATTCCGATCTCCCTGTGCCGTGGGCGAGCCAAACTGTATATTCCAAGCTCCACCTTGCTTCCAAATCCTAGTCCATTGCAGTTCAACACTACCACTTGAGATGAGATGCATTCTCGCTGGCAGCGAGCCTCAGCCCGCTGCCGCCGCCACCCTCCGAGGGGCTTGTGCTGGAGGAGGGCTGCTGCCGCCGCCGCTCCTGGTGTCACTTGGAATGGATGCTGGTGCCGATGCGCCCAAGGAAGAATTAGCCAACCAGATGGGACGGATTTCTCTCCCCGTGCCCAGCAGTTATATATGGGGAGATAGGCGAGCTTTTCCTCCCTTAGAGATTGTTCTATGTGCGTTTTCCGTCTCTCTTTCTTTTCCCCTTGTCTCTCTGGGGCACAGCGTGCTCTCCCTGTGTTGGGCTGGGGCTCCTTCCCCCTGCCCTTCCGGGGCCCGCCCGTCCTCCAGTTTCCAGTTCACAATCACTCACTCAGGCATCTTTGAGGTTGTCTTCTTTCTGGCATCTGTTTCATCTTTTCCCCCACTTCCAATTCAGCGTATTCTCCCTTCAGTCCTTCTGAGTTCAATCGATGCAGGCGAGCGCAGACTACAGAGCTCCCTACTTCTCCTCCATCTTGCTGCTCTCTCCTAATGTAGACATTTTAAATGGATCAATTAATGCATATTTTTCTTTGGATTTTGAAATCTTACAGAGTCAGAAGAAAAAAACTGAAGATGGATTTTAGTTTTTATGATCTCCATTTGTTTATCTTTAAACAAGAATTTAGTGGTCCTAAAGACTTTGGTATCTAGCATTATTGTTTAACTCAATGTTTTTAAAATAAACACGGTTATATATTGACATAATAATATTGGGTTAAATAAAATATATTATCAAATTAAAAACAAAAAATGACCTTAATTTAGAACTTATTTAGATATATGGCTACGTTATTTTTCAACTTTAGAGAGGTATTAATTAACAAAGAGAATTTATATATATTTAGGATATACAACATGGTGTTTTGACATACATATACATTGTGAAATGATTACCACAATCAAACTAATTAACATATCTATCACCTCACATAGTTACCATTTTACATTCTTTTTTCTATGATGAGAACACTCAAGATCTACTCTCTTAGCAAATTTCAAGCAAACAATACAGTTTTATAATCTATAGTCATCATGCTGTACATTAGATCTCCAGAACTTATGTACCCTGCTTAACTGAAAATGTGTACTCTTTGACCGTCGTCTTCCTATTTCTGCCATCAACCACCTAGCCCCTAGCAACCACCATTCTACTTATTTATTTATGTATTTATGTATTTATTTTTAAGGTTTATTTATTTATTTGAGAGGGACAGAGACATCGCCAGTGCAGAAGAGGCAGAGAGAGGGGGAGAGAGAGAGAGAATCCTAAGCAAGGTCCAGGCTGCCAGCACAGAGCCTGATGTGGGGCTCAAGCTCAGAAAACTGAGATCATGACCTGAACTGAAATCAAGAGTAGGACACTCAATGAACTGAGCCACCCAGGTGCCCCGACTTTGACATTTTTAGATTTAACGTGTAAATGAGATCTTGCAATATTTGTCTTTGTCTGGCTTATTTCACTCAGCATAATGTCCTCCAGGTTGATACATGTTGTCACAAATGGCAACATTTAAGTCCGAATGATATTTATTGTATATATATGCCATATATTCTTTATCCATTCATCCATTGACAATACTTACGTTGTTTCCATATCTTGGCTATTGTGAATAATGTGGCAATGAACAAGGAAGAGTAGTATCTCTCTGAGATTCTGATTTTAGTTCTTTTGGATATATACCCAGAGATAAAGTTGCTTAATTTCCTTTTTGAATTGGTCATTGTTAGTGTAGAGAAATACAACTCATTTTTGTTTGTTGACTTTGTATCCTGCAACTTTGCTAAAATCATATATTTGTCTTGAAAGTTTGTGTGTGTGTGTGTGTGTGTGTGTAACCATTAAGGTTTTGACATGTAAGATCATGTCAACTGTGAACAGAGATCATTTTACTTCTTCCTTTCCAGTTTGGATGCTTTTTATTTCTTCTCTTGCCTGATTATTCTGTTTAGAACTTTAAGTAATATATTTTTTAAGTGTTTATATATTTTTGAGAGAGAGAGGGAGACAGAGTGTGAGTTGGGGAGAGGCAGAGAGAGAGGGAGACACAGAATCCAAAGCAGGTTCCAGGCTCCAGAGTCCAATGTGGGGCTAGAACCCACAAACCACTAGATCATGACCTGAGCCAAAGTTGGCCACTTACCTACTGAGCCACCCAGGTGCCCCAGTAGTATTTTTAACAGCTGTGGTAAGAGTGGACAACATTGCTTAGATCTTAAAGGAAAAGTTTTCAGTATTTCACCAATGAGTATAATCTTAGTTGTAGGCTTTTTATACATGGCTTTTGTTATGTTGAAGTAGTTTCCTTCTATTCCTAGTTTGTTGAGTGTTTTCATCATGAAAGGATGTTGAATTATTTCAAATGCATTTCTGCATAAATTGAGATGATTATATGGTTTTATCCTTCATTCTATTCATATATATTACATTAATTGATTTTCATATGTTGAACCACTCTTGATTTCCAGGTATAAATCCCATTTTGTTGTAATAATCTTTTTAATGTGCTATTGAATTTGGTTCACTAGAATTTTGTTGAGCATTTTTGCATTAATACTTATCAGAGATATTGGTCTGTAGTTTTCTTGTGTTTGGTTTTGGTACCAGAATAATGATGGGCTTATAAAATGAGTTTCAAAGTGTTCCTGCCTCTTCAATTCTTTGAAAGAGTTTCAGGAAGATTTGTATTAATTCTTCTTTAAAAGTTTGGTAGAATTCCCAGTGAAGCCATTTGGACCTTAGCTTTTCTTTTTGGAAGGCTTTTTATTACTGCTCTAACCCACTTACTAGTTATGTCTGTTCATATATATATATTTTAATTTTTACATGATTCAGTTTTGGTTGGTGTATGTTTCTAGGAATATATCCATTTCTTCTAGGTTGTTCAATGTGTTAGTGTGTAATTGTTCATAGTTTCTTATAATCCATTTTATTTCTGTTGCATCCATTGTAATGTCCCCTCTAAAATTTCTAATTTTAGTTATTTGAATCTTCTTTTTTTCTTAGTCTAGTTAATGGTTTGTCAATTTTGTTGATGTTTTCAAAAAACCATCTCTTAGTTTCACTATTTTTCTCTGGTATTTCCATTCTCTATTTTATTTATCTCTGTTATAATCTTTATTATTTCCCTCCTGCTAACATTGGGGTTAGTTTGTTCTTGTTCTAGTTTCTTAACATATAAAAGTCAGTTGTTGATGTGAAATCTTTCTACTATTTTAATTTTAAATTAAAAGTTTTTTAATGTTTACTTATTTTTGAGAGACAGAGAGAGAGAGAGAGAGAGAGAGAGAGACAGAGTGCGAGTGGGTGAGGGGCAGAGAGAGACGGAGACACAGAATCTGAAGCAGGCTTCAGGCTCTGAGTTATCAGCATAGAGCCTGACGTGGGGCTTGAACTCATGAGCTGTGAGATCATGACCTGAGCCGAAGATGGATGCTTAACCAACTGAGTCACCCAGGCACCCCTCTATTTTTTTAATGTAAGCATTTAACACTATAAACTTCTCTCTTAACATGGCTTTTTCAGAATCGCATAAGTTTTGGAGCAGTTTTTTGAGGTATAATTGACAAATGAAATTGTATATATTTAAATTTACAATGAGATGATTTGACATACATATAATTTGTGAAATTATTCTCAAAAACAGGTTAACTAACACATCTATTACCTCACATAGTTACCTTTTTTTGTGTGTATGATAATAAGGTGTAGTCTCTTAGCAAATATCAAGTACACCATACAGTATTAACTGTAGTCACCGTGTACATTGTAACAAGTACATTAGATTCCCAGGGAATTTTCATTTATAACTGAAGGCTTGATAAGTATGCCAATGTCTCCCCCACCCCCAAGCACCTGGTAATCACATTCCTACTGTCTGTTTCTATGGTTTTTTCCCCATTAGATTCCATATATAAATGAGACCAAACAGTATTTTTTACATTAATTTCACTTCGCATAATATTCTCTAGGTTCATCAGTATTTTAGCAAATGGCAGTATTTCATTCTTTTTAGGCTAAATATTATTCCAGTGTGTGTGTGTGTGTGTGTGTGTGTGTGTGCATGTGTGTGTGTCCAGACACACTACATCTTTATCCATTCATTCATTGATGGACATTTAAGTTGTTTCAATGACTCGGCTATTGTGAAAATGCTAGTGAGAAGGGAAGAGTAGACATCTTTTCAAGATACTAATTTCATTTCCAGGGTGCTTGGGCAGGTCAGTTGGTTGAGATTCCTGCTCTTGACTTTGGCCCAGGTCCTGATCTCGTGGTTTGTTGGTTCAAGTCACACGCTGGGCTCTGTGCTGGCAGTGCAGAGCCTACTTGCGATTCTCTCCCTCTCCCCCTCTCTCTCTGCCCCTCCCTGACTCATGTGCTCTGTCTCTGTCTCTCAAAATAAATAAATCAGCTTTTTAAAAAGATACTAATTTCATTTCTTTTGGATATATAACCAGAAGTGGGATTTCTAGACCATACGGTAGTTTTAGTTTTATGTGGAATCTCCATACTGTTTTCCATAATGGCTGTACCAATTTATGTTTCCACCAACAGTGTACAAGGGATCTAATTTCCCCACATTCCCAACAACAAATGTTAGTTATTTTCTTTTTTTAATGTTTATTTATTTTTGAGAGAGAGAGAGGAGAGAGAGAGAGAGAGAGAGAGAGAGAGAGAGAGAGAGAGAGAGAGAGAGAATGAGCGGGGGAGGGACAGAGAGAGAAGGGGACAGGATCTGAAGCAAGCTCTGTTCTGAGAGAAGAGCCCACCATGGGGCTTAAAGCCACAAACTATGAGATCATGACCCCAGCTGAAGTTGGATACTTAACTGACTGCGTCGCGCAGGCACCCCAGCTACTGTCTCTTTGATAAAAGCCATCCTAACAGGCATAAGGTGATATCTCATTGTGGTTTTGATTTGCATTTCCCTGCTGACTAGTACTGCTGAAGACCTTTTCATGTACTTGTTCACCATTTGTCTGCCTTCTATGAAAAAATGGCTATTCAGGTCCATTGCCCTTTTTTTCCAAGTTTATTTATTTTTTTGTTTTTTTTTTAAATTTTTAATGTTTATTTATTTTTGAGAGAGAGAGACGAGCATGAGCAGGGGAGAGGTAGAGAGAGAGGGAGACACAGAATCCGAAGCAGGCTCCAGGCTCTGAGCTGTCAGCACAGAGCCTGATGTGGAGCTCAAACCCAGGAATCACGAGATCATGCCCTGAGCCGAAGTTGGATGCTTAACCGACTGAGCCACCCAGGTGCCCCTATTTATTATTTTTTTGAAAGATACACACACACACATACACAGAGCACAAGCAGGGGAGGGGCAGAGAGCGAGAGAGCGAGAGCGAAAATCCCAGGCAGGCTCCGTGCTGTCAGCACAGAGCCTGAAACATGGCTCAATCTCATAAATCATGAAATCATGACCTGAGTCCAAATCAAGAGCTGGATGCCCAACCGGCTGAGCTAATCAGGGACCCCTTTTTTTCTTGTTTATTTATGTATTTTGAGAGAGAGAGAGAGAGAGAGGGAAAGAGAGCATGACTGGGGGAGGGGCAGAGAGAGAGGGAGAGAGAGAATCCCAAGAAGGCTCTGCACTGTCAACACAAAGCCCAACATGGGGCTCAAACTTACTAATTGTGAGATCATGACCTGAGCTGAAACCAAGAGTCAGACGCTTAACTGATCCAGCCACCCAGGTGATGCTCAGGTACATTGCTCCTTATTTATTTATTTATTTAGTTAGTTATTTATTTATTTATTTAGTTAGTTAGTTATTGCCTGTGTGTGAGTGGGGGAGGGGCAGAAAGAGGGAGAGAGAGAGAATCCAAAGCAGGCTCCATGTTGTCAGTGTGGAGCCTGGTGTGGAGCTCAATCCCAGGAACCATGAGATCATGACCTGAGCTGAAACCAAGAGTCAGACACCCAACTGACTGAGCCACCCAGGGACCCCCAATTTTTTTTAATGTTTATTTAATTTTGAGAGAGAGACAGAGAGAGACAGAGAGTACGAGTGGGGAGGTTCAAAGAAAGGGAGACAGAGAATCTCAAGCAGGCTCTGCACTGTCAGCACAGATTGCCGATGTGGGGCTCAAACTCACGAACTGTGAGATCATAACCTGAGGAGAAACCAAGAGTCAGATGCTTAATTACTGAGCCACCCAGGTGCCCCTGTTTTCTCATTTTTATGTTCATATTTTTCATTGTAGAAATACAATTGATTTTTGGATTTACAAAAATCAATTGTATTTTCATAAATGTGATTGGATTTTTGTGTATTACTCTTGTATCCTGAAACCTTATTGAACTCATTTATTAGCTCTAATAGTTCGTGTGTGTGTGTGGATGTGTGTGTGTGTATGTGTGGATTACTTGCTTTTTTTAATATACAAAGTTATGCCATCTACAGATAGAATGTTTTGTTTCTTCATTTCAAACTGTATGCCTTTTGTTTCTTTGTCATTAAGATTAATAGCCCTGGCTAGAACCTCCAGTACAATGTCTAGTAGAAGTGGCAAGAGCAACATTTTTGTCTTCTTCCTTATTTTAGGGGAAAGTATGCAGCCTTTCACCATTAAGTATGGTGTTAGTTGTGGAGTTTTCTTAGATGCTCTTTATCAGGCTGAGGAAGTCACCTTCTACTCTTAGTTTGTTGAGTATTTTTATCATAAAAGGCTGGTAAATTTCTTCACATGCTTTTTTTCATTGATTGGGCTGATCATGTAGTTTTTGTCCTTAATTATATTGATATTTTGTATTATATTGATTTTCAGATGTTAAACTAATTGCAATATTGGGCAGAATGCCACTTGGTCATAGTGTGTAATCTTTTTTATATCAAGCTGAATTCAGTTTGCTAGTATTTTGTTGAGGAGTTTTGCATGTATATTCATTAGAAATATTAATCTATAATTTTTTAAAAATGTTTATTTATTTTGAGAGAGAGAGAGAGAGAGAGAGAGAGAGAGAGAGAACACAGGGGAGGAGGGGCATAGAGAGAGGGAGAGAGAATCCCAAGCAGGCTCTGCCCTGTCAACACAGAGCCCTATGGGGGGCTTGATCTCACGAACCGTGAGATCATGACCTGAGCCAAAATCAAGAGTCGGACACTTAACAGACTGAGCCAACAGGCACCCCAGTACATAATTTTTTATGTGATGTGGTTGCCTGGCCTTAGTATCAGAGTAATACTCGTGTCAATGTGAGTTGGAAAGTGTTCTCTTTTCTTTCATTTTTTGGAACAGTTTGTGAATAAGTCATATCAATTCTTTAAATATTTGGTGATTCGCCAGAAGAGGTATCTGGATTTGGGCTTTTTTTTTGGGGGGGGGGGAGTAGCTTTTTGATTACTAATTCAATGTATTTTCTTGTTATATGTCTATCTAGATTTTCTAGAACTTCTTGAGTCAGTTTTTGTAGTTTCTGTTTTTATAGAAATGTGTTCATTTCATCTAGGTTATATAATTTTTTGGCATACAGTTTTTCAGAATATTCTCTCATAAATCTTTTTATTTCTGTAAGATTAGTGTTCATTTACCATCCATAATTCCTGACTTTAGTAATTTGAATCTTTTCACTTTTTGCCTTGGTACTCTAGTTAAATGTGTGTCAATTTTATTGACCTTTTCAAAAAACTAACTTTGTTTCATTGATTTTCTGTGTTTTTTCTATTTTATATTTCACTTTTCCCACTATATTCTTTATTATTTTACCTTCTGTTTGTTTTTGATTTAGAGTTTTCTTTTTCCAGTATCTTAAGGTGGATAGTTACATTATTTATTTGGGATTTTTCTTCTATTTTTAGTGTAGACATTTACACTACAAATTTCTCTCTAAGCACTCTTTAAGCTGTATCTCATAAGTTTCAGTATGATGTATCTTCATTTCTTTCAACTCAAAGTATTTTCTAATTGTTCTTATAATTGCTTCTTTCATCCATCATTTATTTAGGGATCTGTTGTTTAATTTCTACATATTTGTGGATTTCCCACATTTGTTGTTTTATTGATTCATCATTTCACTTCATTTTTATAGGAGAACATACTTTGTGTGACTTAAATCCTTTAAAATGTATTGAGGCTTGTTTTATGGCCTCACATAAGGTCTGTCCTAGAGAATGTCCCATGTGCACATGAAAATAATATGTATTCTGCTGTAGTTGGATGAAGTGTTATAGATATCCAATAGGTCTATTTGATTTATAGTGTTGTTCAAGTCTTATGTTTCCTTAATGACCTTCTGTCTGCTTCTTCTATCCATTGTTGAAAGTGGAGTATTATAGTCTTTAACTATTACACACTGTCTATGTTTAGAGAGTCTAAAGTCCATTATTTGTGGTGGGGAATTGAACTCTGCAATTCTGTTGTTGAATTGTGTATTTCTCCCTTCATTTCTGTCAGTTTTTGCTTCATTTATTTTAGGACCTCTTTTATTAGGCCTATAAGTTTGAAATTGTTATATCTTCTGAAAGATTAATCATTTTGTCATTATAAAATGTCCATATTTACTTTTAGTGACTTTTTTTTAAACTCATATTTGCTGACATTAGTATTGCCACTCCAGCTTTCTTATAGTTGCTCTTTGCATTATTTAGCTTTTTCCATCCTTTTACTTTTAGGCTATTTGTACCTTTGAATTTAAAGTATGCCTCCAGTGCACATCATGTAGTTGGACCTATTTTTAATACAGTCTGACAATTTCTGCCTTTTGATTAGGCCGTTTAATTCATTCACATTTAATGTTATTATTGATATAGTTGGATTTATATCTGCCATTTTAAATTTCATGTTCTCCAAGTCTCATGTTTTTTGTTACTTATTTCTCTTTTACTGCTTTATTTTGTGTTATATGAATACTTTTAATGTGTTAATGTAACATTTTAATTATTTTAATGACTTGTCTTTATATATTTTTATTTTTATGTAATATTTATATATATTTATTTCATATTTATATTGTATTTATATTATCTTTTTGTTTTTATTTTTCTCAGTGGTTGCTTTAGGACTTATCATATACATCTTATGAGAATTGATTTCAAATTTCTACTAACAATTCAAGTGGGTATAGTAACATTAGCCTTGTATAGCTCTATTTCCTCTTTCCCCCTATTTTAATGTTTGTTTATTTTTGAGAGAGAGAAAGAGAGAGCACACATACGCGCTTGCAAGAGAGAGAGAGAGAGAGAGAGCGGGTGGGGGAGAGGCAGAGAGAGAGAGGGTAACAGAAGACCTGAGGCAGGCTCAGCACTGACAGCAGCAAGCCCAACGCTGGGCTCAAACTCATATACCAAACCATGAGATCATGACCTGAACCATGAGATCATGACCTGAGCCGAAATGGGACACTCAACAGACTGAGCCATCCAGGCGTCCCTCCTCTTTCCCTTTTTTTATGTCATTATTGTTATAATATTATATTTGTATGTTGCCAACCAACAACACAATATTGTAATTATTATTTTATATGATTTTGTGTCTATTAAAGAATCCAAGAGAAGAAAGGAGAGCAAGTATACATTTATAGAATTTGTGATATGAACCCTCCTATGTACCATTTCTGGCTGTCTTCACTTGTTCCTATGGATTTGAGTTACTCAACTGAGTGTCACATCATAATTCCAATACAGCTTTTTCCCACCCATTCCTGTGTGCTGTTATCATATATATTATTACATTACTGTGTGTCATAGACTTAAGAATTCAATTATATACATATTGTTTTATATAATTGTGTTTTAAATAAGATAAGAAAGGAGAAGAAATAAGCAATTATGCCATTTTTTGTAACTGTATAAATGTCTTTACCAGTAACGTTTTTTTTCCTAAGTAGTGTTATTTATTTACTTTTAAAAAATATTTTTAACGTTTATTTATTTTTGAGAGAGACAGAGTGTGAGCAGGGGAGGAGCAGAGAGAAAGACACATAATCCTAAGCAGGCTCCAGGCTCTGAGTGATCAGCACAGAGCCTGACGCAGGGCTCGAACTCACAAACCATGAGATCATGACCTGAGCTGAAGTTGGCTGCCTAACTGACTGAGCCACCCAAGTGCCCCTTTCCTGAGTAGTTTTAAATTACCATTTCGGGTCACTGGGTTTCTGATTTGATGAGCTATCTTTAATATTTCTTATAAGGTACATCTAGTAGCAATGAGTTTTCTCAGTTTTTCCATTATCTTACAATATCTATTTTGCCATAATTTGAAAGATAGTTTTTAAGATATATGATTCTTGGTTGACAGATTTTTTTCATTCAGCACATTGAATATGTCATTCCACAGCCTTTTGGCCCTCATTGTTTCATATGGGATTTCCTTGTACGTGATGAATTCGTTTTTTCTTGTTACTTTCAAGATTTTCATTTTCTCTTTTGCTTTTGCCATTTTTACCATAATGCATTTTGGTATGAATTTTTTGTATTTATCCTATTTGAGTTCACAGATTCTTGGTTATGTAGAATTGTATTTTAAGCACATTTTGGAAGTTTTAAGCCATTATTTCTTTGAATTTTTTCTGCTCTTCTATCTCTCATCTCCTCCCAGTACTCTCATTATAAGTATGTTGGTGTGCTTAATGGTGCCCTACATTTCTCTGAGGCTCTGTTTATTTTGCTTTATTCTTCTATTTTTCAGATTATATAATAGCTATCAACCAGTCTTCAAGTTTGCTGATTTTTTCTTCTTCCTATACAAATCTACTGTTGAATCTCTCCAGTGAATTTTTCATTTATGTTATTGTACTTTCAACTTCAGAATTTCTATCTGGTTCTTTTTTATAATTTTATCTCTTTAGTAATATTCTCTATTTGATGTGATATTGTCATTATACCTTCCTGTATTTCTTTAAGCGTGATTTCCTTTTACTTATTTGAACATATTTATAATGGCTACTTTGAAGTTGTTTTCTATTAAATCCAACATCTTGGTCACTCTCTAAGGCACTTTTTATTGTATGCTTTTTTCTTGTATATGGGTCACTCTTTCCTGTTTTTTTTTGCAAGTCTCACAATTTTTGTTGAAAACCAGACATTTTAGGTAATATATGGTAGGTAGCAAGTCTGTATATTTTTCCCTCTAGCTTGTCTTGGTTGATGTTTGCTTGTTTAGTTGTTTAGTAGCTTGACTAGACAATTTTAATAAAGTGTATTTTCCATGCAGTGTGAAGCCTTTGATATTGCTTCTCAGATAGTGCAGACTTGAACATATGTTTCAGCAGTTTCTCTGAATGTCTCTCTCCCTGTTCTTTCTGTTAGATATCTACCTCTGTTAGTATCACACTCAATTGTTGGACTCCGCTAATGCCTGCCTGATTGTTCTATTGTTTTTAAGCAATGTCCTGGGGCTTAAATTGCTCTACAGTTTGATCCAATTAAATTTGGGCTCCTTTGTACGAAGAGTTTTTGAGGCACAGGTGTGAAGTTTGTTCTGATCCCTGGAGGGTTAGTCTTAGGTTTCTATGTCCCTGGCTGTTTCTTTGAAATTTGTCATCCTACAGTTTACCTTGTCGCTTTAATGGATTTATCAGTCTCTTCTTAATTGCTTATTACCAAAACGTCCATTGTTTCTAAGACCATTTTTAGTCTTGAACTTCCCCACATACTGTTTCAAATTAAGTCAGTTCCTAGGAGGAGAACTTTGGAACTCTCTGTTATGGGCTGCCACTCCCCATAGGAAAAAAAAATCTCTGAGCTATTCTCTAGGGACAGTATGGGTACAGAAGCCTCTGGTCTTGTCAGTTTTCTTCTACCGACATGGAACCTTTACTCTTAGAGTGAGCTGGAGCAAAGGTGATTGGAGTCCCAGTATTCTGGCCTGCTGTGCCTGGTGCAGAACCTCTGTCCTGTGAAGAAGCTGAGTAAAGGAAGAGTACCCCGACTTCTTGGCCATATTTACTAGGAACTTAGCGTGTTCAACTTGGAGTGAGAAGGAATAAAAAGTGCTGGTGGCTTGCTTCTCCCAGTGAAGTATGGTAACCCTTGATTTGGAATAAAGGGTGAGAAAGACCTGTCTTTTTGGCCACATCCTCCTGGAGAGGAGCACCCTTTAAATTCAGCTGGTGGTTGACCTCAGCCACAGCAATATCTTACTCAACACATCCCCAAAGGCAAGGGAATCAAAAATGAACTATTGGACCTCATCAAGATAAAAAGCTTCTGCACAGCAAAGGAAACAATCAATAAAACGAATAGGCAACTGACGGAATGGGCAAAGATAGTTGCAAATGACGTATCGGATAAATCTATAAGGAACTCACCAAACTCCACACCAGAAAAACAAACAATCCAGTGAAGAAATGGGCAGAAGACATGAACAGACACTTCTCCAAAGAGGACATCCAGATGGCCAACAGACACATGAAATGATGCTCAGTGTCACTCATCATCAGAGAAATACAAATCAAAACCACACTGAGATACCACCTCATGCCGGTCAGAGTGGCTCATATGAACAAATCAGGAGACTATAGATGCTATCAAGGATGTGGAGAAACCCTCTTACACTGTTGGTGGGAATCCAAACTGGTGCAGCCCCTCTGGAAAACACTGTGGAGGTTCCTCAAAAAAGTAACAGAACTCCCCTGTGACCCAGCAATATCACTGCTAGGGATTTACCTAAGGGATACAGGAGTGCTGATGTATAGGGGCAATTGTACCCCAATGTTCATAGCAGCACTTTCAACAATCGCCAAATTATGGAAAGAGCCTAAATGTCCATCAACTGATGAATGGATCAAAAAGATGTGGTTTATATATACAATGGACTACTACATGGCAATGAGAAAGAATGAAATCTGGCCATTTGTAGCAACATGGATAGAACTTGAGGATGTTATCCTAAGTGAAATAAGTCAGGCAGAGAAGGACAGATACCATGTTTTCACTCATGTATGGAATAGGAGAAACCTAACAGAGGACCATAGGGGAGGGGAAGGGGAAAAAATAGTTGGGGAGATGGAGGGGGGCAAACCATAAGAGACTCTTAAATACTGAGAACAAACTGAGGGTTGATGGGGATGGGGAAGAGAGGAAAATGGGTGATGGTCATGGAGGAGGGCACTTGTTTGGATGAGCACTGGGTGTTATATGGAAACCAACTTGACAATAAAGTATTTAAAAAAAGGATGCAGCTAGAGCTTCTTGGGGCCATTGCCACTCTTGCTTTGGCAGTGGACCACTTTCACTCTTGAAAGTGTACTACACTTATCTACTCAATAAACTCTATCTCTCCAAAAAATAAAAATAAACAAAATAAATTCAGCTGGTGGATGAGGAGGAAGGGAATGTGTCTTGGCTGAACTGCCACAGATTCTTGGTTTTCTTAGTGAGTTTTAGTAGATTTTCTTAGAGAAATGTTTCTGCATTTGCTATTTACCCTATGACTATTTCCAGGGAATTTAAATGGTTGGCTTTTAAAATTATTTTCATCAGTTATGCTTGCTTCTGGAGTGATATACAGTGCTCTCTATATGTCATTCTGAATATGAAATTTCTTCACTTCTACCTTTAACAAAATGCTACTTTGTGTGAGAAACTTTATGATTTGGTGGATCAGAGAGTACTCAGTTCATGAAGACAAGTGTGGTTTGTATAGTCACTTAGTATCTTATGGTCAGGTGGTCAGTCTCTACCAGGGTCCAATAGTAAACCAGTAGTTATTTTTTCAAATGCAGAGAAGTTGGCAATAGCGGAGGGCATGCCGTTACTAATAAGCGATAGTGATCTTCACAGTGATTCCTACTGGTACTTTCCAGAGGTTTCATACTGCTTCTCTGCCTGCCACAGACCTGAAATTTAGAATAATACTGGGTCTGCTGGGACCCAATAAGACCCAAGGGCCAGATAAACTTCCACTGGAATCAGAACCTGTCTCAAAGCAGTTTCTTGTTTTGAGGTTCATTCAAAAGTGCAGTCTTACAGGGTTCCTGGTAAATGGGTCAGAGCAGCATAATCAAATATAGTAAATATTACCTTCAAAATTCAAAGAGTCTCACTGAGCATTGTCCCTCTTTCTTCATGGTAGATGGTACAAGGGCAGGGGGTTATATCTTATTTTATAAGGAATATACAGACACACCTCATACCACTGGACTCTTAGAAACTTCACCAATGTGGCAGATGCCTGAACTTCTCCAAGGTTTATCCCCTATCCTCTGGCATATATATGTCTTGGTAAGATATTTATTTGTTTGTTATTTCTTACTCACTGTATTCACTTAGCATAATATCATCAACATACTGGACTACTACATTGGGGTATCAAGACAATCAAGTAATTTCTGGAGTATGACAGCGAGCAGAAGAGTTGACATAGCCTGGGGCAACAGTAAAGGGGATTTGACAGAAATTGCCTTTTTATAGCATCTCTTTATTTTTGATATGGCATTGATTTCTGCAGTTCCCCCAGGGACACAATAATGTTTTGGTTTAACTATGATGGTAGGGGTGGGGTCTCTTCCAGGGGCTTCCACTTGGATTTTCTTCCCATTAATAGTTCTTATTCCATGAGTCAGAGAATGATTTTTTGAGGTCTGCCAGTTAATAAGTCTATCTACTTCCATTATATATTCTGGGTCTTGGGAAAAAACTGTAGAATTTGTCCATAGTCCCAACATAAGACATTTAAGCCAAGACTCTGTCTATCATCTAAACTTCAGAGGTTTCCTATTATTAGTGAATAATAGTGGTTATTTCAGTTGCTTAGGGATCAGCATACCTTCAGAGCCAGTATCTATCCCTATAATGTCTGGATATTTCTTTTTCCCCTGTGCAGTTACCCTGATAAATTGCCACAAGACCCTTGGGGGCAGATTCATAGTACATATCTGTGGCTGCCTTGTAAGATCCTTACTTGATTGGGGGCTATGTGAACTGGCTTATGACTGGGAACTGAGCCATGAATTTCATCTATGGTGACCAAAGAATGAATTATAGCAGACCTATAATTTTTCTCCCTATATATGTCAAAGAGCACTTTTGTAGGCTAATCATTCACTCTATTTCATTTCCAGGAATGCTATAATCAATTAACCATTGCCACAGATCCTTACGGGTCAAAACACTCATATTACCATTCTGTCGCTGTGTTTTATTGTGGTAATGGTTCTTATTTTGTGGCTAGGCTGCCACCTGATTTTTATCACTTTGGGATCCTATTAAGTTCTGTTTGAGATCAGGGAACCCAATTCCATTGCAGTATGTCTCATCATTACCTTTGGCCTTCAGAGTATGACCACTACTTAGTCTGTCAAGGATGCAGGTACTCCCCTTAGTAATGTGTAGTTTTATGAATTTTTTTATTTTGAACCAATCACAAGTATACAGAAAACTTGTAGAAAAGTAGAAAATACAAGCAACTTTTTTTCCCCTGGAGCCTTTAGAGACTAAGTTGCCAACCTGCTGCCCTTCTACCTCAGAATACTAAAGTGTATATTTCCCCAGATACTTAAGTATGCATTTCTGATAAACAGGGACATTCTCCTAAATAATCACAAGATAACCATCAGTATCAGGAATTTACTACTGATACATTATTACCATTTAATACTCGGACTTTATTCAAATAGTGCCAATTGTCTTTCAAAGCAAAGGGTTGCAGGACAGAATATTACATTGCATTATATTGCAATGTCACTTTAGTCTCTTTTAGTCAACAATGACTCTTCATTCTGTCCTTAACTTTCATGATTTTGAAACTTTTGAAGGTTACAGTTACTTTGAAGACTGTCCCCCAATTTGTATTACTCTGATATTTATTCATTATTAGATTCACATTATGTATATATGGTAGCATTGTAGTATGTCAGCTGGTTAGGGTGAACTCCATTTTCCAAAATTCCCGTTTCTGTATGTTTCTTATTGAGGTGGTCACAGAAGAGATTCTTGTGGGAGATTTGGAGGGTGGAATTGAAGCAGCAACCATTTTGTAGCTTATAAGATTGTCTCCTCATCCTTCTTGACTGCTGACACCCTGTAGCAGTCTATGTTTTTGTGGGTATACCCATTCCACCCCACTAAGTTTCTGATATTGCACACTGCCCACCCCACCTCTCCTCCACAGTGTGAATGTACTTTTAACTACACATAGGTTTTGACATCACATGCCAGGCCACCATTTTGCGAGAATTCTTTTCACACCCTTCCCTGCTCAGGTTCTGATCCCTCAATGCCAGGCTGTTTCTCTTTCCACATGGATGCTTTTCTTATACTACTTGGGTTCTGATACCCCACATCAGGCAGCCCTTCCCTGGAGACATCATCCTCACTCTGTAGCTCCAACACCCTTTCTAGGCTGTTTCCTTACTTGTGTGGAAACCATTCTTATCCTGTTTGGGCTCTCACATCACATGCTAGTAAGTCTCTTCCTTGCATGGACACTCTTCTCACCCTTCTTGGATATCACACCTCATGCCAGGCCTTATCCCTGCATGTATGTCTTCCTTGCCCTGCTCAGGCTCTGGCACCTTACTTTAGGTTGCTATATTACTCTTATGGATGCACTCTTCACCTTGCTCAGGATCTGACATCCTGTATGAGGCTGCTTGCCATCATGGACACTTTTCTTACTCCATTTGGGCTCTGATACTGCATACCAAGTTGCATCTGTGTTTGCCCTCCTAATCCTGCCCAATTCTGACTTTGCATGCTGAGTTGTGCTCCATTATGGATGCCCTCTTATCCCACTTAGGCTGGGATATCCCATGACAGGGCACTTCTCCCACTGATGCCTTTCTGTCATCAGGCCACCCCCTCTGCAAGGGGCTTTGATTCCTCATACTAGGCATCCCCCTTCACTCCATGTAGATGGTTTCCTCATTGTCCTGGGACTCTGATAGCTCATTCCAGGCCACTTCTCCTTGGGGATGCCCTTCTCAGCCTGCCTTGGTTGTGACTCCCCATGCTGGACTGACCTCTAGTATGAATACTCTCCTGACTCTATTTGGGTGCCAGCACGCTATGCCAGGCCACCCCCTGCATGAATCCCCTCCTTTTTCCATTTTGGCTTTGATACTCCATGCTAGACTGCCTCCATGTGTGATGCCCTCTATATCTGCATAGGTACCCTCCATACCCTACTTGGGCTCCATAACTCTATGTCATGCCTTCTTTGCCCCATTCAAGCTCTAACTGCCCTGCCCTCCAGATGCCTTCTTGGCTCTGCCCCCACCCAATGGCTTTCAGATGGAATTCCTCAGGAATGGGAGGGAAGTGGAAGGGCATCAATGCGTTTTTTGAGTGCCTTACAGAGGGGAGTATCATAGGTATCTTCCCAGGAGGTATGGTTAGGAACAGCTAAAGAGTTTGCAAGTCGATCCCTTTCATTATATCCACTTTCTTGAACCTTTGGACTCTTTCTGAAGGATGTCAGAGAAGTTCAGGCATTTTGACTTCAATGACTGCAGGCCATTTCTGTCTAGGCTTTGATTAGCCAGTTTAATAGACCATTACCATATACCTTAGTGCTTGAGCCAACACTTTAAATTTTTTTTTAAACTTTATAGTTTATTGTCAGGTTGGTTTCCATATAACACCCAGTGCTCTTCCCCACAAGTGACCTCCACCAAGACCATCACCCCCCATTACCTTTCCCCCTTCCCCTTCCCCCCTCAGTTTGTTTTCAGTATTCAAGGGTCTCTCGTGTTTTGTCTCCCTCCCTCTCCCTAACTCTTTTCCTCCTTCCCCTCCCCATGGTCCTCTGTTGGGTTTCTCCTGTTAGACCTATGAGTGCAAACATATGGTATCTGTCCTTCTCTGCCTGATTTATTTCGCTTAACACTTTAAATTTTGAATTCTGGGTGAGTACATGAATGAATTTCACTCTATTAAGTTTTATATTTCTTCCCCCTTGGTCAACACCCTTGGAACTCACTTCCGTACATGCTTTCTGTGCTCTTGTCAATACAGGCTGGTGAGGTCTTATGAGTCTTTTTAGGTAGAGGCTTTCTCCAATTTGTGCTATGTTGGGCTCTAACTGTCCTTATGGACTTGGAGCAGATGAGAATGTGGATCTAAAGAAGGCTAATTACTATCTTGTTTGGAAACTGCCCCAGGGCATTTATTGAAAGGACTGTAAAGTTTATGCATATTTTATGTTACTCAGTTTATCTCTTTTTCTCACTTCTCTTTCCTTGCTTACTTGGTTCCAGATAGGAATAAATTGAATCAACACCACCTCATGATGATATGGTGTCTCATAGATTTTTTGTCTCCTCTGTGTTGGAGATGAGAGTCTTCCTTTGTACAAAGGACAGGAAACACTTCTGAGTGATAAAAAGAGTAGAACATGCTGATTATTCTTTGCCACAGCTCCCATCCAAGTTTTGCTCTTGCTAGCTAGCCTCACTCTGTGACCTAGGAAGTTTACCCTTGCAGACTATATATTCCTGGCTCTTTTGCCAATTGACTTGTAGGTGGGTATGGTAAAGGGGTAGTATAAATGGTAAAAGATTAGATAGTAGGAAGAAAGGGGGGTCAGGATATTTCTCCCTCACTCCCTCCCTGTTCTAGCTCTGTTGCATCCCTGTACAACTGGAGCACCTACTGGGCTCCTCTTCCATGGTTCTAGCACTCACTGGGCTCTGGTAACTCTATTACTTCCACTGACCCTTTGGCTCTAGGGGTAGTAATATTTTCCCACTCATACTTCATTATCCATTGTTTCTTCCTGTGACTCTGACCATTCACTATAAATAGTCTTTTCATGAACTGTATTAATATGAACCATCTGGAGTGAATGATTTTGTTGCCAAGGCCCTGCTGATAAAGTCTGTTTGTATCTTCATCCTTTGTTTTATCTCCATGATTTTAAAGAACAATAATGCTGGAAGTGGAAAACTCCTTACTTGGGTGTTTTTCTGTACACTTTCTGGGCTATTCTACAGTGCTTGGAGATAGAGCACCAGGGAAATAAAAATGACTCATCTAGGAATGTTACGTTTTTAAAAAAGAAGTTTAAAAAATCTATACAAGTAATAAATACATGACCATGATGGAATATTTAGGAAACCACACAGAAAAATTAAAAATATCCAGTAATCCCATTTCACAGAAATAACCACTGATAACATTTTGATAAATACCTTTTTTAACTAAGTTGTACACTTCTTTAAAACATCCACAATTCCTGTAGCAATGCTAGCTTGAATTCTTGGGCTTTTAGAATTTTCATAACTTCCTCTGTCTGTGGGAGTATGTACAAAGCAGGGGCAATTGTAGAAAAGAGAAACACAGTGGAGCTGGAAGAAGACCTGGGGTGGTTTTATAATTCAGCCTCTTTCTGGACTGTCATATTTGATGCACTGGATGGACCCCACCCACACCAAGCTCTGCTATGCTTGGGCTGGGCTTGTGTGCTCTCTGGGAGGGGCTGCCTTTTCCAGTTCTCACACTTGGAGGAATCTAAGCCAGAAGGATGGGTAAATAAGCCACAGTTGCACAGCTGCCTGCCCTGTACAAAGCTCCTTTGGAATACATGGAAGCCTCTAGAGCCCAAGGCAGCCAGCCCAGAGAGAAAGAGGTTTAGAACCAATTAATTCTTCAACAGTCCTGAAAAGGTTAATCCTAAAATGACTGCAGAACACAAATGTGTTCCCACAAGGCAGAATCTAATCTTATTGTGGGTAATAACTTCAATCTTCAGAACTGGAGCTTATTTTCTAGATGCCAAGGTCATTTTGTTTTCCCTCAGAATCCGAAGAGCCAAAAATCCCCACTATTTGATTCCTGTGTCTCCTCAAAAGAAATTGTACTAATATGAATGTATAGAACATCTTGTACCTATCCCTTGTATTTTCTTTTCCACTGCTCAGTGTTATGCTGACCCCAGATAATCTACCCTTTTGTCATCAAGTTTATAAATTAGACTGAGTCTATAAAATAGACCCCGGAGAGCGGGGAATCTGCACAAGCAGAGATGTATACAAGACTTACTTGTATACAAGACTATCTGATTGGTGCCAATGCACAACTTTTCTTCCTGGGGAATGTCCCCTCTGATTATTTATCTCACTCAGAGCAACTGGAACATCAACTTTCTACTAGTTTCCTCCTCTGGAGAGTTAGCAGTAGCAACAGAAGGATGGAATTTAGACATCATCCTTCTTGCTTGTCTTTCCTTCCTTGTTCTATTATTCTTCAAGCCCCTAGCTTCACCCTAAATAGATCCTATTGTGAGTCTACTTTTATAAAGACCGAAAGAATATCATGTGGAAAATCTGTCTTAGGCCAATTATACGACTTAAAGTACAGAGAGAACCAATCTTCTTATTTACAAAATGAAGACTACTTTCACTTTAACTCTGCTAGTCAAATATGTTTCTTTTGGAAATCTTGTTGCACCTTTTCGGGTAATGTTGAAGTGAGCTAGTTGTAAGTTTACTAATCTTCAAATAGAAAGGTATCTGGGAAGGGTGGACTTTCAGTAAACTTGTTTGTTTGCTCAAAATGAGTGCCAGGATTCAACAAATTTGCTGAAGCTTCCTAGTAACTGCCTGAACATCTAATTGAAATCTAGTTTTGTCAAGCTTCATTCTCACAGACCTTTGCCTACATATCAAGAAGAGTTTTAAGATTGTTGATCAGGAGTGCAAGAAAAACCACAAAGAGAATTTTAGGAGAAGGAAGCAGGGATTAAACCTAGGTGAGGAGATGCGCAGATAGTCCCTCCTTTTAAGTCCGAAGAGGGACACTTTGATATCAAAAAGCAATGGCAACAGCAAGTTAAATTCAGACGGGATCTCAAGAGCCTTGAAGTGAAGTCTGTAATTTTAGAATAAGGTATAAACAAAGTGGGGGGAAGGTTAGTAACGCAAGTTGTGGTATGAAATGTTCAGACTATATGTCAGCACAAACTGTCATTTGCATTGAGGCAACTGTTGACAATTGAGTAATTGAGGCATTATAAGGCAGGCAGAATTCTATTACAATGACCGTTATTCCTGTGAACCATTACATATGGTGCAAGAGCAGTCTTCAGTGTTGTTCTTAATAACAGGAGAGATGTTGTGCAATCCATGCTTTCCTCTCATTTTGGCTTACCCAATAGTCACTACCTGTAAGGGAAGGATTAGTTTAGTAATAATATAAAAGTATATGCAAAAAGAACTCTTTAAGATTGCTTTCTGGAGTACTGAGATTGTTTCCCATTCTACAGAATGGGGGAAGGAGAATATTGATGAGAACGCTGAGGAGATAGAAAAGATAGCACTTTTGGAAAGAAGGAAAGGCAGACTGCATCGTAGAAGCCTTTGGCTAGAGAGTGGACACTGAAGTTGCACATTAAAAAGGCCTATATGTGGAATATATCACATCTATCATAGCCTATTATTATCATAATCAAACATTATCATTTTGAAGATGAGAAACCAAGGAATAGAGAGATAAATGCCATAATTATTTTTTTCAAGTACACATGATTAATTTTATGAGTTCATATCTTTTGATTCCCAGCTCAGGCATGATCTTTTTGGACTGTAGTGCCTCCAAATGGAAATGTACCAAACGAAGATGGGTCCTACCCAAGTAGGAAGGCTCTAACAAAGGGTTTACTGGTTTTAGAATGGATGCCAAAAAATTTTTTTCCTCTTAAAGTTTAATACAAGCAAACAAAATGTTGAAAGTATTAGAAGATATTTTCTGCCTTGAGAACTCAATTTTTATGTGCCTTGAGCACTGAATCCTCCTACCATGGTATAATAGAATGACATTGGATTTAAGGACTTACTTCTTCACTTAGAATTAACGTTACCAAATTTCTCTGAGCCACAGCTTCCTCATCTGTAAAATGGAGATAATAAAACTGCCTAATTTATAGTGCTATTGTGAGGATTAAAAGAGATAATGCATAGAAGCACTTTATACAGTGTTTGGCATATAAAAATAGCTCAACAAATGCTCATTTCTTTTTCCTTTTCCACTTGTACAGAAGTTTGTCTAGTATGTTTAGCTGGAGTCAAAAATAGTGGCTCTAAACAGTTCTTTGAATTTAGTTAAAGCCCTTCAAGGCATTTGAATGGCCCATCTCCCTATAAGTGAGCATTTTTCCAAATATGGATTTTAGTATACATTCAAATGTACTTTTGCTCATCCAGAAAGACCAAGTGAAACCCCAGCCCACAAGAACTTTATCTTTATGACTTCTGTTTCCTCCTTCTCATTATCTTAGACCCCAGAAGACAGGACTGAATTTCTTAGGCAGTTCTATAATTCAGCACAAGAGAAATAAAGCTAGAAAGTACATCATAGTTGAGAGACTTTGCTTGCCCTCATGCAGGTTTTCTTAGCCTTAGCACTATTGATGCTTTCAGCTGGATACTTCTTTGTTGTGGGAGACTGTCCTGTGCACTATAGAATGTTTAGCAGCATCCCTGGCCCCAAACCATGAAATGTGAGTAGTACCCCTTCCCTGAGTTGTGACAACCAAAAATTTTGCCATACATTGCCAAATGTCCCCTGGAGAGGGGGGTAACATTGTTACCAGTGTAAAACAAGTCTTAGGAGAAACAAATCAACTAGCTGTTTGGCATACAAACATCCTGTAGGGGAAGACTAATGAAATCTTTAGGGCTGATTGCAAATTCAAAGGGCAAGGAAGAGTGAGGGAAAGAAAAGTTCAGGCAGAGGAACAGTCTAGGTTTAGGAAGAGAACCTAGTTCATATGCCAGGCCTAATGGATACAAAGATTAAGAAGACATCGGTCGTGCTTTGGGGGAGCTCACATTTTAGTGGAAGAACACTAGAGTGAGCACCCATTCTCGAGAGTGCAGGGAAGGCTTTCCAGAAGAGATTACATTTGAGCTGAAGAATGAGTAAGTATTAGCATGGAAAAGATAAAGGGAGGATGGAAGAGATGTAAAAGAATTTTGGGTTTGGAGAGAAATGCAAATCATTTAGATTGACTGGGAGAAGAGCAATCAAGAACAAGGAGTGGTGGAAGAGAAGGTTTATAAGATTGATAGGAAGCAGATCTTGAAAGTCCTTCTAAGCCATGTAAAATACTCAGTTTTGAACTATCAAGAGTCACTGAGTTTCTCCATGACTCAATTTGGATTTAGGAGAGATTACTTTGGCAGCACTGTGGAAAATAGATTGGAAGTAGGATGACCAGTTAGGGGGCTATTGTTGTAGTCCAGGTGATTACGTCTTGAGTAGTGGCAGTGGTATGGAATTCAAGATCTATTTAGGTAGTGAGAACAACAGGATCTGGGGACTCATCAGATATGAGGACAGTATCTGGTTTGTGCTAATGGGTAGATTGTAGTGCTAATCACTGGTATGGAAAATATTGGCGGCAGAAGAAGTTTGGAAGGAAGATGAAGTTTGAGGTGGTTGCGATCATCGAGGTGGGGATATTTGGTAGGCATTAAATATCTGAGTCTGATGATTAGGAGAAATTTTACGTAGAGGTACAAGATTGAGAGTTATCAGGGGAAATTGAAGCCATGGGAATGAATAAGATCATCTAAGGAGAATGTGTGAAAAGAGATGAGGGGCAAGGATATTCCCATGACTTGCTTCTTCACTTCATTTATGTCACCTCCTCTGGGAGTCTTCCTTAGAGTGTATAAAATATCACCCCTATGGCTCTCTATTTCTTTACCCTGCTTTTTTTTTTTTTTATAATATCGCTATCCTTTGTTATGTATGTAACCCATTCGATTTTTGGTTAGTCTAACGTATTTACAGTAGTTTAATTCACAGGCATTAAAATGTTCAACCATTCAGAATAAAAATTTCCATCTCATTCAATTTAAAGCTTATCCTCCAGCTCCCAACCTCTAGTGCAGCTTGATTAGACATCCCACAGATCTCCAGTGGAAAATAAATGACTGTTCTTTCACTCTTCTTTCTGCAGCTCATCCCCTACTTACTCTGCTGCTTCTGGCTCCTCTGGGGTTGAGGAGCGGGGTGGTTAGGGAGAGGGGATCTTAAAGGAAAAGTGAGAGGTTTCATTCACTGAAGCTGGTGTAATTTGGCTATCAATATCCTTTGTGAGGTTGATGCCCAAATACTGGATTTTATACTGCTGCGCTTTTGTGGTTTCTTTAGAGACCCCTTCACTCCACATTTTCCTAGTGGGGACCTCTCCCTGAACCATTCCATGATAGGAACAATGTGTCCTCTGTGTTCCCACAGAACTTTCTTTTCATGAGATCCTCACTCTTCTGCTGGAGTTGCCAGCTACACTCAGAGCAAACTATCTGGCCTGTACAAAACATAGTTCCTTGGAAGTCTAGATATTTTTCTTTGCCCTGCCACTGTGAACAACATCAACCAGACTTCTGCCTTTAGACTTCTTCAGGTAAAAGTCAAGCACAAGTTTCTATCTTCTCCAGACACCACAGGACATAGGTGAGGTTCTTTCATGAACTCTTTCTGTTTCAGTGGCAACACACGCAGGCCTAAAAATGTCTGTAGCACGGTAAGGCTTCAGCCTGGAAGTAAGATGCCAGTCTTCCCTACGGAAAGGGAAGGGAAATTAGGACCCGTTTGCTCAGCTACAGAATAGGAACCATAATGCTTTTTACTCCCATGAATTCCCTTTAAAAAAATCCTCTTTTCTCGGGCACCTGGGTGGCTCAGTCAGTTAACCGTCTGACTTCGGCTCAGGTCATGATCTCATGGTTTGTGGGTTTGAGCCCCATGTCAGGCTCTGTGTTGACAGCTCAGAGCTTGGAGTCTGCTTTGGATTCTGTGTCTCCCTCTCTCTCTACCCCTTCCTCATCTGCATTCTGTCTCTCTCTCTCTCTCAAAAATAAATAAATATTAAATTTTTTTTAAAAAAATCTTCTTTTGCTTCCTCCAATTAATCTCTAGAATTCTACTATATAGACTAGAGTTGAATGGTAAAGAGTGATAATTGAAATACCAGTTTGGCAACCTCTCAGCAGATCCTATTTGATATATATTTTTTTAATTGCTAAGAGGCAATATAGAGGACTAGTTAAGAACATGGACTCTGGAGCCATACTGTCTGACTTCAAATCTTGACTTAACCATTTTACCTCTCTGTGCCTCAGTTTATTTGTAAAAGGAGAATTACAATAATATTTATATCATAGGAATTTTGTGAGGACTAAATGTGTGTGAATATCTTAGATTAATATGTTAAAATAGTATTTAGAATAATAAGTGCTATGTGTGTTTGCAATTAGTGCTATTGCTTATTTTTCTTTGACTTAGAATGTAAACTCCATGTGCACAAGATTTTTTTCTGTTTATTGCTGCATTTCCAGTTTCTCAAACAGTGCATATAACAAACACTAGTAAATGTTAGTGGTCTCAGACTTCTTCTGAATAAATTAATATGATATTTAAGCCTTAAATGTCAAGATGTGGACAGAGAAAGTGGGGTTTGAGATGATTAAGGAAGATAGGCAGAGAGATAGGAGAGCCAGCAGGCTGTGATGCTCCAGAAACAACAGGAGAGGAAAATTTAACAAGGAAGGAATGGGCAACAGTGTCAAACATTGCTAGAATGTCAAAGGAAAATAAAACTACAATACAGTCAGTACATTTTGTAACAAGGATCCCTATCTTTTGCTTTTATATCGTGGTAAGTAATGGTTTTCTTTCCTTCAGAGATGCTTTTATTAAAATTAATAACCACCAGAATAAATCTTTGAATAAGTCTTAAAGGTTTTTAGCCCTGCATTATCAACCTCCAAGGAACAAACCAGTGCTGAACTTAGTTTTGTCCATAAACACAAAGGACCCAGCCTCAAAACAAGTTAGTACATTTTCCTCTGACATGGACTCTCCTCTTGAATCAAACAATGAAACCTGCTGTGAACATCTGCTTGCAACTCCATGCTACTTTCCCTCCTAAGAATGTTCTTCTCTTTTCTCCCTACCCACCTTCTCTCTTTTTAAAAGTATAAGAGGAATGTATAAAAAACTCTTATAACTCAATAATAAAAAGACAAATAATCAAATTTAAATATGGCCAAAGGATCTAAATAGACATTTCTTCAAAGAAGATATACTAATGGCTAGTAAGTACATGGAAGGATGGTTAACATCATTACTTATTATGGAAATGCAAATCTAAACTACATAATGAGATTCTACTTTACACCCACCAGGATGTCTATGATAAAAAAAAAAAAAACAGTACTGACAGGTGTCATTGGGGATGTGGAGAAATTGAAACCCTCATGCATTGCTGGTGGGACTGGAAAATGGTGCAGCCACTTTGGAAAGCAGTTTGGTGATTCCTCAAAGGTTACACTTAGAGTTACTGTATGAATAAGCTATTCCACTTCTAGGTATATACACAAGAAATTTAAAAACATGTGTTCAAAAAAATCTCATACATAAGTGTTTATATCCGGATTATTCATATTAGCCAAAACGTGGATATAACCCAAATGTCCATCGACTGATGAATGGATAAGCCAAATGTGGAATATTCAGTGTCAGCCCTAAAAAAAGAATGATGAATGATTTGGGTGATGTCAACAATAATACTGGAGTAGAGAACTCCAGGGCTCCTTGAATGGTTGCGGTTAGGCACTGAATAAAGTCCAAATTCCTTAACATGACTCATAGGCCTCTGAAGTTCTAATCTCTACCCATATCTTATGGGTTGAATTGCGTCCCCCACCCCCAAATCCATATGTTGAAGTCCTAACCCCCAGTACCTCAGAATGTATTCCAATTTGGAAATAGGATCATTGCAGATGTAATTAGTTAAGATGAAGTTATTTGGGTGGGCCATAATGCAATACGACTGGTATCTTCATTAAAAGAAATATTGACACAGTGACACACACACACAGAGCACCATGTAAAGATGAAGGCAGAGATCAGGGCAATGCTTCTACAAGCCAGGAAATACCAAAGATTGTCAACAGGCTAGGAGTGAGGTATGGAGCAGATTCTTACAGCCCTCAGAAAGAATTAACTCTACACCTTGATCTCAGACTTCTAGCCTCTAGAACGGTGAGACAGTAAGTTTCTATTGTTTAATCCACTCACTTTTGGAACTTTGTTATGGAAGGCCTAGCAAACTAATATACCATCTTTCTAGCCTATCTACTATCATTTTTTCTTTACACTTTATGCTCCAGCAACACTATCTTCCTTGTACTTCCTTTGCGTAGATCTAGTATTTCCAGTCTTTTTGTTTTTGCTTATGCTATTCTTCTGCCTGCAATGCCATTATGGTCTAGCTTAGTACTGCTCATCCTTTAAGATTCAGAGAAGCTATTACTTTTTCCAAGGACCCTTCACTGACCACTTGCCATGAGAATGGTATAAATAGCTTTCCTAGGTGCTCCCACATATCCTGTGCATCTCCCCAGCTTTATACTTTCCACCCTGTATTATAATTTGATGTTTTTTTCTGCCTCCTTTCACTCCACACAATACACTGTTAAGTCTTTGAGGAAAGGCTCACCCAAATCCTAAGGCCTAGCATAGTATAATTTGCACATAGTAGATGCTCAATATATTTCTTTTAATGGACTTTTTTCAGTGTTTATTCATTTTTCCCCCATACACCTACTAAAGTGCTTCACATATAATGGGTTCTCAGTACATTTTGGCCAGTCATTCTCAACTAAGGACATTTGGAAATATCTGGAGACATTTTTGGTTGTCACTATTGGCATCTAGTGGGTAGAGGACAGAGATGCTGTTAAACATCCTACAATGCATAGGATAGCTCCCCACAACAACACATTATCCAGTCTAAAATGTCAGCAGTGTAGAGGCAGAGAGACTCTAATCTTGACAGAATAAGGCACTGAATCTACTTTTTATACCCTACACTCACTGTAGACCACTAGTGTACTAAATCTGCTTTATCAGAAAGCCTGATTGTTTTTAATAAAAATAAACTATTTCCCAACAAGAAATGAAGAGGGAGTGTCCTGGCACCCAGAATTAAGATTTTGGCAATTGAAAAGTACCTGATCCATAGGAGAACTGATACATAAGTTACAATACCTTTAAATCTGAAATGCTCTATAGCAGTGAAAAATGAATGAATTAGAGCTACATACATCAGCAGGGATAAATCTAAGCATAAGTTGAGTGAGGAAAGCAAATTGCAGGAGGTACATACAGAGCGATATTATTTCTGTAAAGTACTACATATTGCTAAGGGATAGACACATGTGTAGTCTAATGTATAAAGATACACATGAAAGATCAAGATCAAATCTGGCAAAAGGTGAAATAGTGAAAACCTCAGGATAGAGGTGTATACAATTGGCTTCACTTGCAGTGGTAATGCCTTACTTCTAAAGCTAGGTAGTGGGCATATCCTTGATATATTGTTCTCTACACATTTATGTATTTTTAAAACATTAACAGTTTTATAAAAGAGCAATTGCTCAATAATGAGGCATCTTGTCACCTGGGGCTGAGGAAAATCTAATCTTATTAGTTTGCACTAGCCAGAACTCCCTCAATGTGGCAAAACTGAGCAATTCACTGAATCCAATCTTTCACTATGGGACAGGAGCTTGCATACTATACATAGGATAATATTCCATATGTTCTTATTTTCATTGTCCTGCAATGTCTAAATTTTGGATAAGCATGTATGTACTGAAATTTTGTGTTATACAGTCTAAAAATATAGTTAATTTTAGTATTATTCATTATTATCTAAAACTGTGAAAATGCCCTTTGAGATTCATTATTTAAAATAACAAGATAATGGGAAAATGACAGTCCAACAAATGATGCTGGGAAACTGGTTGGACTCTTATAACATATATAAAACATAGACAAAAATTAATTCAAACTGGATCAAAGACCTAAACATAGAGCTAAAACTATAAAACCATTAGACGAAAACACAGGGATATTAGATACGGAAAATTTTTATTGGATGTGACACCAAAACACAGACAACAACATAACAGATAAACTGAACTTCATTAAAATTAAAAAGTTTTGCACATCAAAAGATACGATTAAGGGGCACCTGCGTGGCTCAGTCGGTTGAGCGTCCGACTTCGGCCCAGGTCATGATCTCTCGGTTCGTGGGTTCACCCTGCGTCAGGCTCTGTGCTGACAGCTCAGAGCCTGGAGCCTGAGTGGCTTGCAACGCTTGGTTCCAGCAAAGCTTTGAAGCGACGCCATTCTTCTCCCCACAACCACCAAGGCAGGGCCTCGGAGAGAGCATCCCCCTAGACCTGACCTGACGCCAAACCATCTGCACAGGGGAGTTGTCTTCTTTTTTTTTTTTTCCTTTTTTCTTTGCTTCTCCGTCTTTTCTGCTGCCATCCAGATATATTTCCCTTAGCATATTCGTATCTCTACTCTTGGCTGGTTATATGCTTTTAGACTGTCCAGAGACATTTGCTGTCTCTGTCCCCACCTTGTTTTTCATTTTGTTTGTGTTTTTGTTTCTATTTGTTCTCTCTTTTCTTCTTTCTTTCCTTTCCTTTCCTTTCCTTTTCTTTACTTCCTTTCCCCTTTTGGCTTGCTTGTTTGTTTGATCTGTCTGTGCGTATGCATGCTTTTGTTCCCTGTATGCTAGTCTGTTTCCTTTTCAGGGACACCTCAAGAAACAAGCCAAAGTACACGTGGTGGAGAGTCCCAAATATCACTGACCAGGGAAATAAAATAATCAAAGGCACAACAAGAGAAACGGAGAAACACCAGTAAAAGAACACTTTCTGAAACGACAGGCCCCGGACAGTCAATGAGCCTCCTTTAATAGAGCAATACGAACAGGTGCACAGTACATAACGAGCTTTTAAAACTGACAAGAGACAGAAAGCTAGCCAAAATGAAAAAACGAAAGAACTCTCCTCTAAAGCAACTCCAGGAAGAAGTCACAGCCACAGAACTCCTCAAAACAGGTTTAAAC
>CM053579.1:40728942-40780125 GCA_028646485.1 Cryptoprocta ferox | reverse complement strand
CCTCTGAGATCAGGAACACAAAGATGTCCACTCTCACCACTGTTGTTTAACATAGTGCTGGAAGTCCTAACATCAGCAATCAGGCAACAAAAGGAAATAAAAGGCATCAGAATTGGCAAAGGTGAAGTCAAACTTTCACTTTTTGCATATGACATGATACTCTACATGAAAAACCCGACCGACTCCACCAGAAGCCTACTAGAACTGATCCATGAATTCAACAGAGTCGCAGGGTACAAAATCAACATACAGAAATTGGTTGCATTTTTATACACAAATAATGAAGCAACAGAAAGAGATTTCAAGAAACTGATCCCATTCACAATTGCATGAAAAACCATAAAGTACCTAGGAATAAACCTAACCAAAGATGTAAAAGATCTGTATGATGAGACCTATAGAAAACTTATGAAGGAAACTGAAGAAGACACAAAGAAATGGGAAAACGTCCATGCTCATGGATCAGAAGAATAAACATTGTTAAAATGTCATTACTACTGAAAACAATCTACACATTCAATGCAATCCCAATCAAAATTGCACCAGCATTCTTCTCAAAGCTAGAACAAACTATCCTAACATTTGTATGGAACCACAAAAGACCCCAAAGAGTCAAAGTAATATTGAAGAAGAAAACCAAAACGGGAGGCATCACAATCCCAGACTTTAGCCTCTACTACAAAGCTGTCATCATCAATATAATCTGGTATTGGCATAAAAACAGACACATAAACCAATGGAATAGAATAGAGAACTCAGAATTGGACCCACAAATGTATGGCCAATTAATCTTTGACAAAGCAGGAAAGACTATCCAATGGAAAAAAGACAGCCTCTTTAACAGGTGGTGCTGGGAGAACTGGACAGCAACATGCAAAAAAATGAAACTAGACCACTTTCTTACACCATAAATAATAAATAAATAAACTCAAAATGGATGAAGGACCTGAATGTGAGACAGGAAATCATCAAAACCCTAGAGGAAAAAGCAGCAAACAATCTCCTTGACCTCAACCACAGTAATTTCTTGACAATCCCCAAAGGCAAGGGAATCAAGAGCAAAAATGAAAGGAAAGAATCAAGAAAACTAATAAGCAACCAACGGAATGGGAAAAGATAGTTGCAAATGACATATCGGATCAAGGACTAGTATCCAAAATCTACAAGGAAGTCACCAAACTCCACACCCGAAAAACGAGTAATCCAGTGAAGATATGGGCAGAAGACATGAACAGACACTTCTCCAAAGAGGACATCCAGATGGCCAACAGACACATGAAACGATGCTCAGTGTCACTCATCATCAGGAAAATACAAATCAAAAGCACACTGAGATACCACCTCACGCCGGTCACAGTGGCAAAAATGAACAAACCAGGAGACTATAGATGCTGGCGAGGATGTGGAGAAACGGGCACCCTCCTACACTGGTGGTGAGAGTATAATCTGGTTCAGCCCCTCTGGAAAACAGTGTGGAGGTTCCTCAAAGAACTATCAATAGAACTCCCCTATGACCCAGCAATAGCACTGCTGGGGATCTACCCAAGGGATACAGGAGTGCTGATGCATAGGGGCACATATACCCCAACATTCATAGCCGCACTTTCAACAACAGCCAAATCATGGAAAAAGCCTAAATGTCCATCAACTGATGAATCGATCAAGGAGATGTGGTTTATATATGCAATGGAATACTACATGGCAATGAGAAAGAATGAAATCTGGCCATTTGTAGCTATGTGGATGGAACTCGAGGGTGTTTTGCTAAGTGAAATAAGTCAGGCAGAGAAGGGCAGATACTAATGTTTTCACTTACAAGTGTAACAGGAGAAACTTAACAGAGGATCTTGGGGGAGGGGAAGGGGGAAAATAGTTGGGGAGATGGAAGGAGGCAAATCATGAGAGACTCTTGAATACTGAGAACAAATCGAGGGCTGATGGCAGTAGGGGAGAGGGGAAGGGGCTGATGGGCATGGAGGAGGGCACTTGTTGGGATGAGCACTGGGTGTTATATGGAAACCAACCTGACAATAAAGTATAAAAAGAAAAAATAAGAAAAAAGAAAAAGAAAAAATTGCATAGTATGACTTTCATCTCTTTTTAAATTTCTTGACTCCTCTCTTGTGGTCTAATATATGATATATTCTGGAGAATGTCCCATGTTCACTTGAAAAGAATGAGTATTATGCTGTTTTAGGATAGAATGTTCTGAATATATCTGTTAAGTCCATATGTTCCAGTGTGCTATGAAAGCCATTGTTTCCTTGCTGCATTTCTGCTTAGATCATCTGTCCATTGATATAAGTGGGTGTTAAAGTCCCCTATTATTAGTATATTATTATCAGTTAGTTCCTTTATGTTTGTTACTAATTGTTTTATATATTTGGGTGCTCTCATATTTGGGTGCATAGATATTTACAGTTGTTATATCTTCTTATTTGATTGTCTCTTTTACAGTTATATAGTGCTATCTTTGTCTATTGTTACAGTGTTTATTTTAAAGTGTAGTTTGTCTAAGTATTGCTACTCAAGCTTTCTTTTGACATCCTTGTGTGTGATAAATGTCTCTCCCATCCCCTCACTTTCAATCTGCAGGTGTCTTTAGGCTGAAAATGAATCTTCTGTAGGCAACATATAGATAGGTCTTGTTCTTTGATCCATTCTGACACCCTATGTTCTTTGATTGGAGAATTTAGTCCATTTACATTCAAAGTAATTATTGGTAGATATTTATTTATTATCATTTTATTACTTGTTTTAATCATTGTTTCTGGAGATTTTCTCTGATCCATTCTTGTCTTTGTCACCTTTGGGCTCATTTCCACTTGAAGAATCTCCTTTAGTATTTCTTGCAGGGCTGGTTTAGTGTTCACAAACTTCTTTAGTTTTTGTTTGTCTGGGAATCTATCTCTCCTTCTCTTCTGAAGGAAGAAGATAGAGTATTCTTTGCTGCAGATATTTTCATTCAGCACTTTGAAAATATCATGCAACTCCTTTCTGGCTTGGAAAGTTTCTGTTGATAGATCCACTGACGGCCTTATGGGTTATCCCTTGTAAGTTAAGGACTTCTTTTTTCTTGATGCTTTTAAATTTTTTATATTTTATTTCTTTTTTTTTTTTTGAGAGAGAGAGAGAGAGAGAGCGAGAGAGCGAGAGTGAGCAGGGGAGGGACAGAGAGAGGGGGGAGATGGAATCTGAAGACAGGCTCCAGGCTCTGAGCTAGCTATCAGCACAGAGCCGGACGCAGGGCTTGAGCCCATGAACCGCGAGATCATGACCTGAGCTGACGTGGGACACTCAACTGACTGAGCCACCCAGGCGCCCCTGTCTTGATGCTTTTAAAATGTTTTCTTTATCCGTATATTTTACCATTTTAATTATGTCTCTTTGTGGATCTGCTTTTGTTATTTTGGTTGGGGGTTCTCTGAGTTTCTTGGATCTGGATATCCATTTCCTTCCCCAGATTAGGGAAATGTTCAGCTACTTACTTCAGATAAATTTTCTGCCCCCCCTTTTCTCTCTGTTTGTCTGGGACTCCTATAATACGAATATTACTACATTTGAAGGAATCACTGAGTTTCCTAAGTGTGTTCTCATTTTGCTTAATTCCTTTTTCTCTCTTATGTTCAGTTTAATTACTTTGTCTTCTAAGTCATTAATTCACCCCTCTGCTGTTTCCAGCTTGCTGTCCATTCCATCAAGAATATTTCTCACTTTGTTTATTGAGCCCTTTATCTCTGCTCTTACTCCTTATCTCTGTGTTAAGGTTCTCATGCACGCCTTCCATTCTTTTTGCAAGTCCCATGATCATCCTTATGATCACTGCTTTAAATACACCTTCAGACATGTTTTTTATATCTGTTTTTCTTAGATCTCTGGGTGTGTGGCTTTTCCCTGTTCTTTTGTGTAGGACAAATTCCTCTGTCTTCTCATTTTGTCTAAGTCTCTGTGCCTGCTTTAGTTAGGAAAGACAGGTTTGTCTCCTATTCTTGAGGGTATTGGCCTTATGAAGAAGAGTTCCTGTAGTTCCCTGCCATGTAGTGTCCCTTGTTCCCCAGGCACTTCCAGAGGTGTCTCCAATGTGTGTTGAGTGTGCTCTGCTATTTTGTCCTAGGCACTTTATCCTTCAGACAAGTCGTCTGCAGAGGTTCTCTCTGCCTGTTGTGGGCAGTGTTTTGTCCCAGGTCTGAATTTGGTGCATTTTAACTAGATGTGTTCTGGTTGGCTTGTGAAATAAGACCTCTTTCCACCACCATCAAAACCAAGGCTCCACAAAACTCCCAAGTGAGGAGACACAGTGTGAACACAGGTTGGGACCATTCTTCTGGGGAAGGGTACCAACCAAGCTGGGACTGAGGCACACTAGACTGGGAAGGATGGTTCCACTGGAATGCAGGGGCTAAGGCTTGGTGTAAGCAAGTTAGGTAGCCAGTGTTGGTGCTGTGCTGGTTCTCACAGGTGGCCCTGTGATTATCCTGAGAGACAGGGGAGGGAAATGGTGCCAGCCAGCTTCTTTGTCTTCAGAGGAGTCTCTCCATGAATGCTGCCTCTCTGGGATGCACTCTGAAAGGAGCAAATAACCTCCCCACTGCGTGCCCCAGGTGCTCTTAAGATAACTATTTCCATGCTGTATTTCTACAGCTGTCTTCTCTCTAAAGGCACCACAATGTCCTCAGGAATCTATCCCAGCAATGCTCACTGACTTTAGACATCTAGGCCTTACACCTCACCAGTTGCAAGAACTCAGGAAATTCATCCACTCTTGCTTTCAAGCCAATTCCTGTAGGGATTTGTCTTCCCTGTGTGGGCTTCCCTGTGTGCTAGTAGTCTGTCTCTTGTGCTTCTCAGGGACCACAGCTTCCTCCACAGTACTCATGATCTATTTCTTTCCCAAACCATGTCTCCACACCTCCTACCTCCTTTGATATGGCCTCTTCTCTACCTTTAGTTGTAGAGTTCTGCCAGTCTTCAGGTCAATTTCTGGGCTATTTAGGATGATTTGATAGTTATCTAGTTGTAATTGTGGGATGAGGTGAGCCTAGGGTCCTCCAGTTCCACTCAAATTTCTTTCATTAATCTCTTATAGATTTCAATGTACACATCTTTCACCTCTTTGGTATATTTGTTCCATTTTATTCTTTTTTATGCTATTGTAAAAGTGATTGTTTTCTTAATTTCTCCAACAGTATATAGAAATGCAACTGTAGTTTGCATATTGATTTTGTATTCTGTTACTTAATTGAATTAATTAGTTCTAACAAGTTTTTGGTGGAATCTCTAAGATTTGGTCTATATATAATCATGTCATATGCAGAGATTAATTTTCTTCTTTTCAATTTAGGTATATTTTATTTCTTTTTCTTGCCTAGTTGTTATGGTTAGGACTTCCAATACTATGTTGAATATAAGTAACAAGAGTGGGCATCTTTGTATTTTCCTGACCTTAGAGGAAACACTTTTAGCTTTTTCCAACTGAGTATGATATCGGCTGTGGACTTGTCATATATGGCATTTATTGCGTTAAGGGACAATCTTTCTATATCCACGTTGTTGAGATTTTTATAATGAAATGATGTTGAATTTTGTCAAATGATTTTTCTGCATCTGTTGAGATGATCATATGATTTTTAACATTCATTCTATTAATGTGGTATGTCACATTTATTGACTTGCATGTTGTACCATTCTTGCATCCCAGATAAATCCAACTTGATTATAAGACCTTCCTTTCGATGTAGGTGTTTATCTTTATAAACTTCCCTCTTAGAACTCTTTTTTATGTATCTAATAAATTTTGGTATGTTGTGTTTCCATTTTAATTTGTTTCAGTTTTTTCATTTCTTTTTTAATTTTTCTTTGACCCATTGGTTGTTCAGGTGTGTGTTTTTTACTTTACACATATTTGTGAATTTCCCAGTTTTCCTCCCATTACTGATTCCTAGTTTCATACCATTTTGATAAGAAACGTTACTTTGTATAATTTCAATCTCTTTACATTTGTTAAGACTTGTTTTAACTGAACATATAATCTGTACTGAAGAATCTTCTATGTGTGCTTGAGAAGAATGTGCATTCTGCTAGTGTTGGATAGAATGCCCTTTATATGCCTGTTAGGTTCATTAAGTCTAAAGTATAGTTCAAGGCCAATGCTTCCTTATTGATTTTTCTGTATGGATTATCTATTCAATGCTGAAAGTGGGATACTGAAGTCCCCTACTTTCATTGTGTTATCTCCTTCTCCCTTCAGATGTTATTATTTGGTTAATATGTTTAGGTGTTCTGATATTAAGTGTGTGTGTACACATACACACAGTTGTCATGTTCTTTTGATGAGCTGACTGTTTTATCATATAATAAACTTCTTTGTTTCTTTTTTTAAAGGTTTCTTTTTCTAAATGTTTGTTTATTTTGAGAGAGAGAGAGAGAGAGAGAGAGTGAGCAGGGGGCAGGGGAATGGGGCAGAGAGAGAAGGAGAATCTTAAGGGCTCCATACTCAGTGTAGAGCCTGATGTGGGCCTCAATTCCATGACTGTGAGATCATGACCTGAGCCGAAATCAAGAGTCAGACACTTAAGTGACTGAGCCACCCAGGCACCCCTAAACTTCTTTGTTTCTTGTTAGAGGTTTTGACCTAAAAGTCTATTTTCTCTGATATAAGTATAGATACTCCTGTTCCCTGTTGGTTTCCATTCACATAGAATATCTTTTTCCATCTCTTCACCTTGGTCCTATACGTGTCCTTAAAACTGAAGTGAGTCTGTTGTAGGCAACACGTAGTTGTGTCTTTTTATATCCATTCATTTCCTCCATGCTTTTTGATTGGATAATTTATTAAATTATCCAAAATAATTTACATTTATTGATAGGTAAATACTTACCAATACCATCTTATTAACTTTTTTCTGGTTGTTTTATAGTTCCCTTATTCTTTTCTTCCTCTCTTAAGGTTGTGCTTTGTTAATTGATGATTATTCATAGTTCTATGCTTTGATGCCCTTCTCTACCTTTTGTATATCCACTGTAAGTTTTTAATTTGTGATTACATAAAATATCTTACAGTTATAACAGTACATTTCAATCTATGAATGTAACTTCAACTGCATATAAAATATCATTTTACTCCCGACATACACACTTTGTTTTTGATGTCACAATTTACATCTTTTTATAGTGTGTATCCATTAACTATTTGTAGCTATAATTATTTTTAATACATGTGTCTTTTAACCTTTATGCTAGAGTTAAGTGCTTAACATATGACCAGGATTAGAGTATTCTGAATTTGACTATATATTTACCTTACCACTGAATTTTACACTTTTCTATGTTTTCATTTTACTAATTAGCATCCTTACATTTCAACCTGAAGAACTCCTTGCAACATTTCTTGTAAGGCAGGTGTAGTGGCAATGAATTCCCTCAGCTTTTGTTTGTTCTGGAAGGTCTTTATCTCTCCTTCATATCTGAAAGACAGTTTTTCTGGGTAAAGTATTCTTGGTTTGCAGTTTTTTTCTTTCTTTCAGCACTTTGAATGTATCACCCAACTCTCTCCTGGTCTGAAAGTTTCCTGCTGTGAAATCCACTGATAGCCTTATGGGGGTTCCCTTGTGTGAGGAATTTTTTAAATCTCTTCCTGCTTTAAAAATTCTCTTTGTCTTTGGCTTTACAGTTTTATTAAAACATGTCTTGGAGAAGATCTTTTTTGGGACCCATTAGCTTCATGAACTTAGGTGTCCACATCTCTCCCCAGATTTGGTAAGTTCTCAGTCATTATTTCTTTAAATAAACTTTCTTCTATCTCCTCCTCTTCTCTTTCTGGGATTCCAATATTGCACAGATTGTTTCATTTGATGGTATCTCATAATTTATGTAGGCTTTCTTTACTTTTTCATTTTTTCTTTATTTTCCTGAGTTGAAGATAATACTTCCATATAATTTGTCTTCAACTTCACAGATTCTTCTGCTTCATCATCTAATTTTGATGCCCTCTATTGCATTTTTCATTTCATTCACTGTATTCTTCACCTCCAGAATTTTATTCTTTTCTATGATTTTTCTGTGAAATTTTTTCCTGTATTGTTTTCCTGGTTTAATTGTCTTGCTGTGTTTTCTTATAGTTTACTGAGCTTCCTTAAAACAACTATTTTGAATTCTTTATCAGGAAAATAACAGATCTTTATTTCTTTGGGGTCAGTTACTGGAAAATTATTGTTTCCCTGTGGTGGTGTCATGTTTCCTTGATTTTTCATATTCCTTCAAGTCTTATGTAGATCTCTTTGCATTTGTCTTTTTAAAGTTTATCTGAGAGAAAGAGAGAAGAGAGAGAAAGCACATGTGGAAGTGGGGGAGGGGCAGAGAGAATCCCAAGCAGACTCTGCACTGTCAGTACAAAGCTCCACACAGGTCTCGAGCTCACAGACTGTGAGATCCTGACCTGAGCTGAAATCAAGAGCCAGGTGCTTAACCAAATGAGCCACCCAGGCACCCCTATCTCTTTGCATTTGAAGCAGTCATCTTCATTGGTCTTTTTTGCTTGGCTTTAGGAGAGAGACACCTTCTGTTATCCCTGCTAGTGATTCTGAAGGTTTCCTTTTTTCCCTGCATGTGCTCATTAACCATCTGCAAAGCCCACACATGTTGTCCTTGAGGGTATGCACAAGGAACCAGCCACATGGTAGGGGTGCCTGTGGGCTTGTCATGGGGATTCACAGGTGAGTTATCCCCGGCAGCTTGTGGGTAAGTCCCCTGATAAAACCAGTGAAGAGATTAGTAAGGTTCATGTCCCTTTAATGCCCTCCAAGAGCCTGGTGTTATTCTTTCAGTCCTTCCCCACTGCCTAGTCATGAAGCATACCTCACTTTTCCGCATGAGGTGAAAAAAGAGTGGGCCTCTTTGGTAGCTTCCCAAATAGCTGAGGATTCATGTCACTCACTAATACTCTTTCCCCATGGAAGAAATCATGGGTGGAGAGGGTCTCTCTTGGCACAGAGCTATGTCACCTTAAAGGAAGGGTGATGCAAGTGCAGTAAAACTTTTCCTCTTATTATTTACAATGTGTCTAATTTCAGATTATTTTTACTCCAGTAGTGTGCTAGAACTTCTCCACTGGACTCCTGGACTTCCATGAAGGCACTCTCCTCTGTAGAGGATTGTAAAAATTGATGTTCTGATGGGGGAGGAAGATAGTAGAAAATTCCTAGTCTGTCATTTTGCTGATGTCACTCTGAATTCAGTAAGTTCTGTTATTTTGTGTTTTTGTTTTCATTTGTTTCAGATAACTTTCTAAATTCTCTTGTAATTTCTTTTTTGATTATTTGGTTAAGAGTAGTTTAACTTCCACACATTTGTAGATTTTCCTGTTTTCTGCTATTGATTTCTGATTTCATTCCATTGTGGTCAAAGATCCTTTGTATGAATTCAATCTTCTTAAATTTGTTAAGAATTGTTTTGTCATGTAATATGAGCATGTTCATGTATGCTTAAGAATGTGTATTCTGTTGCTGCTGGGTAAAATGTTCTATATATGTCTGCTAGGTCTATTTGGTCTATGTTGTTGGTCCAGTACTGTTTCTTTATTGATCTTCTGTCTGGTTATTCTATCAATAACTGAAAGTGAAGTATGTCAGTCTCCTATTGTTATTGCATTTCCTTTTATTTCTCCTTTTGGTTTTATCAATTTTCCTTCATATATTTGGGAGCTCTAATATTAGGTGCATATAATCATTATATCCTCCTGGTGAATTGACCCTTTTATATTTATATAATGTCCTTCTTTGTCTCTTAACAATTATTGTCTTAAAGTTTATTTTGCCTAATATAAGTATGGCCACCCCTGGTCTCTTTCTATTCCTGTTTTCATGGAATATCCTTCCCATCCTTTCATTTTTAGTCTCTATGTATCCTTAGTTCTAACATGAATGTCTTGTAGACAGAATCTGGTTGGATCTTGTTTGTCATCCATTTGGCCAATCCATGTCTTTTAATTGAGGTGTTTAATTAATTCACATTCAAAGTAATTACTGATAGTGAAAAACAATTGCCATTTTGTTCATTGTTTTCTGTGTGTCTTGTAGTATTTTGTCCCTCCTTTCATCTCTTGTGGTCTTCTTTTGTTTTTGTTGAATTTTTGTCATAATGTGTTTTGATTCCCTTCCATTTATCTTGTGTATAGTCTTTATTTTATTATCATTGCAATTACATAAAATATTTTAAAGTAATGATCTATTTTTTATTTTTCTATTTTTTTTATTTTAGAGAGCGAGCACATCTGCACGTTAGCGGAGGAACAGAGGGAGAGAGAGACTCTTAAGTAAGCTCCACACTCAGCGCAGAGTCCAATGTGGGGCTTGATCCCACAACCCTGGGATCATGACCTGAGCTGAAGAGTCAGACACTCAACCGCCTGAGCTACCCAGGCACCCCAATAACAATCTATTTAAAACCAAGAGCAATTTAAATCCAATCACACAAAACACTGATCTTTAAATCTCTGTTCCCACAACTTCATGTTATTGATTATACAAATTATCTTTTTATACTATGTATCCATCCATTAACATATATTTATAACTACTTTTTTATGCTTTTTTAAATTGCGTACTAGTTTTTAAAGTGATGTGTGCACTTAAGATATTACCAGATTCTTTATATATTTACCTATACCAGGGAGTTTTATATTTTCATATGGTTTTGTGTTGTTACTATTCTTTAACCTCAACTTGAAGGAATCCTTTCAGTATTTCTTGTAGGGCAGATGTAGTGGTAATAAACTCCCTCAGCTTTTATGTAATAAAATCTTAATTTCTTCTTCATTTCTGAAGGACAGTTTTGCTGGATAAAGTGTTCTAAGATAGCAGAGTTTTTTCTTGCAGCACATTGAATATTGCATCCCACTCTGTTCTAGCCTGCAAAGTTTCTGCTGAGAAATCCACTATAATATTAACAGTTCCCTTGTATGTAGTGAGTTGCTCTTAATGCTTTCAAGATTCTCTCTTTGTGACTTTTGATAGTTTATTTAAATGTGTCTTGGTGTAGGCTTCTTTATATTTATCCTAGTTGGAGTTTTATGAGGTTCTTGAATTTGTACGTTCAGTTCTCCTCAGATTTGGGGTTTTCAGCCATTAGCTCTTCTAATAGGTTCTCTGTCCCTTTTTCTCTTTTGTCTCCTTCTGGAACTTCTGCATATGTTGTTCCTCTTGATGGTGTCTCTTAGATTCTGTTCACTTTTTTTCATTTTTTTTTTCTCCTCGGTCTCAGTAATTTTGAAGTCCTTTGAGTTCACTGATTCTTCTGACTAGTCAAGTGTACTGTTGAACCTCTCCAGTGTATTTTTCAGTTCAGTAATTGTATTCTTCAGTTCCTGAATTTTATGTCTTTCCTTAATAATTTCTAACTTTTTCTTGATATTCTAACTTATTTAATGAATTTTCCCCGATATTGTCTGGGCTCTCTTAATTCATTGAGCATCCACATGATGGCCATTATTTTGAATTTGTTGCCTGGTAATTCATATATCTGTTATTCTAGGGCTGGCTTCAGGATATTTAATTTGTTCCTTTGATTCAGCCATGTTTCCCTGTTTTTTTGTGTACCTTGTTATGTTCTATTGGGGCTTTAGCATTTGAAAAATCAGCCACCTCTACCAGTCTTTGTGACCTGGTTTTGAATAGGGAAGACTATCTGATCACTCAGCTAGAGATTCAGGAAACCTCTAAAGCTTTTCCTGGGGATACATTTTCTCTGGGCTTGTGTGTGTAAACTCCTAATTGAGATTTTACAATTTCTATTTGCAAGCTCCCCCTGGTGTCTGTTTGCGATACTGCAGACGCTCTAGTAGTATACTAAGCCAGTGCTGGAGCCCCATGTAGTGTCACTTTGTGGTACCGCAGACTCCAGTGCATGTTAAACTTAATTGTTCTCAGATGCTTCCAAACTGACACCATTCTAGAGTCCAGGCAAGTAAAAAAACAAAACAACAAAAACAAAAACAAAAAACAGTATCTAAGGCAACTCCCCTAGAAGTCAGAACATTGGGTGTGTGTTCTATTCTTCTCTTTCCCTCCCAAGGAAAAAGTAGGGTCTTGAGAGTTTTCTCTCAATCATGCCTACTGTGCTAGGAGGAGGGGCTCTAGTGAGTTTTTCTACCAGGCTTTGATGCAGTTGGCTTCATGCTCACCTGGGGTGCAGGAACATCTTAACTGGTTTCTTGATTACTTACAAAGGCAATTTGTCTGTGTATTATGGTTAAGCTGGTGTTTATGTGGGGGAAGGAGATTCTGGGACTTCCTATTCTGCTATCTTGCTGACACTACCCATGAGTCTATTCATTATTTTTTAAACAGCTTTATTGAGTTATAATTCACACGCCACATAATTTAACCATTTAAAGTGTACAACTCTGTTTTTTTATTTACAGTAGTTTTTTTATATATTTACAGATAAAGGCAATTACCACAATTTTAGAACATTTTTATCACCTCAAAAAATGAACCCTGTACAATTTAGCTATCCATATGCTGTCATCTTCCCAAAGCCTAAGCAACCACTAATCTACTGTGTTTATAGATTTCCCCATTCTGGATAATGGAATCATATGAAATCATGGTCTTTTAAGCCTGGCTTAAGCCAGGCTTGTTTTGCTTAGCATAATACTTTTAAGCTTCAACTATGCAGCATGTATCACTACATCATTACTTTTTATGGCTGAATAATATTCAATTTTATGGTTATACTACATATACAAAAAATTTTACAAATATCTCTCATTTAAAAATATTCAGCAAAATAATAAATTGAACCCAAAAATATATAAAAATAATTATATACTAGGACTGATCTCTTCCAACTATGTAACTCTTGTTCAATATTTAAATATCAATATAAACCATTATATTAAGAGGCTAAAGAAAAAAATGGTATCAATTCTCACTGAAAAAGCACTTGTGAAAACCTATATGTGAATTTCAATAAAGGTATTTTTTTAAGTCTCAGTAAACTACGGATAGAAGGGAACTTACTTTGTTAGGTATTTTTACATCTATACTCATAAGATTGTTCTGTCGTTTTATATTTTTTGTGAAGTGTTTGACAACTTTTGGCCTCAAGGTAGTATTGGTCTCATAGAACAAACCTGAAGCTGTTCCTTCTTTCATTTTTCCAAGAGTTTATATAGAATTAATATTAATTCTTCTTTAAATGGTTAGAATTTGCCTTATGGTCCTGGGGCTCTTGTTACAGGCATGTATTTTATTGATATAATTCACATACCATAAAATCCAACCTTGTAAAGTGTACACTTGTGAATTAGTATGTTTACAGAGATGTACAACTATTACAATTAATTTTAAAATATATTCATTTTTAAAAGAAAGTCTATACCAACTGGTATTCTCCTGCCCACCATGCTCCCCACTATATTCCTATGCAACCAATAATCTACTTTTTATGTTTATTCCTATTATGGCCATTTCATATAAATGGAATTATAAAATATATGGTCCTTTGTGACTGGCTTCTTTCATGTAATATAATGTTAAGGTTCATCCATGTTGTATCATATATCAATACTTCACTGCTTTTAATGTTTATTTTTGAAAGAGAGAGCATCATCAGGGAAGGGGCAGAAAGAAAAGGGGACAGAGGATCTGAAGTGTGCTCTGCACTGACAGCAGCAAGCCCAGTGTGAGCCCTGAACTCATGAACCATGAGATCATGACCTGAGTCAAAGTCAGATGCTCAACTGACTGAGCTACCCAGGTGCCCCAGTACTTCACTGATTTTAATGTCAGAATAATATTCCATTTTATGGATATGTCACATTTGTCTATCCATTAATTAATGGACATTTAGGTTGTTCCCACTTTTTGGCTATTATCAATAATGCTGCTATGAACACTGTACACAATTTTTTGTGTGAACATGTCTTCAGTTCTGTTGGGTATATACCTAGGAGTGGAATTCCTCTATGTTAACTTAATGCTTAACCTTTTAACATTTTGTTTCATATAGCAGTTGCACCATTTTCCATTCCTAACAATGTGTGAGGATTCCAATTTCTCCATGTCTTCATCATCTGTTTTTGTCTAGTTTTCTTATTATAGCCTTGCTGCTGTGTGTGAAGTGGAATCTCATTGTCATTTGGACTTGTATTTCTCTAACAACTGATGATGGTGAGCATCTTTTCAAGTGTTTATTAGTCATTTATATCTTCTTTGGAGAAGTGTGTACGCAAATTCTTTGTTCATTTCTAAGTTGGGCTGTATGTCTTTGAGTTGAAAGAACTCTTACATGAATGTTGAGTTCACACATTCTAGATACTAGACCCTAATCAGATTTATGATGCAAATACTTTCTTTTTGTGGGTTTACCTTTCATTTTATTGAAAATGAATTTTCAATGAATAAAATTTTATTTCACTAATAATATCATTTGAAGCAAATAAATTTTTAATTTTGGTAAGGCATACCTTATCTGTGTTATCTGTTGTTTTTTCTTTAGGTGTCATATCTAAAAGGCCATGACCTAATTTAAGCACAAGATGTACACCTATGACCTTTTTAAAATTAAGTATTTAATTCAAGTATAGTTAACATACAGTGTTATATTAATTGCAGGTATATAATATAGTGATTCAACAATTTCATACATCACCCAGTGCTCACCACAAGTACAGTCCTTAATCCCCACCACCTATTTCACCATCAGGGAAATGCCAAGCAAAACTACAATGAGGGGCACTTGCGTGGCTCAGTCAATTAAGTGTCTGGTTCTTGATTTTGCCTCAGGTCATGATCTCATGATTTGTGAGACCGAGCCCCACATTGGGTTGTGCTCTGACAGCACTGAGCCTGCTCAGGATTCTCTCTCTCTGTTCCTCCCCTGCTTACACTCACTCTCTCTCTCTCTCAAGATAAACAAACAAAACTTAAAAAACTACAATGAGATATCACCTCACACCTGTCAGAATGACTAAAATAAAAAATACAAGAAACAAGAAGTGTTGGTGAGGATGTGGAGAAAAAGGAACCCTCTGTTGGTGGAAATGCAAACTGGTGCAGCCACTGTGGAAATAAGTATAGAGGTTCCTCAAAAAGTTACAAATAAAAACACCCTACAATCCAGTAATTGCACTACTGGGCATTTACCCCCAAAATACAAAAACACCAATGCCTTCTTATAATAATTTTACAGTCCCAGTTTTTACATATGGGTTTTTGATAAATGGAGTTACTTCACATCTATAGTACGAGACAGGGGTCCAATTTTCCCAGCGAGATTTGATGACAGACTGTTCTTTTTCCATTGAATTGTCTTGGCATCTTTATTGAAAATCAAATGACCATAGACATATTGGTTTATTTCTGGACTCTCAATTCTATTCCACTGATCTATATAACTATCTTCATGACAGTATCACACTGCTCTGATTACTGTAGCTTTGTAGAACTATGAAAAAGGGAAATGAGTCCTCCACCTTTGTTGCTCTTTTTCAAGAGTCTATCAGCTATTATGGGTTCCTTATGAATTTACATGTGAATTATTTTTATGTGAATTTTAATGTTTATCTTTAAAAGACAGAGAGTACATGCATGAGAGGCAGAGAGAGAGGGAGACAGAACCCAAAGTAAGCTCCACGCTGTCAGTGCAAAACCTGACACAGGGTTGAACTGAGAAACCATGAGATCATGACCTGAGCCAAAGTCGGACACTCAACTGCCTGAGCCACCCAGGCACCCCATGAATTTTAAAATCAGAATGCCAATGTTAGGGAAAAACAAGTATTGCAATTTTGATAGAGACGTGCATTGAATTTGTAGATCATTTTGGCTAGTATTACCATCTTAACAATATTAAGCCCTCCAATCTATAAACACAGAATATCTTTAATTTCATCCAATGATGTTTTGTAATTTTCAGTCTACAAAGTCATGCATTTCATTGACTCTTCTTTATATGTTATTCTTTTTGATGCTATTGTAAATAAAATTACTTTCTTTAATTCATTTTTGGATTGTTAATTGCTAATATATAGAAATAAAACTAATTTTTATATTGATCTTGTATCCTGCAATGTTTCTGAACTCATTTATTAGTTCTAATAGTTTTTGTATATGTGTGTAGATTCCTTAGGATTTCTTTTTTTAATTTTATATTTGAGAGAGACAGAGACAGAGAGCGAGCAGGGGAGGTACAGAGAGACAGAGACAGAATCTCAAGTAGGCTCCAGGCTCCAAACTGTCAGCACAGAGCCCGATGCGGGGCTTGAACCCATGAGCAGTGAGATCATGACCTGAGCCACCCAGGTGCCCCCTTAGGATTTCTTATATAGAAGATTATGTCATCTGAAAGTAAATACAGCAAGTAAATACTTTCTGACCTGGATTTTTTTTTCTTATTTGTTTCAGGTTTAATAAGGTATAACTGTGAAAAACTGTATATTTAAAGTATACAATTTGATGTTTTGATATATGTATACATTGTTAAATGATCACCACAATCAAGTTAATTACCATTTCCATCATCTAATATAATTACCTTTTTGTGTATGTGGTGAGAATACCTCTTAGCAAATCTCAAGTTTATAATACAGTATTTCTTAGTAGTCATTATGCTATACATTAGATCTCTAGGACTTATTTATCATGTATAACTGAAACTTTGTACCCTTTTCCCATCTCCCCATTTTCCCCTCACCCCAGGCCCTGGCAACAACCATTCTATTCTCTGCTATGAATTTGACTGTTTTAGATTCCATATTTGCATTAGTTAGGGTTTTCTAGAGAAATAGAACCAAGAGGATAGATGGATGGATACAGAACTACAGATACAGATACAGCTACATAGATACTGATAAGAGGGGACTACAAATTAGTCATGTGATTATGGAGGCCAAGAAATCCCAAGATCTGCCATTTGCAAGCTACAGAACTAGGAAAGCTGGTGGTATAATTCAGTCTGAATGCAAAGGCCTGAGAAATGAGGGGCCAATGGCGTAAGTTCCAGTCTGAGTCTAAAAGCCCAAGAGCCAGGACTGCCAATCTACAAATGCAGGAGAAGATGGATATTCCATCTCAAGCAATGAGTAAATTTGCCCTTCCTCTGTCTATTCTATTTAGGCTCTCAATGGACTGGATGATGCCCTCCCACATTAGTGAGGGTGGTTGTTACTCAGTCTACCAATTCAAATGTTAATTACTTCTGGAATATCCTCATAGACACACCTAGAAATAATGTTATAGCAACAATCTGAGCATCCTGTATCCCAGTTACGATGATACATATAATCAACATAAGTCCACCACTTGTCAACTTGGCACCAATACATATTTCCTTAATCTCCAAATAAACAACAAGGTCATAATTCTACCTAACATGATACAACTCTTGCATTTAACTGAAAATGTATTAATCCATTCTCCAGAAGATAAGGTAGAGTCCTTGAGTGGTGTTTCTCTTCTGATATTCTGTAACTTAAATACTATGATGTAAAATTAGCAATACTTAAAAACTGATATTAAGTCAATTCATGATAAGGAAATAAGAAACAAAGATATTTGCTTAATTTATGTGTATATATGCACACATTTATAACAAAATGAAATATTCATGACAATAACACTCATTTCTGTAACTGATCATGTGGTTATAGGTGGTATTTATAACTACTTTCTTATAATACTCATTCTATATTCCCTTTGCCTTCAGTGAACACCTACCTCAGCTGGTCACTGTTTCTTTAGCTGGCAAGGTAACCCTAACTTTCATTCCTGAAGGCTCTGGGCTATTAGTAGTCTTGCCTCAATTGGTCTGTTGTAGTTTTCCATTGACTATGATCACAAGGCACAGTAAAACTAAAAGACATCCTAAGAGATCTACTGTATTCCAGACATACTTTTCCTAAATTCTGTTGTGTAGTAGTAATCCAATTTCCCCCTCCCCCGCCCCAGTCAGGAACAATCACCCCAGGCAACATCATAACTCCTTTCTTTGCCTGTTGATTCAGAGGCATGAGGAGCCCAACATGGCTGGGTAGCAGTCTTAATTTCCAGTTCAATGGAATCATTGTTTTGTCTCCCAATAGAAGCTTTCCTCCCTCTGGCACTAAGTCCTCTGGCCAGCAGAACATAATGAGAACAGAAAACAAAATTTTGCTAGTGGGTCATTATAATGGTAAGTGGTACACTTTCATTTCCATCCCTTGATTACTGGACCTGTGAATCCTGGCTATAGGAGAAAGAGCACCATATATTGGACACTTATTCAGAGCATATAGTTTTCTGGAGAACCTTGTCCTAGGCCTGCAAGGTATTGCCACCTAGCTGGGTACTGTAACTAAATCTTAAAAGGTCATTCCACTTTTCTATTAAGCAAGCTGCTTCAGGAATGATAGGGAATACAGTAAGACCAGTGAATTCCATGAGCCCATCACCATATTTCTTTGACTGTTAAGTGAGCTCCTTGATCAAAGGGAATGTTCTGTGAAATACCATGATGGTGGATGAGGTATTCTTTAAGTCCACATATGGTAGTTTTAGAGGAATCACTGCATCCAGTGTATGCAAATCTGTATCCAGTATGTCTATTCCAGTAAGGGCAAATGCTGCCCCTTCCATGATGGCAGCAGTCCAATGCAATCAACCTGCCACCAGGTAGCTGGCTGATTATACCAGGGAATGGTACCACATCAGGGGCTCAGTCTTGATCTCTACTGTTGGCAAATTGCACACAGAGTTGGCCATAGCCATGTTGCCCTTGGTAAGTGGAAGTCCAAGTTGCTGAGTCTATTTATAACCACCATCCTGCCACCATGGCCACTTTGTTCATGAGTACACTGGGCAATGACAGAAGTGTCTGTGAAAAGAGACTGAATGGTACCTACAGAATGGGTCATCCTACCTACTTACCTACCTATATTAAACTGTTCCTCTGGTGAGGTAACCCTTTGGTGAGCATTCACACAGGACATAAATATCTTCACATCTTTTTCCCATTCAGAGAGATCTATCCACATATTCCTTCCCTAAATTTATCACCAATTTTTCAATCATGTTCTTTCCAAGTCCCTGACCATTGGCCACAGCCCATGAACTGGTATATAATCACATGTATGGTCATTTCTTTCCAAGCTAAATGAACCATCAGAGGCACTACCTCAAGTTCTGCCCAATGCAAGGACTTCCCTTTACCACTGTACTTCAGGGATGTCCCAGAGAGGGGCTATCATGCTGTAGCTGTCCACTTTCAAGTGTGCCTGCATACCATGTAGAACCATCTGTAAACCAGGCGGAAGTCTTTTCTTCCTGCCAATTGATTGTGGGGAACTCCCCCATAAATCAATAGATGCAGGCTAGGAGAGATAAGGCAGTATAACAGGAGTGGAGACCATGGGCATTTGGGCTACTTCTTCATGTAACTTGGGTCTTTTGGGCCTGATCATTTGGGCCAGTTCCATTTGATGATAGAGTGCTGTTGTGTATGCCCAACTTTAAGGCTTTCTGGGTCAGACAACACCCAGTTCATGAAAGGCAATGCAGGTCACATGGTAACTTGGTGGCTAATGGTCAAGTATTCAGTCTCAGGCCCAGTAGCAAGCCAAGAGCAGTTTCTCAAAAGGATAGTATCTGCAGATGATGGCAGGGTCTTACTTCAAAATCCTAAAGGACTATACTGCAATTGACCTACAGAAATCTACCAAAGGATTCAAACACCATCTCTGTCACTGACACTTCTAGCACCAATGGATCTTCTGGATCACATGGTCTGAGTGGTGTACATCTTTCTCAGCCACCTGGACTGTTACAAAGCCTTCTCTTGTTCTGGTTCTCAGTCAAAACTAGCAACTTTTGGGGCACCTAGGTGGCTCAGTCAGTTAAGAGTCTGATTTCGGCTCAGACCATGATCTCATTGTTCATGGGTTCAAAATCTGCATCAGGCTCTGGGCTATTAGCCCAGAGCCTGGAGCCTGCTTTGGTTTCTGTGTCTCCCTCTCTCTGCCCCTCCCCTACTCTCACTGTGTGTCTCTTTCTCTCGAAAATAAATAAACGTTAAAAAAAAAAAGAAACCAGCAACTTTCCAAGTCACTCAGTAAATGGACTGGAATAACACACCCAAATAAAGAATACGCTCCTCCCCAAATCCAAAGAGGCCCACTAAGCACTGTGCCTCTTTCTTGGTTGTAAAAGGGATCCAAATACAACAACTTATCCTTCACCTTAGAAGAGTTGATGCCTCACGCCACTGGATCCCTAGAAATTTCAGATAGAAGACCCCTGAATTTTAGTTGAATTTAATTCCCACTCTGACACACAACTGTATGACCAATAAGTCTAGATTAGCTGCTGCTTCTCATTCACTAGGTCCAATTAGCATAATATCAATACAATGTACCAGTGTGACATCTTGTGGAAGGGAAAGGCAATCCAGATTCCTATTAACTAAATGATGACATAGAGCTAACCAGTTGATATACCCCTGAGGTAGGGCAGTGAAGGTATACTGCTGATCTTGCCAGCTGAAAGCAGACTGCTTCTGGTGGGCCTTATGGATAGGTAAGGAGAAAAAAAATGTATCTGCCAGATCAACAGCTGCATACCAGCTACCACGTAATGTTATTCTGCACAATCAATGAAACCACATCTGGTACAGTACCTGCAACGGGAGTCACTACCTGGTTAAGCTTAAAATAATCCACTGTCATTCCCCATCAGTCTTCTGTAGTCAAATAGGAGTTGAAGGGGAATATGGGAAAAATCACCATTCCTGCATCTTTCAAATCCTTGCTGGTGGCACTAATCTCTGCAATCCCTCCAGGAATGTGGGGTTTTAAAATTTTACTATCAAAGTATTTTTGATTTATTATTTTCCTAGGTAGAAAAAGTTCTAATGGCTTCTACTTGGCCTTTCCCACCATCATAGCCTTCACTCCACAAATCGGGAAACCAATACGGGGATTCTTCCAGCTGTTATATGGGTCTATCCCAGTTATGCATTCTGAATTGAGGAAATAATCCCAGGATGGGTTTGGGGACCCACAGGACTCATTGTGAGACAGATCTGAGCTAAAACTGCATTGATCACCTGACCTCCATAAGCCCATACTCTGACTGCAGGGCAACAGAGATATTTCAGGTCTCCTAGAATCAGTGTCAGTTCAAATCCAGCATCTGGTAGTCCCTGAAAGGTCTAATTATTTCCTTTTAATGTACAGTATCCTTGGCAAAAGGCTATAGGTCCCTTTGGACAATACAGTAACAGTATGAATTTTCAGTAATGAACTGTGGTCCTTCCTCAAGGGAACTGGCCTCCCCTACATTCAAAGGGTTGTGGGTCTGCAAACTGTCTTAAGTGTGGGAATTTATTGAGAAGCTGTGACTCTTGGCTTTTACGATGAGTTAGACTTTTGTTCATGTGACCTAAAACTTTCCTGTTTACACAGATCAAGTAAAAATCTAGTAAGCTTCCTATTTATTTCACTTTTTAGAACACGTTAATTAGCCAGTGTCAAGTCTGCATCAATCAGAAAAATCTGCTGCTTTGACTCTATTGTCCATTACAGTAACCACACCGACCTTCCCTTTGGTGTTTGAGTGCCACCACTTGGCCCCTGCTACTCCAGAATCCAATTACTCCCAATGCATTTAGGTTTCCCAATTGAGTGGCTATGGTTCCTGCTGTAAAGTATGGCCTACAAAGAATCTGAGTAATCACAAAGCTCTGTAAGGATTCTAGGACTCCACACGCAAAATTATTTCTCAAAGTACTGGTGAAAGGTGTGACTTCTGGACTCTCCCAGTATGGATGAGTACATCTTAAATGACAAATCCACTCTAGTAGTCCAACCTAAGCCTCTAAACTCCTTCCTCTACATTAAACCAAGGGAGATGGGGTATTTCCAATTCACATAAGGTAGGCCATATTTTGGTCCATATTTCAGCCAATCAACCAATTAAAGCCCTTTTTAACTTCCCAAGCTACAACATTACATGCAGAATCTCTGCTTAGTTAACTATTGGAGGTCAATGAGAGGATGTCACCACTGATTGACCTGTAAGCTGGATCCAGGCAATCAGATGCATAAAGCTTTTAAATAATATTTGTAGAGAAGACTTTTAAGATTTGTATTTGCCTTTGATGAATAATCTTATGCAAACCATAAATTAAATTTTAGGTAAGGAAGCTTTGATATCAGTTGGTATTATCTTTTTAATGTTTGTTTTTGAGAGAGAGAGAGAGACAGAGGAGTGGGGGAGAGAGAGAGAGCGCGAGCAAGCAAGCTGGGGAAGGGCAGAGAGAGAGGGTGACATAGAATCTGGTTCCAGGCTCTGAGCTGTCAGCACAGAGTCCAATGTGGGGCTTGAACTCATGGACCACGAGATCACGACCTGATCATGACCTGAACTGAAGTCAGAAGCTTAACCAAATGAGCCACCCAGGGACCCCCTAGCAGTTGGTATTTTAGAACTTGATCTGTTTCATTGTCATTCACAACATTCTCCACTTTGTTCTTAATTTCCCACTGATTCCACCTCTTAGTGTCTCCATCAGGCTTTGTCACAAGGACTCAAACTTTAAGCCATGTCAGTTTATGTCTTACTAGCTGTGCAAAATACATACTAGAAGTCTCCAACTTCTTATCCTGCTCTCCCACCTTGTCTGCTAGCCCCAAAGCTACCAGAGTAGTAGGTTAACAACACATCCTTCTTTAATTTGGCTGTTCTACCAATTTTCTAATTGGAGCTTCAGCCTCTAGTTGGGCTGAACTGCACACAGTAGAGACCAGCTCAACAACAGTAGTCATCCGTTTCCTTTCTTTGCTGTGATGCACTATGCGGTTTCTCAAACAAGCACATCAAAACGATCAGCAGTTTCAGGCAGGGGGTCTCTGTACTCAAGCAGAGATCAGCAAGCATTTAACATATGGGTTACCCCTCCCCACAGAGGTTGATGGCCAATCTACAATTTCCCCCCATAGATGCCTCTTTCCCAAGACCCATTTCTCCAGTCCCCTGGCTGGTTCACCAACTGTTTACTCACAAATGGGCCTCATACACAGAGGGCTAGGAGAGAACAAAGAAAGAGATCACTCCAGGAGTGCCTGGGAAGCCCAGTTAGTTGAGCATCTGACTCTTGATTTTGGCTCAGGTCATGATCCTAGGGTCATGGGACTGAGCCCCACAATGGGTTCCGTGCTGTGAGCATGGAGACTGCTTACGATTCTCTCTCCCCCCCCTCCCTTCCCCTGCTTGCACTTTCTCATTCTCTCTAAAATAAATGAGGGGAAATTTTTAAAAAGTAAAATAAAGAGACCACTCCAGATTGGTATGCAGCAGTTTTAATAAGCAAGGGAACTTACATACAAGATTCATCTTAGGCAGCCAAAGATGAATAAATCTCTGCACTCAATCACCAGAGCCTTACAAGTTTATACAGAGGCCTTAACTAGATTCAGTCACATATTCCTTCCAGATGGTCTCAGCAACACACTGCTCTCTCAAGGCTGCCTCCTTGAAAACAACTCCTACTGTGAGAATGGTAGACAGAATGTACATTCCAATGACAAGAAAGGGGGTAAGGAGCCTGATTGCCCAGGTCCAGCTTATAGGTCAACTGGCAGTCACATCCTTTCAATGACCTCCTCCAACAATAATTCTAGTTACTTAAAAAAATGATGTCACAGTTGAGGTGCCTGGCTGGCTCAGTAGGAAGACCATGCAACTCTTGATCTTGGGGTCATGAGTTCAAGCCCCACTCTGAGTGTAGAAATAACTTAAATAAATAAGACTTTTAAAAAAAAGTCACAGAAATAACCAAATTCCCTTGTCAAATGCATTATAATGAACTCTCATCTGATCTTTATTATGCAGGCCATTTTTAAGTCTTTTGTCATTTGCAGACAGTTATTGTTTTACTCAGATGCTTTGCAAAAGTGTTCCTGCAAAAGTACTTCATCTTCAAGGAGATTCATGGAAAAGGTTCTCACAACTAAAGGTTTCTCTGATAATTAAGATCATACCACTGAATTGAGTAAGAATTTACAGAACTCTACTGAAAAAACTGATGAATTCATTAAACTGCTAACAAAAGATCAAGATCAAAAATTACATGAGACTAAATGATAGGAATATAATTATTTTTATGACTTTTTATTTAAAACATTGTTAGTTCTTTTGTGTATGTGTGTTTTACACATTAAATATAAACTTTCTGTCTTTTCTCTTAACTTACTAGCAATTTGCTAACATAAAATCTTTGACAATAATGATAAAATAGTTTTCTCCCTACCTGACCTCTCCAGAATTCAGAAACTCTTAGTGATTATTCTTATATCCATGTCAATATAGTTATTTGCATAAGTTCAATGAGAATCCATTCTTCTGATAACAGGACACAATTGGAAACACTGGTTACATTACCAGGGCTTTGACTACAATACCATATTCAAAAATGTGCAGAGAATCAGATATGACAAGACAGCATTAAGGAACACATTATCATGGTTAAGAACTTCCCTTCCTACCATGGGATGGATTGAGAATATATTCCATCAACCCATCTCTAAGATAGTCAACAGCATGAAAGTATGTTAAAGGGATGGAAGTCACAGGAGACACCAATTGCTCAGATTCTAACCATGGATCAATGTGCTGTGCTGCTGAGATACACCATGCTCCATCATGCCTCAAAAGGTGTTATCTACTGGAGGTTGCAATGGAACATCCCACCAGGATGGGTAAATTACTTTGCCCCCCTGGGTCATGGAGGATTACTCAATCTATACTGGGATCCCGTTATCCTGCTCTAAGCTGGACCTACTGATATACAATATACCTGTAACAGAACATGCATCATTAGAAGAGAGGTAAAGGTTGGGAGTTCTGCTCTAGCAGATCCCACCCGCAGTCTATCTCTTTACACCTGACAGTCCTGCCTCCCTTGGCCAACATGTATGGTATGCACAACCAGATCAAATTCCTAAAGCTGCAGCCACATTAACATCTGAGGTTCAGGCCACAAGTGTAATTCGCATAGAAGGGGAAGACCTTCCCATACACAAGTACCCAAGTTCCTACTAAATATCTGTCTTTTCGACCTTAGATTTCTGCTGCTCCTATAGGATCCAGTCAGTAGATGAACACATCCTGTTTTCTGCCAATGCAATCATTTGGCCACTGTCTGTATACCCTCCATTGGCCTGGAGAACATTATGGCACACATAGAAGCCTTCATTAAATTCACCCAACAACACTTAAATAATAGACAGCAAAACCTATCTTTACTAAACATTGAAATATCTATAATGAGAAAACTGTCCTCCAAAATAGGATGGTCTTGGGACATTATTATTGCTTCACGAGGAGGCACCTATGCCATTATCCAAACAGAATGTTGTGTGTTCAACCTGATGAGTCTGCTAATGTATCCTCTTTATTAAATCACATGAGGACACAAGTAAATGCTTGAGTGATCCAACCACTAGCTTCGGTGACTTAGGAAATCAGTGGTTTGGACTGTGGTGCTCCTGGTAGAAAAAAAGTTACGAGCTGTACCTGGTCAATCAGAGGCTCCTGACTCTCTCTCCTGTCCTTTGGATATATGTTCTGCCCACTATATACCTTTGTAGGTGCCACTTCAAGGATGCAGACTTAAGACCATCTGGACTGTGTATATGACTGAATCCCATTAAGACCGCTATATAAACTTTTTAAGATTCTAGGGGACGGGTGCAGAGATCTACTCTTCTTTCAGCCACCCAAGACAAGCCTCACATGTAAGTTCCCTTGCTTATTAAAATTGCCTCCTGCCAAACTATAGCGGCTTGCTTATTCAGTCTCTCCATGCCCTCTGCATATGGGGGCCAGTTCCAAATATCACCCAGGGAACTCTCAAGGTTACACACCAACATGAGCCCATATCAATAAATTTGGCTTGATCCAACTTTATGTTCTTTCCACCATTATTCTAACACTCTTAGAACACATTCCCACAATTTCCCTAGACTTATGCTTGTATAAATTACTTGAAAACAATTAATTCATTTCGAGTGTAGTGCCACCTCCTCATGGATCACACTTTATACCGCATCTTTAGAGGCCTGCTGGGACTTGAATTTAGTTATAGAAGCATTGAGGGGTCATGAGAGTGGATCCTGAGGAGTCTCAGTATTGTCTTGCATGGCAACTGCCTATGGAGAAACCATTACCATTTCCTCAGGCCATGCACTGTTAATCCCTGTAGATAGCCCCATACCCCTGTGAGTAGGGAGGTGGCTGCTACTGAGGGTAGGGAGGCCACTTCTGCTGTAGTTGGGGAAAACATTTTTGCTGGGACTGGGCAGGTCAATTCTGCTGGGGGGTGGGGTGGTCACATCCACTAAGGATGGAGAGACTGCTTCCACTGGGAGTGGGAGGACCTCTTCTACTGGCAAAGAAGATTCTTCAGTATTTAGAAGCTGAATGTCCCTGGGTTCATCAGGATTGTCCTACACATCCTCATCCCAATTTAGAAGATCTCGTTCTTTCCCAACCAACGCCCTCAATTTAATAGAAGGTATGCTGCAAGGTTAAGAGTTAAATTTATGTTGTAACTCAGCCAATTACAAGCTGAGATTATGTATTTGATTGTCAGCATTTTCAACCCTGCAGCTGTAAGAGATAAGACTCTCCTTCAAGGCATACATGAAAGCTTTTAGGTCATTTATGTGACACCTGAGCTGGGAATTCAAATCCCTGAGCTCATTCTTTTCTTTCACCTCTTTGTCCAGTAATATTAGAAGCAACCAACCAATGTAATTATATTCCTTAGTTTTCAAAAAAAAATCTTGAAAAGTATCATATACTGAGTCACTTAGCTCCTTGGTTCTTAGGAGTGGTTGATTAGGAGTATCTGCTACAGATATTTTGCATCTCTTTATGAACAGTTCCCACCAGGGACTATCTGTGTTCAATTTCCTAATGGAAATAGAGTCATTAGTGTCTTTAAATCTAATTAGATTGGAGAGCCAATTCTAAAAACAGCAGAACCAAATCAGAAGTCATCCTTAAACTTCTATTCCTCTAGAACCATTCTTGGTACCAAAATCTATATTGGTCAAGGCTCTCCCAGAAACATAATAGGGTAAGATAATGATAGACAAACAGAGAAAGGGAGGGAGAAAGAGAGAGGAGAGGAGGGAAGGGAGGGGAAGGGGCGAGAAGGGGGCCTGCTGGAACTCTCCTGTGAGGGGAGAGGCTGGTCAGCACCACTGTTTACATTCCCCCTCCACCTTTTATGCACAGACAGGACCAGGGTCCAGGTGCCCTAGTGGGCCCACTGTTACAGCACCCTCCAAGCCCCTAGAATACACCAGCCCCAGACATCTTGGAATACAGAAAAAAAGTTGCAGTTGAAAAGAGCAACTGAAATATCAAGGAACAAATCCTAAAGCTCAGACAGTCAGGAGATGCAGGAATTTACTGAAATCACAAGGACTGGTGACTATGTTCCCTCTCCACCTTAACAGTGCAGATGGGAACAGGGTTCAGTTGCTCTACCCACTTGCTGCTTCAGCAAGTAGCGGCCCCTAACCCACACCAGCCCCAGCTATACCCTCAAGGTGGCCCCACTGTCTGAAACCACGCTGAGCTCCAACCATCCCACCCAGACAACACCAGTGGGACACACACAGATACTCCCACATAGTGACCACTATACCTCCAGCCAATTGACCAAGGCAACTTAAGTGCAAAGAATCCTGGAAAGTTCCAGGCCCACACCCAACTCAGCTCCAGATAACTTGCCAGGGCAATCACTGCATGAAGTGCCATGAAAAACACCTCGTTTCCAATTAGCCCATGAGGGCTGCCCTTCATGGAATATCACAAGGCCTCTCACCCCACAGCCATTTCAGCTCCAGCCATCCTGCCAATGTGTCCCATGTACAGAGTACCTTCAAACCACTCAGTCTGCATCCACTTTGTATCCTGCAATCTTGCCAGAGTGTCCACTGTATGGAGCACCCCAGGACCCCACAGCCCATGCCTGCTTCAGCTCCAGATGTCCTGTTAGGGTACTCACTGTGTGGAGTGCCCCAGGATACCCAGGCTGCATCCGCTACAGCTCCAGCCACCCATCCAAAAGCAGAATCTGTAGAGGGGATGTCTCTATACTAGACCATTCCTTCAATTCTTGAAGTAGCTGTTCTGTGTAATTCATAGAAAGAAATACAAAAAGTCAAAATGAGGAGACAAAGGAATAAATATGTTCCAACTGACAAAACAAAATAAAACCTCAGAAAAAGAACTAAACTAAATGGAAATAAACAACCTACTTGGTAAGTTCAAAGTCATAGTCATAAAAAAACTCACTGGGTGTGAAAGAAGAGCAGATGAACTCAGTAAGAATTTCAACAATGAGAGAAAATATAAAAAAAGAACCAATCACATCTAAAGAATATGGCTGAAATGAAAAATACACGAGAGGCAATCAACAGCAGATAAACAGATAAAGAGGAACAGATTAATGATCTGGAAGACAGGGTCATAGAAAGTATCCAAGCAACACAACAAAATAAATAAATAAAAATAAAAATAGAAATTTAAAAAACAAGGATAAATTAAGGGACTTCTGGGAAAACATCAAATGTACTAACAGTCACATCATAGGGGTTCCTGAAGGAAAAGAGAGAAAGGGACAAAAACTTATTTGAAGAAATAATAGCTAACAATAAGAGCTAACCTGGGGAAGAGAACAGACATTCAGGTGCCAGCAGCAGAGATGCTCAAACAAGATGAACCCAAGAGGTCCACGCCAAGACACATAATTATGAAAAATATCAAAACTAACACATAAAGAGAAAATATTGAAAAATTCATGAGAAAAGAATATTTACATACAAGGGAAATCTTAGTTGATAAAACTGATTTTTCAGCAGAAAGTCTCCAGGTCAGAAGGGAGTAACATGATACTGTATACTCAAAATGCTGAAAAGAAAAAAGCTACAGGGCGCCTGAGTGGCTTGGTCACTTAAGTGTCTGACTCTTGATTTCAGCTCAGGTCATGACCTCATTATTCATGAGTCAAGCCCCACATTGGGCTCTGCGCACTGACAGTGTGGAGCCTACTTGGGATTCTCTCTCTCTCTCTCTCTCTCTCTCTCACTCTCTCTCTCTTTGCCTATCCCCTGCTTGCTTGCTCCCTCTCTCTCTAAATAAATAAACTTAAAAGAAATTTTGAAAGGAAAGAAAGAAACTACAACCAAGAATATTTTAACCAGCAAGTTTATCCTTAAGAATTAAAAGAGAGATAAAGTTACCCAGAGAAACAAGAGTTAAAGGAGTTCATCACCACTAAACCTTCCTTATAAAAACTGTTAAAGGGACTTCTTCAAGTAAACAAAAGGCAACAATTATTTTAATTTTTAATGTTTATTTATTTTTGAGAGAGAGAGAGAGAGAGAGAGCGCGCGAGCAAGCACACGAGTGGGGTGGGGGCAGAGAGAGAGGGATACACAGAATATAAGGCAGGCTCCATGCTCCGAGCTGTCGTCACAGAGCCCAATGCAGGGCTCAAACTCACAAACAATGAGATGGTGACCTGAGCCAATGTCGGATGCTCAACTAACTGAGCCACCCAGGTGCCCTCTCACCAGTTTTATTAAACAAAGTAGTGGATATCCTAGCAATAGCAATAAAAAAAATAAAAATCCTTCAAATTGGTAAGGAAGAAGTAAAACCATCATTATTTGCAGATGACATGATACCATATAGAGAAAACTCTAAATACTCCACCAAAAAATATTAAAATAAATGAATTCAGTAAAGTTGACAGACAAAAAAATTAATATACAGAAATCTGTTCCATTTTTACACACTAATAATGAAGTAGCATAAAGAGAAATTAAGAAAACAATGCCATTTATGATTGTACCAAAAAAAATAAAATTCCTAAGAATAAACTTTTTTTTTTACATTTATTTATTATTGAGAGACAGAGAGAGACAGAGCATGAACGGGGTAGGGGCAGAGAGAGGGGGAGACACAGAATCTGAAGCAAGCTCCAGGCTCTGAGCAAGCTGTCAGCACAGAGCCTGATGCGGGGCCCGAACCCGTGAACCACGAGATCATGACCTGAGCCGAAGCTGGTCGCTCATCCAACTGAGCCACCCAGGCGCCCCTCCTAAGAATAAACTTAACCAAGGAGGTGAAAGACCTGTACTCTGAAAACTACAAAACACTGATGTACAGAAGTGAAAAGAACACAGGCAATGGAAAGATATACATGTTCGTGGATCAGAAGAACTAATATTGATAAACTGTCCATACTACCCAAGGTAATCCTCAGCCTCAAGAAAATCCCATCAAAATATATTTTTCACAGAACTAGAAAAAATAATGCTGAAATCTGTACGGAACCAGAAGAGACCCCAAAGAGGCAAAGCAATCTTGAGAAAGAAGAACAAAGGTGGAGGTACACAATGCCAGGTTTCAAGATATACTGCAAAGCTAATATAATCAAAACAGTATGGTACTGGTACAAAACAGACAATGGAACAGGACAGAGAGCCCAGAAATAAACCAATTATTCTATGACAAAGGAGGCAATAATATATAATGGGGGAAAAGACAGTCTATCCAATAAATGGTGCTGGGAAACTGGACAGCTACATGTAAAAGAATAAAACTAGACCACCTTCTTATACACAAAAATAAAGTCAAAATAGATTAAGGACCTAATCATGGTGGAGGTCACTTGTGGAGAAGAGCACTGGGTGTTATATGGAAACCAACCTGACAATAAACTATAAAAAAAAATAATAAAAAAAAAGATTAAGGACCTAAATGTAAGACCTGAAACTATAAAACTACTAAAAGAAAACACAGGCAGTAATCTCCTGGACATCAGCTGTAGCAACATTTTTCTAGACAGTTCTCCTCAGGCAAGGGAAACAAAAACAAAATTACACTATTCAGGCTACACCAAAAAAAAAAAAAGCTTTTGCACAGCAAAATAAAACAAAACAAAAAACCCATTAACAAAACATAAAAGGATACCTACTGAATAGAAGATACTTGTAAACAATAGCAGGTTAATATCCAAAATATATAAAGAACTTGATACAAATCAACACCAAAACCCCCAAATAATCCAATTTAAAAATGGGCCGTGGACCTGAATAGATATTATTACAAAGACACATGAAAAAATGCTCAGTATCACTAATCAGGAAAATGCAATCAAAACCACAATGAGATATCAGTTATACCTGTTAGAATGGCTAGTATCAAGAAATAACAAATGTTTGCAACGATGTAGAGAAAAGAGAACACTTGTGCACTACTGGTGGAAGTAAATTGGTACTATTGTGGAAAACAGTATGGAAGTTTCTCAAAATATTAAAAATAGAATTACCCTATGATCTAATAATTCTACTATTGGGTATTAACCCAAAGAAAATGAGAACACAAATTCCAAAAGATATGTGCCCCTATGTTTATTGCAATATTTTTGTTACAATATTCAAGGTATGGAAGCAACCTATGTGTCTATCAATAGATGAATGGATAAAGGGTATGTAATATATATATTCAGTGGAATATTAGTCATAAGAAAGAATGCGATCTTGCCATTTGCAACAACATGGATGGACCTAGAGGGTGTTACCCTAAGTGAGATACATCAAAAAAGGAAAACAAAAACCGTAGGATTTCAGTTATATGTGGAATGTAAAAAACAAATGCATAAAGAAAAGAGAGAAAAGAATCATAAATACAAAGAACTGATGTTTGCCAAAGGGGAAGGGATTGAGGACATGTGTGAAATAGGTGAAAAGGATTAAGAGTCACAAACTTCCAGTAATAAAATTGATAAGTCACAGGATGAATAGTATAGCATAGGGAATAGAGTCAATAATACTGTAATAACACTGTATGGTGACAGATGATAATTACATTTATCATGGTGAGCATAATGTAATGTACAATATTGCAAATCACTGTATTTTACACCTGAAACTAATACAATTTTGTACATCAAATATAGTTCAAAAAAGAGAAAGAAAATATGGTGTATATATACATATACAATGGAATATAATCCAGCCATAAAACCGAGAAAATCTTGCCATTTGGGACACCATGGATGGACCTTGAGGGCATTATGCTAAGTGAAGTAAGTCAGAGGAAGAAGACAAACACCATATGATCTCACTTATATGTGGCATCTGGATGGAAAAAAACCCAAACTCACAGATATAGAGAATAGTTTGATAGTTGTCAGAGGTGGGGGTGGGGAGTGGGCAAAATGGGTGAAGGGGATCAAAATAAATAAGTCATTAGATACAATTTACAGCATGGTAACTAATAATACTGTACTGTATATTTGAGAGTTGCTAAAAGAGTAGATCTTAAAAATTCTCACAAGAAAAAAATTATACCTATGTGTGGTAATAGATGTTTAGCAGACATATTGTGATGATCATTTTGCAATATATACAATTCACCTGAAACTAATTACGTTGTACACCTAAAACCAATAATGTTGTATGTCAATTATATCTCAATAAAGAAAAAAATGGGTAGAAGTGGCCAAAGACGAGTAAAAATATTTGCAAAAGATACATTTGATAAGGATTTTAACTCCGATTAAAAAATGTGTCAAAGACGAACCTATGGGACTCAGCAAAGGTGGTCATAAGAGGAAATATATAGCAATCCAGGCCTTCCTAAAGAAGGAAGAAAGGTCTCAGATACATAACCTACCCTTACACCTTAAAGAGCTGGAAAAAGAACAGCAAATAAAACCCACAACCAGCAGAAGACAGGAAATAATAAAGATTAGAGCAGAAATCAATGCTATCGAAACCAAACAGTAGAACAGATCAAGGAAAACAGAAGCTGGTTCTCTGAAAGAACTAACAAAACTGATAAACCTCTAGCCAGTTTGATCAAAAAGAAAAAGGGAAGGACCCAAATAAATAAAATCAAGAATGAAAAAGGAGAGATCACAACCAAAACAGCAGAAATACAGTAATAAGAGAATATTATGAACAATTATACACCAATAAAATGGGCAAACTGGAAGAAATGGACACATTCCCAGAAACATATAAACTACCAAAACTGAAAATGTGAACAGACCCATAACCAGTAAAGAAACTGAATTAGTAATCAAAAATCTCCCAAAAAATAAGAGTCCAGGGCCAGATGGCTTTCCAGGGGAATTCTACCAAACATTTAAGGAAGAGTTAACACCTATTCTGTTGAAGCTATTCCAAAAAATAGAAATGGAAGGAAAACTTCCAAACTTTTTCTATGAAGCCAGCATTACCTTGATTCCAAAGCTAGACAAAGACTCCACTAAAAAGAAGAAATACAGACCAATTTCCCTGAAAATGGATGCAAAAATCCTCAACAAGATATTAGCCAACCAGATTCAACAATACATTAAAAAAATTATTCACCACGACCAAGTGGGATTTATACCTGGGATACAGGGCTAGTTCAATATCCACAAAACAATCAATGTGATTCATCACATCAATAAAAATAAGGACAAGAACCACATGATCCTCTCAATAGACGAAGAGAAAACATATGACAAAATACAGCATTGTTTCTTTATAAAAACCCTCAAGAAAGTAGGGATAGAAGGATCATACCTTGAGATCATAAAAACCATATATGAAAGATACAATGCTAATATCATCCTCAATGGGAAAACTGAGAGCTTTCCCCCTAAGGTCAGCAACAAGACAGGGATGTCCACTCTCGCAACTGTTATTCAACATAGTATTGGAAGTCTTAGCCTCAGCAATCAGAAAACACAAAGAAATAAAAAGCATCCACATCGGCCAGGAGGAGGTCAAAGTTTCACTCTTTGCAGACAACATGATCCTCTATGTGGAAACCCAAAAGATTCCACCAAAAAACTGCTAGAACGGATCCATGAATTCAGCAAAGTTGCAGTATATAAAATCAATGTACAGAAATCGATTGCATTCCTATACACCAACAATGAAGCAACAGAAAGAGAAATCAAGGAATCAATCCATTTACAATTGCACCAAAAACTATAAAATATCTAGGAATAAATCTAACCAAAGAGGTTAAAAATCTATACACTGAAAACTATAGAAAACTTATGAAAGAAATTGAAGAAGACACCAAAAAAAATGGAAAAAATACTCCTGGATAGGAAGAACAAATATTGTTAAAATGTCAATACTACCCAAAGCAATCTACATATTCAATGCAATACCTATCAAAATAACACCAGCATTCTTCACAGAGCTAGAACAAATAATCCTAAAATTTGTATAGAACCAGAAAATACCTCAGATAGCCAAAGCAATGTTGAAAAAGAAAACCAAAGCAGGAGGTATCACAATCTGGGACTTAAAACTATATTACAAAGCTGTAATCATCAAGACAATATGGTACTGGCACAAAAACACTCAGATCAATGGAACAGAACAGAGAACCCAGAATCTGACCCACAAATGTATGGCCAACTCATCTCTGACAAAGCAGGAAAGAATATCCAATGGAATAAAGACAGTCTCTTCAGCAAGTGGTGCTGGAAAAACTGGACAGTGACATGCAGAAAAATGAACCTGGAACACTTTCTTAAACCATACACAAAAGTAAACTCAAAATGGATGAAGGACCTGAATGTAAGACAGGAAGCCATCAAAAGCCTAGAGGAGAAAGTAGGCAAAAACCTCTTTGACCTTGGCTGCAGCAATTTCTTACTCAATACATCTCCAGAGGCAAGGAAAACAAAAGCAAAAATGAACTATTGGGACCTCATCAAAATAAAGAGCTTCTGCACAGCAAAGGAAATAATCAACAAAACTAAAAGGCAACCGACGGAATGGGAGAAGATATTTGCAAATGACATATCAGATAAAGGGTTAGTATTCAAAATCTATAACTTATCAAACTCAACATCCAAAAAATAATCCAGTGAAGAAATGGACAAAAGAAATGAACAGACACTTCTCCAAAGAAGACATCCAGATGGCCAACCAACACATGAAAAAATGCTCATCACTCATCATCAGGGAAATACAAATCAAAACCACAATGAGATACCACCTCACACCTGTCAGAATGGCTAACATTAATGACTCAGGCAACAACAGATGTTGGTGAGGATGCAGAGAAAGAGGATCTCTTTTGCACTGCTGGTGGGAATGCAAACTGGTGCAGCCACTCCGGAAAACAGTAGGGAGGTTCCTCAAAAAATTAAAAATAGATCTACCCTACGACCCAGCAATTGCACTATTAGGTATTTATCCATGCATCCCAATGTTTATAACAGCACTATCAACAATGGCCAAGGAATGGAAAGAGCCCAAATGTCCATCGATGGTTGAACGGATAAAGAAGATGTGGTGTGTATGTGTGTGTATGTGTGTGTGTATATATATATATATATATACACACACACATACATACAATGGAGTATTACTCGGCAATCAAAAAGAATGAAATCTCACCATTTGCAACTATGTGGATGGGACGAGAAGGTATTATGCTAAGCGAAATTAGTCTGTCAAAGACAAATATCATATGACTTTACTCATATAAGGACCTTAAGACACAGAAGAGATGAACATAAGGGAAGGGAAGCAAAAATAATATAAAAACAGGGAGGACAAAACATAAGAGACTCTTAAATGTGGAGAACAAACAGGGGGTTACTGGAGGGGTTGTGGGAGGGGAGATGGGCTAAATGGGTTAAGGGGCATTAAGGAATCTATTCCTGGAATCATTGTTGCACTATATGCTAACAAACTTGGATGTAAATTTAAAAAATAAATTTAAAAAATGGGTCAAAGACCTAACAGACACCTCACCAAAGATACATACAACACGTGGGCATATGAACGAAGCTCCTCATCATGTCACCAGGGAACTGCAAATTAAAACAACAAAGATATTCCACTACATAACTATTAGAATGGCCAAACTCCAGAACAGTGAGTAACACCACCAAATGCTGGTTGAGAATGTGGAGCAGCAAGAACTCTCTCATTCATTGCTAGTGGGAATGCAAAATCGTATATAGCCTCTTTGAAAGACAGGTTAGTGGTTTCTTATAAAATCATACACGTTTTTACCACACAATCTAGCAATCACATTCCTTAGTATTTACCTAAAGATGAAAACTTATGTTCACACAATAATTTGCATACAGATATTCATAGGAGCTTTATTAATAACTGCCAAAACTTTGGAAGTAACCAAAATATCCTTTGGTAAGTGAATGTATAAATAAACTGTGGTACATCCAGATAATGCAGTATTATTCACTGCTAAAGAGAAATGGGCTATCAAACCATGAAAAGACATGGTGGAACCTTAAATGTTTATTACTAAGCAAAAGAAGCCAATCTGAAAAGGCTACATGCTGTGTGACTCCAAATATATGACATTCTGGAAAAGGCAAAAACTATGGAGACAATAAAAAAGATCAGTAACAGCCAGGGGTTTACAGGTACAGGATTTTTAGGGCAGTGGAAATACTCTGTATAAAGATGGATACGTAAAATTATACATTTTTCCAAAACCACAGAATTTACTTCAAGAGTGAACTCTAAAAGTAAACTATGAGGTTTGGGTGACTACAATGTGTCAATGTGGATTCATCAATTGCAACCAAAGTATCACTGTAGTGGGGAATGCTGAAAATGTGGGAGGCTATTTAAATGTGGAGGTAGGGAGTATTTAAGAAATCTGTGTACCTTTCTCTCAAATTTGCTGTGAACCTACAACTGCTCTAAAAAAATTAAAGTCTTAAAAAAAAACTCAGGAGAAAATATTAGTAAATCGTATATCTGATAAGGGTCTAATATCTAGAATATATAAAGAGCTCTTATAATTCAACAACGAAATGACAACCCAATTAACAAATGGACAAAGGACTTAAATAAACATTCTCCAGTGAAGACTTACATATCATCAACAAATACATGGAAAAGTGTTAGCATTATTAGAGAAATGCAAAACAAAACCGCAAGGAGATACCACTTCATACTCACTAGGCTGGCCATAATTTAAAAAATACAGAAACAGGGGGTCCTGGGTGGCTCAGTCAGTTAAGTGTCCGACTTTGGCTCAGGCCATGATCTCATAACTTTTGAGATCGAGCCCCGTGTTGGGCTCTGTGCTGACAGCTCAGAATCTGGAGCCTGCCTCGGATTCTGTGTCTCCCTCTCTCTCTGTCCCTCCCCCGCTCACATTCTCTTTTTCTCAAAAATAATAAACATAAAAAAATTAAATATAGAAACAGTGTTGGCAAAGATATAGAGAAAATGGAAACCTTGCATATTGTTTGTAGGACTGCAAAATGGTGTAGCCACTGTGGAAAGTTTGACTTTCTTAAAAAATCAAACACAGAATTATCGTATGACCCAGCAATTCCACTCCTAGGTATATGCCTAAAAGAACTGAAAACAGAAGTTCTAAAATGATCTAAAATAACTAATAATGCACACCTCTGTGATTACAGTGAATACAATTGAATTGTTTAAATGTGTGAATTGTATAGGAATAACATTCGCACATAAATATGGAATGAAGTAATGATATATGCTACAACATGAATGAACCTTGAAATCATTATGTTTTCAGTTAAAGCCAGTCACAAAAGATCACATGTTATATGATCTAACTTATATAAAATGTCCTAATAGTCAAATATACAGAGACAAAATATATATTATTGGTTACCCAGGGCATGATGGAATACGGAATTGGGGTGGTTACAGCTAAACATTACAGGGTTTCTTTGTGATGTGATGAAAATATTTTAAAATTGATTGTGGTGATAGTTCCACAATTCTGTGAATATATCAAAAACAATTAAATTGTATACTTTAAATGTGAATTTTATCACAATAAACTGTTTTTTGTAAAAGAAAAAAAAACAGATTACTAGGAGACAAGGGGACTAGAACTTGGGTTGAGATAACAAGTTAAAAGCATCAACGATGGGGGCACCCAGGTGGCTCAGTTGGTTAACTGTCCAAATCTTGATTTCGGCTTGGGTCACAATCTCGCAGTTCATGAGTTCAAGACTCGAATTGGGTTCTGTGCTGACAGTATGGAGCCTGCTTGGGCTTCTTGCTTTCTCCCTCTCTCTGCCCCTTTCCCATTTGCACATGCTCTCTCTCTCAAAATAAATAAACTTAAAAAAATAAATAAAGGCATCAACTATGGAAGCTCATTCACACATGAAACCCATGTGCCCCAGGACTTACCTTCTCTAGTCAACTAAAAGACAGAAGTAGATTCCCTGCTCACACAGTTCAGATCCAGGACTATGTGATGTACATGGACAGCACAGGATTTTACCCGCTGAGCACACAGGATCTGTGTCTTCCATAGTTTAGTGTGCACTTGGATGAAGATTGGCAAAGTGATTTTCTACAGATTGAGCCCACCTCTGACACTCTAGCTTGGTTACTTGCCAGATTTCCTCACAGAAACTCTGGTAGCTTTATATTTCTACTGGTCATTGATAATTTGCTAAGGATAATGGCAGTGATTATTTGCCTCTATTTCCATGCTTCCAGGAAGATTGAGATTCTTTCCCAGAAAAGATCCCACATCTGGGTGAACATGCAAAATGCCCCCAGTCCTAATATAACATTTGACAAGCTATGAAACAGCCTTCTTCAGGGCTAAGGACCAGCCCCAGAGTTACCCTGTCAGTGATGTGCAACAGTTTCTGCTACAAGAGGCATAAATAAATGAAATGAGGAACAGCAGTATTATCAAATGGGACATAACTATAGCAAAGCAAGAGAGAAAATGACTACCTAGGTTTTCCCAATTCTCTTTTCCAGTTGTGTATCCTGAAAAGAAGAAAAAAATTCTTCTGCACATTATTCTGTAGGAAATGAGGATGACTCATCTTTCATGAATTTTCACTTTAACTTAACATGTCTCACATCATTCTCCACTCTAATTTATTTTAAGGCAGGCAATACACATCTTTAAACAGTATTAAACTTCCAAAGTCCCATACTTCTATTTCTACCACTTTATCTTTCTGTATTGGTTCCAGATCTTGGCTTCCTACCTAATCCCTGCCCCCACCCAATTACATACAAATAACTTCCTATACTTGTATCACTCAAATTTTGAGTAAAATCATTCAATATAAGAGAAGTGCTTTGTATAGTTAGATGATGAAGGCAAACAACAGAGTTGGTCTTTTTTTGTATTTGGAGAGAAGGGTATTTTCTGAAAGTCACTGCCTGGTGACTTTACTGTAGAAAGTCACTATGAATTATCAAAAACTGTATTTCCCCTGTACTCACCTATCTGTTATGCTCAAAGTATATTTGGTACCAATCTGCTACTCCATCTATCTCTAGATTTTTTTTCTCAGAGCAGGCATAATATAAAGATTCCAATCACAGCCATGGAGGAAGAGAGCACAGCAACTGGGAATGGCAATGTAAAATAATCAATCTCTACAGAAAGATTAGACACTACTTGATATTATGGGCCCCAACTGGCCAACTATAAATAAAGGGTCCAAGCTCTAAGACTCAGAAATACCAATCTCCTTGAGGAAATACCCAGTTTTGGACTGAGCTGGGAATTAGTTTCTTATAATCACACCCAAGGGACTAAAGAAGGCACAGTGAAACTGACTATCTCAATTTAAGATGTCTCCTTATTCAAATTTGTAGAGGAGTATACTCTAGACCTATTAGAGAGCCTTTATCTTTCTCCTAATTATAAATAAGCAGATACTTAGTACTAGCTTAACTGGGGTACTTACATGCATGTTCTTTAAGGAGATGACAACATTGATACACATATTTAGAAGATATGAAGGAAGATGACCAAATGTTGAATACTTTGAGTATTTATACCATACACAAATCAAGGGCCAGTACATTCTAGGGGATAAACAGCAGTGTTCAAAAAGTAGTAGACAGGGAGGTATTAGCACTCCTTATATTACTCCAGGTAGAGTTTGAAGTTATTTGAATGTAGTCTAGTGAAGAAAATTATGAGAAAAGAACATATCATATATGAAAGTCATGGGAGAAGACTCACAGGTATAAAAAAAATATGGCAATCTTTTAGGGGGTGCTGACACTCAGGAGGAAGATTTTAGAAATAATCTGCAGTGAAATAAGAAGAACCTTTAGGAAAAGAATCACATGATCAAAAGGGAGACAATTTCTTCTTAAAGGAATCATTTTAAAGAGCTCCCCTAACAAGGGGATACTAAATTTGCTAGAAGGATAATAAAAATTTTAATTCTATTAACAAAAAGAGATTTGGTGTTCAGTTCACCCTAATAAGAATATTTCATATTCAAATGACATGATTTTTTATGGTCTCTAAGATAAAGACTGATAGATACCAAGAGTGGACTCAACATGAATATGGGTCTGGGGAAGAGACAGCTATATAACGCTGAAGGTCCCTAGAAACGTCACCTGCACAGAGACCCCCACATGCTTCTCCAGTACCAGGTAGTGATGCCACTTGCAGCTTCTTGGCGATCTCAAAGGAGAACATGTACTGGATCCCATCAAAAGTATTCCTATGAAAAGAAATACAACAAGAGGGAAGCTGAACAACATAAGCATCAAACAAAAAAAAATGAGAGTTCACAGTTATTTATGACATTATAGTAGCTAGTTCAGATGAGTAAAGAATTGAAACTAATAACAAGAGCTAACATAAGAATGCTTACTGTGTGCCAGGCACTGCAAAGCATTTGTTCTATATCATTTGATAATTATGCCAACAACCTGCTGAGGTTATTATACCAATATTACAGATGAGAAAATTTATGTTCACTGATACACAACTGGAAAGTGTCAGAGTTGGCATTTAAACCTAAGGTATCTGACTCTTAGTTTACGCTCCTGAGTTGCCTCCAAATGTATAGTAAACTATTGGTCAGGAGAAAACTGGACTATGACCCTTCCAGATTTCTCTTTTTCTTTGGCCTTGTTAGCCACCTCTACATACACATACCCTTCCAAATGAGTTTCTATTGGCTACTACAATCTATTAGACATTTCATATTCTGGAAGACATTTTGATTTACTAAAAGGAACTGCAGCTCTTTGGAGAAATGACTGATTCTTTAATAGCTGAGGTAGGGAATATATAAAATAGGCATCCTGTAGTTCAAGAAAGTAAGGAAGTGCTCAAGAAATACAGTAATGGGGACATGCCAAAGGGACATGGGAATCAATGTGAAAGAGCTTCCAATGGACAAACCTGAAACAATTTGAGAAACAAAATAAATAATTCTTCCTATAGAAGAATGCTAAATAATTTATGTAGCTTCTCACCCTCCAGGAAATGGAGCTTAATCTTCCCCAACCCTTCTTAACTGTGGTATATAAAGTAAAAAATAAGTTTACAGAGCAGAAACCCGGCAAACACTACCTTGGCCAGCTGATCAAGGCCCTGACATGACAGGGTAAGAATGGCATTTTACCTGTGTGGTCTTCCTCCCAAACACCCATAACCCAGTCTAACCATGAGAAAAGCCATCAGACAAATTCCAATTGAGTCACAGTCTACAAAATACCTGAGCGGTACTCCTCAATACTATCAAGGTCATCAAAACAAGAAAATTCTGTGAAACTGTGATAGTCAACAGGAGCCAAAGGAGACATGACAACAATGTAACGTGGTATCCTAGACTGGGTCCTAGAACAGAAAAAGACATTAGGTTAAAAGTAAGGATATCTGAATAAAGTGAAGACTTTAGTTTAACAATAATGTATCAGTATTGGTTCATTAATTGTAACAAATGTACTATACTGATCTAACAGGTTGATGAAAGAGAGAATTGTGTAGGGCAGAGGGTAGGTGGATATGGGAACTCTCTGAACTACCTTTGCAACTTTCTGGAAAATCTAAAATTATTCTAAAATACAAAGTTTATTTTTTTAAAAATCATGAAACCTGGAAAAAGAAATATAGTCAAATCCCAGCTTTTATCCTTATGAACTGTGTAACCTTGTGCAAGTCACTATCTGAGCTTTGGTATTCCTGTTTATAAAATAGATAAAATAATCTTTTTTAGGGACATCTATAAGTTAGCAGACTGGGAAGCTCTGTCCAGACTCTCCATCCTCCACCCACACTGACATTTAAAGACAACTAGAAGAGAACAGGAAGATGACAGAATAGGAGGATCCTGAGCTCACCTCCTTTTAGAGACACACGAAGGCAATGACTTCATGTAATGTGATGCATTCTGAAAACCACCTGAACACTGGCAGAACAGATCCTCCAAAAGCCAATAACATTAAAAGAAGGCCAAATCAAGAAGGATAGAAGGGGCAGAGGCATAGCTGGGAACCAAATGTTTGGCATGGTGACCCATAAGCAGAAGGGATATCATGAAGGCATGAAGGTCCTCTTCCTTGAGGAGTAAGGGAATCAAGACCTACTTTGTGCACCCCTGGACTTGGGGAGCTACACTAAAAGGAAGAGCTCCCATCATGTCTCTCTTAGAAGATCAGCAGGGCTCAAAACTGGGAGATTTGAAAGTCAGCAGAGCTTGACTCAAGGAGAGCCACAGGGCTAGAGGAAACCGAGACTTTGCTCTGAAAGGGCCAGCTCGCTGTATTACTCAGTCTGAGATTCAGCACATAAGCAGCAGTTGAAAAACACCTGTGTTATATGTGACGGAGATTTACTGACGAATTTTAGGTATGTGCTACAGAGACAGGATCTATTGGAACTTTCTCCAGGAATGGGAGTGCTGGTGGGCACCATTCTTTCTGCCCTCCTTCAGTCTAGCTGGCCCAACGCTGGTAGACATCAGTTCTGATACTCACCATCTACCCTGCTAGCACTGCTTGCCCTGCCCTAGTGTTCCTCTGCTGGCCCACCCCAGCAGGAGCCCCTCCCAAGCAACTATTGCTTCACCACACCTGGCTGGCAGCCCAGCCTGGGACAGGTGCCCCTATAAAGTGACTCCTTTACTGGGGAGTCATTCCTATCAACCACCATACCCACAGCCATTGTGGCCAAGCAAATTAGCCAGCTGTACCAAGGGACGCTTGTACCCAATAGCATGCCAACAGCATCTATAACCCAGCCTCTCATCCAGCTACAATGGGAACTAACTCCACCTACCAGCACACCAGCAACAACTATAGATGGGACTCTAAACCAGCTGTGAAAGGAGCTATCCCACCCACCAGAAAGCTGGCAGCAGTTACAGCTGGACCACTTAGGAAGCTGCACCAGTGACCATCCCTGCCCACCAATATGCTTGCAGCAGTCACACAAATCATTGCTGACAACAGGGCTGATGGTCAGCCACATCCACAAGCGTACCAGCAGCAGTCACGGCCAAGTCATAACAGAAAGACCTATGAACCCACATAGGGGACACGCCCACAGCGGTGGCTGGTTCTGTTGGCCAGGGAGACTGCACTACTGGGTACCACAAGATGCCTTCTTCATGAGGCCACTACTTTCAAGACCAGAAGACACAGCAGACCTAATGCCCAAAAACAAACACAGAGTCTCAGACAAAATGAAGAGACAGAGGAATATGTTCTAAACAAAAGAGTAAGACAAAACTTCAGAAAAAGAACTAAATGAAATGGAGATCAACAATCTATCTGATAAGGACTTCAAAATAATGGTCAAAAGGATATTCATCAGATTTGAAAGAAGAGTGGATGAACTAAATGATAACATCAACAAAGAGATAAAAAATATGAAAAAGAATCAATTCGAGCCTAAGAATTAAATAACTGAAGTGAAAAATACACTACAGAGGATCAACAGCAGATTTTAAAATGCAGAAAAACAGGGTGCCTGGGTGACTCGGTCAGTTAAGCGTCTGACTTTGGCTGAGGTCATGAAATCATGGTTCATGAGTTCAAGCCCTGCTTCAGATTCTGTGTTTCCCTCTCTCTCTGCCCTTCTCCTGCTCGCACTCTATGTCTCCCCCTCTCAAAAATAAAGCAACATTTAAAAAAAATTTTAAATGCAGAAAAACAATCAAGCAATCTGGGAGACAGGGTAGTGGAAAGTACCCAAGCTGAAGAGCAAAAAGGAAAAAGATTTTTTTTTTTTTTACTGAGGGTAGGTTGGGGAGCTTGGGTGGCTCAGTCAGTTAAGCATCTGACTCTTGATCTTAGCTCAGGTCTTGATTTCAGTGTCATGAGTTTGGGCCCCGCATTGGGCTCCATGCTAGGTGTGGAGCCTACTTAAAAATAATAAAAATAAAAATTTTTATTTGAAAAATAAGGGTAGGTTAAGGGACTTCTGAGAAAATATCAAGCATACTAACATTCACTTTAGAGAGGTCCCAGAAGGAGAAGATAGAGAAAAGACAGCAGAAAACTTATCTGAAAATAATAGCTGACATTTCCCTAAGTTGGGGAAGGAAAAAGACATCCAGGCCCAGCAAACTCAGAGAGCCCCAAACAAGATGAGCCCAAGGAGGTCCCTACAAAGATACATAATAATTACAATGTCAAAAAATTAAAAATAAAAAATCTCTAAAAAAAACCAAGGGAAAAGCAAGACTGCCTGGGTGGCTCGGTCAGTTGAGCATCTGACTCTTGATTTCAGCTCATGTCATGATCTCATGGCTTGTGAGATTTAGCCCCACATCAGGCTTTGTGCTGACAATGCAGAGCCTGCTTGGAATTCTCTCCCTCCCTCTCTCTGCCCCTCCTCTACATGTATGCATTCTCTCTCTCAAAAAAAAAATTTTTTTTACATTTATTTATTTTTGAGAGACAGAGTGAGACAGAGTGTGAGTGGTAGGAGAGCAGAGAGAGGAGACATAAAATCCAAAGCATGCTCCAGGCTCTGAGCTGCCATCAAAGAGCCAATGCAGGGCTCCAACCCATTAACCGTGAGATCATGACCTGAGCCGAAGTTGGACACTCAATGACTGAGCCACCCAGGTGCCCCTAAAAAAATAAATAAATAAACTTTAAAGAGAGAGAAAAACAAATAGTTATGTTCAAAGGAAACCCCGTAACAGGTTATAAGCTGATTTATCAATAGAAAATTTGTAGGCCAGAAAGGAATGGCATGATATACTCAAAGCATTGAAAGGAAAATACCTGCAATCAAGAATAATCCTCTACTCACCAAAGTTATCATTCAGAATTGAAGGAGAGATAGTTTCCCAGAACCAACAGATACAAGTATATCACCACTAAAACTGCCTTACAAGAAATGTCAAAGGGAATCTTGAAGTGGAAAAGAGAAAGCCATAACTAGAAGTAAATTATGAAAAGAAAAAAATTTCACCGGTAAAAACTGAGGAAAAGTAGGTTAACTACCTATAAAGCTAATATGAAGGTTAAAAGACAAAAATAGTAAAAACAATTGTATCTGCAAAAGTTAGCTAAGGATGCACAAAACAAAAAGATGTAAAATAGGACAATCAAATACATAAAATGTGGAGGGGGGAATAAAAATATAGTGTCTTTAGAGTGTGTTTGAACTTAAGTGACCAGCAACATAAGACAGATTGCTATATACAAAGGATGTTGCACGTCAACCTCATGGTAACCACAAACAAAAAAACCTACGATACACAAAAAATAAAGAGAAAGGAATCCAGCATAATACTATAAAAAAGTCATCAAATCACAGGTGAAGAAAGGAAAAGAGAATAACTATAAACACAAAAAAACCAATTAATAATACACACCTATCAATAATTACTTTAAATTCTAATGGTCTAAATGCTCCGATCAAAAGACACAGGGTGAATGAATGCATAAAAAAACAAAACCTATCTATATGCTGCCTACAAGAGACTCACTTCAAACCTAAAGACCCATACAGAGTGAAAGTGAAGGACCAGAAAAAGATATTCCAGGTAAATAGAGGCAAAAGAAAAAAAAAAGGCTAGGGTAGCAATACTTAAATCAAACAAAACAGACTTCAAAGACCATAAAATGAGACAAAAAAGAGCATTACATAATAAAGGGATCAATTCAACAAGAGAATGTAACAATTATAAATATATTTGTACCCATGGGGCGCCTGGGTGGCTCAGTTAAGTGTCTGACTTCAGCTCAGGTCATGATCTCTCGGTTCCTGAGTTCAAGCCCCACCTCAGGCTCTGTGCTGACCGTTCAGAGCCTGGAGCCTGCTTAGATTCTGTGTCTCCCTCTCTCTCTGCCCCTCCCCAACTCATGCTCTGTCTCTCTCTCAGAAAAAATAAACATTAAAATTTTTTGAAAATATATACATATATATGCACCCATCAGAGGACACCTAAATATATAAAGCAAGTATTCACAGACCTAAAGGGAAACATTAACAGTAATTCAATAATAGGAACAGTCCACATACATCAATGGATCACCCAGACAGAAAATCAATAAGGAAACCATGGCTTTGAATGACATATTGGACCACAGACTTAAGAGATACATACATTAACATTCCATTCAAAAATAGCAAAATACACATTCTTTACAAGTGCACATGGAACATTTTCCAGCATAAACCATGTTGGGCAACAAAATAAGTCTCAATAAATCTGTGAAGACTGAAATCATATCACATCAATTATCTTTTCAAACCAAAATGGTATGACCTAGAAAACAGTTACCAAAAAAGCAGGGGGTGGAGGAATACAAACATGTGGAGACTAAACAACATGCTACTAAACAACCAATGGATCAACTGCAAAATCAAAGAGGAAATAGAAAATGCATGGAGACAAATGAAAATGGAAACACAATGGTTCAAAATCTGTGGTACACAGCCCAAGCCATCTTTTTTTTTTAATGTTTTTTATCTTTGAGAGAAAGAGAGAGAAAGAGAGACTGAGTGCAAGCAGGGAAGGGGCAGAAAGAGGGAGACAGAATTTGAGGCAGGCTTCAGGCTCTGAGCTGTGAGCACAGAGCCCCACATGGGGCTTGAACTCATGAACCATTAGAACATGACCTAAGCTGAAGTCAGACGCTTAACTGACTGAGCCACTCAGGCGCTCCCCCCCCAAGCAGTCTTAAGAGAGAAGTTTATAGGAATACAAGAATTACTTCAAGAAATAAGAGAAATCTCCAATAATTTAACCTTATAACTAAAGGAACTCTAAAAAGAACCACAAAAAAGCTCAAAGGTAGCAGAAGAAAGGAAAAAACAAAGATCAGAGCAAAAATAGAGTTGATCCTTCAACAACAAGGGTTTCAACTGTGCAGGACCAGCCACGTGCAGATTTTGTTTTATAAAGTACATCACTGTAAGTGTATGTTCTCTTCCTTATAATCCTCTTAATAACATTTTTTCTCTAGTTTACTTTATTATGAGAACAGAATACATACATAGAAAATATGTGTTAATCAATGGTTTGTGTTCTCAGTAAGGCTTCCAGTCAATGGTAGGCTATTAGTAGTTAAGTTATGCAGGAGTCAAAAATTGTATGAAGATTTTAAACTGTGCAGGGAATTGGGGCCTCTAACTCCCACACTATTCAAGGATCAACTACAAATGAAATAGAGCCCCTAAAAACAATTAAAAACATCATGAATTGAGAGCTGGTTATTTGAAAAGATAAACAAAATTGATGAACTTTTAGCCAGACTCATTAAGAAAAAGACACGGAAAACTCAAATAAAATCAGAAATTAAAGAGGTTACAACTGTGGTGTCTGAGTGGCATAGTTGGTTAAGCATCTGACTTCGGCTCAGGTCATGATTTCACAGTCTGTGAGTTTGAGCCCCGCATCCGGCTTTGTGCTGACAGCTCAGAGCCTGGAGCCTGCTTCAAATTCTGTGTCTCTTTCTCTCTCTGCTCCTCCCCCGCTTGTGCTCTGTCTCTGTCAAAAATAAATAAATGTTATAAACAATAAAAAAAAAAGAAGTTATAACCATCAGCAGAGAAATACAAATGATTATAAGAGACTATGACAAAAACATTGTATGCCAACAAACTGGACAACCACAAAAAAATGATACATGCCTAGAAATATACACTCTTCCAAAACTGAATCAGGAATAGAAAATCTGAACAAACCAATTACTAGTAACAAAACTGAATCAGTAATAAAAAAAAAAAATCCCAGCAAACAAAAGTCCAGGACCAGATGGCTTCACAGATGAATTCTACCAAACACTTATGGAAGAGTTAATATCTATCTTTTACAAACTCTTCCAATAAAAAAGAAGAGGAAGGAATATTTTAAAATTCATTCTACAAGATCAGAACTGCCCTAATACCAAAACCAGACAAAGACACTACAAAAAAATTTATAGACCAGTACCTCTGATGGACAAAGATGCAAAAATCCTGAACAAATTATTAGCAAACCAAATTAAACAATACATTAAAAGGTTCATTCACCATGATCAAATGGGATTTATCCTATGGATGCCAGGATGGTTCAATATCTGCAAACGAAACAACATGAAATCCATATTAACAAAATAAAGGATAAAAATCATGTTTATCTAACAGATGCAAAAAAAGGCATTTGACAAAATTCAATATCCATTCAGAATAAAAACTCTCAAAAAAGAGGGTTTAGAGAGAACAAACCTCTTGATAAAGATGTTATATGACAATCCCACAGATAACATCATAATCAATCATAAAAATCTAATAAAAGCTTTTCCACTAAGATCAGGAAGAGGACAAGGATGTCTACTCCCAACATTTTCACTGAATGTAGTACTGAAGTCCTAGACACAGCAATCAGACAAAAGAAATGGATAAAAGCCATCCAACCTGCTAAGGACGAAGTAAAAACTGCCACTATTTGCAGACTGCATGACACTATACATAGAAAACCCTCAAAATTCCACCAAAAAAGATATAATAAATGAATTCAGTAAAGTTTCAGGATACAAAAATATAAAGAAATCTGTTGTGTTTCTATACACTAATAAAATAGCAGAAAGAAAAATTAAGAAAACAATCCAATTGTACCAATAAGGATAAAACACCTATGAATAAACTTAACCAAAGAAGTGAAAGACCTGTACTGTGAGAACTATAAAACACTAATGAAAGAAATAGAAGACTACACAAAGAAACGGAAAGACATTCCATGCTTATGGATTGGGAGAATCCATGGAGCCTGACTGAGATTGTCTCTCTCCCTCTCTCTCTGCCCCTACCCCACTCATGCACATGCACTCTCTCTCTTTCAAAAGAAACAACGAAAAATAAAAGAAACAACAAAAAATAAACAAAAGTAAATAAATAAAAAAATTTTTATAAAAAAATATACAATGGGAGAAGACAGTCTCTTCAACAAATGGTGTTGAGAAAACTGGACAGCTACATGTAAAGGAATGAAACTGGACCACTTTCTAACACCATACACCATATACACAATATACTCAAAAAGGATTAAAGACCTAAATGTGAGACATGAAACCATAAAGTCCTAGAGTAAAACATATGTAATATCTTTAACATCAGTCAAGGCAACATTTTTCTAGATATGCCTCCTCAGGTAAGGGAACCAAAAGTAAAATTAAACTATTGGAACTCCACCAAAAGAAAAAGCTTTTGTACAGTGAAGGAAACCCTTCCCCAATTCATGCTCTGTCTCTGTGTCTGTCTATATTGTAAATGAACATTAAAAAAAATTTTTTTAAAAGGGTATACTTATCTTGTGATGCCTGGGTAGTTTAGTCAGTTAAGCATCTGACTTAGGCTCAGGTCATGGTCTTATGGTTTGTGAGTTTGAGCCCCACATTGGGTTACGTGCTGACAGCTCAGAGCCTGGAACCTGCTTTGGATTATCTATCTCCCTCTCATGCGTGCTCTCTCTTTCAAAAACAAACATTTTTAAAAAATTTTTTAAAATTTATTCATATTTGAGAGAGAGAGTGTGAGTTGGGGAGGGGCAGAGAGAGAGGGAGACACAGAATCCAAAGCAGGCTCCAGGCTCTGAGCTGTCAGCACAGAGCCTGATGTGGGGCTCGAACTCACGAGTGGTGAGATCATGACCTGAGCCGAAGTCGGATGCTTAACTGACTGAGCCACCCAGGTGCCCCAAAAAAACAAACATTTTTTAAAAAAGAGTAAACTGAGAGCGGGCAAGATGGCAGAGAAGCAGGGAGCTCTGTAATCCGCGCACACCCATATGGATTAAACTGAGAAGGACTGAAGTGATAAAACTTGGATTTGCAAGTGGGGGAAAGAAGAAACAGACGCCAGAAAGAAGAAAACCTCAAAGATGCCTGAGTGAGTGACTGTGATCTGGGAAATTAGGGGGTGGGCGGGTCCCGGTGGTGCAGGGGGAAGGAGCCCCCGAGCCCAACACAGGGAGAGCCCGCTGTGCCCCGGAGAGACCAGGGGAAGAGAAAGAGAGACAGAAAACACACCTAGAACCATCTCTAAGGGAGAAAAAACTCGCCCGTCTCCCCATATATAACTGCCGGGTACCGGGAGAGAAATCCGTCCCATCTGGCCGGCGAATTCTTCCTTGGGCGGAGCGGCGGTGGCCATCCACTCCAAGCCGCACCGGGAGCGGCGGCGGCACAGATAAAGGCGGCGGCAGTGCGAAAAGCGGCGGCGGCGGCAGATCCACGAAAAGGGCGGCACAAGCCAGCCCGGGAGGTCGGCAGCCAGCGGGAACGCATCTCATCACCGGTGACGGTGTTGAACTGCATGGACTGGGATTTGGAAGTGAGGCGGAGTATGGAAAATACAGTTTGGCTCGCCCGCGGCACAGGGAGACCGGACTCAGAAGGGCGGCTTGCAACGCTTGGTTCCGACAAAGCGGCGCCATACTTCTCCCCGCAACCGCCAAGGCGGGGCCTCAGAGAGAGCAGCCCCCCGAGACCTGACCTGATGCCAGACCACGGCCATCCGCACAGGGGAGTTGTCTTTTTTTTTTCTTTTCCTTTTTTCTTTGCTTCTCCTTCTTTTCTGCTGCCATCCAGATATATTTCCCATAGCATATTCTTATCTCTCCTCATGGATGGTTATATGCTTTTAGACTGCCCACAGACTTTTGCTGTCTCTGTCCCCACCTTGTTTTTCATTTTGTTTGTGTTTTTGTTTCTTTTTCTTCTCTCTTTTCTTCTCTTCTTTCTTTTCTTTCTTTTCCTTTCCTTTTCTTTACTTACTTTCCCCTTTTGGCTTGCTTGTTTCTTTGATTTGTCTGTGCGTGTGCGTGCTTTTGTTCCCTGTATGCTAGTCTGTTTCCTTTTCAGGGATCCCTCAAAAAACAAGCCAAAGTATACATGGTGGA
>CM053579.1:40693772-40728442 GCA_028646485.1 Cryptoprocta ferox | reverse complement strand
TGCTGACAGCACAGAGCCTGCTTGGGATTCTTTCTCTCTCTCTCTCTCTCTCTCTCTCTCTCTCTGCCCCACCTGCTCATGCTTGCTTTCTCTCTCTCTCTCTCTCTCAAAATAAATAAATTTTAAAAAAAACAAAAAAAATGGAGAGAGGGCTAGGATGGTCATAATAAAAGATGGGCGATAAGAGTTGGTGAGGAAGTAGAAAAATTGTAGGAGAGTTTCACATTTTTTGGTGGGAATGTGAACTGGTGCAGCACTTTGGGAAAAACTCTGGTACTTCCTCAAAATTTTAAACTTAGAGTTATCACATGACCCAGCAATTTCACCCCTAAGTATATACCCAGGAGAATGGAAAATAGCCTTTTATATCCACACAGAAACTTGTACATGAATGTATGTAGAATAGCTAAAAAGTGGAAACAACCCAAGTATCCATCAAGAGATGAATGGAAACAACATATGGTATATCCACATAATGGAATATTATTCGGCTGTAAAGAAAAAAAAAAGAAGTGAAGTACTGGTACATGTTAGGACATGGGTGACCCTTGAAAACAGCATGTTAAGTGCAAGAATCAGACCCAAAAGGCCACATACTGTATGAGTCCCTTTATATGAAATGTTCAGAACAGGAAAAACTAGAGATAAGAAGTAGATTTGATGGTCTAGGGCTGGGAGGAGGTGGTTGTGAGGAAATGGGGAGTGACTGCTACTGTGTGTGGGTTTTTTTGGGGGGGTGATGAAAATGTTCTCAGATTAGATAGTAGTGATGGTTGCACAACTTTGTGGCTATACTAAAAAGCACTAACTGTACACTTTAAAAGTGTGAATGTTATGACATGTGAATTATATCTCAGTGAAGTCAAAAGGAGGGGAGAGGAAGGTATGAGAGAAGGAAGGAGAGGGTGAGACCCAGAGCATAGTTAGATTATCCTTGGTGAGAAGGCTGACCACCTCTTCAGTGTGAGAAATTTTGAAGTGGGGATGAATGTACAATGGATGGCTCTAATGGCAGATAACACATATGCACTTGCTACGTGCCAGGCATTTTTCTAATTGCTTTACAAATGTCTTTTGTTTAAATAAACCCCAAAACAACCCTGTGAGATGGGTACTATTTTCATCCACATTTTACAGAGGGGAAAACCGGAACAGAGGTTAAAGAAACTTGCCTAAAGTCATACAGCAGGGATAAGTGCCAGAGTTGTTATTTCTACTTATTTTTTTAAGTTTATTTACTTATTTTGAGTGAGAGAGAGCACAAGTGGGGAAGGGGCAGAGAGAGGGAGAGAATCCCAAGCAGGCTCTATGCTGTCAGCACAGAGCCCGATGTGGGGCTAGATTTCACAAACCACAAGATCATGACCTGAGCCGAAATCAAAAGATGGATGCTTTTGTCCACCCATGTGCCCCATCAAAGCTGTTATTTCAACCCAGAGAGCCGGGCTCCAGGGTCTAGCACTGAACCTCTACCCTGCACCAGATCTCCTATCTATTCTCCATAGAATAGGCAAGGTTGCAATGAGAGTGACAGAAGGCTGTGAGCACATTTGGGGCTTGCAAGCAGAAAAGGTGAGAAAACTACCATGAAGAATGTGAGGGAGTCAACAACCGAATCTTTATGCAAATTTGTTGGGAGCAGTAGAGGCCTACTGGAGGCAGTTTCTCCATCCTCATGAACATAGCAGCTTTTGCTGTATTCTCACCCTTACTATTGTTCCATTCCTGTAGGTCCGTGGTGGGAGTCTTCTTATGTGGTCCTCAGACTTTGGCAAAGAGCCTGAGTAAATGCTGTCACCAATACTCCAGTCTGGATCCTAGGAAGGTTCAATTCTACTTCAACAAAGAAAATTTCTGAATTACAGGAATGAGGATCGTAATCTGCATTTAGTCTCTCCTCTGAATCTCTAACAACTTACTTGGTCTGGTCAGGTACGAGCAGCCATGTAAGGACAGTAACATGCCCATTCAGCTCTGACTTCCTGGCATTCTTTTTGATTAGATTCAACTTTGATGTCACTGATCTTCATGAGGTCACAATCCTGGGATCCTTTCTTGGAAAAATAACTGAGCATCCTTCTGGAATGCCATGACTGCAGCAAGGCCTAACAGTAGAGGTGGTTGACAGTTATACAACTTGACCCCAGTTGATATTGTTGATTCCAAGTGTTATTCTCTTCCAGGCTTTTGGTGGTATTTCCCCTTCCCTCTCACTTTCAAAGAAGATTTCTAAAGTAGGGTTATTTTTTAAATAAAAAATTTATTGAAGAATTAATGACAAAACATAAGCATAAATAATAAAACAATGAACATAAAATCATCAAGAACCCCATCCCTATATAACACTATGTACATTCTTACTGTTATTTTAAACATGGTCTTATCCAGTGTGAATAGCAATTTATGCTTTACTTGTTTTTGCTTGTCAAGAAATGAAGGATTTTCCTCTTAATGAATGAATCTTTCATTACTTTATCTACGCTCTCCATTTGGGAAAGAAAATCTTGGAACTATGCTAATTGAAATTGTGTTCTAATTGAAAAATATATTGTCATTAGCTTGCATTGTTCTGTTGGAAATAACTGCAAAAACTTGAACTCCATTTTAGGATGACTTAATCAACAGGGGCTCTTTACTGCCATTTTTATTAAGGGGGGGTTATTAATGTCTAGTTTAAAAAAAGATAATTTAAAAGTTTGATACGATGTTTTGGCTCTCCCCTATTTATTAAGGAAGCATTCACCTAATGACATAAGCAAAATGTGTTTTCTCCTATCAGAATGCTTTTTATTTCTGCCATCCACCCAGCTCTGGGATGTTAGTAATCACAGTGAATCAGTAGAAGTGAAGAAGACTGGGGCTCTTAGAAAAGAAAACCCACACTTAATTGTGCCCAAAGACAATTCAACTCAGTAGATTTGTAAGAATGTTTCTACTAAATCAGCATTATAGCACCTATTTCTCTACCATTAGGTGACCAAAAATGAATAAATGGTTGTTTCTAATTACTCAGAAAACTTTATGACTTGAAGGATTAGTGAGATCCATTTTCAGTAAATAGTCTGAACAAAATAAAGGTTATCATGGACTCATGATAGCTAATTGAGTTTCATTTATTTATTGGACATCAGAAAAACTAGTGATGGGTATTTCTGTAAGAATTGGCTGGGATACCCCTACTATTGATTTCCTGGATTTCAGCTATCCAAACTAAGTTTTGTAATGACTTAGGAAAATGCACAATGGAACCTTGATGATGTGGTTCCTTTTAGACAAACTGCTGACCATATGATAACTTGATCTTCCATGACTTTGATTTGGAATCTTAGTGTTCCTTGAAACTTATGAGTCCCTAATGAGAAAAGCTTCACTCTTCATTTCAATGTCCAAATATATTGATGCTTCAAGATATGATTGCTGCTAAAATCAACACATTAAGGCTTAGAATATTCATGGAAGTAGGCAGAAAAGGTAATGATAATAATAAATCCTATGTATAATCAACATCCAAGCCCAAATTGGGGATGAGGATACCCAAAAAGCTCCTCAGCTGTTTGATCAAGTTTTCTTCCTAAATTGTAATATGAAGTATCTTAGCAAACTTTCGTTGTAGTAAATGTTTACACATCAGAGTAGAAAATCCCTCAATTTCAGTGTCTCTCATAAAGTTGATTACCACTGCATTCTTCTGTTTGACATGTAAGCAATATGCTATTACATTCTCTAAGCCTATGGCAGGCTTTTAATTCATTAGACCATAATCCTAACCCAGGGGGTAGGATTCTGAGAATATAAATAGGCTCAAAGAGTAGTTCCAGTGGAACTTTACTAATTATTAAGGCATCCCTTAACCTCTTGAGGTTGGCCTGATGAAGAGAAATCATGTTCCTCCTTAATGCCACTATGACAGAGAGAATGTTAGGCTGGAAGCCACAGGTTAGAGCTACTGGCACTAATTATTGTCATGTCTATCTGCAAGGAAGCAGGCAGGGGCATGCCTAATGAGCAATCTGACTGCTTGTGCTCTATATTTGGTCCTCTTAAAATGAGAATAATGTAAAAGTTTCAGGGTTTTCTCTTCTAATTTCCCAGAATAAATTTGGTTATAGAGGAAGACTGTAGGTTAGTGATTATCTAGAAGGTAGAATGAAATGTATTTTGTTCATTTGATTTCTATTTAGTTTTTATTTCATCTAGAACATGTGAAAAATTAGTGGTTTTTTAATTTTCAAGGTTGACTACTGAGACTGAAGAGTGCTAGGACAAGTAAATGTCAACAGTCTCTTGTGTTGCTGACACACTTGAACCAGTGCCAATACAACATTTTTGCCTTAACTCTGAACTATGCATGTGAATAAACCTGCTATTGATAAAAAAGTACATTTTGATCATTGGATTTTTCTACACTAAATACACTGTTCTGCTAGGCTCTTTGCTTTGGTGGCCTTCTGACCATTTTATAGCTCTAAGCATGGGCTATTTTCTCCCAGTAAACTCAGAAGTTCTAGCAACTTCTCAAAGGGCAAATCGCATTATTTCTGCTAGAAGCAAACAAAGCAAAAACTAAATTGCAGAAAACATTGCTTCTGAGAAATTCTTGAATATCATCAAGAAGAGTAAGTGGTTAACTTAAAGGAAAAACAGAACTATGGCAATATAACATTAAAGTACAATATTGCAGTAAGGGCTGAAAACACATCTAAGGTTTCACCCTTGGTGTTCAGCTTTTTAAAAGCAAAAAGGTGGTGTATATCAATCTGCAGTATACTAAAATTGTGTTCAAAGTTTATTTCAAGTTACAGAAAATATACAAACTAAGACAACAGAATGAACTGATTTTGTTCTGAGAGAAGGTGATGAGAATCCTCCACCTGGCACCAATTTGAGTCATTCAAGGGTTAGGATGTAGAAGTCATCTTTTTGCAACACTTCAACAAAGTTACGGAATTAATTTCCAGATTTGCTGCCAGGTATTTTTTGAAAACCTGTAAGGAAAAGTTGGGAGAAAGCTATTAGAAATGGAGACAAAGTTCTATTCCCCAAACATCAGAAGAAAAAATTAAAAGTAGGGGAGGGAGGCTATGCAAAAGGACAAACGACCAGGGATAGATTCCTAAGGTGTCTGTTTCCAGGATCCCCAAAGTAATTACCCCTGACCGCAGGGTTTCTCAACCTCAGCACTAATGACATTTGGAGACAGATAAGTCTTTGTTATGGGTGGGGGAGTGGAGACCCTGTGAGTATAGGATGTTGAGAAGCATCTCTGGTCTCTACCCACTGAATGCCAGTAGTACACCATATCCCTAAAGTTGTGACAACCAAGAACATCTCCAGACATTTCCAAATGTCCTATATGGAGCAAAACTGCCTTTGGATGAGAACCACTGATCACACACAAATTAATCTAAGTTTAAAAAATGGTGAAAACTGAATAAGCTCTGTAGTCAACAGTAATGTACCAGTGTTATTTTCTTGGTTATGTACTAGAGACCAAAAAGGTACCGCACAACAGCTTCCCAAGATGTTACCACTGGGGGAAGTTGGAGGAAGGGTACACGAGGCTCTCTGTACTATTCTTTCAACCTTCTGTGAATTTATATTAATTATTTCGAAATAAAAACAAACAAAAACCTTTGCCCTGTGGTTTATGTGCAAGGCTGTGGGGCATGCCTTCTCTGACATAAATAAATTAGAAAAAGTAAAAGAGAAGAATAGCTTTTAAATCTATTCTTCTAAATGTAATAGTTAGCCTATACTTTTCCTAAAAAAAACTGCCTTAGATATCTGAACTAAAAAGTTACAGTCTAGCTAGCCATCCATCTAGGACAGCTTCCCATTATACTTTAGTCATTTAAAGTCTAAATACACACCCGAAAAACAAATAATCCAGTGAAGAAATGGGCAGAAGACATGAAGAGACACTTCTCCAAAGAGGACATGCAGATGGCCAACAGACACATGAAACGATGCTCAATGTCACTCATCATCAGGGAAATACAAATCAAAACCACACTGAGATACCACCTCACACCAGTCAGAGTGGCTAAAATGAACAAATCAGGAGACTATACATGCTGGCGAGGATGTGGAGAAACAGGCACCCTCCTACACTGTTGGTGGGAATGTAAACTGGTGCAGCCACTCTGGAAAACAGTGTGGAGGTTCTTCAAAAAATGAACAATAGAATTCCGCTATGACCCAGCAATAGCGCTGCTAGGAATTTACCCAAGGGATACAGGAGTGCTGATGCATAGAGGCACATGTACCCCAATGTTCACAGCCAAATCATGGAAAGAGTCTAAATATCCATCAACTGAGGAATGGATCATGAAAATGTGGTCTATATATACAATGGAATACTCAATGGCAATAAGAAAGAATGAAATCTGGCCATTTGTAGCAACGTGGATGGAACTCGAGGGTGTTATGCTAAGTGAAATAAGTCAGAGAAGGACAGATACCATATGTTTTCACTCATATGTGGAACAGGAGAAACTTAACAGAAGACCATGGGAGAGGGGAAGGGGAAAAATAGTTAAGGAGAGGGAGGGAGGCAAACCATAAGAGACTCTTAAATACTGAGAACAAACTGAGGATTGATGGGGGTGGGGGAGTGGGGGAGAGGGGAAAATGGGTGATGGGCATGGAGGAGGGCACTTGTTGGGATGAGCACTGGGTGTTATATGAAAACCAACTTGACAATAAACTATAAAAAAGTAAGTCTAAATACAGATTCTGGCTTGGATATTTTAATGACATTACAAATATGGATTAAAACACAATATATTTAGTAAAGACTGCTAAGCAGTGTAAATAAGTTCACTATTATATGATAATATGTAGATTGGAATTATAATACAGATGGGGTAGAAAGTAGAAATTAAAAATGTGATATTCCAACTGATATTGGGACAATGTGAATTTTAAACTGTTTTTAGGAAACAGAATTATTTATGAAATGCAGGATGTTGGGGGAAAAGGTTTTTAAAAGAAACTCAAATACTTGGAATCAGGTCAGGTCATATGATTATGATCCCTTTTACATGACTGATATGCAAGAAAAATAAAGGGCAGCAGTATACCGCAGCCTCCAAAATGTAAAGGGACTAATGGTGATGGTGGACAGTCACTACCCTAAAATACTTGCTCTCTCAGTTTAACCTCAACATAGTCAATATTAAATAAATACTGGAAACTAAAAATATTTATACATTTTATTGAAATGCTTTGTATTTTCTCCATTTTGATGGAGAATATGTAAAATAACACAACTGATTTTGGAAGGATACACACCAAACTATATTTAGAGGTTGTCTGGGGAATGAGGTTGAGGAAGCAGAGCTTCCTACCCTGACCTTTCTATATTTCTGCATTTGATTAACTTTGTAAAAGTGATCACATATTACTTTTGCCATTAGGAAAGAAAGGTTAAAAAAAAGATTACAACCAACTCAACAACTGAATAAATACCTTGTGCCTTCCACTATTCTGATAGGAGCTGACCTAATGAAGGGTTAAGAGTGTAACCAAGAGGACTGCAGGCTCAGACAGTCTTGAGATCAGGAGAGTGTTGTTGGTTAAGGCTGAAAGCATCTAATACCCCAAATGCACAAGGAGCTTGTACGACTTAGGCAGGTTAAGTCAGCTCACCTTTCAAGGTGCTCCAGTGGATTTCTGTATTTGTTCCTTTAAGATCAGGATACTCTGCCTCTGCTCAGGAGGCAGCATGGCGATCTGGTCTGCAGTCAGCTGAAGAACCTGCATGATCAAAGCAGCCTGTGAAGAGGGAAAAAAAAGGAGTGAGTTTTAATGACGGCAGCTATAAAAACAACACCAACTTCTGTCCAAAAAGGAAGGATATTTCACACCTAGAATACTGCACACAAAAAACACCCAAACCAAATCGAAAACCAGCTTGTGAGAAAAGGCACAATGAAAAGCTCAGGTACAATAATACCTAAGATTAGAAGACTCCAATCAGACACCTGCATGAAACCAAAGTTCTTGTAGACTAACACGTTACCTGTGAGTCTTGGGAAGTCTTCAGTTTTTAATCCCTTTTTGAAAGTCTCTCTTTTTTTACAAGTTTTAATCTTTCCATCAGACATGAGCTCCCCACAATGGGTCAAATATAGAAACAGAAAGACATATTCATGGGGAATCTACTATTGTTTTTAGGGATAAAGTAGAAAGAGGAGGGAAAAAAAAGACCTGGATTTTCAAGTCAACCTGGCCTACAGAAAAAAAAAAAGTTATGGCAGATGAGTCTGAAGTGTAAGATAAGCTGCCGTTTTGAGTCTGAAATGCAAATTAAGCTGCCATTTATATACATCCACTAAAGAATTTTAAGACCAGGCTCATAGGGGCACCTGGGTGGCTCAGTCGGATGGGCCTACAACTTTGGCTCAGGTCATAATCTCGTGGTTCATGGGTTCGAGCCCTGTGTGGGGCTCTGTGCTGACAGCTCAGAGCCTGGAGCCTGCTTTGGATTCTGTGTCTTCCCCTCTCTCTTGTCCCTCCCCACTCATGCTCTCTCTCTCTCTCAAGAATAAAATAAAACATTAAGAAAGAAAAGATATTTAAGACAAGGCCAATAAATTTTCAGATAACAAGATCATAAAAAAGTTATAGGAGTAAACCATTGCTTCCAAAGGAACTCCAAAGACCCAGGATGTCCACATCGTAATTAAAAAGCAGAATCCTGGGGCACCTGGACGGCTCAGTCATTTGAGCATCTGACTTCGGCTCAGGTTATGATCTCACAGTTTGTGGGTTTGAGCCTGGCATTAGGCTCTTAGCTGTCAGCATGGCTTTGGAGCCTGCTTTGGATTCTGTGTTACCCTCTCTCTCTGTCACTCCCCCATTCATGCTCGTTCACTCTTTCTCAAAACTAAATAAACATTAAAAGAAATTAGGGGCGCCTGGGTGGCTTGGTCGGTCCAATTTTGGCTTAGATCATGATCTTGCAGTTCTTGAGTTCAAGCCCCCTGTCAGACTTTGTGCTGAGAGCTCAGAGCCTGGAGCCTGCTTAGGATTCTGTGTCTCCCTCGCTCTCTGCCCCTCCCTCGCTTGTTCTCTTTCTCAAAAATAAATAAAAATTAAAACAAATTAAAAAGAAAATAAAAGCAGAATCTAAGAGATGTGTGCCCCTGGAGGCAGAGAGTGTTGCTTACCTTCTCATGGTCCTGTGGGGTGACCTGGTTCTGGCCAGGACTAAAGCCTCCAGGCTGACCTCCTCCCTGAATGCTTGTTCCTTGCATGCCTGCTCCCTGCATAACTGGGACCTATATACACAAAGAGAGATGAGGAGAGATTTTTCAGAATTTCTCATATAGGTATTCAAGATCCAATAATAGCAATGTGAAAAACATGATCTGATTATATATATGAATAAAAAAACATATTAATGATTCTGAAGATCATTTCCTACTGTTAGCAATGGCAGAAGGCAGGGTTTAGCCGGAGATCAACTAGCAAGTTAGACACATTTGCTTACGATAGCTCCAGCATCATCAACAAATATAACACAGCACAATCAGATACCATCAATCAAGCAAAATCCAGCTGCCTAAGCACAGAGAAAACTCAGAGCATCCTAGAAACTAGTACTCAGTGGAAACAAAAATGAAAGCCAGCAGATTCTAGAGATAATGTATGCTGCTCCACTGGGGAAGCTACATTCACAGGGATACTGCTTACCTCTAGTTCAATCAGACATAGGCAGTTCGTCCCAAAGGACCCTATCCCACAAGTAAGGCAGAGACGATCATAATGGCAGAGGCAGAAAGGAGATGGAAGGCCTCCGGGGAAAAGAGTGCTATTAGCCCAACATTTGCTTTTTATAACTTTCCATAGAGAATATGCAGCAAATGCTTTCTGCTAAATTACAGACCAAGAAATATTAAGTCATCTTTGGTGACTTCAATCTTTGGGAAGACTACCAGACCCCAAGGAAAAGGCCTCAGAGCACCTAGAATCACTGTTTAAAGTCCCTCTGCTATTATGTTCACACTCAGGCATTCACCCAGAGTTGAGGTACTCTTATTAAACACAAATTGTTAACACACTTGTTACCTGCTTCCCAAGCAGATTAGAAACAACAAAGCCCAAAAAGAAATATAGATAAACCATTAGGAGCAGATACCACAACAGCAATGTGAAGAGCCAGGCGACAGACTGATGGTGAAAGAGACCAGAAACCATACAAGACTGAACTATGCTTTCTGTTACAGCATATACAGTAATGGGTACATTTAATGATCACCTTGAGTAATCAAAAAATGGTGAAAACTGTTTTTCCTATCTTGTTTAAGAAGGGAAGGAAGCATAATACACTTCATTATCACTTTCCGGTCTTTATCAATACTGAATCCAGAGACCAGTCTGAACTTTAATGTGCTACAGATCTGAAATATCTGTGAGGATAACATTTTTTACATTTCAGTCAATACTAATTTAGGTATTATAACATGATCTAACCATTCAATAATGGCCATTTCAAGTTCCCAGGAGTGCCTATTCTAGGCAGACAAGGCACAATATAGATGACCACACATCCAGGTTTGTCTAAGATACTCCCAGTTTATGCTTTTGTCCCAGAGTAACTACTAACAACAGCACTCTCAGTCTCACACACATCTCTGTTTGGATGATAAGTTAATCACTCTAAGTAATAATAAGCCTTTTACTAACAAGCTTCCAACTAGGTGAACTGGAATTAATTTTAAAACCTGATTTAAAATTATGAATTAGGGATATACTGTTAAATAAAAAAACCCCAAAACAAACAAAAAACAAACAAAAAAGGCACAGGGACAGTGAAAGAAAAAATATATGCATTTTTTTCTAACAATATATTCTTCTTTAGATGTATATTAGATGTATATTTACATCTTCTTTTGATGTATATTTTAGAAAAATACATCAAAAGTTGAATAAAAGCAATTACCTGTAGGGTCACTAGGGAGATGGATACAGGGGAGGAAGCAAGGTTCTCACTATATATTTTTTGTATATGAATGAACATATTACTTTAAACAATTCAAAAAAGGTTTGAAGACAAAATTTGTTTTTTCACTTCAGATCTAATAGGCTTTATATAATCTACTAACTAAAATTATATAAACCTAACACTACAGAGTAATGAGTTCAAGCACTAGCAGAGATGAAAGAGCAAGACTTTCTCTAGAAACAGTCTTCCAACCATTATTTTCAATGAAAATATTGACAGAATTATATAAGCACATCATGTAGTTATTTGTTGTCAGTTTTCCCAGCTAGAATGCAAGCTCCAGAGGGGCAGGGACTTCGTTTTGTTCACACTGCTATATCCCCAGTACCTACAGCTCTCTCTGCTACACAGGAGGTGCTCAATAAATATTCGTTATATTCGTTGAATGAATAAATGCATAAAAATCATTTTTATCATGAGACTACTGACCATAGAGGACAGAATAAACACCAAGGCTCACACACACATTTTTTAAAAAGCACAACTTGTAAAAAAAAATAGAAAATGGTTTTCTTTCACACATACCAGAAAACGACATATTCGTATTTCCTATGAAAGAGAGTGAGGCAGACATATATATGTGTATGTATACATACATGCATAACATGCAGATAACAGGACAGAGTGGTACAGTGGAAAAAAATAGTGGGTTCTATTCCTTGCTCTGTCACTTTTTACTTGTATGAATTTGGACAAGTCACCTGAGTTCTTGGATCTCAATTTCCAAATCTATAAAATGAGAGAACTGGATGACTGACATGTTCAATTCCAGCTGACTCTCCCCCCTCCTTTCTTTCACACACACACACACACACACACACACACACACACACACACGGGAGCAAGACACGGAAGAGCGAAGAGAGACAGAAGTACATAGAAGAAGGAGGAAGACAAATGAAGAAAGGAAGGCAGAGGGGCTAGAAAGAGATGGAGGTGCTAGCACCTAAAAACTCAGGGAAGCCACAGGCATACCATCTCCCTGCAACCAACTGTGTTGAAAAGAGAGGAGATGACAACACACAATCACAGATCACCATATACACAGAGCTAGAGAGAGCCAAATAAGGAGAAAAAAGAGATAAGAATTCAATTCCACAGGTTTTAAGGTAACCATTAGTAAACTGGCTGTGTGATGAAAGTAAATTAAAATAGGTTTCTGCAAACCCAAGATTACCTAAATGACTACCTATAGCTCTTCATATGCTCTAATGCAGTTCTTATGGTTGTACATTAGAATCATTTGGGGGAGGTTTTTCAAATTATCCATGCCTAGATTCTAGTGATACACATTCTATCTCCTAAATTTGCAGGGGCTCTGGTCCGAATGGAAGACCTCTTTAAATTGTGGGACAAGGTTGCTACAATCCTGGTGCCCATCAAATAACCACCTCAAGGGACACAGAAACTAAAAGAAGGGAGATTCTAATTTTCCCGTTTTAACAAGCTGAGAAATAGCCTAAATCAGAAAGTGGTAACAGTCAGGCTCAATAATCAATTCCCGAATAGATTAAGATTTCACATAGAAGTAAGAAGTGAGTGTTGCACATACCTGTCTGGATCCCTGGGGGCCAACTGCCCCCATGTTAATTGGACTGGGACCTTGGATTCCACTAGGTATAGGACCTCTAGGACCAGCGACTGGGCCCCTTGTATCCATACTTCTGGCCTCTATCCCTCTGACTTCCATTGCACGGGCCTCCATTGCACGGGCCTCCATTGCACGGGCCTCCATCGCTCGGGCTTCCATAGCACGGGCCTCCAATCCTCTGGCATCTAATCCTCTAGCCTCCATGGCTCGTGCCTCCATCCCTCGTGCATCTATGCCTCGGGGATCTCTTCCGCCTATAAAGAAAGTTGCAAGAAAATCACTGTGTAGCTACTCATCTTTACTGCAAAAAAAACCCAACAAAGAAAGATAGAAATCTATTCCTCCCGTCACATCTCCCCCACAACTACAGTTGACCCTTGAACAATGTGACGACTGGTGCACTCCCCCAAAACTTAACTACTAATAGCTTACTGTTGACTGGAAGTCTTACCAAAAACATAAACAGTTGACTAACACATATTTTATGTTATGTGTATATGTTCTGCATTTTTGCAATAAAGTAAGCTAGAGAAAAGAAAATGTTTTTAATAAAATCTTAAGGAAAATAGCACTGTACTATATTTACTAAAAAAAAAAAAATCCACATATGAGTGGACCTGTGCAGTTCAAATGTATTGTTCAAGGGTCAAGTGCACACGAGCCTTTCTCCTTCCCAATTTCACAGATTTGCAGATAAACCTTAAAAATGTTTGTTAAGCCCATTGCCCTAGCCTTCTGTATTCCAGATTAGGGCCTAAAATAGCTGGGTTTATTATCAGCCTGCAACTACCAGTCAGCCTTGTGATGTGGTCTCCCCTTACCTCTGCCATCCAAGGGTGGACCCCTCTGATCTAGTATGGGTCCTCTTGGCTCTGCCATTAGAGGTCTGGGCTCAGCTAATGGCACTCCCCTCATTTCATGTGGGGGTGGGCCACGGCTGTCATGACCAGGGACATGGTGCATGGGTGGACCCTGATGAGGTGGTCCCAGATAACCTCTAGAGATGGAGATAAATGTTGTATTTTAAAACAGAACAAAACAACAACAAAAAGTATTAACCAGAAGATCAGTAAGTAAAAAAGTCAAAGAACTGATGCAAACATCAGTCTATGAATGCTAAGAGAATTAACACCAAACAGGTAAAAAAAAAAAAAAAAGCTAGGGAGATGTAAATCCACGCATTCTAGAACTTCATGTTTGGTCAGGGCACTCATAATTAAGGAGGAGGTAAGATATCCATTGTATAGAATTAGTATGTAGTACAGTGCTTAAGAATATGGGTTCAAATCCAGGCTTTATCATACATTAGTTATGATTCTTGGGCACATTTACTTAGCCTCTCTATAGCTTTGTTTCTTCATTTGTAAAATAGGATTGGTATAGTAGTATCAATCTCACAGGTTTGTTGTGTGGATTTAATGAGATGATCTAAGTAAAGTACTCAAAGCAGAGTCAGAGGCATAATCCTCATTAGTATCAATCATCATTATCTTATTATCATTACTGCTATTATTAATATTACTACTACCATTAAGCAATAGAAGTTTTTCCTGCTCCAATAATGTGCTAGAATTTCTAATTTGTAAAGATGGAGTAGCCATGGTTCATTCAAAATGACATACTCAACTATACAGTTCTGTCCAAGGAGAAGTGCTTAGTCTTGGACAGCAGCTATGAATATCTACCTATTTTCTGAAGTAGACAAACAGGTACCAATGGTACAGAAAGACTGTTCTCAAACCAAGGGAAAATTCTGATTCCTCCAGTCTTTTCCTTCTTTTTTAAAAAAAATTTTAATGTTTATTTATTTTTGAGACAGAGAGACAGAGCGTGAGCAGGGGAGGGGCAGAGAGAGAGGGAGACACAGAATCCAAAGCAGGCTCCAGGCTCTGAGATGTCAGCATAGAGCCGGATGCGGGGCTCAAACTCTCGAGTTGTGAGATCATGACCTAAGCCGAAGTCGGACACTTAACCGTCTGAGCCACCCAGATGCCCCATACAATCTTTTCCTTCTATGTTAGTGCTTACCTAGGCTCTACCTCTCCAGTTACAGAAAGTAAAGTGCCTCCACGTGGATCATTTGGAGCATCTCCTAGTAGACCTCGAGGAGTTGGGACGTTGGCAGGCAAGGGCCCACGCTGCATAGCTGCTCTGGGATCCTGCATCGGCACTGACAGGGAAACAAACAGGGAGTTACTGTTGTGAAGGACACATAAAGAAACAAGAAATGACTCTATATGCCACTGACAACATAATTCAGACACCTGAGAGTGGGTGAAACCTCACCACAGCAGACTCCTTTTGCAGCTCAAGAACAGAAGCAGGGTGTAGGCAGAATCTGTGCCATGTCAGAGGTATGGATGGAATTATATAAAGAGCAAAGTGGGGAGCAACCTGCCAAGGACTAGCACTGCAACCTGAAGAAATTTATGCTCCTGGTTCTCCTTATAATCAATCTTAGTTCAAGGACCAGAGTCACAAAAGAGAGGTAGGGTCTTGGCATTATGTGAACATTGCCATGGCTCTGCAAGAACCTGCTGTCTCCTTACAGACTGCTATTCCATCCAAGCCTCCTGACACCAGTAGGGAGGGAGTACAGCCTCGGACAGATGCCCATATCATCCATGTTCTCTGCCCTGTGTGAAAAGGTCAATCTTAGGCTTGTGGCCCCGACAGGAAAAAATTTAAAAACAAAAACCCAAAACACTACCCTTTTGGGTTCTGAACGTGAGGATGACTGCCAAGCAGCCCTTGTCCTCTCAACGTCCCACCCTGAACACCACAAGCAAAAGGAAACCCGCAGATACAATGGGTACCTTGAACTCGCTCAACTGATGTAGGCCCGGTGGGTCCCACAGGCGAATGCTGTAGGGTTCCTAGGTGAGCATTAAGTTCAAAAGGAGAAAGAGCAGACACTTGAAATAGCTTGCACGCCTGCGCGCGCGCGTGCACACACACACACACACACACACACAGAAACATACACATACAGACACTGGAAATTTATACACGTAAGTTACAAAGCCAAGAGTTCAGGAGCCTGCCCCAGGCTACAATCTTCCTAAACTGTATTAGCTTCTTTGGGATCTGAAATTGTTCCACTGTGATGAGATTGCCTCCTAAGTTGAAACCTGTTGGCCACTGAGTTTACTCAGTCACTTTCAATTTTCGCCTCTGCTACTACGAGTCCACCTAAAATTCCTTATACCACTACAAAAAAAAAAAAAAAACAAATAAAAAAAAGGATGGTTCTGAATCTCTAGTTAGGGAAAGAACATAAACATATGTTCATAAGCAAAACATGAAACTGTACTTAACCTGGAAGGCAAGATTTATTCCTAAGAGGCCCATAGCACAAGTTGGACAGTACTATTTTTGCCTTATTTTAAAGCACAAAAATTTCTGTGGGAAATGCAGTGAGTGACCTTTAGACACAGAAAGAAAGTATCACTCCTCAAGAAACACTCTGCCACTGCAAGTCTCTGGTAATAACAAAACACCATGACAACAGCAAACAAAGACTAATGAGATGACAAGGTGCCAACACTACACAAAGGTGGTGGAAGGCAAGAAGTACCTTTTTAAACAAGTCACTGTCTCCTTTTACCATTACAAATGTGCACAAGAAGCATGGATTCCAGGGAAAGAAAGAAAACTGGGTACAAACGAAAAGATTCCTGCTTCCTCTGCTAAGTACTGAAGAAAAACTATAAAAGAAAATTCATCTCACTTTATCTCAAGACACATCTGATCTACCTTCAAAATCCAAGTCGTTTCCCTTTGCTAACTTTTGATCAGAAAGGTGAAGACAACTATAGCAGGAAAGAGGATGTCTTGTGGAAGTATGTATTAAACACCTAAAGGTTGATTGATGGCTTGGGAAGAAGAGTATGACTGCAACCCCAATTTCTCCCTAATGCAAAAATATTCTGGGGTACACACATGATCTGCTGATAGTAGCCGAGGGTTTGGGGCACAAAGCACAAAAGCACAGGCTGCTTTAGATGAGGCATTTGGTCAAGAGCTTGGTCCCATTGTCAACCATCTGACAAGATTATTAGTTCTGTCACTTCGCCAACCAACCCTAGTGGACAAATCATAGACAGGAAGTAAAGTACATAGGCCTCTATGTTAATATTTTGCTTTTAAAATGGGTTTCACTTATAGGCCATAAGCTAGGAGTAACTTAAACCTCTCTGTGCTGTCCAAAGCAGTTCTTCCTCATCAAATGACAAAATGAGTAAGAACATAAGGCACTGAAGAGTATTTCTGGAAGTTTAAAATAGAGGCAGTATGGATTTTCAGAAAGAGTATAGATTTTAGTCAGAGACTTCAGAGTCTTACTCTGCCACTTAGTGGCTGGAAGAGATAAGTGCCCCGAATCCTGTCCACATTACTCAGAGAACAGTATTTACTTACCATGTCCCCTTAAGTAGGTAACTTTAAAACTCCGAGCCTCCACCTCTTAACTTAAAAACTGAGGTGCTGCCACTTAACTCACGCAGTTGTCTATGAAAATTAAGGTGCCTAGCCCATAGTATGCACTCAATTTTCTTGTATATTCCTTCTGTTTCCTCACTCTCTCTCCTGATGTTTTCAACCAAACCACTGCATTTTCTTTTTATTCAAACTCTAGTAACAGAGGGAAATAATGTGGAGATTTTGGAGTGGCTCTGCTGTGCTGTCTAGTGTTACTGCCACAATACAACATGCCCTTATGAAGTAGGCTTTAGACCTCTGACCTCCCAGTTTTCTCTGCAGTTTAAATTTAGGCTTCTTCATGCCCAACCACAGGTTACACGCTTATTATTAAAAATCCTTACTCAGTCAACAGATAGTCACAGAGTGATAGAGAATATGTCAGTAGAATCATTAGAGTATTAGGAAAAGGCAACATAACTTAAATAGAAACAAAGGATCCATTTGATTTATCATCAATTCTTATAGAGCTGGGCTCTGAGTCACTAGATGGAAAGTCTAGACTGGTGCTGTCCAATGGAATATTCTGCAATGATGGAAATATTCTATATCTGCACTATCCAGTATGATATCCACTAAGCCCCATGTAGCCATTGAGTACTTGGAATGTGGCTAGTGTGAATGAAGAACTGAATTTTAAGTTTTACCTAATTTCAATTTAATTTTAATTAACTTAACATTCAAATAGCCACATATGGTTAGTGGCTGCCATATTAAGACAGTGCAGATGTAGAACATTGCCAAGGCCAGTCCACAATAATCAGAAATTAATATTTATTTACCCTGTCCCCGCTCAATGGACACTGGTCCACTTCCTGGCATTCCAACCTGGGCTTGCATTCCTCCTAGAAGATAAAAGGAAGCAAAGAAAAACACAAATTATGACAGTGGAGAAAAAATTAGGATCCTGTCTGAGTTAACAAATTTCCTCTTTTGGCCTCAGAGGCAGAAAACTACTCAGGAACTTCATAGCTATCTCTAAACAATGCAGGTATACAGAAGATAAAGTTTGTTAGTAAACTCTAGGCTTCAGTGACAGAAAAGTGAGTTAAATGACAATACTTAATCTCACCGATTACCAAAACCTTGGCAGAAGTTCTGTTACATAGGAGAACAATGGCACTTACCCACATAACTTCTCTCATAGGAGGCAATGTTGTTCCCAGGGTATTTTGTAAATGTGTGGGTTTTAGTTGTGAAAAGATTTAGGGGGCATGGCTGGCATTTAATGAGAAGCCAATAGGGATACTAGATGCTCTGCAATGTCTGAGATAGTCCTCCAGAATCCAGAATTATCTTGTCTTGCAAAATTTTCAAATGTCTTGGTAAATGAACATTAACACAAATGAAAACCTGCTTATGGTCATCTGAATTTAGAACCTGAACCTGTTGTATTTGTAAACAAAAAAGTTCTTTTCCCTATTTATATATATACACAGATACACTGAATTTTTTGTTAAGAATTTTACCTAGAGTTTTCACCACTTGAGAAAATCACATCACTAACATTAATAGTCTCTCTGGTATGTGAGTTGCCAAAACAACATACCTGTATTTGTCTACATTTGTAGCTTTTACTTCATGGTATAGGTGCAAGCATCTGACTGCTACCTTTTGGTTTCTTGTATAGTTGTGCCTGAACTCTTGCATATTAAAAATATTTTTATTTTATTAATTTTAATGTTTATTTATAATTGAGACAGAGAGAAACAGATCATGAGTGGGGAAGGGGCAGAGAGAGAGGGAGACACAGAATCCTAGGCAGGCTCCAGGCTCTGAACTGTCAGCACAGAGCCTGATGCGGGGCTCAAACCCACCAACCGTGAGATCATGACCTAAGCTGAAGTCGGACGCTTAACTGACTGAGCCACCCAGGAGCCCCAAAAATGTTTTTAATTATAGGTTAATTTCCTTTTACTTCTCCTTTATATTGTAGTTAGGACATTATATTTTTTTGGAAATCATGTTAAGTAGGTTACATGTGTGCATTTCATTTCAGGATAGTAAAAAGTTACTGCCAAGTATCTGTTATGAAAAGAGGCCACAGGATCTAACAGATTGTGAACCACTGTTCTACCCTAATTAGTTGGGATATGAGGATTGTTATACAAAGAATAATTATGTACCAAAAGTCCTTATCTTGTCCTTTCCATATAGCAGTAATTCTTTTTTTCTCAAAGCAACAATATATGCTGTGAGTAGGAAAAAAAGACAAGCTTTACTGTTTGCAGTTCATTAATACTTAACTAAAATATTAAGAATACATAATACTCTCTTAATTCCATTTAACATGCCAGGCACCAAAGAACCATCGATTAAGAACCTGAACCTGGGCTAGCCCTATCCCTACTGTAACAAAGTAACTGTGATTTTGAACAAGTGATTTAATACAATTAGCATATGCCCAGGCTTCCTCATCTGCAAAGTAAAATGAGTTGGTCTAAACCAGTGGTTCTCAGAATGTGGTCCCTAGACCAGAAGCGTTAGTATCACTAAGGAATTATTAGAACTGCAAATTCCAGGGCTCTAAATCAGATCTGCTGAATTAGAAAGTCTCAGGGTCAGAACCAGCATCTGAGTTTTAATAAGATAATTAGGTAATTCTAATGTAAAGTTTGAGAACAACAGGTCTAAATGATTTCAAAGGTCTCTTCTAACCACAGCATTCTAGGATTTATTCAGACATCTCAGTAAAACAATATAAAGATTTAGGATCTGAGAAAAGCAGTGGCAAGAAGGACTTCTGGACATAATTTCTCATATTATACAGTATTACATGATGACACTTTCATTTCTATGGGCCAACTTCCCAGAAGTGGAATTGGTGAGTCAAAGAGTACGTGAATTTTAAATGTGAGACTAGCTTCTTAAAAGGCTGAAAAACTTCACATTTCTACTAGCAATTTATGATACCACTTTCCCCACCAGTAGTGTCATCTCTCTTTGAAATTTTGCTAGTCTGATGGGTTTAAGTAAAGTGAAATCTTATTTAATTTGCAATCCCATGACTATAAATGAATTTTTGTTGCCATTTGGAATTGCTCTTCTTTGAAGTGCCTACTCATTTTCTTTGTCTACTTTTCTACTAGATTGTTCCCCCTTCTCACTAATTGTCAAAGAGCTTTGTGCAGGGTATTTCTAAAATCCTAGTGATGTTTTAATAACTTCAGAAGTATAAGTGCTACAAACTCACAAAACATACCATTGTAAATATTATTTTCCTAATTTTTTAAAACCAGTAGAGCTCCTTTATTCTTTAATAACATAGGCATTTAAAGATATTCATTTTAAGTACTGCCTTCACTATTTCCCACACTTTTTTGTGTAAAGTACACTACTTTTGTTGTCTTTTGGATAATTTATAAATTTCCTTTTTATGTGCTCTTTAATTCAAGGACACCTAGTGTATGTTCCTTAATTTCCCAAGTAAAGGTTATTTTCAGTCACCTTTTAATTATTTCTAATTTTATTGGCTTATTTTTTTTTAATGTTTATTAATTTTTGAGAGAGAGAGAGAGAGAGCGAGAGCCAGTGGGGAAGGAGCAGAGAGAGAGAGGAGACACAGAATCTGAAGCAGGCTCCAGGCTCTGAGCTATCAGCACAGAGCCCAATGCGGGGCCCAAACTCGTGAACCGCAAGATCATGACTTAAGCTGAAGTTGGATGCTTAACCAACTGAGCCACCCAGGCGCCCCTAATTTTATTGGCTTATAATGAGAGAATATGGCCTATAAAATCTCTACTTTTTAAACCTTTAATTTTATGGCCAAGTATATAGTCATTTTTTTTTTTACAGTTCCATGGTCATTTGGGGGGAAAAGTATATTTTTTAGTCAAATCTCCTATAATAAATTGTGCTTACTGGTTCTGCTACTTTATTCCTCAATGTCTTTACTTATTTTTTGTCCATTAGTAAAAAGGTACTCAAAGTGTGGTCCACAGACAATGCTGATCCACACACTGTATGTTAACAATTCATGACAATGTTAAGTACAGACATGGAGAGCAGACACGTAGAAACTTTTACAGCAACTTGACACTGTTGTGACATCCAAGTGCATCTGTCTCCCTGAACAGGGTATAGACCACTTTGGGTGTTTTTCAACTTACATTATGAGCTGCACATGTCATGGGTTGCATACTTGTCATGTGTAGTAGGACCACACTGCAATTTGTAATATTTTTAAGTTAGGTACCCATAACTTAAAAATGTATAAAATACAGAATCCATTTCTTTCACTGAAAGATATTTTAACTATAATTGTGTAAATAAAAATCATGACTTTGCTGAAATTTCTTTTAAAGTCCCTTCCTCTATTCCTTGCCTACTTAGCTCTGTAGACCAGGTTTTCTACAAAACAGAACAATTTAGATTCAATTATCCTCTATTAGTAGCATTGTAGTCAATCTAACCCAGATTAGATAAATTAACAAGAAGCAACTTCGTTGCATAAAAAACTTTATTGATACATGTCATATGTTCATATAGGAAATCACTATTTCACTCATAACTTTTTTAGTTATGAGTGTTGAATGAGAAAAAGCTACAATCACAATAACAATACTCTTAATTCTATATACACACTTTCAATGAAAAGATACAGCTTTAAAGCTTTTTTCCTTTTGTTATTTGGTCTGATTACATTTAACGAAATGCAATTTTATACTTGTTAAATATAATAACAAATGTGATTATTTTGTGTCTGTCTTTTTATATGCCTTTTAACCTAAGTCTCTGGCTTTCAGTGGGAAAATTGAGTCCATTTACATTTAGAATTACTTTCTATACAAGATTTTATTCCTTCTTCCTTACTCTATGTTTATTATTACTTACTTCATGATGTTTTCTGTACCCTTCTATTTGCTGGCTTGGTCTAGTTCCCATTCATTCCATTTGGAAGTTTGGAAATTTGGCCGGACTTTTCCATTTTGTAGTCCTTTTCCTTGCTCTCTTAATCGGACATAGAAGATCTGTATACAAGATATCAACTATTTCCTCCACCTAGGATATACACGTCCTAACTATATATTAATTTTATATCAAGATCTCATTACCATGTAATAACGTGGCTATATCATACCATTTGCTACAACAAAACTTTAGCAAAATACCAAAATGGTGAAAACTCTAAATGAATCATACCTCCAGGAGCTAAGGAACCAGGGCCAGGTCCTGTTACAGCCGCTGGTATTTGCCCTGGAACTGGAACTCCAGCCTGCATAGAGGCTTGCATCAGAGGAGGTGCACCATTGACATGCATTCCACCCTGATGGAAAGAAAAAACAGAGTATGTACATGCCTCTGGACACAAACACGATAAGCCTGGTTACATAGAACACAATTAAGATGGACCATATTCTAAAAGCAGAGACTGGGGTGCCTGGTTGGCTCAGTCAGCTAAGTTTCTGACTCTCGATTTCAATTTAGGTCATGATCTCATGGTTCGTGAGACTGAGCTCCACCTTGGGCTCCATGCTGACAGTGCCAAGTCTGCTTGAGATAGTGTCTCTCTCTCTACCCCTTCACTACTCACATGCATGGACTCTCTCTCAAAATAAATAAAATAAAATTTATTAAAAAAATAAAAGCAGAGACTGACAAGTATGATCTGTGTTGTGAGGCCACATGTAGCACCTACAGTTGACTTCAAGTTGTTTACCTCCCCCAAGCTGATAGGTAAAAAATGGTAGATTACTGTAATTCTGTTTACATTTGCCTTATTTTGAGGTTGAATACTTTTATTATAAAAAATTCCAAATATACAAATTGCATACAAAATAAAATAAACATATACTTTAGGAAATAAATAATATATATGTTTGAAATTTGCTGTATGGTCTTCCCCAATTGCACCCTGTATCCTCTTTTTTTTTTTTAATGTTTATTTATTTTGAGAGACAGTGTGAGCAGGGGAGGGACAGAGAGAGAGGGAAAAAGAGAATTCCAAGCACAGTGAGCATGGAAAGAGAGAATCCCAATCCACACTGAGCATGGAGCCCAATGCAGGACTCAATCCCATGACCATTAGATCATTACCTGAGTCAAAATCAAGAGTCGGATGCTTAACTGACTGAGCCACCCAGTTGCCTCCCTATGTATCCCCTTCTTAATACAGCCACTTAAGAATTTCCATAGATGTTTTGAAATTGTATGTAAATCATTACAAACTAAACATACATACTAAACACATTTCAGCATATTTTGGGGATATATGCAAACACATATACCCTATATTTTGAGAAGGCTTCTACATTCACTTATTTTCACTTTTGGAACGTTTGGGTTATCTGTGTTGATAACATGTATCCTAGTTCATCTTATCTGCTATATGGAATTATGTTTTTGAGAGTCATTCATGGTGACACACTGGAAAAAAACATTTTCCCATTCTTCCACTGATGTACATTTAGGATGTTTCAATTCTTCACTATTATATTGTGACAATAAACATTCTTGAACATGACTAAGGACTTTTAAGTAATCAGCCTGTTGTCCATCATGAGTGTGGCAAATACTTTTCCCAATTTGTCATTTGTCTTTGGTGCTTATTTTTAATTTTTTAAAATGTTTATTTATTCTTGAGAGAGCATGAGCGAGGGAGGGGCAGAGAGAGGGAGACACAGAATTTGAAGCAGGCTCCAGACTCCTAGCTGTCAGCACAGAGCCTGATGTTGGGCTCAAATTCACGAACTGTGAGATCATAACCTAAGCCGAGTTCAGATGCTTAACCAACTGAGCTACCTGGGCGCCCCTATTTCTTTTTCTTATACAGAAAAATTTCAGATTTCAAATGTATTTATTTCTTATGGCTTCAAAGTTTTATGTCATGCTTAGAAAACAATCTTTACATTTTCCCATTGGTAAGGAGATAATAAGAGTGCCAACCTGTCCCAATTGCTGTAAGTACTAAATGAGATGTATGTAGAATAACAAACTGTCAACCACAGTACCATGCAGGCATGTAAACACAAAATTAGCTTCTATAAAAGGGCACACAGAAAAGACCTCTTTGTTTTACAAACTTGGCACTGAATCTACATTCATTCAGATGCCACATACCCTGCAAACTGAAAATTTCTATCTTGTCTGGAAACTGAAATTATCGTCTTCAGCTCCTGACTATTCTTTCAATAAATCTTCTTAAAATGAAAATGGCATTCTAAGACAGGTAAAAGTAATATTAAGAGGTAAAGCCCTACCAAAGACTGGGCCTGAGGGGCCTGAGGATTCTGCTGGCTCATTGACACAGAGGATCCTGAGCCAGGCCCAGCACTGTGGACTGGCTGAGGGTTGCCTGCAATCAGCGTTGGGATATTTGTCTGGCGATGCAGAATTTTCTAAAAAACAAAAAGACAAATCTATGAGCTGTTTGACAAAGCAATCAAGTAGTTCCTACCCCATTCAAAGTTTACTGTGGCATGTCCCTAAAAAACAAAAAGCACTCACCAGGGCAATCTCTGGATCCACAATTCTCATCACTACCTGTGCTTGTAGCAAAGCATAAGCCAGTTGAGGGTTCTGAAGCAACATGTTCCGTGCTTCCTGGGGACTATTCTGGACACAGAGCTGAGAAGACAAACAGATTCATCATCAGGTTCAATACTTATTACTTAGAAATTAATAGTGATTTAGAGTCATTCTCATCTGAGAAATGTAATATTCAAGAAGCTTTTTAAGCTATCATTGGTTTTTGCATAGCACACAAAATTTTGGTCATGACAGACAAGAGAAGAGGCATTTCAAATACCATAATACCACCATTTAGGAAAAAAGCCACATTTGAACATCTACATCTGATATCTATGGGCCACAAAAAGCCAGACTGTGAAGCTGTGTTTGTGTACAAAAATGGAACGCTCTTTGCACAAAATGTAAAATATACTATGCACATATGGCCTATCAAAGGTGCAAGAAATGGTGGTTAACAGGCACACCTTATATTTGAGATCAGGGAATCATTTCCATTAACTTTATCAATTAACTCCCTGAAAATCTGCTGTGATTTGATTTTTTCTTAACCTAATGCCTCCTCCCACCTTCATTTGTTTCATCAGCTCAAACATCTGCTCTGGTGGAAGACTGGCAACTGCTTTGCTAATGGACTCAGGGGCATCCTCAGGACTGATGGTCTCTCCATAAGGTGACTCAATGACAGGGGCACCAGTGCCAAGGCCTGATCAGGAAGAAAGTACAAAAAGTTAAGGAGGCAAAATTAAGATCTAAGTCATTTCAAGTATCTACTTTCCAGGGCTGCTTCCCTTCCAGGACCCATTGATAACTTTAAATTCTCTGGAACTGAGAAATAAGTGATTTGCAAGTCTCTTATTTCTGTAGAGCAAAGTGACAGTGTATTTTTTGCTTTCAGAGGAAAGCTGGGACTAAGGTCACATAGGTGGACAGTGTTAATGTAAATTAGGAATGGGGCATATCAATTTCTTTTGACAACTTATTTCAGAAGCAAAACCACAGATAAATATGCTAATTTTCAGAAGCAAAATAAGAGAAACAGATGCCAATTCCAAAATATAATTCCTGATCTATTACCTCATGAAAAAAGCCAAGAGAATGCTTTAGTAATCCCACCAATTACAGATCTGACAAACAGTTACAGCAGTGTCAAACTAATGACCCAGTTATTAGTGCAACTAATGGCTTGGTGAGCCTGAATTCATCTTCAACTAGAAATCAACTCTGTGGCAAATGGAGAGACTTCTAAAGTCAACTTTCCTTTTTTCTCAAAGATATACACTTCCTTAATGCAGGCGCCTCAAATGGGTCAAGAGAAAAAGCTTCGTAGCTAACCATTTTAGCAGATGCTAAAACATGTCATAAATGGAAAATCTTCAATACATCTTTACTAACTCATGTTGCATACGAATCAGGTTTATACTCACTCTTCAGCTCTTCTTTGTTCTTTTCACTGGCAGCATTGTCCACGCGAAGCGCTCTCCCACTGAATTCACGCCCATTCAGGTTTCGCATGGCACTAAGTGCTGTCTCCTGGTCTTGGTATTCACAGAAGCCATAACCCTTTGGCTTTCCTGTCTCCCTATCATATACCAACCTGGAAGAGCGGAACTAAGTATCAGACACAAATGTTATACACATATAGATTTCCTGCTAACATTGCCATGTTCTAATTTGGTCCACTTTAAGACAAGTAACTTTATCACTCTGACCGCCTCACTGAAATATTTTTTTAATGTGTATTTATTTTTGAGAGAGAGAGAGAGTGTGCAGGGTAGGGGCAGAGAGAGAGGGAGACAGAGGATCCGAAGCAGACTCTACTGACAGCTGACAGCCTGATGTGGGGCTCAAACTCAAACTGTGAGATCATAACCTGAGCCGAAGTTGGATGCTTAACTGACTGAGCCACCCAGGTGCCCCTCACTGAAGTATTTTTTAAATGGAAAAAAAATCTTTTAATAAAAATAAATGTGAATTGTATGGTATGTGAATCATACCTGAATAAAGCTGTTACAAACAAAATGAAGAATGAATGTGAAAAGTCACCAGTAAAAACCTTGCCATTATTGCTAAAGGCCAAATTTGTGATTTTAAAGAAAACCCCAAGTAGTTAAAGGGGATCTCACCTGAAACTAACAACGGGTCCAACCTCAGAAAAGATGTCCTTTAACTGCTCTTCAGTAGCCTCATATGGAATGTTCCCCACTACGAACAAAATGGACAACATTATTAAAACTCTTGAGTTTGTAACCCATTTCTTTGGTGAGAAAGTAAACCGGTATCTACACATATCATTGAAAATGTAATAACTACCTCAAAATAGTGTTCCTACAACCCCAGTTTCATGGTACTTCAGACAAGATTTCAATCTTATCTGCTGACTTTAATTACAAAACAAATAAAGCACTAAGGCTACATATAAAAGGTACAGGCACTCCTTAATAGCAATTCATAGACTTATCTGACAAGTGTTATGATTTTCCTTAACTTCGGTGAAAATAAATCCTCTGGTATTAGTTATTTACCCGAAAATCTTTTAGTCTTATCAATAAGAACTAAAAATACCAAAGTATTTGGTATTTTGAAAACCGGTTCATTATGTCCATATTTCCACACATACACACACACTCAAATAAGAATGAAGACGAATGTAGTAGAGGATGTTTAAAAATTATTATCAACAGTCTTGTCATGTCCCTTCCAAAAGGTGCTTTAAAATCACCACGGGTACTTAAAAAACAAACAAACAAACAAACTTAAGATTACTCAGAATAGACTCGATCCTCTTTAAAATTTCTTCGACAAGGTCTTAATCGTTCATTCATTCATTCATTCATTCACAATCCACCTTAAGACGCCAGGTGGCCGCTAACGGTATCGAACTAGAATGTTACAGTAAAAAGCTGAGGAAAGTGCTTATGAGAGGGCGGCAAGTGGACACAAGGGTCTATGTACTCAGCATATAATCTGTATTCTGGGATGGGGGTGAGAAGTAGTACAGGACAGTTGCCATGCGCTCTCAATAGCAGGCAATGATTGAAGCTCATGAAAGGAAAAATGCATAGAAGCTGAACGCTAGTTTAACTTCCTCAGCCACATATTGAAAAGGCTGCGAGACCTCACGGGAAAGGAGTATCACTTTGCCCACGAGTCCACCAGGTTGGCCGCCCCACAGGATAGGCAGGTAGAGCTGCAAGCCGAACCCATAACCAGCTCCTGTGGCAATTCATGACGTGCAGGGGGCATTCCTCGCAGCTCCCTGTCTCTTTCTGACCCTCCCCGATGCTTGGCTCCACGAATTCCTCTCACCGAACACTGAACGCAGAGAACGATCCACCGCAGGATCTCTCACAGTCAAACCCGCCATCGCTCTCTTCCAGTCGCTTCCGGTGCGCCGCAGCACACTTCCGTAAGGCGCGTGAGATCTGCGCTAAACATGCATTTGTACGGCGCGTAAGCCGGAAGCAACTGGGCCGGGCGTACACATGGCTCCTCCCCTGGCGTCATTCCGTCAGCAGCCGCGCTCAGTCCACGAGATTACTAACCCCTCCGGGCTGGGCTGCTGCCTGAGGATAACTCCGTTCCGACCTAGGTTTGTGCCGGCCCAGACTAACTTGAAGGCAGGCTTTTATTCTGTAGAATTCCTTATTATTCGTATTTTCTTACACCGACACGAGGAATCATCGACCACAATAAAGATGGCGCCAGCCGCTTTACTTTGGTAACAGAGAAGTCATTTGGTAACAACCTCGGCACTTTTATTTTAGATCCGCCCTGTTAGGGAAAGGAAATGCTTGGTCCCGCCCCAGCGGCGTGCCAGTTTTGTCAAAGCTGGCGTGTGCTGTGCAGTATGAGGAAAGAGAGTCGCGGCATTCCTGGGAATGAGAGAATGAGGAGCTCTCAACTTCAAGGCGGCAACATAGCTGAAGAGAAGAGGTAAAGGGAGAACAGATCCCTGTCTGCTCTTGTGTAGCCCCTGGGCTCCCTGTGCGTGGTGGTGGTGAGGGAGAGAGGTGGCAGAGGGCATGGGCAAGTGGGGGTATAAGAAAAGATCATTGTACTCAACAATCGGCTAAAGCATGATTTGAACTCAGATCGCTTTGGCTCGGAGACTGCTTAACTACTGTAGCTGTTGCCTCCCAGTATAACTGAGGGAATGTGAATGGCTCCAATTTATTACCATTTTTGGAAAAGAAATTCGAGCATTTGACCTGGTGATGGTGGATCAATGGCTCATAACACTGGACCACCCAAGAATATGTTGAGGCATCCGTAGCCAGGGGCTTGTTGTGCTGCCATCAGTTTTTGTGGAGAATGGATGTTGGTTCTTTCACTTCATCAACCAGCCCTACTCTACTGATTATAAAAGAGGTGTGTGTAAGGGATGTTTCTTAAACTTTTGCTTTTGTGTATTTGGGTTTCATTTATAGGCCATGTGCTGGTGACCCCAGCCTCAGCGCCTGTTGTCCCTTGGAGTCTTTCTTTCACTGCAACACTACCAGAGTGACATATATCTTTAACCAATAGGCTATAGCAAAATGAAGACAGAAGGTAGAGTGTCTGATGCCGTTATAGGTGTTATGACTGAACTTCAATTAACACAACAATATAGGTGCAGTATAAAGAGGTAGGGGGGAAAACTAGGAAAGATGCAGTTCTACATAAATGGGACTATATATAGCATAAGTGTTATTTATGGGCATTGCACAAAAGAGAAAGGGTACATGGTGGAGAATCAAAGAATTTGGGAAACCCCTGTCAAGATTTGTGGGCATTGGCAGAAAGTTTTGTCAAAAAATCTTGAGTTCTTATTTAGTCCTGTGGATGATACTAAGAATCTTGGATAAGGTATAAGTGAAGCAAGTGAAAACATTCAAGAATGTGAGGGCACAGAGACTTGGCAATAGAAGGTCAAAATTCCAAAGCCAGAGTAAGTACTACTTCATGTTTGACATACATTTAAAGCTCCTCAAAGAGCCATGGAATAAAATCCCTCATTGGTCCTCCAGGGACTATCTGAAAAGGCAGCAACACCTGAGTATACATTACATTGCATGAAAAAGATTTCAGATGGCACTGTAGCATTACCCATGTTAGGAGAAATTCTCAGTGAGCAGCACCTGTCATAGCTAAGGAAACTTGGGGCTCTCAGAGAGCACCTAAATGCTGACACAGATCTTGCTCAGTATCTGGTTGTAGGTTCCAATTGGCTTGCTTTCCAAAAAGAAACATCATTCTAAGTTTTGCACTACTGCATTATAACACGGGTTCTGCAGCAATATTTGTACTTTCTATGAGTACTTGAGGGTTTAGCTCTGAAGCTACAATGTAGAGAATTGTGCAGTCCATCAAAGCTGATCATTGCGGTCTTTTGATTTTAGCATTTTCATTTTTATTTATTATATAATTACTTTTATTCTCAATTGATGCTCAATGACTACGTTTCCTATATTTGTTTCCTAGAATCCAGAAGGTTCGAGATTGTTCACCTGCTTAAGGGCTGCCTTATGACGTACATTGCTTGGTAGCAAGCCAGGGAGTTAAGACGGTCAACTGAATTGGAGGAAGATTTTCCTTGTTCTTGGCAAGGGCATGGTGACCTCTTGCTGCTGAATGAGGACTGCTTCCAAACCAAGCATTGGGGAAAGCTGGGTAAGAGGAAAAAGTCTCTGAGTTTTTTCTTTAGAATCCAATCAGGCTTGTCTAAAACTTATATCTTTTGGGGGGCTTGTTCTGTTTCAGAACCAGAACTCTGGGAGACTGTTGCATTGGCATGTGGAATCCAGGGTTTAGCAAAACGAAGGTGGCTGTCACTGTACCACACTTAAACTCCAACAGTGTGCTGCTGGATGAGCATGGCTAGATAGAATATGTGGATAATGGTATGAGGTTGGGGTAAACAGGGTGATAATGATTAAAAAAATGCTAGTATTTGTGAAGCACCGTATAGGTTACAGAGCTTTTCTACATAGATTGTACTTGAGTCTCACAAAACCTGGAAGATTGTTTTAGTGTGCTCTATATATTGGTTATTGTGGCAAAGTATACGTAACAAAATTTACCATTTTAACCATTTTTAAGTGTACAAATCAGTGACATTAAGTATATTCACATTGTGCAACCATCATCATTATCCATCTCCAGAAATTCTTTATTTTCCCAAACAGAAACTCCATACCATTAAACATTAAAGCCCCGTTCTCACCTCCTACCAGACCCTGGAAGCCATTATGCTACTCTTTGTGTCTATAAATTTGATTACTTCAGGTGCCTCATGTAAGTGGAATCTTAACACTATTTTTCCTTTTGTGACTGGCTTATTTCACTTAGCATAGTGCTTTCAAAGTTCATCCATGTTGTAGCATGTGCCAGAATTTTCTTCTGTTTTAAGGCTGAATAATATTCCATTGTCTGTACATACCAAAATTTGTTTATCCATTCATCCTTTTATGGACACTTGGGTCACTTCCATCTATTGGCTATTATGAATAATGTTGCTATGATCACGGGACTACAAATACATATTTTGTTTGAGTTCCTGCTTTAAATTCTTTTGGGTATATATCCAGAAGTGTAATTGCTAGATAATGTGGTAACTCTATGTTTAATTTTTTGAAGAACTACCATACCATTTGCCACAGAGGCTGCACCATTTTACTTTCCCATCAGCAAGGTGTAGGGGTTCCCATTTCATCCTCACCAATATTTATTTGCTTATTTCTTTTTGGAGTAATAGCCAACCTAGTAGGTGTGAAGTGGTATTCCATTGTGGTTTTGATTTTCATTTCACTACTATATTGGAAAACCTGTTCTCTTCTGAGTGTCTCCTTTATTTTCACTCAGAATACTTCTCACGTTTCTGGTTGCCAAATGTGTGGGAGTTTTTCCCCACAGCAAGCAATTCTCTGCAACACTAACTGGGTGTCCTATAATTTAACTCGATTCTGACACTGGAGTTAGTGTCAGATTCCCACAGGTTAAGGGCTCAATCCCACAAGACTGCCCACACCCCACTTCAGATGGCAGTTGCAAGTTTAAGTTGTCACCTGTTCTTCTGACTGATTGGCTATAAACTTTGGTTCAGTTAATTTGCTAGAGCAGCTCACAGACCTCAGGAAAACAGTTGCTAATATTTACTAGTTTATTAAAGGATATGATAAAGGAGACAGATGAACAGCCATGTGAAGAGACTCATAGGGTGAGGTTTGGGAAGGTCCTGAGTGCAGGAGCTCTGTCCTTGTGGAGTTGGGATGTGTGACCCTATTCGTATATGGATGTGTTCACCTATCTGGAAGCTCTGTAAACTCCCTACCTACTTTTGGGAATTTTATGAAGGGTTCATCACTTAGGTGAGATCAGTCATTAACTCTATTTCCAGCCTCACTTCCCCCTCTGGGGGATGGGCTGGTGTAGCTGACAATTCCAACATCTAATTACAGCTTGATTATTTGGTGAGCAGCCCCCATCCAGGAGGCCACCCAGGGTTGCCTCATTATGGCAAAAGATACTCCTAATGTTCTTACCACTTAGGAATTTACAAGGGACATAGGAGCCCTATATCAGGGATGGCGTCAAAAACCAAATATTAGAATAAGAGACACTCCTTGTGCTTTTATCACTTCAAAATTAAATGGTGAATCAGGTGCAGAGACCTGTATGTATATTTTTATTATTTCCTACCTAGTGATGAGTGAGGTTGAACATCTTTTCATGTGCTATTGGCCACTTATATATCTTTTCTGGAGAAATGTATATTTGAGTCCTTTTATTATTTTTTAAATTTAATATTTAGTTAGAATATAGTGCAGTATTAGTTTCAGGAGGAGACTTAAGTGATTTGTCACATACATCAGGCAGTGCTCATCATAACAAGTGCCCTCTTTAACACCCATCACCCATCTAGCCCATTCCTCACCCACATCCTTTCATCAACCCTCAGATTGTTCTCTGTCATTAAGAGTCTTTTGTGGCTTGTTTCCCTCTCTCATCTTCCCTTCTCCCTTCCCATATGTTCATTTGTTTTGTTTCTTAAATTCCACATGTGAGTGAAATCATGATATTTGTTTCTCTCTGATTGACTTCACTTAGCGTAATACATTCTAGCTTCGTTCACATCATTGCAAATCCCAAGATTTATTCTATTTTGATGGCTGAGTAATATCCCATTGTATATATACACCACATCTTCTTTTTCCATTTATCAGTCAGTGGACATTTGGGCTCTCTTCATATTTTGGCTCTTATTGATAATGCTGCCATAAACATTGGGGTGCATGTACACCTTCAAATTAGTATTTTTGTATCCTTTGGGTAAATACCTAATAGTGCAATTGCTGGATTGTAGGGTAGTTCTATTTTTGGTTTTTTGAGAAATCTCCATAATGTTCTCCAGAGTGGCTGCACTAGTTTGCATTTCTACCAACAGTGCAAGACAGTTCCCCTTTCTCTGCATCCTTGCCAACACCTGTTCATTTCATTGGATTGTTAATTTTAGCTATTCTGACAGGTGTGAGGTGGTAGCTCATTGTGGTTTTGATTTGCATTTCCCTGATGATGAGTGATATTGAGCATATTTCATGTGTTGGTTAGCCATCTGGACGTCTTCTTTGGAAAAGCGTCTATTCATGTCTTCTGCCCATTTTTCTTTTTTTTTTTTTTTATTTTGAGAGAAAAAGACTGCGAGCGGAGGTGGGGGGGCACAGAGAGAGGAAGAGAGAGAATCTCAAGCGGGGTCCATGCTGTCATCCTGGAGCTTGATATGGGGCTCGTTCTCATGACCATGACATCATAGCCTGAGTGGAAATCAAGAGTAGACACATAACCAACTGAGCCACCCCAGCGCCCCTGCCTGTTTCTTAACTGAGTTATTTGCTTTTTGGGTGTCTTGATAAGTTCTTTATAGATTTTGGATGCTAACCTTTTTTAGGTATGTCGTTTGCAAATATCTTCTCTCATTCTGTAGGTTGTCTTTTAGCTTTATTGTTTGTTTTCTTAGCTGTGCAGAAGCTATGTATCTTGATGAAGTCCTAATAGTTGCTTTTGTTTACCTTGTCCCTGGTGATGTGTCTAGTAGGGAGTTGCTGCAGCCGAAGTCAAACAGGTTGCTGCCTGTGTTCTCCTCTAGGATTTTGATGGTTTTCTATCCCACATTTAGGTCTTTCATACATTTTTAATTGATTTTGGTGTATGGTATAAGAAAATGATCCAGTTTCATTCTTCTGCATGTTGCTGTCCAGTTTTTCCAAAACCATTAGTGGAAGAGACTGTCTTTTTTCCATTGGATATTCTTTTCTGTTTTGTCGAAGATGGGTTGACCATATAGTTGTAGGTCCATTTCTGGATTCTCTTTTCCATTGATCTGTGTGTCTGTTTTTGTGCCAGTACTATATTGTCTTCATAACTAAAGCTTTGTAATAGAGCTTGAAATCTGGAATCAGGATGCCTCTAGTTTAATTTTTCTTTTTCAGGATTGTTTTGGCTATTTGGGGTATTTTGTGGTTCTATATAAATTTTAGGATTGTTTGTTCTAGCTCTGTGAGAAATGCTGGTGGTATTTTGATAGGGATTGCATTAAATGTGTAGATTGCTTTGGGTAGTATTGATATTTTAACAATTTGTTGTTCTAATCCATGAACGTGGAATACTTCTCCATTTCTTTGTATCCTCTTCAATTTCTTACAAGTCTTCTAGTAAACTCTAGTGAAAACTCTAGTTTTCAGAGTGCAGGTCTTTTACCTCTTGGGTTAAGTTTATTCCTAGGTATCTAATTGTTTTTGGTGCAATTGCAAGTGGGATTGATTCCTTGATTTCATTTTCTGCTGCTTCATTATTGGTATATAGAAATGCAATAGATTTCCGCGTGTAGATTTTATATCCTGTGACTTTGCTGAATTCATGTATTACTTCTAACAGTGTTTTGGTGGGATCTTTTGAATTTTCTACATAGAGGATCATTTCATCTGAAAATAGTGAAAGTTTAAATTCTTCCTTGCCGGACAACTGGACGGCAACATGCAGAAGAATGAAACTAGACCACTCTCTTACACCATACACAAAAATAAACTCAAAATGGATGAAAGACCTGAACGTGAGACAGGAAACCATCAAAACCCTAGAGGAGAA
>CM053579.1:40641256-40693272 GCA_028646485.1 Cryptoprocta ferox | reverse complement strand
CAAGGGATACAGAAGTGCTGATGCACAGGGGCACATGTATCCCAATGTTCGTAGCGGCATTTTCAACAATAGCCAAATCATGGAAAGAGCCTAAATGTCCATCAACTGATGAATGGATCAAGAAGATGTGGTTCATCTATACAATGGAATACTACATAGCAATGACAAAGAATGAAATCTGGCCATTCGTAGCAAAGTGGATGGACCTCGAGGGTGTCATGCTAAGCGAAATAAGTCAGGCGGAGAAGGACAGATACCATATGTTTGCACTTATAGTTCTAACACGAGAAACTCAACAGAGGACCATGGGGAGGGGAAGGAGGAAAAGAGTTAGGGAGAGGGAGGGAGACAAAACATGAGAGACTCTTGAATAGTGAAAACAAACTGAGGGGGGAAGGGGAAGGGGGAAGGGTAAAGGGGGGTGATGGTCTTGGTGGAGGTCACTTGTGGGGAAGAGCACTGGGTGTTATATGGAAACCAACCTGACAATAAACTATAAAGTTTAAAAAAAAACAAAAAAAAATAAATGTTCAATAGTAGAAAATAGTCAAATCAATGATAGTATATATACACAGTGGAACATTACAGAGCTATTTAAAATAATGTAACAGGATAATGTATATGCTTTGAAGTTAGTGGAGAAAAAAACAAGATACAGTATAATCACAATTGTGTAAAATTTGGCATGTAAAAGACCTGAAAGGAAATATAGCAACATATTAAGTGTGGATATTGTTAAGTGAGTTTCTGGGGCACCTGGTTTGCTCAGTCGGTCAAGTGTCCAACTTTGGGTCAGGTCATGATATCGCAGTTTGTGATTTCGAGCCCCATGTCAGACTCTGTGTTAACAGCTCAGAGCATGGAGCCTGCTTTGGATTCTGTGTCTCTCCCTCTCTCTCTGCCTCTCTCCCACTCATGCTCTGTCTCCCTCTCTCACAAATAAACATTTAAAAGAAAACATTCTATCAAACCTTTAATATTAAAAAAAAGATGTGAGTTTCTTTGTGACTTTATTTTTACATTTCTGAGTTTTCATAACTTTTATAGTGAGCATGCATTGATCTCATATTTTATTTTTATTTTTATCAAAGTTATACATTATCATAATTTATAGAGTTAAATAGTTCTATAAGTTTTGTTATGAAAACAGTGTTCTTTTTCTCCCTCCCCATAATTTCCTACTTCTAAGAGGGTCAAGAGCTCTCAACTCTTTTATCTGACTCTTTTGGTACTTACCTTGGTTCTCTGAATAACATTATTTTATTGCTTCTTTACTTTTAAGTTTTTGACATTGCCTATTGACATACATACCCACACCCTGCAACCCACCTCACCTAAATTATTCCAATATAGATAAGCATATCATAATTTTGGTTGGACCACTATTCAGTCATTACAGTATAGTGGCCAGGTAATCAAAGTAAACACTATTCACAGCTGAGCCACAAAATATCACAAATAAATTTCCTTACTGACACAACTTACTGTTTTTCCTGGAGCTAATATAGATTTTGTGTTTTTTTCCTTTAAATAATTTTCTATTTACTTAGCAGAAATTCAATTTTAAACTCTTCATCAGTTGCTTTCATCTCCTCTCCATGTGTTCAGGTGTATCAGGTATCTCGACGGTATCTCTTCTGATGCTTTCTAGCCTGTGTGAGCCGGCTGCACTCTATTTCTTCCTGGTGTGCAGTGTTATTCTGGAACCATCATTCTGCATCTTCTGTTTTGCCTCTTCCTTATAGTGGATCCTTTCCCCAGTAAACCTAATCTTTCCTCTTCCTTGGTTTTAAACTCTTGTTTTAGGGTCACCTGGGTGGCTCAGTCAGTTAAGCCTTTGACTTTGGCTCAGGTCATGATCTTTGTGTTTGTGGGCCTGAGCCCCGTGTCAGGCTCTGTGCTGACAGCTCAGAGGCTAAAGCCTGCTTCGCATTCTGTGTCTCCCTCTCTCTCTGCCTCTCCCCCACACACACTCTGTCTCTGTCTCTCAAAAATAAACAAACATTAAAAAAATAAACTCTTGTTTTAACCAAGAGGTGCTTGAGGATTAAATTTTTGACACTTTGCTTGTTTGAAAATATCTTTATTCTATCCTCACACTTGCTTGACAGCTTGGCTGGTACAGAACTCTAGGTTGAAAATAATTATTCTTCAAAATTTTGAAGGCATTTCTAATTATCTCCTAGTTTTACATTTTTAATATTGAGAAATCCAAAGCCATTCTGATTCCTGATCCGTTATATGTGACCTGTTTTTACCTCTGGGAGCTTGTGGGATCTTCTTTTTAACCCAATGTGGACAAATTTTATGAAGATGTGTCTTGGCGTGGGTCCATTTTCATTGCTCATGGGATCTTTCATCCTGAAAACTTATGACCTTCAGTTTTGAGGACGTTTCTTGAATTAATATATTAAAAACTTCATTCCCTTCATGTTCCCTTCTTCTCTGACTAGAACACCTATTTTAAAATTTATTTATTTATTTTGAGAGAGAGAGAGAGAGAGAGAGCGAGCAGGGGAAGGGCAGAGAGAGAAGGAGAGAGAGACTCCTAAGCAGGTTCGATGCTCAGTGTGGAGTCTGACATTGGGTTCAGTCTCATGAATGCGAGATCACGAACTGAGCCGATATCAAGAGTTGGACACTTAACTCACTGAGCCACCCAAGTGCCCCTGACTAGAACACCTATTATTCAGATATCGGACTTCTTTTTTCCTACATGATTTAAAATGCAAAATGCATAAGACAATAATTATAAATCTATGTTAAGGAAAACACAATGTATAGAGATATAATTTGTGACAATAACAACACAAAGAGGGCATGATGGAGCTGTATAGGAGCAGAGTTTTTGTATACTATTGAAACTAACAGTATTAATACAAACCTGTTTGTTATAAAGTTAAGATAATTGTAATTCCAGGATAACTACTAAGAAAAAAACTAAAAAAATACAGAAAAAGAAATGAGATTGGTACACTACAAAATATCAAACACAATATCCATGAAGTAAATGGAATACACTCACCAATTAAAAGGTAGGGATTGGCAGAGTAGATAAAAAACATGTTCCAACTATATGTTGTTTATAAGAGACTAAGTTTAAACTAGAAGATACAAATAGTTTGAAATAAAATGGATGGAAAAAGATATTCCACCCCAACAATTACAAAATGAGAGCTGAGTCTATACAAATATTAGACAAAAAGACTTTAAGAAAACAATTGCTACAAGACACAAAGAACATTACATATTAACAAAATGGTTGACCTACCTAGAAAGTATAAAAATTATAAACCTATATGCACTAACAACAGAGCCCCCAAAATATATAAAACTAAAACTAACATGGTGGAGAAAGGAAAAATAAACAGGTCTATAATGACAGTTGGAAACTATAATACTCTTAATAATGGCCAAAACAACTATACAGGAGATCAGTAAGGAAATAGAGGACTGAACAATATTATAAACCAACTAAATCTATGAGAAATATATAGAACATCCACTCAATGACAGCATAATACACTTTCTTGTCAAATACACATTTTTCAGAAGAGACCATATGTTAGGCCACAAAACAAGTCTCAAATTTAAAATGACTGAAATCATCAAAGTATCTTATCTAACAACACACTCTTTTGCTTAAGTTTATTTATTTATTTTGAGAGAGGGAGCATGAGAGCGTGAGATCAGGGTAGGGGCAGAGAGAGGGAGAGAGAGAGAATCTTAAGCAGGCTCCACACTCAGTGCGGAGCCCAATGCAGGACTCAATCTCACAACTGTAAAATCATGACCTGAGCTGAAATCAAGAGTCAGATGCCTAACCGAGCCACCCAGGTGCCCCTAAACAACACACTCTTAAAAGACCAATGGGTCAAAGAGAAATTACAAGTGAAATTAGAAAATACTTTGAGACAAATGAAAATAAAAATATAATATACCAAACAAAACTTATGGAATGCATCAAAAGCAATGCCAAGAGGAGGAATAATAGCTATAAATAATAACATAAAAAATCCTAAATCAATAACCTAACTTCATACCTTAAGGAACTAGAAAAATAAGAGCAAGCTAAACTTAAGTTAGTAGAAGGAAGGAATAATAAAGATTAGAGTGAAAACAAGCAAAATAGAGAACAGAAAAACAATGAAGGGGATCAATGAGATAAAAAATTGGTTCTTTGAAAACAACAATAGAATTGCCAAACCCTCAGGCTAGAACTGACAAAAAAACAAAGTGGATTCAAATCACTAAAATCACAAATTAAAGTGGGGACATTATAACCAACTATACAGAAAATCAAATTATAATAGAATTCAATGAACAACTCTATGCAACAAATTAGATAACATACATTAAATGGACAAGTTCCTAGAAACACACAAACTACCAAAACTGACTCAAAATGCTATAAGAAATATGAACATACCTATAACAAGTAAAGATATTAAATCAGTAATCAGAATCCTCCCAACAAAGAAAAGCCCAGGACTAAACTATCACAAATCCAAGAAGGCTAAGGAGGTGGGACAGTTAAATATGATGTGGTATCCTGGGTAGAATCCTGGAACAGAAAAAGGGCATTAAGGAAAAGCTAGTGAAATCTGAATAAACTATGGGGTTTAATTAATAACAATGTACCAATATTGGTTTCTTAGTTGTGACAAATATATTGTAGCAATGTAAGATGTTAACAATAGGGGAAATGAGTGAGGGGTATATGAGAACTCTGTATTTGCAATTTTCTGTAAATCTAAAATTAGTCTAAAATAAAAATTTTCTTAAACAAAAAAATGACTGTATTGGATTGAAGCACATCAAATATATAAAATATATGAATTCATAATGATGTTAAAAGCAAAAACCGTTGTCAATCACTATTGGAGATTGCTAAGGCATCAACTTATTACTCAGAAAATTGATAAAGAGGGGAAAATGCAGCATTTATCCTGCCTTTCCTGTATAAATTGTGTCTCAATGTACACAATAGCTGTTGAGAGGAAATTCTTATTTATAGAATTCTAACTAATAAATGCAGATGAAATGTTAGCATTAGAAAAATCACCATTTTGCAATTCCATAATAACATAATGAATCTAGGTAATTACTATTAGGTAAAGAGTTGATGGAGATCTTTAGAATGGGGAGATAAACTGGCATTGTCTGAACCCTACTGACCAATTTTTAGTATCAATTGAAGTGAGATTATGTAGACATAATGTGATGTGATGCAGTAGGAAGTAAATAACATTCATCAGGTATGCTTGTCTAAAAATTGACAATGAATTTACTCAAACCTCTAGATCTAACTACTGGGTCATAGGAAATATAGGGGGCAGAGAGCAAGTTATAAAATATCATATGGAAGCAACTGGTCAATACAGAGTGGAGGACAGTCTATGGAAAAAATGACCCAGTTTCTTCAACAACTCAGTAACATAAAAGGAGGGAGGATAGACTATTATAAAATAAGAGAGACTTAAGAAATATATTAACCAAGTGGATCTTGTTTGGATCCTGAGATGAACAAATCAAAGGTAGAAAGATATCTTGAAAACAATTGAGAAAATATGAATATGAACTGAGAATTAAGGAATTATTGTTATTTTGTTAAATATGATGATAGCATAGTGATTATGTGTATTTTTTGATGTCCTTACCTGTTTTTGATTGCATACCAAAGTAATTACTGTAAAATTTTCTTTAAAATCCTCCAGCCAAATTGGTGCAGCCACTGTGAAAAACAGTATGAAGGGTCCTCAAAAATTAAAAATAGAATTACCATATTATCCAGTAATCCCACTATGGGTATTTACCCAAAGAAAATAAAAAGAGTAATTCGAAAAGATATATTCATTCCTAAGTTTATTGCAATGTTATTTACAATAGCCAAGATATAGAAGTAACCCAAGTGCCCATCCATAGATGAATGGATATAGATGTGATATATATATATATATGCGCAATGGAGTATTACTCAGCCACAAAAAAGATGACATCTTGCCATTTGTAACAACATGGATGGATCTAGAGGTTATAATGCTAAGTGGAATGTTAGAGAAAGACAAATACCATATGGTTTCACTCATATGTGAAATTTAAGAAAACAAAAGGACAAAGAAAGAAAGACAAAAAAAAAAACAGACTTAAATACAGAGAACAAACAGGTGGTTGTCAGAGGAGAGATAGGTGGGGGAAGCGTTGAAATAAAGGTGATTTAGAGCTCACTTATTGTGATGAGCACTGAGTAATGTATAGAAATATTGAAACTAATAGAACACTGTATATTAATTATACTTGAAAAAATAAAAATATAAAATCCTCTAGCTGGTTGAAAAAATGATTGGAGGCTAGATGAAATAATAATGGCAAATGATAATTGTTGAAGCTGGGTAATGGTACATAGGAATACATTATATTATTTGCTCTTACATATGTTTGAACATTTTCATAATAGAAAGTTTTATCCTACCTATTCTTCTGCCTATTCTCAAGTCATCAGGGGGTGTGGGAACAGGGGGAAAGGAAACAAGGCTTTTGGAAATGTTATATTATAAAGTTTATAACAAATAAACTGTATATAAATATATATAAATGAATATTATAAAGAAGAAGATTCTCACCTCTAATTCCACCATGCAGAAATAACAAATTAAGGTCTTAGTGTACACTTTACACCTTCCGGACATTTTTCTATGAATACATATGCATGCCTTTAAAAAAAAGACATTTGGACTATAATTGTTCTTTCATGGCCTGTTTTTCTTTTGTTTGTGTGTGTGTACTATTATATCCTTTGGGTAATCATACTAAAGTATATCAAAACATTATAGATATACAAACATGACCTAGTTTAGTGCCATTTCTCCCCACAGCTGTTTCATTAACTTCAATCAGCCTTTTAATGAATATGTATCACATGTGCCAAAGGAATGGTCATCTCTGGTTTGAACTCTTGCAGCTGGTCTCCTGGCTTCTAGTTTTACTCTACTCTAATCTATCCTTCACACAAACACCAAAATGATCTTCCTGAAATACCCCTATGTCACAACTCTGCTCAAAAACCTTCAAGAGGTTATGTACTGAATGATTCCATTCACATGACATTCTCAGAAAGACAAACTATAGGCACATAGAACAGATGAGTGGTTGCCAGAGGTTAGGGTATTGGGGAGAGTGTGGCTACAAAGGGGCAGTATGAAGGAATTCTTAGGGGTACTGGAATTGTTCTGTGTCCTGACTGTAGTGGTGGTTACATACATCTCTACATGTATTAAAATTTATTGAGCTGTACATTACCCCAGGATGTTAATTTGTCTGTGTATTTTTAAAGCCATCAATGATTCTCCATTGCTTAGATTCAAGTTCAGCCTACATGTATAAGGCCCTCTATGGTTCTCCCACCTCCCAGTCTACCTTTCTATCCTCATCTCTTACTGAGCCTCACCCCCAATGCACACTATATTCTAGCCACAGTACAACTGGTTGCTGCTCAGTGAACATATATGTCATATATGAACTTTGATACCTCTGTGTCTTTGCTTATAATGTTTCCTCTGCTAAAATGCACCCCCACCCACCACCAATGGCAACCATACTTATCCTTCAAGGCCTACTTCAAATTCCACATCTTCTGTGGACCTTTCTTCAGCTCCTCAGTCACAACTGAATCTCTCTTTCCTCAATGTTCCCACGGGACTTTGATTAGATCTCATTGCCTGACACTATCAGGTATTACAGGGAAAGCCCAAGCAGAAGCAGGCTCCAATGATTAGGCAACAAAACCCCCAACCTTGCTCAGAAGTATTCACTTAGCATCAATCATTTGCATTCCTTCTTTCCTTTCCTCAGTGCCCAATGCCCCACTGGTTTCCAGACCAGGTTACACCTGTAGACTTTAGATTTGCCCTGTTATTTACTGTCCCATCCTTCAAAGCCCAGCTTCAACTTCATTGTCAAATACATTCCTGCTTTACTGCTCTGGTGATGAATTCCTGGCTTGGCCCCTTAATCACATGATTCTGCCATGCCACACCCAGGGATGGTCCAGATTTTTGACCTATGCCTGCTCAATCCTACTCTCCTGGCTAGAAGACAAGGGAGCTTGCCTAGCAGGTGTGGGTACCTGGGGCTGAGGCTGGTGGGAGGAATGTCTCATTTGCACATGAGCCAATCCAATGAGGAAGAGCAAACTGGAGAGTCAGGTGAGGCAGGCAGAAGTTGGCAAACCAGAGAAGCAGAGCCAAATTACATCAAGAAAGCAAGGAAGGACTGGAGCCCAAAGCCAAGAACATGAGCACATACGATGGCTGGAAACCATATAGAGCAGGCTAAGCCATAGACTAGTTTAGGTAGTAGAGATAGGGGACCTTTGCCTGTTCCCTTGACAATGAGCACCTGCCCCATTTAAAGAGTCAAAGATAAGTATAAAATACCCACCTTCTTCAGTCCTACCCAGTCCAAACCATGAGACCCAACATCTATGAGATGCAGTGTGGTAGACTGGAAAAAAATATAAGCTTTGAAATCAGAAAGACCAGAGTTTAGATTCTGGTTCTTCCCCTTATTAGTTGTGTGACTTTGGGCTATCACTCAATTTCAGATTTTTCATCTGAAAAATGGAGACAGATAATATCTACCACAGAGAATCATTATGATGATGAAATAAAATTATGTAAATGACCCAACATGTACCTTGGTATCTAATAAGCACTCAACATGATAGCCCACTTCCTTCAAGGGAACCTACCATAATTTGCCTCATATTTCTAGTTAGTTGTATGCAGTACATGTCTCTCTCTCCAATCAGATCTTAAACTTGAAGGCAGACACTGTGTGTGAATCATTTTTTATATATACTTACTTTTTAAAGTAATATACTTTTCTGATTGCAAATATCACATAAAGTTATACAAAATTTAAATATTACAAGCTACTTTACACAGAAGAAATCCCCCTAACCTGACCCCACAACCAGAGACCTACTGTAAAGAGTCTGGAGCATTTTTCTTCAGTTTCCCCAACTACCATATTGTTTGCTTTGTTTTGTTTTTACAAAAATAGGATCACTCTTAAAGTATGATTTTCAAAATGTTTTTTTAAAGTTTCATAGAAATAGAGAGTGAGAATGTGTCGAAGTTTAATTTTAATTCACAAAGGAAACCAGCAGGATGGCAAAGTTAACTCAAAAGATAATTTGAGGACTGGTATTTTATAGTCAGTAAAAAACAAAAAAATGCTAAAATAATATTGCTAAGTTAGAATTAAAGCTGATTAATATCCTACGGGGCAGTACAAACCAAAATCATGCTATCTTCTTTAGGTGGATATATGTTGTTGCATTTTATTGGATTCACAGATTTGTAAAATAACTAATTTTGTGCTAAATTGTAATTTTCTAGGGCTGGAGAGTCAAATGACCCTCAGGCCTGTTGGAAAATGCTCTTAATGTGACATTAAAGCATCAAGTAATCATCTTTTCTCTTTGTATTAGTTTCCTAGTGTTATTATAATAAATGGCCACAAATTGTTGTGGCTTAAAAAATACATTTATTTTCTTATAGTTCTGGAGGTCAGAAGTCCAATATCAGTTTCACTGGGCTGAAATCAAGGTGTTGGCAGGCCCTGTTCCTGTTGGAGACTCTATGGGAGAATCTGCTTCCTTGTGTTTTACAGCTTCTAGAGATGCATTTCTCAGTTTGTGGCCCCTTCCTCCATCTTTAAAGCCAAGAGTGTAGATGCCTGGGTGGCTCAGTCAGTTAAGCATCTGATTTTGGCTCAGGTCATGATCTCATGGTTCATGGGCTCAAGCCCCACTTTGGGTGAGCTTGAGCCCCACTTCTTTCTCTCTCTCTCTCTCTGCCCCTTGCTCACTTGCACCCTCTCTCTCTCAAAAACAAATAAATAAAGCCAACAGTGTAACATCTTCAATATCCTTTCCTCCATTTTCACATCACCTTCTCTCTTTTGAGGACCTTTATGATTATATCTAGCACACCCACATAATTCAGGGTAGTCTCTTCATTTCAAGGTCAGCTGATTAGCAACCTCAATTCCACACTTAATTCCCCCTTACCATGTGACAGAACATATTCACAAGTTGTGACGATTAGGACGTGATGATCTTGGAGGGGGGGGCACTACTCTTCCTATGACACTTTTGTTTCCACATTTTGAATAATTGTTCATAATCTCAGCCTATAAATTTTGTTTTTCAACTTGCTTTCTTTTACCACTATTTTCACTTAGCACATACTGTATACATCTACCTCATGTTTTTAGTAGACACATAATGCTTGTTTCAGGTGTACAATTTAGTGATTTGACAAGTTTATACATTATGCTTTGTTCACAAGTGTAGCTACCATCTGTCACCATATAATGTTATTACAATATTATTGACTTATTCCTTATACTGTGCCTTTTATTCCCATGATTTACTCATTCCATAACTGGAAGCCTGTCTCTCCCTCTCTCCTTCACCCATTTGGCCCAATACCCCACTCCCTTCTGGCAACCATTAGTTCTACATATTTATAGGTCTGATTCTGTTTTTTGTTTATTCATTTTTTTTCAAGATTCCACTGATTAATAGAATCATATGGTATTTGTTTTTCTTAATATGACTTATTTCACTTAGCAGAATATCCTCTATGTCCATCCACGTTGTCTCAAATGGCATAATCTCATCCTTTTTATGGCTGCATAATATTACATTGTGTGTGTGTGTGTGTGTGTGTGTGTGTATAGATAGATATCTTCCTTATCTATTCATCTATTGATGGACACTTAGGTTACGTCCACATCTTGGCTATTGTAAATAATGCTGCAATAAACATAGGGGTGCACATATCTCCTTAACGGCTGGACAGTATTCTAAATATAGAATTGCTAGAATTTAATCATTTCCTTATAGATGGAAATTTAAATTGTTACCAATTTTTTACGATTACAAATACTGCTGTCATGAACATTCCTACACATATCTCTTTGCACAACTGTGGCTATGTTGCCATAGGAAAAAATTCCTAGAGGTTAAAATTCTGAGACAACAAGTATGCCCATTTAATTCTGACAAATACTGACAAACTGCCTTCCAAAAATTTGCACCAATACTTTAGTCTCATACCAGTGATGAGAACAAATATCACTAAACTCAATATTTTGGATTCACTCTGAGTCCTTCAGCATCTATAAAGCACTTTGAAATATCCACATAAGTTTTCCTGGCACAAAATGAGTTTAATAATTATTTGATAAAGGTTAGAACAACACAAATTCACATGTACAACTCAGAGGGCTTGTTCTAGCAACAATACAATAGTAACAGAGCTAATATGTATAAGTGTGCCTTGAATATATTATAGTGTTATTCAGGTGTTATTATCTCCATACATGAAAATGTATTGTTTTCACACTTGCTCCCCATATCTCACACAGGTTGGTCTTGCTACTTCCCAGTTTCACGTGGTATGTGCTTTGCTGACAAGGCTCATATACTTTCACTGTGCATCCCGGAGGCTCTAAGGTCTAAAGTGTGTGCTGGTCCTTCAAGAGGAAAGGCCTAAGATTATGGGCATGTGTGTCCCCTGAAGACAGTAATAAAGCCCAATGGTAAAAGTTTCAGAGAATGAAGAGCCCCACTCTTTGGCAGGTAAATATTTTGGAGGGTCCAGAGTCATCTGCTTTTATACTAAAGGACTATTCAGAAACAGAACTCCATAGGTTTAGATGGAATGTCCTGGTGAACATTTTACCCTTCAGCTGCCCACACCACCCTTTCTCTGGAAGTAGCAATCAACTCTGTAATGCCAAGTACCATGACCTTGTGAGGTACAGGTGTGAGCAGGCTGGTTGAAAGAGCACCAAATGCTGACCTAAGCTCTCAGGACTGTGATGGCTGGGGGCGGGGGCATTATTATTCAACATCCATATCCCATGGCCTGCTTTAGAACTAGGACTCAGTTTCTACTGCCCAGAAGTAAGGGCAGTGTTGCTAAGAGGAAGTATTGCTAAGAGGAAGTATAAGAGAATAGGCTTCAGCATTCCCCTGCTGTGACTGGTTGTTTTGAGGGAAAGAATTCATATGAACCTGAATAGTAATTGCTCCCTCCAGCTTTATTCCCATGACCTGGATCTGGAAGGTGTGTGTTTAAGAACATATAAAAGACAGAATCCTGAAATTAGAAAGGAAATGCATCCATCTACCACTCTTCCCCAACCTATCAGTTGGTTAAGCATCCAACTCTTGATTTTGGCTCAGGTCATGATCTCATGGTTTGTGGGATCAAGCCCCACATCAGGCTCTGCACTGACAGTGTGGAACCTGCTTGAGATTCTCTCTCTCTCTCTCTCTCTCTGTCCCTTCCACACATGCACATTCTCTCTCTCAAAATAAATAAATAAATAAATAAACTTTAAAAAAAAAAGCATTTGCAGATGGAAGCACTTCCCTTGCCCCAACACCATATTCTGAAATTCCTCCTTTTCCTATGTATCTAGAAGATTGCTGTGAAACAGAAAGGCCAGCACCTATAGGAGGTTCTGAGAGTTCATTTGCATAATGTATTACTAGAATCTCTTCTTGGATAAGGGCAGCAGGTTTTTCAGGTTGGAAGCTGTTCCACACCCCTCACCCTGAACTCCCTGCATTCTAGAGATATTAAGTCACTGAGGCTGGGGAGGATACCTGGGAAAAAATATGTCTAGTCTAGTAGCAAGGCACATTTTTCTGTGTATCTCCACTCTAGCTCTAATTGGCCTGCCTGGCTCAGTGTGTGTCTCTGTGTTCCCATAGCACCTGTACCTAAGAAGCTGATTCACATGGCTTTTATGGACCAAATTATAGTTCTATACCGCTTCTGGTTTTAATAGAAGGGTATATTAACCACTGGGAATAAATTCTTGCTTGAATTCCAAAGAGACAGTGGGTTCTTCTGGAGGCCTACTAGATTCTTTCAAAATCACCTTAAATAACAAAGTCAGAAGATAGGTTGTTGTCATAAAAAGCTCACACTGCTAAGTCCCTTCATCAGAGACAAAATGAGGGAGTTAGAATGAAAAAGAAAATATCCACTGCTCCAAAGCAAGCCACTTTACTCTCCCCCAAATTAATTATCCAATCCTTATAGCCCCAAACAGTGGTTGAAGATGGGAAAACCACACTAGACATGCCAGGAAATAGGACAATTCTGGCTAGCAGCCCTGTTACTTAAAAGAGGGAGCTCCTCTACCATCATATCCTGACATTGGGTAAAAGGAAGGGAAATGGCTAAAGATAAACTCTAAACATGATCCCAAGAATAAAACTGGATGGGGATGAGAAGCTTTAGGTCAGATTGTTTGCAATTTCTCACAACACTGTGGTAGCAACAATTGGTACATGTTACTAGGAATTCTTACTTTCCTGGTCTGTGAGAGGTAAGCATTAGTTGGGTAAATGCTGGGATACTAGGTCCCAGTATGCAGTGGTCATACTAACCTCAATTTCTTGGCTACTTTAGAGGCATCTAGCTGGCATTCCAGTCAACATACCCAACTGATAGGAGATGTAAACACTGAGACACACAAGAAAGGTAGATATGCATTCATCCACCGGGGGTGTGGGAATGACCAGAGGATTGATAAACATTTCCTTATTAGAAAATAAAATCCTGTGTGCAAAAACCAGTACCAATGATGAGCTAATGTGATCCGGTTTCCCTCCTCTGCCTTAACTCTACCTTGGAGTATTAGCCACCATCTAAACCCCAAACATGAAGGTAATGTCACCTTTCTCCCCTAAAAACAAAACAACAAAATACTCAGAACAGTAGGAGACAGAAAGCAATCTTCATTTCTTCTATACATTAGAAACATTTTCAATTACAGTTCACCTTCTCTGAGATCCACATCAATTAGTAAAATACCAAGAGTACATAAAAGCCAGGTTGGAGGGAATTCCTGATAATGAGGATCAAAGTGAGAGATTTTACTCAACCACTCCATTCTACAAGCTGCAGGCCTATGCAGATCCCTGAGAAAGAGTCATTCTGGCTTATGCCCTGAAGGAATCCTACTTGGCACTCCCTCCTGAGTGTGCCTATGAAGGGCAGCTAGAAAAGATAAGTTTTTGAAGAATGATCACTAGTAAAATCCTGATGGAGAGCTAACTTGTTTGAAGAATAGCTCGTTTAATGGTGGGAGTTTTCTTCTTAAACCAGAGTTTCTCGTTGGATTTTTAAAAACCCAGCCATCTGTGCTGATAGCTAGCTCAGAGCCCGAAGCCTGTCTTCAGATTCTGTGTCTCCCTCTCTCTCTGACCCTCCCCTCACGCTCTCTCTTTCTCTCTCTCTCTCTCTCTCAAAAATAAATAAAACGTTAAAAAAACCAGTCATGCTTATAGTTACAGGTTCCACATTAATTAGCCAGTTTCCTGAGGTACCCATAGCTAGCGAGTTGTCACATCCTCTTATCAGTCAGGATATATTCTAGTGGGATTCTGGGCTTTCAGCCCTAGGAAAGCTCAGTAATGCCTCAATCAAATGAACAGAGCTACAAGATCAACACAGAGAGCCTAAAGTGCTTGGAGGTAAGTTTTCCCCTAGGGCAGCCAGACAGCTGACCTGGGAGAGAGGGGCGTTCTGGGTATACAATAGCTACCCTGGTTTCCAACCACAGCAGTCAATCCTAAGGAAATAAAACCTATCTAGGAGCTTCTCTTTCTTCTTTAGGCTTACCAGAAAATTTAAGAAAATGTCCTGGTGGGTACTCACCTATGAGCCCCATCCTCTTCTTCAATTTCACAGTTGCTCTTGGCAACCCCCAACCTATCCCCAAATACCCAGAAGATCGAATCAGACAATGCTTTGCCTTGCTTCAGCATCACAGGATGGCTCTGAGTTCTCAACTCTGTCCGGGGGGTGCCAGTAGCAGCAGACACAATGGAGGTAGTCCACTATGTTGTGGGTAAAGAGTGAGCGCAATGGGTGCAAGTACCGGAAGAAAAGGAGCATGAAGACAATGGAAATCAGATAAGCAATGATGAGTTGCAAAGCAATCAAGGAATGACAGTAATTCAGCAACACTTTCACTCCAAAGAACTTGAAAACCAAAACCATGATGACATTTTCTACCAATCTCACACTATAGTGCAGGCCCATATGTCCCCAGTTCTGACCTTTGTCAACAAGATCCCTATCTGCCAATTTCAACTGCAAAGCTGACCAGCAGGAGAAGTTGATGCCAGCGTAGAGGACAGTAATGGAAATCAGCACCACCAGGGTGCCGACCTGGCTGAAATTTTTCTCTATGTTATTGGGCATCTGGGCACCACTCCTCCAGAACTTAACCCAAGGCTCAAAGAGGATGATCAGGAAGTTAAGCAATAAAAAGGGCACAGCTTTCAGTTTCAACGTGGCTGAGAAGAGGACCAGAATCACGAGGCGGGAAGTGATCTCCAACGTCCGCCATATGGTGATGCAGAGGACTTCTGATGGCCCAAGGCGAATCTTGTATTCATCATACTTGATCTGGATAGCCAACATATTGCAGAGGGTAGCCCCATAGGTGACAGATATCAGGGAAAAGACCATTAGCACAGCTGTAAGAAAAAAACAAAAAACAGAAAAAATTGACAATCAGACTATGTTGGTGAAATGTGAACTCTGACCCAGAGGTTCATAGAGAAGATAGGTGAGACTTGAGGGCCCAGTTAAGAGCAAACTCACATATGAACACAGCTATGTTGGCATAGAAAACAGCATGCTCAGAAGCGCCTGGGTGGCTCAGTCAGTTAAGCGTCTGACTCTTGATTTTGTCTCAGGTCACGATCTCACAGGTCATGAGACAGAGTCCCGCATCAGGCTTCACGCTGACAGTGCAGAGCCTGCTTGGGAATCTCTCTCTCCTCTCCCTCTGGTCTTCCCTTCGTTCAGGTATGCAAGCTCTCTCTCACAAAATAAATATTAAAAATGCACAGAAAAAAATGGGAAGAAATAAACTGAAATATAATTTTGTGATAGGGATTATACCACTTTTAAAAATCTTTTTTGTTTCTCTAATTTCTAATTTCCCACAATGAACACACACTGTAATACTTTGATGATCATATAAACATACAAAATGAAATTTTTAAAGTTTATTTATTTGAGAGAGACAAAGACAGCATGAGTCAGGGAGATAAAAAAAGGGAGAGAGAATCCCAAGCAGGCTCTGCGCTCTCAGCACAGAACCCGACACATGGCTCAAACTCACGGAACTGTGAGATCATGACCTGAGTGAAAATTAAGAGTCGGAGGCTTAACTGACTGAGCCACTCAGGCGCCCCACAAAACGAACTGTTTAAAAAGAGTGGATCTTAAAACTAGTATTATGAGGTCACTAACACAAGAAGAGCATATATAAAGGGATAGGGCAGCATCTACTTGATGAAATAGGCTTCTGAGCAAACAATGAAGAAGGCAGAAGGAGTTCTGAAAAATCCAGTCCTAGGAAATTCATGGGAATGCCTTTGGTTATAGAAGTCTCTTCTTTGACATACATCTTCTTTAAGGAACTAATCTTGTATGTGCCTGTAGAATTTGTCAGAATGTATACTGGAAATTCCACAAAGGCAGAAAGGATCGTGTCTATTTTGTTCACTGTCTGTATCCCCAGATTCTAACATACTGCCTGGAACATAGTAGGTGTTCACTGTTTGTGGAATTAATGAGGAATTTCGAGTTTAGAAAGGCAACATATCTACAATTAGAAGTCCTTGGTTCAGCCCTGTGAAAGCTGCGTGAAAGTCACTGAATATCTATGTGCCTTAATTCCCCAATTCACTGAAATACTCTAGAATTGCTTGCATTAATCATCAGGAATATCAATTTATCACCTGGGTGCTTTTGTATATTTTAGGAAACTCCAAACTTCTACCAGAGTGGTTTAAAATTTTTAAAAATTTCATAGCCCATAACATCCATACCACTATATAGAACTGGCCCTGAAGAGTCAGGGTGCTCTGTAACTTGCTACACAAAGTATCAGCTATAAATCACACAATGGCCCTTTCCTTTTATTCCTTTCTATCAAAGAATATCAATCACTAAGAAAAATCTAGTGGTCTCAAGGAGAGTGAGAGGCCTCAGGGGTAACTCATCCAAGAAAAAAAAAAGCTGAAACTTTCTGTTCCCATAAAAATACTGGATCCAGGGAACTGGAGTCACGGAGATGTCATTTTAATCTGCAAGAAAAGTGAAGACTTCCCCATGGAAACCCAAAATGAAGCACAGCTTTGTTTCCAAGATCCTTTTCAGCTCTACGTAAAGTGTTGGAATCTCAAAGACTGGAATGAGAGACTCTCTTGAAGTGTCTACTCTTAGCCTTGTTTTTATCATTTTTCCATGTTCATTGAGATATAATTACATATAGTATTGTATTAGTTTAAGGTGTACAACATAATGATTTAATATACTCAGCTTTATAAACCACTCTTAATCCCAGCCTTAAGAATTAATGTTCCTTGTGGAGTTGGGAACATCAGAGTGTATATACATCTAGCCAAGTGTGGTGATGCTTTCCCTTAAATTAGAACTCATTTATTGATAGTAATGTAGTACAAGGAAGAAAGCCTGATAATTCCCATAAATGTAAAAACACCTTCCATCTGTCTCCCTACAAATAGACTCATGCCATAAGAGATCATAATGCTGTTAATGAATTTGCTCATCTACACTGATCCAGATGGCCTCCAACAGAAAAAGATATTGGAAAAGGGATAGCAAGGAGAAGACAGAAGAGTGGATGAAAATGAGGAAAACTAAACCAAAAAACTAGTTACAAACCCTTAAGAGATGGTACTATCAGAAAGTTTTTGATAGAAGAAATCACCAAAGAATCGAAAACAAGGCCCTGGAGAAAGTTTCCCTTACATTCTTTGTAGAGTGATATATGGCTAGAAACATGGGCTCTGCAGGCAGACATCCTGGATTCCAGTCCAATGTTTTCCAACTATTACTTATGAAACCATGGGGAATTTGCTTAACGTCTCAGGGACTCTCTTTCATTTTAACAAATGAGGATGACAATAATTATATCAGAGGGCTATTGTAAAAATTAAAATAATTACATGTAAAGGGCTTAGAGAAACGTTCAGAACATAGTAAATGCTAGCTGCTAGCTCTGTAACTTGCTACACAAAGTATCAGCTATAAATCACACAATGGCCCTTTCCTTTTATTCCTTTCTATCAAAGAATATCAATCACTAAGAAAAATCTAGTGGTCTCAAGGAGAGTGAGAGGCCTCAGGGGTAACTCATCCAAGAAAAAAAAAAGCTGAAATTATATCAGAGGGCTATTGTAAAAATTAAAATAATTACATGTAAAGGGCTTAGAGAAACGTTCAGAACATAGTAAATGCTAGCTGCTAGCTCCTATCACTATCATCATTCCCTATTTCCAAAATGTGTAGTACAGGCATTTCCCCTACTTAGGCACTACCCTGACACTTAGGAAATCAGGTGATTTAAAAATTAATGAAATACCTAGAAATAAGCCTTCCAGAAATATGCAAAACCTACAGGAAAAAAAAGATACAACTTTACTAACGTACATTTCATTACATATTTTTTAATGTACTTCAGTAAAGTTGTACAGTTTTCTTACTATAGGCCTTACACATTTATGGCATAGATTGTGGTGATATTTCATGTATGTATACTTATTTCCAGACTCAAAGTGGATATGTTTAAATAGGCAGAGATTTTTGTTAATCATACCTCAATAAAGTGATTTAAAAATATTTAACAAAATGGAGAAATATATCTTCTAATATGAAACCGATTGATCCTGTAAAGATGTATAAATTCCCTCCAAAATAACCTAAATAATTTAATGCAATCCCAATATACAGTCTCAATGAAATGTTTTTTTTCTTTTGTTGTTGTTATTGTTTTGTGTTTTGGTGGGAGAATTGACAAACTGATGGTGGAACATCATCTATTTCAAAGATTAGGCTAAATTGTCCTATCAGATAGAAGTTGTTAAAGGCCTTTGTAAGAAGTGCATGCAATCTAAAAGCAACAAAGAATTTAAATACATAAAAATTTAATACTTCAGAAAGCCAGAAGTTATAATTATATTGTGTATCTTATATGGTGTGTTGCACATGTGTGTCATGCCTTTTACATGTATGACATGTATATACACTTTTAAATAATTTTCTAATGTTTATTTATTTTTGAGAGAGAGAGACAGAGTAGAAGTGGGGGAGGAGCAGAGAGAAAGAGGGAGACACAGAATCTGAAGCAGGCTCCAGGCTCTGAGCTGTCAGCACAGAGCCCAATGTAGGGCTGTAACCCACGAACTCTGAGATCATGACCTGAGCCGAAGTCTGACACTTAACAGACTGAGTCGCCCAGATGCCCCCAATGCACTTTTAAAATGTTATGTATGTACACACATATAAAACATTATACAAATATACACATACACATTTATCTACAGCAGAGAAAGGATTAATACCAGAATAAAGAAACTCCTACAAATTAATAAGAAAAAGACAACCCACTAAAGAGTGTGAATAAAAATATAAACAATTTAAAGAACACAAGAACCAACCATGAAAAGGTGCTCAGCTTCCCTCACAATTAAAAGCAAATGATTTAAGTAGTCAGTTTTTTAATCTTATAATTATACAACTAAATAATATTTAGTTTAACATATAAAGAAAAAGCACATTCATACACTACATGTTGGAATATAAATTCATACAACCTTTTGGGAGGCCTATCTGGCAGTACTGATAAAATTCCAAACATGCATATTCTTTCACCCAGTACTTCTATTGCTAAGAATTTAGCCTATGATGTCTCATTCTAGTACACAGATACTTAGAAAGATCTTCATTGGAGCAGTTTAGGATAAAAAAAAACTTTTTTGAATGGAAAAATTAGAAACAAAATTTAATCCTACCAATAGAAGATTAGGGAACAAGAAAGAATGGTCCAATTCATATAAAGAAAATGAACATTATACACTTATCACTTATTATTACATATGCATATATAAATAACCATTGGAAAAAGATTGGCATACTTTTGAAAAAGACATGTTGCTGAACAGAATGTTAAATACAGTCCTTTTTGACAAAAGTACATATACATATATATTGTATGTATGTTTATATAGTAAAAAAAAGTCTAGAAGGATATATACTCAATGGTTAACAGAGATTACCTTTGGGGAGCACAATTACATCTCTTATTTCATATATAGTCTGTGTGGTTTTGAATCTTCACTATAATCATGTCTGATTTTTATAATTAAAAAATAAGGACTAAACACAGTAACAAATGGTCATAGTAAAAATTTTAAACCATATACATTTCAAACCATATAGAAGCGTATAAAGTAAAAGGTAAAAGTCGACTGACTTCTCATTTTCACTGCCCAGAGGTAAATGGTTTCTTACATATCTTCCCAGAAATTTTCTGTGCATATAGGATTACTTGTAGGTCAATTGATCCCTGCATGCATTACTTTTGTAATGTATACATATTTTAATTAGATTATTTGATGACCTTCAAAATTCTCAGGAGGAAAACATCATCATTTCCTTTTCTCTTCACACTATTGTCAATTCTAGGTATGTAAAAAGCGTTGAGACCAACAGAACTTCATGAAAAAAAATTCATAGTAGAAAAAAGGGGACAAATTCCCTCCTTACGTTTATTTGCGACATGGGGCTTTGCCACGCAGGATTAGCCTCTAATAATCAGGAATGGTTCAAAGCTGTACCCACAGCTGTACCAGCTCCAACCCAAGCAGATGAAGCTAATCTTGGGCTGTTAAAACCCATTAAGAGTACTTCAGCTTGACTTTGAAAACACTGACTCACATTTCCTCCTCTCCTAGAGGTCTTACTCATCTCAGAAGCCCTCTTTTACAAGTGGAAAATTAAGACTGTGACCTCTTGGGTACTTCCTCCCCAAATCACACAGAAGGTCAGAACTGGGAGTAAGCCTCACTCTCATCAGGATTCGTTCCACACCCCTTTTCCTTCTCCCCACTGGAGTTGGGAGAAGTGATTACATCAATGTTTCCCAAATGTGGCTGATCAGAATCAACTAGGGTATTTAAAAAAGATACAGATTCCTGGCCTCTCCACACTCAGACTGAGTTAGGTCTGAATAGGGGATGTAATTTTTTTAAAAAGGGGCTTTCAGGGCGCCTGCATGGCTCAGTCGGTTAAGCGTCAGACTTCGGCTCAGGTCATGATCTCACAGTTTATGGGTTCGAGCCCCGTGTCGGGCTCTGTGCTTACAGCTAGCTCAGAGTCTGGAGCCTGTCCTCAGATTCTGTATCTCCCTCTCTCTCACCCTCCCCTGCTCACACTGTCGCTGTCTCGCTGTCTGTCTCTCTCTCAAAAATAAATAAAACATTAAAACAAATTTTTAAAGGGGCTTTCATCCAGTCATATGGTTTCTCATAAACAGTAATATTTTGGGAACATCTTATTAAAAGATGGACATCCCTAAAGCAAAACAAACAAAAAACCCTTAGTATAATTTAAATACCCTGGGCTAGGGAAAATGTCCTACTGAGTGCTGGTATTATCAACTTCTTCTGGACCCAGAGAGGGTTTATCTGTGTCATTTTTAGTCTAAATGGACTAAATCCATTTTAGTCTAAATGGATTACCCCAGTTTAAGAAACATGGGAGGCCTAAGATGTATGGCTCCCCAAGTTCTCTATCTAACATTGCTGTCCACCATGTCCCAATGGTGGGAATGTTCCGTAATAACTGTCTATCCAATACAGTAACTACTAACCACACACAGCTATTGAACACTTGAAATGTGTCTAGTATGACTGAGGAAGTAAATTTTTTATTTTTCATTTTAATTTAAATAACCACATGAGGCCAGTATATTAGACAGCTCAGGTGTGAAGTTCTAAGACCCCTGATTTAAATGGAGCCCTCCCTTCTCCTGACCCTACTCACCTCTACCCAGGGGGACCTCTGCAGAGATCAGAGTCACATAGAGCTGATAGGTCAGCTGGGGTACTGAGCCCAGGAAGGCTTGGATCTGTGACATACGTTTGTAGGCATTGCGGTGCATAGCCAGGGTCCAGATGGAGTGGCCCACCTCCCATTCTATCAGCACCTCCTCGCCATTTATTAGCATCTTCTTTCGGGTGAGGCTGACATAGGGCTCCTCCTGCCCCTCTTTCTTCCACAGTGTGAGGTACTTTATCATGGCCTCCAAGCATCTGCGGAAGTAAAGAATCACAGGCACTTAACTAAAGCTGTCCTGGCAAAGGAGGCTGTAGTGGGGGTGAGGGAAGAATAATACAGCTCAGGGAGTTTGTGCTACTTTTTGCCATTCCTTTTCTCCCATTCTATTCATTTATCATGAGTCAAAGGGTTGGTCATGCCTTCTACAAGTTACTTGAGTCTAAATCTTTTTTTGTTTAGTTAGTCATCTACCGACTTAAGAACACCATTTCAGAGGTTTTTTTTTTTTTTTTTGAGGATTTAAGGAATTGCTTTGTCTCAAAAATAGACCTATAATAGGGGAACCTGGGTGGCTCAGTTGGTTAAACATCCAACTTCGGTTCAGGTCCTGATCTCACCATTGGTGTGTTCAAGCCCCACGTCGGGCTCTGTGCTGACAGCTCAGATCAGAGCCTGGAGCCTGCTTCAGATTCTGTGTCTCCCTCTCTGTCCCTCCCCCACTCACTCTCTATCAAAAATAAACATTAAAATTTTTTAAATAAAAAAATAGGCCTATGGTAGAAAAGTACCTTGAACACGAAGAAAACTATTATGTAAATAATGTGGTGAGAGAAAATGATAAAGATTCTTATTGTTTTAAGACTCTGTGGGTGATTTTTTTTCCTGCCAAATTTGTATTTAAATTCTAGGCAGTTAACATACAGTGTAATATTGGTTTCAGGAGCAGAATTAAGTAATTCGTCAATTACATACAAAAACTATGGAATGCTTAACAAATTTGCATGTCATCCTTGTGCAGGGGCCATGCTAATCTCTCTATCATTCCAATTTTAGTATATGTGCTGCCAAAGTGAACACAATGATGAAGGTTCTTAAAGGCCCTGGTTTTCATAACACCTCAAGTTCCTGAGGTAAAGCTTTCTTTATGCAAAGCATTTATCTCCATACTTGGGGCTTTTGAGTTCTGCTTTTTTCAAGACAAAGCCAACAACTATAATTGTCTTGCCAAAAAGTCTTAGAGAGGATCTAGAAAACACCTAATCTATACAGTGATGCCAGTCAATAACAAAGGTACTTACAAGACTTGACAACTCAGAACTGAATGTGCTACATACCTAGGAAACATCAAAAGCTCTCTCTACAGGTTGTTTTGGGGGCCTCTTGACCTATCTGGAGACAAAAGCCTTTTAAACTTCTTTCTTTACAAGAGAAAAACATCGTTATGAGAGCCTACCAACCTTAGTGATAAGTGCAATAGTGATAAGACTACATTTTCTCCTGTATCCCTCCCATCTCCACCATATAAATCAGAAATCTTTAAGCAATTCTGATGTGGTGAAGAAAAAAGAAGCAACTAGAACATTTTATTTTGGAACACCTGAGTTATCACTTCCTCCACTCACCCTGACAGGAATGGAAACTGTGGACCATTATGATAAGTAAGAACAGTTGTGGTGAAAATTAAGCCATCTTTCCTGACTGAGGGCATGGGTTGTATTTATCTTGCCCAACAGCCTTACCACATGGTGTGTATTTGATCAATATTTTCTGAGCTAATGAAAGAGTAAGAAGGAAGAAAAGAATACAGGGTGAGAAATGATGGGAGGAGAGGATGATCATAAAGGCAATGTAATTTAATGGAAAAAAATAGGCTAAAGATGAGCTCAGATTTATATGCTTTCTAGGACTTTGGCTCACAATAGGAAGGTTTGGAATGTGTGCTGGCTGCCATTCTCCATGGGATCCCTTTGAGACTGGGGCATATGTGCCATTCAGAAGCATGATGTCTCAAACTCTAAAACCCGGGAGAGGAAAATATGGAAGGAATAGAGAACAGAGAAGAAAAAAGCTAAGTGTGTTTCCAGCAAAAGATTTTAGATTTTTAACCCAGACTCATCAGTGCTATTCCTGAATAAAATATTGGGGGAGGTAGTCGTAGGAAGCATTCTGTTTATGCTTCTAAAGGCTATTTACTGGTTTAAGTAAGGGTGTTTGCCTTGTTTCTAAGCTTCAGTAAATTAGAGTACATTTTCATTTTCAGAAGTAGCTTTGCTTTTCAGAAAAGTGAGCAAGGCCCTCTAAATACCTCCCTGTGCCTAATAGCACTAATCAAGTTCCTCTCTACCAAAAAGTAATTTGCCTTGAAAATAAGCATATCAAGGATATAATTTATGAGCTTTTAATTATTTCTTCCCTGCTGTCGGGTTAACTGAGATTATAAATGCTTTCCAATCATTTCTAGTGGAAGCTAAATAACAAAAATGAAATACAGTACGCAACACTCCATATGGAGGGTCCACATCAAAGATGGCTTGAGAGGCCACAAAACAAAGGAGGGAAGTCTAAATTCTTGACTGGGGCAGTACTTGCTGAAATTTGCATCTTGAGAGTGCTTGATCTATTAACTCAATACATTGCATTTGAAAAAGGAGAGAAGAATGGTTTCCTTGCTCATCTACTGACATCTCTAAATTTCTTTGTTCCAAGTTCAAGACAAGGTCTATTGCAGTTCACCTTCGAAGATTTAGAATTGGAGGGGCACCTGGATGGCTCAGTCGGTTGAGCGTCCGACTTTGGCTCAGGTCAGGATCTCATGGTTCATGGATTCGAGCCCTGCATTGGGCTCTGTGCTGACAGCCCAGAGCCTGGAGCCTGCTTCAGATTCTGTGTCTCTTTCTCTGCCCTTCCCCTGCTCATGCTCTGTCTCTCTGTGTCTCTCAACAACAAATAAACATTTTAAAAATTTTAAAAAAAGATTTATAATTGGAAAGGACTTTTAGATTCCTTAGTCCAAAGGTTGCATATTGGCCAGCTGAGTCACATCTCACCAACAGCTGTGGTTTGGCCCATACTGTGTTTTTACATAATGAGTCAAATTGCCAAAATTTTAAATGATGGTTCATATAAAATCCTATCTTGGAAGTTCCTCCTGAAAGGTTGGGGAACCTGGCAACATTGTGTCTAAATTCTAACAGTGTAACAATGGATTGGAACTGTGGTGCAGCTGCCTCCTTCAGGTAAATCATACAGACTCCAGCTTGCCACTCTATTCACCATGCTCTATCATTTCTCCAATACTGAAATTTCATTTTCCTTTATCATCATACATGAAACTACCGGTTTTCTCATACTTGACCCACATCACTCATTTATGAGACATGCCTGTCCCCTGTAAGCATTTGCATTTGAGACCCATGATCTAGCCCAACTTGTTTATCATACAGATGAAGAAACTGGAGTCCCAGGATCTTGAGAGATGTCAACAAAGCCATGCAACTAGTCAGTGACAGAGATAGGACTAGACTCCAAGCCACTGAAGTTCCAGGCTACTATTTCTGTTGATTTCCCATATTTTCTCTAATGTAGCCTAATCAATCTCTCCTAGTTTGAACATAAATTGACTTAAAACTTTAAGTAGCGGAGTTCCATCTTTAAACAGTTTCAGAATGTGTTTAGTTCTCTAAGGATGAAATATCTTCCCACAACACTCTGACACATATTCTTCAGCTGATTGCAGGTTTCTGACTCTCTTGCAATCAAGACAAACCTGGTCCATTCCTTCCTCCTGACTTCATAAGTTTTGCAACGTCTCCCTACTTTGAAAATCTCATAGCATCCAGATGAGACTGCTGACACAGATGCCTGTATCCCTAAGATAAGGCACATTCTCATCCCTTCAAGGCAATCTTAATGGAAAGACTTGATACTATTATATTGTGCTACAGCATCCAGATGGAGAGATGGACTATATTTCTTTGCCCCCTCTAACCACGTAACTTTATTGAAGAAAGATACAAAGCGGTAAACAGGAGACTGATGAACCAATACAGAAAAACTAACTACAGGGCGCCTGGGTTTCTCAGTCGATTAAGCATCCAACTTTGTCCAGCTCAGGCTCAGGTTATGACCTCATGGTTCGTGAGTTCAAGCCCCCGTCAGGCTCTGTGCTGACAGCTCAGAGCCTGGAGCCTGCTTCAGATTCTGTGTCTCCCTCTGTCTGCTCCTCCCCCACTCACGCTCTCTTTCAAAAATAAACATTAAAAAAAAAAGAACTACAATGGGTCGGGGTACTAGATGACCAAAAATAGCTTAAAATATTTTCCGGATGTCAAATAACTGGAAAATTTGGAAATGGCAGCAGCACCAGCCCAAGTAGCTCAGGGTAAAGAAATTAAATGTGAGATACACAATTTATAGAGTGTCTTAAAAAGCAGAGTCAAACTAACACACTGTGAAGTTATGGCCTGTGTGCACAGGTTGACCTCATCAGCTGGTCCCATACCAATTTTCACAACTCAAATCCAAATAGCAAACACTGTCTAATGAAGTCTTATCAGAGGTACCGTACCTGGTTTTACAACACAGGTACATGGCACATGTTCACTGCAGTGGCATTTAAGATTTCAGATAAAGTTTTTTTGGATGGTAGGCAGGGAAGCCGAGAGTGGGAGGGAATGGGAGAATTGATTAGATCAGAGGCATAGTTTCAGTCTTGGGAATATTAGCTTCATCTTTCTCTGCACAAACCGGGTAGGGGTAGAAATTAAAAAGTTGCTCACCAGGGCACCTGGGTGGCTCAGTCGGTTAAGCGTCTGATTTGGGCTCAGGTCATGATCTCCTGTTTCATGAGTTCAGCCCCAGGTCGGGTTCTGTGCTGACAGTTCAGAGCCTGGAGCCTGCTTCAGATTCTGTGTCTCCCTCTCTCTCTGCCCCTCCCCTGCTCACACTCTCTCAAAAATAAATTAAAAATTTAAAACTTTAAAAAAAGTGAAAAGTTGCTCACCTGATAACAGGTCCCAAGAGGATTAGATGCATAAACAATGATAGTGGCTTGTCTTTGGCCAGATCTCTGTGGACAAAAATGAGGGTCAACTGGACCATAATGGATGAAAACATAAAGAAGGATAAGGTGTAAGTCATCCAGTAGGTTTCACTATTCTTTCGATAGATTCTAACCATGTACAAGGCAGATGCAGCCTCTCCACAGTACAAAAAGGTGGAGAAGAGGATGCCAAATGGAAAGGTAAATCGGGGGTTGGCCCCACGGATGACATCTTCCTCCAGGGATGAAATTGGATCCACGTTAGGCTCCTCAGGAATTTCATAAACTCGGTCCATTGTCGAGGTTCTGAGTGTTACAGTCTGGTCTTCAGAGCAACCCCCACCCCCACCCAAGGGAACCCTGTAGCCACTGCAGTCCAAGTATCAGTGAAGAGAGCTGTCAGGTACAATTGCAGAACAGAGATCTGCTAGTTAAAGCAAGAGGCCCCTCTTTCTAGTCTCCAGTTACACTTGTTGGAGTCTGGGATGGAGAGCCCAGGAGTACCACTTTGAACCTGACTCTTCATTGGCCCAGGATTCCAATCGTCCACATACGTGCTCTGAAACCTGGACAAGCCAAAAGCAAGCATTTTAGCGCCCAGTCCGCAATCCAATTCCAGGCACGTGAAAGGCCATGGGGACCGCTGTTTCCTTGGCCGCTTCTCCTGGCGCAGCCCCCCGCGGAGCGGGGGTAGTAGCCACTCTGTCTCAGCACAAACACTCGGCAGCTCCTCTGGACCAGTCCTGACCAGTATGCCCTCTCAAACCTGCCGAGAACTGAACCAGGGCAGAGCAGGTGCAGCCTGAGCGTCCCTTCGGGGGTTCATTTCAGTGCCCAGGCACTCTAGTTATTGCTTGGCTGTGGCTATTAGCTGGCCCGCTCGACTGCGCTCTCTCAAAGAATCGAGGGTACTCTGGCTGACTCCAAGGATTCCCCAAGCCCCGCCCCCAAGGCAGCAGGCCGGCCCGGGCCAGAGCGAAGGCACAACCCTGGCCCCGAGCGGAATCTCCAATCTCCCGGGAGTGAAGCAGGGCGCGCACGTGTGGTAGGATCAACAGAAGGCTAAGAACTTCTTTTCTACAGAGAAACTTTGCTAGCGAGAAGCACGACCTGCGGGGCGCTAGCCCGGGAGGGCAAAGGCAAATGTCACCAAACTCTTGGGCGCCGTCTGCCGCTGGGGTTCTCGCCTGGCCTCCAGGTGCTGGAGGTCGGCGGCTTTAGGAACTCAGGCACTGATGGCGGGGGCGGGCGAAGTGGGAGGGACCGCTGGGGCCAAGCAAAACCAGCCTGCTGGTTCCAGGGAAGGCAGCCCAAGGATGCGCCGGGAGGAGAGGCGAGGCAAAAAGGGACTTGGGCCAGTCTTTGGAATCGCTTTTCACCACAAACCCCAGATCCCAGAGGGAGCCACAGCTTTCCTCTTCCCCAAAAGCAGCAGACGCTCACTTCTACCCCTCCCTCCCGAACTTGCTCGCACACTTGCTCAACCCTTGCGGTTAGGCAGGTGTGTCTCTCTCGGCCTCAGGGTTGAACTTCCCTAGGTCCTATAGCCCTCCAGATAATATCATGATGGGGTGGGGCGGAGGAGACCTGAGAGGCAATTGGGCCATAGTTTCCTTTCCAGGCTAAGACTGTGTGCAGCTCAGGTAAGGTAGAAAAGGATAGTCGGGTGTCAGGACTCAAGGTCAGCTTACAGGCACTGAAAACTCATATTATATGCCTTGATTTCCCCATTTGCAAGATGAGGCCAGGATAGGAACTTTAGAATGAACTTCAGGTCTTTGGCTGGAGGGTTCTGAAGAGGTGTCAAATTCTAAATAGACTGGAGATGAGCCAAAGGAACTGTTAGTAAAAACTGAGAGGGGTGTCTTAAAGAGCTCAGAATATTGCCAGGATTCTTAAGATCAACCCTCCCGCACCTCATTGAGCTTTTGTTTTCATGCCTTCATTTGCATAATTCTAAACCCCAGAGAAAAAGAGAAAACATCTGCCTCCTGGTAATAATATAAATGTAGCAGAGCCTGTGCCAATCTCCTTTTGCTGCAGGAAGTCAGTAAAAAGAATCTATCTGAGGAGTGGCCAACTAGCAGCCACCAAAATGATGGCCTTCAGAAAAATTTAGTCTTGGTGTGGTGTTGAATTTTAAGATTCCTGAAATTGCTGCTTCCTTTCCCCAGGGCTGATTCGGGGACAAATCAATGTCTAAAGGCTGTTGCCTTTGAAGCAGGCACACTAGCTTGGTCTGCACCTGTGCTAGCAGCTGGGCTAACAGGCTGATCCTTCCTCCTTTCCTTTTCACAAGGCTGGCCATCACTGAGAACACTTCACACAGGGTGTTAATTGGTTTGGCGTTTCCAACTGGCACAGGGTTCTCCACCAACAGTACAGGGGGAAGAGCTTCTGGGGGCTTCTTAGGAACCTGTTCTTCAGATGGATCTCAAGTAGGGTGACAATCTCATCTCAATTTGCTGAGATGGCATAAGTTGGTTACCCTAGCACGGGAGACCAAAGCTAGGAGAAATGCAGAATCCTAACTGTTATTCTTCCTTCCCTGTGCCCTCACCACACCCCAAATACACAAATCTACAAGGCTTTCTACTTTGTTCCTAAACAACTCCTTCTATATGCCATTAAAAGGCTCTCTGTAATCACCACACTACTTCCCTCTCCAACTTGATCATCCACATTACCCTACCACACATTCTTTGCTCCAGTCCAGCAAATTTTCTCATTTAATTATACTTGCCTTGCTCACGCCCACCTCTGTGTCTTGTTGAGGTCATTTACAGCTTGCTTCAGATTCTGTGTCTCCCTCTCTCTGCCCCTCCCCCACTCATGCTCTGTCTCTCCATCTCTATCAAAAATAAACATTAAAATTTTTAAAAAAAAATTTAAAAAATGGTGATGATGATGAATCTTCCTCCCCCACACTTCCTCCAGGAAACCATGCAAGACTCAGGCACACTCCTCTCTAAAAGCTGTAGCCACTGTAGCTGGGGCCTTAAGTCCTTTAGGACACCCACTGCCTCAGTCAGCCATTTAGCTCACAAGAGGATGCCAGCCCACATGATATGTCCCTTCCCGGAGTTCTAATTGCACTTTTTTTTTTGTCAACATCATGGTTTAGCACCAAATTACAAATTATTTCAAGTGTATTAATTTTTATTCCACAACTACATTTTGCCATAAGCTCCTTAATGGCAGAGCCTACTGTTACACTTTTTTTTATTCCCCTATGGCTGATATAGACCTGTAAGTTGCCTGCCATCTGATCCCCCTCACCCACCAGCTACTCTATTTTCAGCCCTAGGACTCTCTGGCGCTTCAGGTCACTAAATCCTCTAGTCTCTTATTTCTTTGTTCCTTTTGCCTTGCTGGGAGAAACTGAGAATTTGCCCTATTTCTGTCCAACTCTCCTTCCTTACAGGCAATCTCTCCAGTCCTTTATTCTTCTTAGGAGTAGAGATACTGGAAATGTTGACATTCGTGAGACTACTGAGGCTCTGGGGACCCCTTCAAAATTAAAACCACTCATCTCCCAAAAACTGGCCATCTGAGGTGATATCCCTAGTCTGCCCTCTGAATACTAGCTAGTTCAGGGTCAATTTCCTCTTCTTGCAAAACCAAAGTTCTACAGTCAAGGGAGACCCAAGATTTTACTTTCCCCTGCAACACTTCCAACCCCAAACTCACCAGGAAAAGTCTAAAAGCTCTTGGCATCTTTATTAGCATTCAGAACATCTCTGAACCATATAAGGGTCTGGGATAGGTTTAAGCTTTCAAGCCACTCCAGCCAGAGCTGACTTGTAAGAGGTAGCTGGCATGCATGAAAGAAGGGGAGAGGAGGGGTGGCTGGGTGAGCCTGGGTGGCTCAGTCAGTTAAGCATCTGACATCAACTTAGGTCATGATCTCGTGGTTTGTGCGTTCAAGCCCCACGTCAGGCTTTGTGCTGACAGTTCAGAGCCTGGAGTCTGCTTTGGATTCTGTGTCTCCCTCTCTCTCTGCCCCTCCTCTGCTCACCCTCTATCTCTCTGTCTCTGTCTCTTTCAATAAATAAACATTAAAAAATTTTTAAAAAAAGGAAGAGGAGAGGAAGGAGTGAGATGTGCAGCAAATGGCTAATAGTCGTCATAGAACAAACACTAGCTGGTAGGAAGTGATGTGCAAGGTCCAGAGAATCAGTACCTAGGATGGAAGAATGGTTTCTGTCTATAGAATGCTCGGTTTGAACTGTTAGAATCTTTAAAAGATATCTAATTCAAAATCAGTTACACAGCCTCTGGACCTTTTCTTTTCACTGTAAGCTCCTTGAGGACAGAAAATTTTCCCTATCCTATTCAGATCCACTCCCTCATCAGTATCATCCACAGGTGGGATCTGGGCCGAGTCAAAACACAAGGGAGTTCCCTGCAGCCCTTCTCTCTAGCATTTTTGTTTATAAAAATCTGGTTAATGGGCCCCTGGGTGGCTCAGTCAGTTAAGCATGATTCTTGATTTAAGCTCAGGTCATGATCTTGCAGTTTGTGGGTTCAGGCCCCACATCAGGCTCTGCACTGACAATGCGGAGCGTGCTTGAGATTCTCTCTCTCCCTTCTCTCTCTGCCCCTACCCGGCTTGTTCTTTCTCTCTCTAACCCAATAAATAGGGGTGCCTGGGTGGCTCAGTTGGTTAAACGTCTGACTTCAGCTCAGGTCATGATCTCACGTCCCTGAGTTTGAGCCCCGCCTCGGGCTCTGTGCTGTCAGCTCAGAGCCTGGAACCTGATTCGAATTCTGTGTCTCCCTCTCTCGGTGCCCCTCCCCCACTCATGCTCTGTCTCTTTCTGTCTCTCAAAAAATGAATAAACGTTAAAAAAAATAAAAGTAAGATAAATAAACTTTAAAACATTTTTGTAAAAATCTGGTTAAGACCATCTAAATTAGCATTGGCAGGAAAGAAGTGCTATTGCAAACTGCAGCATGGAATTTGGGGACGACAGATGTTGCCAGGCAGAGATGGTAAGCTCTACATACATTGCCTAGTAGAAGGGAGGGACAGGATGGAGGAGTGTGATGGATAATATTTATTTTTTAAGTCTTGTTTTTTTTAAATAATGGCTATAATGAGATCTAATTCACATACCATACAATTCACCCATTTAAAGGGTACAGTTCAATGGTTTTAGTACAAAGTTGTGCAGCCATTACCATTACCTAATTCCAGAACATTTTCATCACCCCCAAAAGAAACCCCATACCAATTAAGCCCTTGCTACCCATTCCCATCCCCCACCCAGCCCAAGACAACCACTAATCTACTTTCCATCTCTGTGGATTTATCTATCTATTCTGGACTTTTCAAATAAATGGAATCATATAATATATGACCTTTTGTGTGTCTGGCTACTTTCACTTAGCATAATGTTAACAAAATTCATCTGCATTGTAGAATGTATTAGCATTTCATTTCTTTTTATGGTAAATAATATTCCATTGTATGAGTATATTACATTTTGTTTATCCATTCATCAATTTATGGACATCAGGGTTTGTATTAGTCAGGGTTTTCCAGAGAAACAGAACAGGGAGGGTAGGGCAGGGCAGGGAGATAGTTTAAGGAATTGGCTCACACAGTTATGAGGGCTGCTTTGAGGGCAGGCAAGCAGGATGCAAATTCAGGAAAGAGTTGATGTTGCAATCTTGAGTACAAAGGCTGCAAACAGGCAGAACTTTTTTAATTAAGTTTTTAATTTAAATTCCAGGATTGTTAATATACAGTGTTATATTAGTTTCACATGTATGATATAGTGATTCAACAATTCCATACATTACTCAGCGCTCATCAGGACAAGTGCACTCCTTAATTTCCTTCACCTATTTCACCCATTCCCCCCACCCACCTGCCCTCTGGTAACATCAGTTTGTTCTCTATTGTCAAGAGTCTTGTTTCTTAAACAGATGTGAACATATGGGAAGGGGAAGAAAAAAGAGAAGAGAGGGAAACAAACCACAAGAGTCTCTTAAAGATAGAGAACAAACTGAAGGTTGATGGAGGAAGGTGGGTGGGAGATGGGCTAGATGGGTGATGGGTATTAAGGAAGGCACATGTGATGGGCACTGGGTATTGTATGTTAAGTGATGAATCACTGAATTCTACTCCTGAAACCAATATTGCACTGTATACTAACTAAAATTTAGATTAAAGAAGAGTGTTTCTTGGTTTGCCACTCTTTTTTTTCTCCCTATGTTCATTTGTTTTGTTTCTTAAGTTCCACATATGAGTGAAATCATATGGTATTTGTCTATCTCTGACTAATTTATTTTGCTTAACATTATACTCTTTAGTTCCATCCATGTTGTTGCAAATGGTAAGATTTCATTCTTTTTTTATGGCTGAATCATATTCCGTTGTACATATAATACATATATCCAATATTTGTTGAGGCTTGCTTTGTGGCCTAACATGTGATCTGTTCTGGAGAGTGTTCCATGTGTATTTGAAAAGAATGTGTATTCTGCTGTATTAAGATGGAATGTTCTGAATATATCTGTTAAATACATCTGGTCCAGTGTGTCATTCAAAGAAACAAGCAGAATTTCTGTGTTGCAATCTGAAGGTAGACTCCTAAGGTCTTCAACTGTTTGAATGAGGTCCAGGCACATTATGGAGGGTAATACGTTTTACTCGAGGTCTACTGATTTAGATGTTAATCACATCCAAAAAAATATACCTTCACAGTACATCTACACTGTTGTTTGACCAAACAACAGGGCACCAAGGCCTAGCCAAGTTGACACATAAAATTAACCATCATAGGGTTATTTTCACTTTTTGGCTAGTATGAATAGTACACTTAGGAATATTTGTATACATCTTTTTGCATAAACATGTTTCCAATTCACAGGGGTATATACCTACAGATAAAATACTGGATCAGATGGTAACTACATGTAAACAAAATGTCACCTGTAGTTTGCTCCCTAGTACAATTCAGTAAGAATTAAACTATCTGCATACACTTTCATATTTTTTCTCATTGGGCACATTATGCACTCGTTGGAACTTGAGGTATTCAACCTTATGGCCAAGGGAAGGAGATAGTCCAGCAGGGCCAAGAGGAGAAAGAGAATCCCCCTAGACTACATGATAAGTCAGTGGAGTCAGTGGATGAGCTAAGAGTAGAAAGCAACAGTTAAGATCATGAAACTGTGCTGTTACCAAATTACCTCCCCAGTACTCCTGCCTCTCCTACTTGGCTTTACTACTAAAGGGTCCCCAAACCATAAAAAAAACTTCAATTATAACTAAACATTTTTAAAAGATGGAGTTATTATTAGTGGAAGAAGTCAGAGCAGCAGGAAAAGTAGGGTAAATTAGGTGGGCAACATCAGACCACAGTGTCACACCCTAGAAAGAGAAATCAGGTAAAGACAGGCTAGTGAGATCACAGTGGGCCAGATAATACACAGGCCTACCTATCAGGACAGTAATCAGGCTCTGCCAAATCTCTCTGACAGACAGAAGCAGGGTGTAGTAAAGCGTCACATTATGGACACACTATGGTTTTAAATCTGGATCTGCCAACTGATGAATGGATTAGGAAGATGTGGTTCATCTATACAATGGAATACTACATGGCAATGAGAAAGAATGAAATCTGGCCATTCGTAGCAAAGTGGATGGACCTCGAGGGTGTCATGCTAAGCGAAATAAGTCAGGCGGAGCAGGACAGATACCATATGTTTTCACTCATAGGTCTAACAGGAGAAACCTAACAGAGGACCATGGGGAGGGGAAGGAGGAAAAAGAGTTAGGGAGAGGGAGGGAGACAAAGCACAAGAGACTCTTGAATACTGAAAACAAACAGGGCGGAAGGGGGAGTGGGAAAGGGGAAGGGGGGTGATGGTCATGGTGGAGGTCACTTGTGGGGAAGAGCACTGGGTGTTATATGGAAACCAACCTGACAATAAACTATAAAGTTTAAAAAGAAAAAAAAACTTAAAAATAGAAAAAAAAATCTGGATCTGCTTCTAAACCTCTGTGTGACCTTGGCCCTCTCTGGAATCTCTAAGATCCGTTTTAGCTTGACATCCTGTGATATCTGTATAGTTAGGCATGGCTAGGCCTCCTAGAATCTCTGATTTCACACATAATACTATCGTTTTATAGCCATCAAGGAAATGAACAAGCCAATGACCAAAGAGCCCTTACCAATTTCTCCTAGAGTCCTAGAGATATGTTGTCACATTTGAAATATAATATATATAAACACGTTTATAATAGCCAAAGACTGGATGAAAGCTAAACATCCACCAACAAAAGACTGCTTAAATACATTCTGGTACAAGAAGGATATACTACTGTGCAGCCATGCAGCCATGCATCATAAGTACTGATATGAAACAGTATTCTTCTATAGATTAAGTGAAACAAAGCAAGGTGCAGGAATAGTATTTATAGTATGCCACAATTTGTATATATACAAATATACATACAGTATCTCTGGGAGGAAACATACACACACAAAAACTGGTAACAGAGACTGACTCAAGGGAAGGGAAATGGACAATTAGGGAGACAGCAGGGAAAATAGGTATTCATCTGTTCAAAACGGAACCTTAACCTGGGGTGCCTGGGTGGCTCCATTGATTAAGTATCTGACTTCAGCTCAGGTCATGATCTCATGGTCCGTGGGGTCAAGCCCCACATCGGGCTCAGTGCTGACAGCTCAGAGCTTGGAGCCTGCTTCGGATTCTGTGTCTCCCTCTCTCTCTGACCACCCCCGCCCCGGCTCATTTTCTGTCTCTCTCTTTAAAAAAAAAGTAAACATTGAAAGAAAATTTACGAAGAACTTTAACCAACCATGTAACAAAGCCATCTTTTTCAACCATCTAACAGAATTTAAGTGAACAAAATTAGGAGTGATTTTGTTTCTGAAAGCAGAAAGAAGAGTCTAAGGTAATTTTCTTGCTCAGGGTATCTCAGAAGGTTGTAGGTGGCCATCCCAGGTCTTAGCTATTTCCTTCCCTCTCTGCCTTCAGACTTGAAGGTGTATCTTGAGAGTTGCTTCAGGCAGTTAACTGACAAAGGAAACTGGAGAGGCTAGGAGAAGCTTCTGTTTGAGTGAGGCGTGGAAGAAGAGTGAAGACAGAAGTTCACAGTAGCCAGGAGTTTGCAAACTCCTAAGTGAGGCACATAGGAGTTTCTCATTCCTTGAAAAAGCTGTTGCTGATGCCATGGTACATCATGGGGTCACTGATACCAGGCCATATACCCAGATGAGAAACTGAATTTTATTTTAATTATCAGTCCCGTAGAAGAACAAATCAAATAAATATCATAAACAGCATTCATTGAAAGCTAGTAACAGTATAACAAGGACAAAGTTTAAAAAGATGCAATTCATAGCCAAGAATTAACCATAGGTTAAAACATTCAGTGAGAAGAACAATTTGTCCTCTGTTTAGATTTAATTTATGAAGGATAACCATACGTTAAATTAAGTGAAGAATTAAGCTTTGAAATACAACTCAAAAAGCAAAAAGTCTAGGGCCTGGTTTGAATATTGTAAGTAGGCAAATTTAAAACTTTTTTTGAAATGCAACTGCTTTACTTTATTATACAAATTAGAATAAACTAAAAGAGCTTTTTAGTTTAAATAATATTTACGCCAACACTGAGTGTTTACTATATGCCAAGTACTGTCGTAAGCTGTTTATGATCTCATTTAATACTCACAATGTCCTTATGAGATAGGGGCTAGGATCATCTCCAGCTTATGAATAAGGACATTGAAGCACAGAAAAGTTAAGTGGCTTCTCCAAGGTAAAACAGCTTAGATCGTGGGGCTGGGATTTGAACCTAGGAAGCCAGGCTCTGGTTCCTGGGTCCTAGTCATTTCAAACAGCAAAAAATTGCATGGAAAATTCAAATATAGGAAATATTGGGAATCAACTTGACAATTCCAAGGACATCAGCCAGAAAGAAGATCTGCATTTATGAAATTCATATCTGAACTATTTTAACAGTCACCTGACTGGTTTCCTTACCTAGTTTCTATATCCTACACTTTCCCACATTATCTAGCTTCCTGTGATACCCCTATCATCATGTCACTCCTTTGACCAAAAGTTTCCAAGGGCTCCCTTCTGCTTATCTAATAGATCTCAGACTTGAATGTGCATCATACACACCTGAGGAGCTTGCTTAAAATACTGATTTCCTAAGCTGCAACCCCCAAAATTTGAATTAGTAGGTCAGGGTAGGGCCTGGGAATCTGTGTTTTAAGCAAGCTTTGCAAAAACTCTGGCCTATGTGGACAAAGCTCAAATACTTTGTTCTAGCATTCAAGGCTGTCCATGACCTGGCCCCAAACCACCTAATTGCTAATATAAATGCTCTATTCTAGAATGCCTGTTGTCCTCAAACTTCTCATATAGGAGGCATTTCTAATTCTAAATCTTTGCCTACCCCATCCAACCCATCTAAAATGACCTCCTGCCTTCTATCCTACTATTCAAACACTATATACCCTTCAAGGTCAAGCCCAAGTTCCATCTGCTCTACAAGTCTCTCCTTCAGTTCTCCATCCCATAAAGGTATCATTCTTTTTCTGGACAATTAAGTCTCTATTGTCTGACCCCTATCCTTTTGGCATTTAACTGGTTTCAAGAGTATATGCCCTGCTTCCTCAAGTAGACTGATGGCTGCCACTACACACATGTGCCTGTTTAAACTAATTAAGATTATGGGCAGCCTGGGATGCTCAGTCGGTTAAGCGGTTGACTGAGGCTCAGGTCATGATCTCACGGTTTGTGGGTTTGAGCCCTACGTCAGGCTCTGCGCTGACAGTTAGAGCCTGGAGCCTGCTTCAGATTCTGTGTCTCCCTCTCACTCTGCCCCTCCTCCACTCATGTTCTGTTTCTGTCTCAATAATAAATAAACATTAAAAAAATTTTTTTTAGTTTTTTTTAGTTTAAATTAAAATTAAATAAAGTTAAAATTTTGGTTCCCCAGTCAAACTGGCCACATTTTCAAGTGCTCAATAGCCACAGAGAACATTTCCACATTACGGAAAGTTCTAATGGACAGCATGGCAAGAGTTGGCTTATGGCTGTCACAGCTGCTTTCTTACATACTCTAAAGTTCAAGTAAATATGTATCCTGACAAAAAGTGATAGATTTTCCTTTTAAACTGATTCTAATTTCCAGTAAATGGAGCTCAGGAGATGAGTCTCAAATGTAAATATCATTCTGTATTTCTAAATTTTTTAAATGTTTTATTTATTTTTGAGAGAGAGAGAGAGAGAGACAAAGCATGAGCGGGGGAGGGTCAGAGAGAGAGGGAGACTCAGAATCTGAAGCAGTCTCCAGGCTCTGAGCTGTCAGCACAGAGCCTGACGTGGGGCTCGAACCCATGAACTGTGAGATCATGAAGTCGGCTGCTTAACCAACTGAGCCACCCAGGTGCCCCTCATTCTGTATTTCTAATCGAGTTTCAAAATTCTTGGCTTTTCTCAATTCTCATTCTCCTTGACCTCTCTGCTACATTTGGCATTACATAGAGCAGATTTCCCTCTCCTACTAGAAATGCTCTCCTCCTTTGCTTCCATAACACTGTAATAACAGGAATGATCATCGTTATTTTACTGAGCTCTTACCATGTGCCATGCTAAGCACTTTACATACTTCAACAACCATATTAAGTGAATAGTATTATAATTGCCATTAATAGATGAGGTATCTGATTCAAAGAATATTAATTTGCTCAAGGACACAAAGCTAGTACGTGGTGGTGCTGGGATCAGAACCCAAACATCTCTTCTTAGGAATTGTCAGTAAGGGTCCTTGGGTGGCTCAGTCAATTATGTGTCTGCCTCTTGATTTTGGCTCAGGTCATGGTCTCATGGTTTGTGAGATGAATCCCTGCTTGGGATTTTCTCTCCCTCTCTCTCTGCCCCTCCCATATTCTCTCTCTCTCTCAAAATAAATAAATAAACATTCTTTTAAAAAAAAGTCATTACTAGATCAAAGATCAAAGAGGCAGACCATCAATTCCAACATCAAAGAACAGAAGTAGCCCATTCAAGAGTCTCCTCTTTTATTCCTGCCTTTCTAAAACTCTATCTTATTCTATGTCACACACCCCTCTGGTAGATTGTCAAGGTCTTAACAGCCTGGGGAATTTAAAGCCAATTACTAAGTAATTGAGAAAAAAGTAACCACAGTAGGTCAGGAAAAACAGGGACCAGGTACTGCCTTTTGCTTTCAAAAATTCTGTTTTCTCCTAAATACCCTGTAGGCCCTTAACATTAAAATCTGTGTTGTTCAGGACTTACAAGTTTGTTTCAAGTACTCTGCCAATAGTCCATTTTAATTACACTGGAGAGCATTTATAGCTTTTCTATTCTCTGGGCTGGGCTTTGTGTCCAGCAGCTGCTGCCAGAACTAGTCAAATAAGACAGTGAAGTGCTGGAGGAGTTCGGCTTGAGGTTGGAACAGTCACCTGCTTATTAGTGCTTCACATTACGTTGTTTATTGATACCCTTAGCAGGTCAAACGCAGCATTCCTGGACAGTAGATAGAGGGTGAGGATGTAGAAGAAAAAGCTTATAGAAATCTTGCTGCCTGCCTTCATGGATAAGAGACAGTCAACCCTGTTGGTCTCCTAAACTCACCAGGCTCCCAAAACGTATTCTCAGTTACACAAAGCCTAACTACTGGAGACAAGGAGCTTAGTTAATGATTGTGCAGATCCTTTGGAGTTTGAGGCCTCCATTACTTAGGTTAAAAAAGAATAAAGAATATGGGATATCTCTGTACCTTCCCCTCAATTTTACTGTGAACTTTAAACTGCTTTAAAAATAAAGTCTTAATTAAAAAAAAAAAAAGAAGGAATACTGGCTTCTCGTCCTAGGTCTACAACTAACTGGCCCTGAGTGAGTGTGTTTGTGTGTGGGGGGGGCAGTGTACATGCAAATATTCAGTGAGAACTGTTTTCCTTTTATTATCTATGCATGTACCATAAACATAGGATATTATTTGTGTTCTTATATTATATATAAATATAATTATGTGGAATTTTATGCAAATTTTTCCTCAATAGTATGTTTTCAATACATTTTGCTCAAGTTCTATGTTGCTACATGTATTTATAATTCATTTTAACTGCTTTATGGAATTCCATCAGATGAATACACCAAAATTTATATATTCATTCTGTTGATGGTCACTTAGTTTGTTTTCCATTTAAAAAAAATTTTTTAATGTTAATTTTATTTTTGAGAGAGAGAGAGAGACCATGAGCGGGAGGGGGCAGAGAGAGAGAGAGACAGAATCCGAAGCAGGCTCCAGGCTCCAAGCTGTCAGCACAGAGCCTGATGCAGGGCTTGAACCCACCAACTGTGAGATCATGACCTGAGCCAGCCAGGTGCCACTGTTTTCCATTTTTTACTATCACAAATAAAATTCTTCAATTGACATCTGTATATGCATGTGCAAACATGGGAGAGTTTCTCTTGATTAAAAATCCATGACCAACCACAGGACCTTTGTTGCTAGCAGTCTGTATCAGTACTAAGGCAAAATGGTAAAATCCTTTCTTTAGTTACTGCAATTAAAACAGTTTTGAGGGGTGCCTGGGTGGCTCAGTTGGTTGAGCATCTGACTCTTGATTTTGGCTCAAGTCATGATCCCAGAGCTATGAGATGGAGCCCTACTTCCGGCTCCATGCTGAGCATGGAGCCTGCTTGGGATTCTCTTTCTCCCCTCTCCAACTCAGGTGCATTCTCTCTCTCTCTCTTTCTCTCTCTTTCTCTCTCTCTCTCTCTCTCAAAATAAATAAACATTAAAAAATGTTTTGAAATGTATCTAGATTTTTTTAAATAATGGTAAAGATTTTTAAAATAAAATATTTGAAAAAAATTTTAATGATCTTTTATCAGTTTATTTATTTAGAGAGAGAAAGCGAGGGAGGGTCAGAGAGAGGGAGAGAGAGAATCCCAAGCAGGCTCCTCACTGCCAGCACAAAGCCCAACAAGGGGCTCAAACCATGAACCATGAAACCATGACGTCGGATGAATCCAACAGTCAGATGCCTAACTGACCAAGCCACCCAGGCACCACCTGATATACTTTCTTAAAGCAGATATTGACAGGGACAAGAAATGGGTAAGAAGAAGGACATGGAGGGTAGTGCCTAAGGGATGGGGGTGGGAAGCAAACACTAGAAAGGAGAGCCTAAGGGCATTAAATCAAACTTTCTGAGTAGACCTGTTTTTCTGAGGACTAGCCAGGATACACAAATTTGGGAATGTTTTCAGAGCAGCAGCTACAGGTGCTGTAAAGGTGCATGTAAAAATGTATGTAAAACATTTTTGAAATCCAACCATAAAAAAATCCTGGCAGTGGGGCACCTGGGTGGCTCAGTCAGGTAAGTGTCCAACTCTTGATTTCAGCTCAGGTCTTGATGTCATGGTTCATGAGATCAAGCCCCAAGTCAGGCTATATGCTGACATCTCGGAGCCTGCTTGGGATTCTCTCTTTCTCTCTCTCTGCCTCTCCCCCACCCTCTCTCAAAATAAATAAATAAATATTTAAAAATCCTGGCGGGGGTGCCTGGGTGGCTCAGTCGGTTAAGTGTCCGACTTCACCTCAGGTCATGATCTTGCAGTTCATGAGTTCGAGCCCTGCATTAGGCTCTGTGCTGACAGCTCAGAGCGTGGAGCCTGCTTAGGATTCTGTGACTCCCTCTCTCTCTCACCATCCCCTGCTCTCTCTCTGACCCTCCCCTGCTCTCTCTCTCTCTGTCTCTCTCTCTGTGTCTCTCAAAAATAAAAAAAAAAATTTAAAAAAATCCTGGCAACAACCTATGTCCAAGCTCTCAAGCAGGTCCAGTAGCTTCCTGGCATCTCTCAGTAGGTTAGGTTCCGGATTACTCTCATGGTCTTGTCTCAAAAATGATAGCACTGGCTTTGCAGATTCCAGCCAGAAGGCCATATGATGTCAGTGTTAAAGAGCATAGAATGGTAAACATTCTTTTTTTCTCCAGCTTTATTGAAGTATGTTTGACAAAATTAAATTATATATATTTAAGGTATATATCCTGATATTTTGATATAAATATACATTGTGAAATGATCGCTACAACTAAGATAATTAACATATCTATCACCTGATATTGTTACTTTTTTGGGATAAATGTTATTTTTTTTAATTTTTATTTTTACATTTATTTATTATTGAGAGACAGAGAAAGACAGTGTGAGCAGGGGAGGGGCAGAGAGACAAGGAGACACAGAATCTGAAGCAGGCTCCAGGCTCTGAGCTGTCAGCACAGAGCCCGACGCGGGGCCCAAACCCGCGAACTGCTAGATCATGACCTGAGCCGAAGTCGGTCGCTCAACCGACTGAGCCACCCAGGTGCTCCGAGATAAATGTTCTTTTTACCCAGCACCAGTCAAATGCAACTTTCTACAGTAGTGAGGCTGCAGAGCAACATGGTTTAGAGTGCCACTTCTCAAACTTTCATGCGCATGTGAATCCTCTGGGGGTCTTGTTAAAATGCAAATTATGATTCAAGTCATGAGATAAAGCCTGAGATTCTGCATTTCTAACAAACTCTCAGATGCTGCTGATCTGAGGACCACACTTTGAGTTTAGAACATGAACTATGAAGTCACACAGATCTGAGTTTATAGCCCAGATCTGCTTTCTTAGCTGTAAAATCTCTGACGAGGTATTCAATTTCTCTGCGCTTTTGTTTCCTGACCTATAAAAACATTTTTAAAAAAGCATTATGTACTTCACAGGGTTGCTGAGGAGGTTAAATCAAATAATGCATGTAAAACATGTTTAGCCACAATGTATGGAAAGATTATGAAAGAATAGAAAGAATTAAAAAATGCTAGGTATTGTTAATATTCCATGATATTGGTGAAATATGATGGTATTTCTACACATCAATGATACTCTGCAGACTGCGGTTCAGAATGATTATCTGGAAGCACTGCAAGAGCCTAGATTAATCAGAGAAAGACAGACTGAATCATATTTAGTCATATTTTATGTTAGGCTTATTTTATTGTAGTCTAAGTGTTTGAAAATTGAGACTTCATCTGCATCAGTCAAGGTCCCAGCAGGAAACAGATGGCACACTCTAAATTAGCATGATTATGGAAATTTTAACAAAAGGACTATCTACAAAGGTATGGGCAGGGTTAGGAAACCTGAGAGGGATACAGAGTACAGTACCTTGGGGCTATTACTACCCATATGCCCAAAAGGATTAGGGGAGAAAACAGATACCAGAAAAAAGGAGAATGTGGCACAGAAAGGGTCTCCTTTAGAGAAGCTGTGAGATTTAGTTAAGAGACAGCAGCCAGCCTACAGAAATCCTACAAGGCAGAAGCCAGAAATAAACACCCTAACCTTATTTTCTTCCCTCCCTTTGATGTTAGGCCAGGGGTCTTCACTGCCTAAACCCTACCAGAAGCCAACCAGGGATGGAAACTCACTAATATAATCCATATAGGTTAGTCTCCCAGGGCAGAGAGCAGGTGCAGAGTGGATCTGGTAGGATAAGAAGAAGATATCTGGTATACTGTCTATAACACATATACTCAACCAAAATACTATCCAAACCAGAACACTGTATTTCTCTGACCAACCCAAGAGAATAGACTACTGTTTCGGATAAAGCTTAACTCAATTAGTTTATCATTGAATGAGGATTAATATTTCCCTCTCGGATATCCTATAATCATCTAAAACTGAACACATCTAAAAGTGAATTCATCTTCTTCTACCACCACAACTCAAGTTTCCCATTTCCGTGAATGGTAGCCTGTAATATGCCAATCTCTTAGCATGAAACATGTTTCCATTTCCTCTCTGCATATTTAAATTGTCCCTCTCCTTTAAGGTCTAACTCAAATACCCCATCCTCTAAAAGGTCTTCCCCCAACTACTTTAGCCTACACTGATTTCTCTTTCCTCTGAACACCCATTACCAGTAAATTAATCGCTACTGTGAGGCATTGTATTTAACTGATCTGGGTATACATACCATCACCCCAACTAGATATTATACTTCTTGAAGTCAGGAACTATGTCTTAACTTTCTTTTTTTCTATTTGTGGAGGCCAAGCATCTTGAGATTTATTGAATGTAAGTACGCAATAAACACGTGAAGAATGAAGAACTGGGAAAGAACAGCAGGGAATCAAATTTCAAATCTCATTTTTCCGTTAGAGTTCCTCAGAAAAAGCCTGACTGTTTGAGGACTTGCATGGCCTTGTGTAGACATGCAGGCATAAAGGACAGCTCTGCCTCCCATCTATCCACTTGGCATTTTAAAAACACTCTTTTAGGGGCGCCTGGGTGGCTCAGTCAGTTAAGGGTCCAACTTCGGCTCAGGTCATGATCTCGTGGTCTGTGAGTTCGAGCCCTGCATCCGGCTCTGTGCTGACAGCTCCAGCTTGGAGCTCGGAGCCTGGAGCCTGCTTCAGATCCTGTGTCTCCCTCTCTCTCTGCCCCTCCCCCACTCGTGCTCTGTCTCTCTCAAAAATAAATAAACATTAAATTTTTTAATAAAAAATAAAATAAAGAAAATAAAAGCACTCTTCTAAATAACTCTTGGGTTAAAAAGAGAATAAAAACAGAAATTACAAACTGTTTGAAATGATTACAGGGAAATCAACACGCATCGTAACCCATGATATGCAGCTAAAGTGGCACTCATAAGAAAGTTGTAGCATTAAATTCATTTTTTATTCCAATATAGTCAAATATGTTTCAAGTTATAATATGAACAATTTCGTCTAACAATAAATGAACTAAACAGTCAACTCAACAATGCAGATAAATAACAACAAAATATACCCAAGGAGGGCAGAAGGAAAGAATAATTTTTTTTCAAAATTAATGGCCCATTTCTCAACAGTCCTCCCTCCAACAACAACAACAACCACCCTGAATAAAATAACAATTAAGCATAGGATGAACCTGAAAAGTAGAAAGGAGAAAGTGGACTTTCTAGGGACTTTAGGATGTAAGGAACACTACAATGGTAAGTTGTCTGGGGGGCCCTTTTTGCCTCCTATATATTGCACATGGGGCACTGGAGAAGCCTTCAACCTGAAACTGCCAATAAACCTTTTTATTAGGGGACAATAAAAAAGCCCCAAGATAAGCTTGTTTCCCTCAGTTAAATAATCGGGGAAAGGGTGACCTAGCAGAACAGAAAACCTTTTTGATAATATCCACCCTACTCTAGCCAAACATCAAAGGAAAAACTGCCCCTTCCCTGTAGTGTCCGTGGTAGCAAATAGAGTCACCCATGTCTGGCCCCACAGGGCAGCAGTTACGCAGGGTGAGTTAGCTCTCTATTTCCTCCACAGGGGTGGTGACAGCAGGACCCAACAGGGAGTTGAACATCCACCCCACATTCCTGGTAGCAAAAAGATGGAATGAAATAACACAAGGTGGCACTAGTTAGCACTCCATTTTCCCCACTGGGGTAAAGTCAGTAGGGACTTTCCCACCTGGCGGCAATGAGGTGATAAGAGTTGATCCTCCATTGCCCATTTTCCTACCTGCTGTGGGAGGGACTTAGCAGGGCGCTGAACTCCTAGCCCCTTCCAGCAGTAACTAGAAAAAAAATAAACCAAGCATGAGGACTTGTGGGAAGATGAAAAAAAGGACAGAACATTCATATTATGGGAGTCTTAGAAAAAGAGAAGAAAGACTATGGGGCTGAAAAAGTAGTTGAAGAAATAATGGCTGAAAGCTTTCCAAAGGCTAAAAGGTTGACGTTAGTGGACTGTGATAAGTTACTTATGTGTAATGTAATAATTAGAGCAACCACTAAAATAATCTACACAAAGATATACTCAAGACCTGTATAGATTAACCAAAATGGAATTCTTAAAAAAAGGTTCAAGTACCATAAAGCAAGACAGGAAAAATGAAGAAAGGGAACAAAAAACAGAGAGAACAAACAGAAAACAAAAAATAAAACAGCAAACTTAAGCTTTAACATAACAATAATCATATGAAATATAAATGGCCTAAGTAAACCAATTAAAAAAACAAGATTGGAAGAATACTTTTTTTTAAGCTTATTTCTTTATTTTGAGAGAGACACAGTAAGAGCGGGAGAGGAGCAGAGAGAGGGAGAGAGAGAATACCAAGCAGGCTTCACACTGCCAACACAAAGCCCAATGCGGCATTCAAACTCATGAACCACGAAATGATGACCTGAGCCAAAACCGAGAGTCGGATGCTTTACTGACTGAGCCACCCAGGTGCCTCGATTGGCAGAATGCTTTAAAATACATGACCCAAACATGCTGTCTATAAGAAACCCACTTCAAATATAATGATATAGATAGGTTGAAAATGAAAGAATGTAAAAAGATATATCATACAAAAAGAGTGAAAAGATAAGGTAGACTTATCTAAAGAAAATTATCAGAGACAGAGAAAGACATAACATAATGATGAAAGGGTCAATTCCACAAGACTTAGCAAATCTAAATGTGTAGACACCAAACAATACAGCTGCAAAATACATTAAGCTAAAACTAATAGAAATGAAAAGACAAACAAATCCACAATTATACCTTAGAAATGTCAACATCCATTTCTCAACAATAGCTAGAACTATTAGAAAATCATCAAGGATAGCGGTGCCTGGGCGACTCAGTCGGTTAAGCATCTGACTCTTGATTTTAGCTCAGGTCATGATCTCACAGTTTGTGGGATCGGGCTCTGTGCTGACAGCATGGAGCCTGCTTGGGATTCTGTTTGTCTCTTTCTCTGCCCCTCTTTGGCACATGCTCTCTCTCTCTCTCTCTCTCTCAAAATAAATAAATAAACATCAAAAAACAAAGAAAATCATCAAGGATATAGAGAAACTGAACAACACCATCAACCGACATTTCCAAGACATTCTACCTACCGATAGTAAAACACATTCTTTTCAAGAGTTCATGGAAAATTCACTGAGACAGACTATCTCCTGGGCCATAAAATAAGCCTGAACAAATTAAAAAAAAAAAAAACCACAGGGGCGCCTGGGTGGCTCAGTCAGTTAAGCATCTGACTTCGGCTCAGGTCATGATGTCACAGTTCATGAGTTCAAGCCCTGCATCAGGCTCTGTGCTGACAGCTCAGAGCCTGGGGCCTGCTTTGGATTCTGTGCCTCACTCTCTCTGTACCCCTTGCCCACTCACACTCTATCTCTCTCTCAAAAATAAACATTAAAAATTTTTTTAAAAAATCCACAACCATACAAAGTGTGTTCTCTGGCCACAGTGAAGTCAAACTAGAAATCAATAACAGAAAAACAACAGGAAAACCTCAAACATTTAGAAATTAAACAACTCATGTTTAAATATATCACTGGTCAAAGAAGTCTCAATAGAAATGAAAAAAAAATACATTGGGGCACTTGGGTGGCTCAGTTGGTTGAGCGACTGACTCTTGATTTCAACTCAGGTCATGATCCCAGGGTCATGGGATTGAGCCCTGCATTGGGCTCCATGCTGAGCATAGAGCCTGCCTAAGATTCTCTCTCTCTCTCTGCTCTGCTCTCCTGCTTGCACGTTTTCTCTCTCTAAAGTAAGAAAAAAATACATTGAATTGAATAAAATCCAAAATACAATATATCAAAATCTGTGGGGTGCTGCTAAAAGCAGTACTGAAAGGGAAATTTATAGCACTAAGTATTTACATTAGAATAGAAGAAAACTCATGGTGCCTGGGTGGCTCAGTAGGTTAAGCATCTGACTCCTGATTTTGGCTCAGGTCATGATCTCATGGATTGTGGGTTTGAACCCCACATCAGGCAGAGCCTGCTTGGGATTCTCTCTCTCTGTCCCTCCCCACTCATTCTCTCTCTTTAAAAAATAAGTAAATAAGCATTTTTTAAAAAAGAGGAAATCTCAAACAAGTAATCTAAGCTCACATCCTACCTTTAGAAACTAGAAAAACAACAGCAGATACACTCAAAGCAAACAGAAGGAAAGAAGTCATAGTGATATGAATAGAAATCAGTGAAACTGAAAACAGAAAAGCCATACAAAGAAATGAATGAAACAAAAAGCCAGGTTCTTTGAAAAAATAATAGATCCCATAAACCCTTAAAAAGCCTGACAAGAAAAAAGAGAGAAGACACAATTTACCAGTATTGGGAATGAAAGAGGCGATATTGCCACAGAACTTGCATACAGCAAAAGGATAAGGGAATATTATGAACACCTCTGCAGAGATAGATTAGACAACATAGATGAAACAGACCACAATTCCTCAAAAAGTACAATTACCACAAACCTTCCAATATGAAATAATCTGAATAGTTCTCTAACTATTCAGAAAATTAAGCTCCTATTTCAATAACTGCTAAAAAAGAAATCTCCAGGTCGACAGAGTTTCACTACAGAATTCTACCAAACCATTTAAAGAATTGTTAACAATTCTACACAATGTCTTTCAGAAGAGAAAGGGGAATTCCAGCTTACTTTATGAGACCAATATTGTCTTGACACCAAATCAGAAAAAGTCAGTAGAAAAAAAGCCAATATTCCTCATGAACATAGATGCAAAAATCCTCAAAAAGATATGAACAAATAGAATCCAGCAATGTATAAAGACAATTATACACCACAACTAGGTAGGGTTTATTCCAGGAATACAAGGCTGGTTCAATATTTGAAAACCAATGTCATCCAACCATTAACAGGCTAAAATAGAAAAACCACATGTCCATATCAAAGGATGTAAAAAAAAGCATTTGACTAAATTCAACATGCATTCATGATAAAATCTCTCAGAAAGCTAGGAATACAAGATAACTTCATTAACCTAGTAAAGAACATTCACAGAAAACTAGAGCTAATATCACACTTTTAAGGTTGAAAGAATGAATGATTTCAAAAACAAGGCAAAGATAACTGCTCTCACCACTGCTATTCAACATAGTCCTGGACATTCTAAACAGCTCAATAAGGCAATAAAATGAAATAAAAGTAATAAAGATTGGAAAGGATAAAATAAAATTGTCCCTATTGACAGATGACATTATTATGTAGACACTCTCAAGGAATCCACACACACAATAAAACTATTGCTACTACACAGGTAAGTTGGATTGATGTTAAGGGAATCATGTTGAGTGAAAAAGCCATTCTCAAAATGTTACATATTGTATGATTCCATTTCTAAAACATTCTAAATGATGAAATTATAGCGATGGAGAACAGATAAGTGGTTGCCAAGATTTAGAGACATGGGGAAAGAGATGATTGTGACTATAAAGGGGTAGCAGGGATCTTTGTGGTTACAGAACAGCTTTTTTAAAGTTTATTTTTATTTATTTTGAGAGAGAAATAGAGAGCAAGCAGGGGAGGGGTAGAGAGAGAGGGAGAGAGAGAATCCCAAGCAGGCTCTGCGCTGCTAGCACAGAGCCCAATTTGGGGCTCAAACTCACTGATGGTGATATCATGACCTGAGATGAAGAGTCAGATGCTTAAACGACTGAGCCACCCAGGCACCCTGGTTAGAGAACAGTTCTAAGTCTTTATTATGATGGCAGTTACAGAAATCTATGCATGTTGTAGAACTGCACAGAATTTTGGGACAACTGCATATTCACCTGCAAACAAATACAGTTGGAACCCTATCTAATATTATATTGTAAAAACTAATTTAGGAGTGTCTGGCTGGCTCAGTTGGTAGAGCATGCAACTGTTGATCTTGAGGTCATAATTTCAAGCTGCACGTTGGGCATAGAGTTTACTTGAATAAAAACAAAACAAAAAATTAATTTAAAATGGATGAAAGACCTAAGTATAAGGGCTAAAAGTTTAAAATTCTTAGAAGAAAACAGGCATAAATCTTCATGAACTTGGATTATGCAGTGGTTTCTTAGGTGTGATACCAAAAGCCCAAGCAACAAAAGGAAAAACAGATTGGACTTCATCACATTTTAAATTTGTGCTACAAAGGACACCACTAAAAAGTGAAAAAGTTATTACTCAGCCATAATAAAGAATGAATGAATGAATGAATGAATGAATCTTGCCATTTGCAAGGACATGGATGGAACTAGAGAGTATTATGCTAAGCGAAATAAGTCAGAAAAAGACAGATACCATATGACTTCACTCATATGTGGAATTTAAGAAACAAAACAAATGAGTAGTGGAGAGAGAGAGAGAGAGAAACCAAGAAACTGACTGTTGACTATAGAGAATAAAACTGATGGTTACCAGAAGCAAGGTGGGTGGAAGGATAGGTTAAATAGGTGATGGGGATTAAGGAGTGCACTTGCTGTGATGAGCACTGGGAGATGTATGTATGGAAGTGTTGGGTCGGTATGTTGTACACCTGAAGCTAATATTACACTGCATGTTAACTAAGTTGAATTTAAATAAAGGCTTTTTGAAAAAGTGAAAATGCAACCCATGTGATAGGAGAAATTTTTTGCAAAAAAAACAGTTATAGTGAATAGTGTTCTTGATAATAATGCTTATGTCCCAAAATATTTTATAGCTGGAATCATCAAATGTTCACGCAAGTTATGACTTGAAGAACCTGTGCCAGACAAAACATTCTTCTTACTATAGGCCTTACACATTTATGGCATAGATTGTGGCAAAATTGGAACCTCCATCCACTGATGGTGGGACTGTAAAGTGGTGTGGCTGCTTAAAAAACAATCTGGCAGTTCCTCAAAAAGTTGAGCATGGAGTTGCCATATGACCCAGTTACACAGAAGTTACCACATGATCCAAACCTAGGTACATGATCAAGAAAAATAAAACGATATGCCCCCCCACAAATTTATACATAATGTCCATCGCAGCATTATTCCTAATATTCAAAAACTAAAAACAATCCAAATGTCCATCAACTGATGAAAAGATAAACAAAATGTGGTGTATCCAATAAATTGGAATATTATTTAGCAATAAAAAATAAAGTACTGATACATGTTATAACATGAATGAATCTTCAAAGTATGCTAAGTAAAAGAAGCCTAACACAAAAGATTGTGTATTGTATGATTCCACTTATATGAAATATCTAGATTAGGCAATCACTAGAGTAAATTAGTGGTTACCTAAGGCTGGGGGTGGGAAGAAAAGGCAAGTGACTTTCATCCAAGAATACCCTACCCAGCAAAGTTATTTTCACAATTAAAGGAGAGATTTCCAGCTATGCAAGAGCTAAAGGTGCTCATCACCACTAGAGCAGCCTTACAAGAAATATTAAAGGGATTTCTATAAGCTGAGACAAAAAGGTGCTAAATAGTCATAGGAAAACATATGAAAGGACAAATCTTGGGGTACCTGGGTGGCTCAGTTGGTTAAGCATCCCATTTTGACTCAGGATATTATCTCACGGTTTGTGAATTCAAGCCCGACACTGGGCTCTCTGCTGTCAGCACAGAGCCCACATCAGATCCTCTGCCTCCCTTTCTCTCTGCCCCTCCCTTGCTCTCTCTCTCAAAAATAAACATTTGTTTTTTAAAAAGGAAGTACAAATCTCACTGGTAATGGTAAATACATAGTGAAATTTAGACTAATCTAATGTTGTAAAAGCGGTGGGTTAATCACTTATAAAGCTAATATGAAAGTTAAAAGACAGACATAGTAAAAATAACTACAATAACTTGTTAATGGACACACAAGGTAAACATATGTAAATTGTGACATCAAAAACATATCGAAGGGCAGTAAAAATGTAGAGACTTAGAATGCGTTGAAACTTAAGTTGTTATCAACTTACACTGTTATGATAATATGTTGTTTTATGTAAGCTTCATGGTAATAAAGAAATAAAAGTAATAAAGAAAGCTATATTTCTATAAAAAATCATCTTGACATTCAAAGATTTTATTGATACTGCACACTTATCAACTGAATGTTGATAACAAATTCATATGTTGAAGCCTTAACCTCCAATGTGATGGTATTTGGAGATGGGAACTTTGAGAGGTAATTAGGGTTAGGTA
>CM053579.1:40625896-40640756 GCA_028646485.1 Cryptoprocta ferox | reverse complement strand
CTTGTTGTGCCTCTGATTGTTTTATTTCCCTGGTAAGTTATATGGGACTCTCCACTATATATACTTTGGCTTGTTTTTTGAGGTATTCCTGAAAAGGAAACAGACTAGCATACAGGGAACAAAAGCATGCAAATGCACAGACAAATGAAACAAACAAGCAAGCCAAAAGGGTAAAGAAGTAAAGAAAAGGAGAGGAAAGGAAAGGAAAGGAAAGGAAAGAAAAGAAAGAAGAGAAGAAAAGAGAGAAGAAAAAGAAACAAAAACAAAAAGAAGAAAAAAATAAAAACAACAAGGTGGGGACAGAGGCAGCAAAAGTCTGAGGGCAGTCCAAAAGCATATAACCAGACAAGAGGAGAGATAAGAATATGCTACGGGATATATATCTGGTTGGCAGAAGAAAAGAAGGAGAAGCAAAGAAAAAAGGAAAGAAAAAAAAAGAAAAAAAAAGACAACTCCCCTGTGCGGATGGGCGTGGTCTGGCGTCAGGTTAGTTCTCGGGGGCTGTTCTCTCAGAGACCCCGCCTTGGTGGTAGCAGGGAGAAGTATGGCGCCGCGTCAAAGTTTTGCAGAAACCAAGCGTTGCAACTGCCCTTCTGAGTCCGATCTCCCTGTGCCGCAGGCAAGCCAAACTGTATTCTCCAAGCTCCGCCTCACTTCCGAATCCCAGTCCGTGCAGTTCAACAGTGTCACCGCGGATGAGATGCGTACCCTCTGGCGGCTGGCCTCTCGGCCGGCTTGTGCCACCCTTTTCGCGGAGCCGCCGCTGCCGCCGCCGCCACTGCCGCTTTTCAAGGCTCCGGTGCGGCTTGGAGTGGATGCCACTGCCGCTGTGCCCAAGGAAGAACTCGCCGGCCAGATGGGACGGATTTCTCTCCCGGCGCTCGGAAGTTATATATGGGGAGACAGGCGAGTTTTTCCTCCCTTAGAGATGGTTCTAGGTGCGTTTTCCGTCTCTCTTTCTTTTCCCCTGGTCTCTCCGGGGCACAGCGTGCTCTCCCTGTGTTGGGCTCGGGGGCTCCTTCCCCTGCACCACCGGGACCCGCCCGTCCCCTAATTTCCCAGATCACAGTCACTCACTCAGGCATCTTTGAGGTTTTCTTCTTTCTGGCGTCTGTTTCTTCTTTCCCCCACTTGCAAATCCAAGTTTTATCCCTTCAGTCCTTCTCAGTTCAATCCATACGGGCGTGCGCGGATTACAGAGCTCCCTGCTTCTCTGCCAATTTCTGGAACCCAGTTTCTTGAATGCCCACTATTTAATAATAATTTCCAAACAGGTACTTATAACACCAAGGCAAATTAACTTCAAGAATGCTTCTTGGGGTGTCTGAGTGGCTCAGTCAGTTAAGCGTCTGACTTCGGCTCAGGTCATGATCTCACAGTTCGTGGGTGCAAGTCCTGCATCGGGCTCTGTGCTGACAAGCTCAGAGCCTGCATCCTGTTTTGGATTCTGTATCTCCCTCTCTGTCTGCCCCTCCCATGCTTGCACTCTGTCTCTCTCTCTGTCTCTCAAAAATAAATAAACGTTAAAAAATTTAAAAAAATGCTTTTAAAAAAAGTTAAACTCACAGAAACAGACACTAGGAAGGTGGTAAATCAGGGCCTAGGGAGGGGGGTGGAGGAGTGTTAGAAAGATGCTGATAAAAGGGTATGTGCCTTCAGTCATAAGATGAATAAGCTCTGGGGATCCAATGTAAAGCAAGGTGACTATAGTTGATAATACCGTATAGCATACTTGGAATGTGCTAAAAGAGTAGGTCTTCAGCATTATCACTACCAAAAAAAATGGTAACTACGTGAGGTGATGGATGTGTTAATTAATCTTGTTATGGTGATCATTTCACAAAATATGCATGTATCACTCATCACATTTTACACTTCAAATACATAAGTTTTATTTGTCAATGGTACTTCAAAAAACCTGGGAGAAAAGAATGCTTCCCCCCACCCAAGAAAATTGACTTGATTTCACAGCTAAGCTTTGGTACAGTACAGTGTTTGAAAGCACAGTCTTTGGAATTTCAAAGGCCTGGGCTTGAATTCCAGTTCCACTAGTTACTTACTGTGGGAGCTTGGCAGTTTAATCTCTTTGAATCCTAGTCCTATTGTCTCACAATGGAGACAAAAAAAAAGTTACCTACCTCATAAATTATTGCTATGTATAAATGAGACAATCCATATTACATAGCAAACCTGTCATATGGCAAACACTATTAATAATAGAGCTATTGGGGCACCTGGGTGGCTCAGTCAGTTAAGCGTCCGACTTCAGCTCAGGTCATGATCTCAGGGTTTATGGGTTTGCGTCCTGCATCGGGCTCTGTGCTGACAGCTCAGAACCTGGAGTCTGCTTCGGATTCTGTGTCTCCCTCTCTCTCTCTGCCCTTCCCCCACCTGTGCTCTCTCTAAATAAATAAATAAATAAATAAACATCTTAATAATAACAACAACAATAATAATGTGAGGTATCATTATTATGTTGGGAGAGGGTCTAACAACATGCAATAACCATTAGTTCGTTATCGTCAGGATCCCTTGCTAATGATAACTCCCTAGCCTGTTGCCGTTGATATTGGAGTTCCTTGGTGGTAGGAACCTTGCAAATATATCCTCCAGAGGACCCAGCACAGTGCTGAACTCATAATGGTATCAATAATAAGACTAATAATAACAACAATAACAGCTCCTGACAGGATCTGTCCCTGTTTGTGGGCTTCTTACCTCAGCAGGGAGCCCTTCAAATCGGGGATGCTTGCAGTTGGAGTCATGATCATCCCACTGCTTGAAAAATTCTGCACACCTGTGTGGATGACTCTCATTCAGGCTCTCTTCTGTTTGACCCCGGACAATTCCACTGAGACAGACAAAGAAGGACAATTTGGGGCAAAGAATCATGGAAGGCCAGGGGCTGGGGCATGAGAATGAGGCTTTGAAGACCTTACCCAATGCCGTGAATCCCTAAACCAATGAAGTAGACGATAAAAATATGGTGAGTATACCAGAAGACCTCAAAATAACTCCTCCGGATAAACTCCATAGCTGAAGTCACCATGAGAACCAGAGCTATTGTGATGATCACTCCAGTGACACCAGCGATGCTGGTAAATGTCACATATTCCACTGTCTATGAAAGGAGAAATTTCAGCCTGACACAATGTGTACCATGCATACCATGCCCTTCCTGCTCATGACCAGATCCCAGATGCTTTTCAATTGAGTCAACTCACCATGTTTGGGGACTGGATAGGATTTAGCCAAGAATTTTCATCTTTCTCTTGTTGAGATAGGGTGGAAATAATGAAAGCAAGCGATCCATCTGTGGCCTGTCGGCTTCTGCTGTAGTGTTCAAAGTTAAACAGGTGTGCAATGATGTGAATAGCTAAATGGAAATATGAAAGGGAATTGAAAAGTGTCTCAGAAACATCATGGCAGGCATGCTCTACTAGAAAAAGAGAATTCTATATATAGTGTCTAGCAGAATGCCGAGTCTACAGAAGATGCCCAATAAATCTTGATTGCAATCAGAACCAATATTTTTTTATACTCATCCTGTTACCAAAAGAATCAAATGTAAGTTCTGTGAAAATAGGTCTACAAGGGCGCATGGCAAGTAGAGCCAGGTGTTTGATAAATACGTTTTGAATGTCTAAATGCATAGATAAATGAAACTGCACTCTGAATGCCTGGGGCCTTGCATTTTTGTGGTTTGCCTCAGTTACCTGTGTGTAGACAGATCATATATGCTACCAGTTTGTGGAAGGTGAGATTGTGATCCAGTTGCTTTCTCAGGCTACGCCTGCAAAACTACAAATGGGAAGTCATCAAGGTCCGGTGTCTGCAGGAAACTTTATAAAATTCAGTAACCCATAACCAACACGTCTTAAACAAAGCATACCTATACCCACCCACCCTTGCCAACCCCTTTGGCTTCCATTCCTAGGGGTTTGATATTAGGTTGTCCTATTGAGGAGTTCAGGATCTCTTGTCTTTAATGTGAACATTGTTGACCTACGAGTGGCTGGGACTCACTGAGCAGGTGCCCCTCAGGAAGGACAGCAGATTTCGACACACAGGAAGCAGGATCAGCATGCTGTTAAAATTCAGGCAGCGAGCAGAGGCTCGGGCCCAGGCCAGTGCCGACTAGAGCAGAGGAGAGAAGAGATCATCAGTTGCTTCATTTCATCATCTAGCAGGTGAGCACGTGTCCAGTCCACTTGTCTGAGACCTGGGAATGGACAGGGCTACATCTTCCTCACCTCCTGTTCAGTAGGTAGCATAATCAGTCTAGACTCTCTCTTTGCAAATGACAGAAAATTTGCTGATCTTAATAGTAAATTGAGAAATTATCATGACAGTGATTTGGAAATATTTGTACAATATGAAAGAGAACAGGATTTAGTAATTTCACGTTAACGAATACAGTCTATCAAAAAAAAACCCAAATACACTCTATTAATGTAATACTCTGCAACGAGTATTTTTGCCTAACACATTCAATTAATACTTTATTGTTTGTCATTTGTAAAACAATCTTGAAGAGTGTATAAATTTTTTAGTGTTTGTTTAAGTAATTAATTATTTTTAAATGTATATTTATTTCTTTGGGGGGAAGGGGCAGAGAGAGAAGGGGGGAGAAAGAATCCCAAGCAGGCTCCACACTGTCAGAACAAAGCCTGTCACCAGGCCCAATCTCACAAATCATGAGATCATGACCTGAGCAGAGATCGAGAGTCAGATGCTTAACCAACTGAGACACCCTGGTGCCCTGAAGATTCTATATATTTTTATTTGCATTTTAGATAAAGCTTATATATTTAGAGGTATAATTACAGATGGTGACTATTTTTTCTCTTTTCTGTATTTTCTAATATTGTAATTATAAGCATGTAATAATCATGTAAATAAACAATAAAAAATTTAACCATTTATATTTAAGATGTCTTTAATTATTGAATAAAGCTTAGGCAAAACTAGTGAACCCCTCAGAGCAAAAAATTTAAACTTAGGTAGAGATTTGAGAAGGGAGAACTTCTGAGAACAGAATTTCAAACTGATTTCCTTGGGTGGTCAGGCAGCATACATCAAGATCAATCTGATCCAGCAGTAGAAGCTGCCAGAAAAAGAGACAAGGAATCAGTGCTTCAAAGTAGTATTTAGCCCGAAAACAGGCTTGGTTAGGTAAAGGCCAGACAGAATATGCTCAACTCCATGGTTGTTAAATCCAACTTCTCTCCTTAACTCTGTGCAACTGGTCTCTGAGTCAGCTCCAAGTACTTGGGACTACAGGCTATGGAGTGTGATAATCTCCTGATAGCAGCAATGGTGGTAGCAGCAGCCAGGCAATTTTTGTTGCACTTTTTGTTGCAATTTTTGTTGCACTTTAGCCAGCCTTACATGTATGCTATCAGCAACTGGCCAGGAAGAATGTGGGTTAGAATTAAAAATTTCTTGGCTTTTTCTCTAGTAATCTTTTTCAGCACAAAAACTATTTTTCCATACAACCTAAGCCCAGAGAAACGTGACATCAAGCCAGATTAAGATCTGCCTAACTTCCATAATGGCTTACAAAGTCAGGCAGTGCAGTGAATAGAGCTGCCCCACTGTTTTCCATTTCTCATTCTTCCATAGGACCTCTGTTTTCTCCCTCTGCTGAGTCACACTCCGAGTGCTTTTGAGACTGACATCCTGTTCCATTTCTGAGTAAATTTTCTTGCTCATCTCAAAGATCTTCCATTTCCATATTGGTTCACACAGCTTGCTTATTTGAGTCACAGAGGTTTCTTAAAGCTAAAATTGGCAAGTGAATGGAAAATATAGGACTACAATTTCACAGCTCCATATTTGGTAGGGGCTATTTGTATGGGATAAATTCTTTTTAGGGGAAATCTTTTTTCACCATTGCAGCACATTGAAATATCCCAATTTTTGTTCACTTTTCAGTATCAACATTACCTGATGTTCTAATTCAACTATTAACTATAAATTTTTTAATGTTTATTTATTTTTGAGAGAGAGAGCACAAGCAGGGGAGGTAAGAGAGAGAGAGATAGAGAGACAGTATCTGAAGCAGGATCCCCACTCCAGGCTCTGAGGTGTCAGGACAGAGCCTGACACGGGGCTCGAACTCAAGAACGATGAGATGATGACCTGAGCTGAAGACGGACGCTTAACCAACTGAGCTACCCAGGGGCCCCCTTATTGACTATAAATTTAAACTGCTTCTTTTGTTACTTATTTGTTATGCTTCACAGTGAATCAAATAACTGTATTTTCCTAGAGGAAGCACAAATTTAAGAAATGCACTACAGAATGATTAAATAAATTATGGCACATCAATGTGGACTTCTATGTTCTTAAAAGGATGTGGCACAACATGGACTTCTATGTTCTTAAAAGGATGAGAGCTATAGGCAGTGGAGTAGCAATGGTATATGTTTAACTTTCAGGGGAAGTGTGGGGGGGTCTTAATATCCAGCATTTGCTAATTGACATGATGTAAATATTCCTGCCATGGGATATTTCAAGATACCAACTTGATGTTACTGAACAGCATTGAATACAGGGTTGGGAAGCGATCCACACAACTGGCTGTTGTGAGCTGGTATGAGCTAGTTCCAGCACACCACTGGTTACATACTCACATGGAAATATATCTGAGATACATTACATGTAAGAAGTTATTTCCAGCCAATATCTACAATGTGATCCCTGTTTTGGCTAAAACAAAAACCTATTTGCTACTGTGTTATCAAACTCATAGAATGGTGCACCAAAAAAGAACAAATTTTACTGGATACAGGGAATAAGAATAGTACCTACCTCAAAAACAAAAACAAAACCTATATGTCTGATGCATCTGTGAGCATATGCCAATGTTTCTACACAGACATGCACACCAGAACTATTAACAGTGGTTGTGTCTGGGGAATGGGATGGGAGGTTAATTTTCACATTTTACTTATACATTTCAGGATCATTTGATCTCACTGAAAGTAGTATTATTTATAATTAAGTTTTTTAATAGAGAGGAATTTTTAAAATGAAGTGAATAAAATGCCCACAGGATATCAGCATGATTCATTTTTCTGTGGCTGACTTTTTGGTCATAAAGCAATTAAGCCCTTTATAACTAGTCACATTTATTGCATCATTCTCTTAATAAAAAGCTATTTTTAAAATAAATTAACACTTCCTTTGGAGTTATAATTTCCAAAGAAGGTTCAAGGATCAACATTTAAAATGGAAAACAGCAGGGTGAAATACGTCATGAACAAAATGTTCAAATTAGTTGTGATCTCAACATGGATCCTTTGATTAGAGAGAGAAAAGAAGGATTTTTTTAAAAGGACAAGCTGTCTTTAAGCATGTACATTGGAAGGGTCTTTGTGGAAAGCTAATGATCTAATCAAGATGAAAGTGATTTAACCAAATCCCTTACCTACTGAAAACCTGACTAGTGTCAGAAGTCAAATTTGCTTTTCTAATCAGATAGTGGCCAGACTGATGGGCCTGTGAGAGAATCATTCTCCATCTCCATGCTTCTTCCTAGTCACCTCCACACCAATGTACCCTACCATCCCCCGCCCTTCCTCTTTTGTTCTTGACTTGTGATTTCCATAGTCTTCTCCATCCTGTTATTCTCACCTGTCCCCTGCCTTTCTTCAGGCCCACTCCAGAGACTCCCTAAGCATCCCTCTTGTTTGATAGAGAGGTATTTTTCTGTGAGATCAGTCCACAGCGGTGGGTTTCAAGTTGTTTGTTTGCTTGTTTTATTTTATAATTTTTAAATGTTTATTTTTGAGAGATCACAAGTGGGGGAGGGGCAGAAAGAGGGGGACAGAGGATTGAAGCAGGTTTTGAGCTGTCTGCAGAGAGCCTGATGTGGGTCTCAAGTTCATGAACTGCAACATCATGACCTGAGCTGAAGTCGGATGCTTAACTGACTCAACCACTCAGATGCTCCTGTTTACTTGTTTTAAACCAAACTCTTTCTTAAAACCATAAGCAGGAGTCCATAAGACAGATAAAGGCTGCTCTGGTTGAAATAGAGGCAGGGCAGGAGCACTACCCAGTTAGCTTTCCCTTCAGATCCTATAGGAGCACTTGGGTTTCTGTGGAAACCAGTTTGAAAATGATTGCTTAATAGTTTTGTTTACTATGTGTTTTTATTATTGGATCTGGGGAGTGTGTCCTAGATAGGGCTCTCAGATTTTAGTGAACAGAAATACACGATTCCCAATTACATTTGAACTTCAGATTTCAAAAAAATGAATAATTTTAGTATACATATGTCCCATGCAACATTTGCAATATACTTATGCCAAAAAATGATTTATTTTTCTGGAATTCAAATTTAACTGGGCATCCTGTATTTTTCTGAGAACTCTAGCCCTAGAAGAAATCAGGGCATTGTGTCTCAAAGGAGCTGAGGCCACAAATAACAACAACAACAACAACAAAAATCCCAGAGATTCCCCATATCATAACTGTGATTCTCACCCCCAGGATTTCTCTTGTATAGAAGTACTTATCGGCTTTCTCATATGACAGGAAGGCATGCACGAACAGGAAAACATTCAGCCCCAACCAAGTAGCCTAGAGAAAGACAAAAAACAAGCAAAGAATAAAGTAAAATTTGGGTATGAGAAGGAATAGCTAAGGGATAGGAAATGTTGTCATCATTTTGGCTATTTTGTGTTTGTTTTCATTTTAAATGAGTACAATCCCTCTAGCATCTAACTTACTTTCAGAGTGTTAGTACTTCAAGACATGCATTCGATGCTAATGACCAGGGTCAGCAAATCAAGGCCCATGAGCCAAATGTAGCTCACCACTTGTTTTGTATAGCCTACACATTAAAAATGGTTTTTACTTTTTTTGTTTTCACACATTTAAATGGTGGAAAAATGAAAAGAAAAAGAATATTTCATGATAATCTTGTGATATTTCATGTGAAAATCACATGAAATTCTAATTTCAGTGTCCTTAAATAAAGTAGAATTGGAACTTAGCCATGCCTACTTATTTTTATACTGTTTATGGCTGCTTTCATGATTCAATGGAAGCATTTAGTAGCTGTGACAGAGACCATACGGCTTGCAAAACCTAAAACATATACAACCTAGCCCTTTACAGGAAACATTTGCCAATTTCTGGACTGGATCATTCAAACTATTGCAACTGAAAGATGGCAATAACTGAATAAATGGATTCATAAAGAAACAGGGGATAAATTTAACATCTATAACAATATCCATCTGAAAGAGACTAAACCATTCCAGATGGGCCTGCCTCTTTAATTACACCCTGACACACATTTTCTTGTTTTTAGATTGTGAGTATCTTTTCAAATTAACCTACTATTGCTTTGGACTCATTTGAGCTCTTAAGACTGCTTTTGTCTATCCTAAGCTTTGTCTTTGAGCTGAGCAAAGGGACAGTTTGGACCCCACTGCCCCATTGCCTTGGAAACCAACCAACATGGCCCTAGCCCATGCTTGGAGGTGCTAGTTTGTAACTGAGCAGGACTCTAGGGCACTAGGATACCCCTAATATATATTGTTGACCTCAGGATGGACCAGAACTATCTCAGTCCCACAAGTAGAGGGCATTTAGTCTAGGACATGGCCCATTCACATTCAGAGTCCCTAGATCTGGACTGTTCACACACCTCTAGCAGCATAGCATAGTGATTTAAAGTGATATTAGTGTCAAACTCCTTTGGCTCAAATTCTAGCTCAACCACTTTCTTGTTCTGTAATCTTAGACAGACATGTGATTTGACTTCTTTGAACCCTAGTTTCTTCTCCTATAAAGTGAGAATAGTAACAATATCTACCTCACAGCAATGCTGTGAGGCTTATGTGAAATCATGCATGTGAAGTGATTAATACAATAGTTGGTGCATAGTAGGAGCTCAATAAATGCTAACTACAGACTTGTGTCATTACCAGGCTGGCTTCACCAATCCCTTTCTCCCTGCACCCTTTGCTTAGACACCCTTTCCAGAACTGAGGGTCTTTCAGAAATTCATTGATCTTAATAGAAAAAGATAGGTGAAAGACAGAGGTGCCTCAATAGTCCAGAAGACAGAAGAGAGGGGATCCCAGGAAGATGGCAGAGAAGTAGGGAGCCCCGTACTTTCTCGCCAGCCTGCATTTCTAAAACCAGGAAGGACTGAAGCCATTAGACACTGAACAGCAAGAGTCTGGGAGGAAAAGAGACAGAGTCCACTAAGAAGACAGTCTCATGGTTGTGTGATTGCGAACTGGGGAAGATAAAAACGGGCCGGGACACGGAGGGGCAGAGGGGCAGGAGCCCTGTTCATGGAAAACCTTGGAGAAATGAGGGGAAGAAAAAGAGCAGCTAAAACTGCTGTAAACTGTCTCTGGAGAAAAGAAAAGACGCGGCCCGGGACAGAGAGGGATTCTATCATCCCATCTGTAATGGCAGGGCATTCGGAGAGAGATTTTTTTCTCTAGCTGTGGCACTTTCCTTGGGCTAGGCGCCCCGATCCCAGGCGACACCAGGAGAAACTGCTCCCCTACTCCCCCTACTCAATCCCCGGCTAAGAAGCCTCCCGGCCTGCAGGAGTACATTTAGGGCTGTATCATTAAAGTACCCGGACTAAGATTTGGAAACGAGGTGGGGCTTGGGAAATACAACTCGACCCACCTTGGCTACGCCCATGGCACAGGGAGATCGGACCCAAAAGAGTGAGTTGCAATGCTTGGTTCGAGAAGGGACGTGGCGCCACCATTTTTCTCCCCACAACCACCAAGGCAGGGCCTCAAGGAGCAGCCTGGGGGACCCGCAGTGGAAGCAAGACCTGCTTTTACCAAACCACGCCCTTCTGCGCTGGAGAGCTGCCTTTTTTTTCCCCTGGAGCCCAGGCAAGACCAACATTGATGCATTGCCGTAATTAACTCTAGATCAATACTTGCTATTCAGATATATTTTCCCTTATCTCATTCTTATCTCTCCCCTCTGCTGGACTGGGCACTCTGGTCATTGGTTTGGTTAAACAGTCACATTTAATCCATTCTCTTGATGCATATTCTACACCTCCGTTGCTACCTTCCTTTCTCTCTCTCTCTGGAATAATCAGACTATATAGTTTCCTTAGGTAACATTATCTTCATTTTTTTTTTCTCCTCACCTCCTGCCATATTCTCCTCTTTCTTTCTCTGAATTAAGCCTTTTAGTCTAACTGCCTGGTCAATGTTCAATTTTGCTTCCTCCCCACCCCTGTCACTTCTCTCTTTCTATATGCTCTTCCATCAGCACTGCCTCCACCCTGCTCTTTATTTGTAGCTGGGATTTCTGGTTTTATGCTTTTAGACTGTCCTTTGTCTTTTGTTGTTTTTCTCCCCCCCCCTTTTTTTTCTCCTTATGGTTTGCTTGTTAGTTTGACTTCTCTGTGCGTTTGCATGCTTTTGTTCCCTGTGTGTTTGTCTGTCTGTTTTCCTTATCAGGGCTACCTCAAGGAACAAGCCAAAGTACACATAGTGGAGAGTCCCAAATTTCAATATGAGTAGGGAAATAAAATAACCAAAGGCACAACAAGAGAGAACAAGGGACACCATTAAAAGAATACCTCCTGAACAGACATGCCCTGGACAGTCAGTGAGCCTCCTTTAATATAGCAATACTCACGGGTGCAGAGTGCATAATGAGCTTTTAAAACTGACATCAGAAAAAAAGCTACCCAAAAAGACAAAACAGAAAAACTCTCCTCTAAAGAAATTCCAGGAAGAAGTCACAGCTACAGAATTGGTCAAAACAGATATAAGCAACATAACTGAGCAAGAATTTTTAACAATGGTCATAAAATTAATCGCTGGGCTTGAAAAAGGCATGTAAGACATCAGAAAAACTATTGCTACAAAGACTATGGACCTTAAAAATAGTAGAGACGAATTAAAAAATGCTATAAATGAGATGCATAATAAAATGGAGGCGGCCACTGCACGGATTGAAGAGACAGAAAGGAGAATAAGTGAATTAGAAGACACAACTATAGAAAAAGAGGAAGCCAAGAAAAAGAGAGATAAATTGATCCAGGAGCACAAAAAGAGAATTCGAGAACTGAGTGATACAATCAAATGGAACAATATCTATATCATAGAAATTCCTGAAGAAGAAGAAAGAGAGAAAGGCGCTGAAGGGGTACTCGAACAAATTATAGCCGAGAACTTCCCCAATCTGGGGAAGGAAACAGACATTGAAATCAAAGAGGCACAGAGAACTCCCCTCAGATGTAACTTAAATCCACCTCATGCACGACATATCATAGTGAAACTGGCAAAATATAAGGATAAAGAGAGAATTCTAAAAGCAGCTAGGGATAAAATGGCCCTAACATACAAACGGAAACCTATCAGTGTAGTTGCAGACCTATCTACTGAAACTTGGCAGGCCAGAAAGGAATGGCAGGAAATCTTCGATGTGATGAACAAGAAAAATATGCAGCCAAGAATCCTATATCCAGCAAGCCTGTCATTCAGAATAGAAGGAGAGATAAAGGTTTTCCCAAACAAACAAATATTGAAGGAATTCGTCACCACTAAACCGGCCTTACAAGAAATCCTAAGGGGGACTCTATGAGGAAAATGTTGCAAGGAACACAAAGTACCAGAGACACCACCACAAGCATGAATCCTACAGAGAACACAATGACTCTAAACCCATATTTTTCAATAATAAAACTGTAAATGGACTGAATGCTCAAATCAAAAGACATAGGGTAGCAGAATGGATAAAAAAACAAAATCCATCTATTTGCTGTCTACAAGAGACTCATTTTAGACCTGAAGACATCTTCAGATTGAAAGTAAGGAGATGGAGAAATATCTATCATGCGACTGGAAGTCAAAAGAAAGCGGGAGTAGCCATACTTATATTGGAAAAACTGGACTTTAAAGTAAAGGCAGTAACAAGAGATGAAGAAAGGCATTATATCATAATTCCAGGGTCTATCCATCAGGAAGAGCTAACAATGATAAATGTCTATGCACCGAATTCTGGAGTATCCAAATACATAAAACAGTTAATCACAAACAGAAACAATCTTATTGATGAGAATGTGCTAATTGCAGGGGATTTTAATACTCCACTTATAGCAATGGATAGATCAACTAGACAGAATATCACCAAGTAAACAATGGACCTGAATGACACACTGGAACAGATGGATTTGACAGATATGTTTAGAACTCTACATCCTGGGGCTATGGAATTCACTTTCTTCTCGAGTGCACATTGTACATTCTCCAAGATAGACCACTTACTGGAACATAAAGCAACCCTCAATAAATATAAAATAATTGAGATCACACGATGTACATTTTCATTAAGTTTTTTTAATTTTTTTTATTTATTTTTGAGAGAGAGAGAGACAGTGTGAGCAGTGGAGGGGCAGAGAGAGAGGGAGGCACAGAATCTGAAGATAGTCTCCAGGCTCTGAGCTAGATGTCATCACAGAGCCCAACATGGGGCTCGAACCCATGAACCACAAGATCATGACCTGAACTGAAGCCGGACACTCAACTGACTGAGCCACTCAGGCAACCCCCATGCACACTTTCAGATCACAGTGCTATGGAATTTGAAATCAATCACAGGAAAAAGTCTGCAAAACCTCCAAAAACATGGAGGCTAAAGACCACCCTACTAAAGAATGATTGGGCCAATCAGGCAATTAAAGAAGACATTAAAAAATAAATGGAAACAAATGAAAACGAAAATACAACAATACAAACTCTTTGGGATGCAGCAAAGGGAGTCCTAAGTGGAAAGTATATTGCAGCCCAGGCCTATTTCAAGAAACTAGAAAAAGCACAAATACAAAATCTAACAGCACACCTAAAGAAACTAGAAGCAGAGCAGGAAGGCACCCCAAACCCAGCAGAAGACAGAAAGAATAAAGATCAGGGTAGAAATAAACAATATAGAATAAAAAAAAAAACAGTTGAACAGATCAATGAAACCAAAATTGGTTTTTTGAAAAAATATACAAAATTGAGAAACCTCTAGCCAGGATTCTCAAAAAGAAAAGAGAGAGCACCCAAATAGACAAAATCACAAATGAAAATGGATTACAACCAATCACTCAGAAATACAAGCAATTATCAGGAAATACTATGAAAAATTATATGTCAACAAACTGGACAACCTAGAAGAAATGGACAAATTCCTAAACATACATACACTACCAAATTTCAAACGGGAAAAGATAGAAAATATGAACAGACCCATAAACAGTGAAGAAATCAAATCAGTTATCAAAAATCTCCCAACGAATAAGGGCCCTGGGCCAGATGGCTTCCCTAGGGAATTCTACCAGACATTTAAAGAAGAGTTAATATCCATTCTTCTCAAGCTATTCCAAAAATAGAAATAGAAGGAAAACTTCCAGACTCGTTCTACAAAGCCAGCATCACTTTGATTACCAAACCGGACAGAGACCCAGCAAAAAAAGAGAACTACAGGCCAATATCCATGATGAATACAAATGCAAAAATACTGACCAAGATACTAGCAAATCGAATTTAACAGCATTTAAAAGAATTATCCACCATGATCAAGTGGGATTCATTCCTTGGTTACAGGGCTGGTTCAATATTCCCAAATCAATCAATGTGATACATCACATTAACAAAAGAAAAGATAAAAACCATATGATCCTGTCGATAGAAGCAGAAAAAGCCTTTGACAAAATACAACATCCTTTCTTAATAAAAACCCTCGAGAAAGTCAGGATAGAAGGAACTTACTTAAACCTCATAAAAGCCATTTATGAAAAGCCCACAGCTAATATCATCCTCAATGGGGAAACACTGAGAGCTTTCCCCCTGAGATCAGG
>CM053579.1:40608555-40625796 GCA_028646485.1 Cryptoprocta ferox | reverse complement strand
GAAAATGTCATTATTACCCAAAGCAATCTACACATTCAATGCAATCCCAATCAAATTGCACCAGCATTCTTCTCAAAGCTAGAACAAACTATCCTAAAATTTGTGTGGAACCACAAAAGACCCTGAAGAGCCAAAGTAATATTGAAGAAGAAAACCAAAACGGGAGGCATCACAATCCCAGACTTTAGCCTCTACTACAAAGCTGTCATCACCAAGACAGTATGGAACTGGCACAAAAACAGACACATAGACCAATGGAATAGAATAGAGAGCCCAGAACTGGACCCACAAATGTATGGCCAATTAATCTTTGACAAGCAGGAAAGAGTATCCAATGGAAAAAAGACAGCCTCTTTAACAGATGGTATTGGGAGAACTGGACAGCAACTTGCAAAAGAGTGAAACTAGATCACTTTCTTACACCACACAGAAAAATAAACTCAGAATGGATGAAGGACCTGAAGGTGAGACAGGAAACCATCAAAACCCTAGAGGAGAAAGCAGGAAACAGCCTCCTTGACCTCAACCACAGCAATTTCTTACTCAACACAACCCCAAAGGCAAGGGCAAAAATGAACTATTGGGATCTCATCAAGATAAAAAGCTTCTGCATGGCAAAAGAAGCAATCAATAAAACCAATAGGCAACCGACAGAATGGGAAAAGATAGTTGCAAATGATATATCAGTAAAGGGCTAGTATCCAAAATCTATAAGGAACTCACCAAACTCCACACCTGAAAAACAAATAATCCAGTGAAGAAATGGGCAGAAAACATGAATATACACTTCTCCAAAGAGGACATCCAGATGGCCAACAAACACATGAAACGATGCTCAGCATCACTCATCATCAGGGAAATACAAATCAAAACCACACTGAGATACCACCTCACGCCGGTCACAGTGGCTAAAATGAACAAATCAGGAGTCTATACATGCTGGCGAGGATGTGGAGAAACAGATACCCTGCTACACTGTTGGTGGGAATGTAAACTGGTGCAGCCACTCTGGAAAACAGTGTGGAGGTTCCTCAAAAAATTAACAATAGAACTCCCCTATGTCCCAGCAATACCACTGCTAGGGATTTACCCAAGGGATACAGAAGTGCTGATGCATAGAGGCACATGTACCCCAATGTACTTTCAATAATAGCCAAATCATGGAAAGAGCCTAAATGTCTGTCAACCGATGAATGGATCAAGAAGATGTGGTTTATCTATACAATGGAATACTACATGGTAATGAGAAAGAATGAAATCTGGCCATTCGTGGCAACGTGGATGGAACTCGAGGGTGTCATGCTAAGTGAAATAAGTCTGGCAGAGAAGGACAGATACCATATGTTTTCACTCATAATTGTAAAAGGAGAAACTTAACAGAGGACCATGGGGGAGGGGGAGGGGAAATAGTTAAGGAGAGGGAGGGACTCAAACCATGAGAGACTCTTGAATACTGAGAACAAACTGAGGGCTGATGGGGGAGGGGGAGAGGGGACAGGGGTGATGGGTATGGAGGAGGACACTTGTTGGAATGAGCACTGGGTGTTACATGGAATCCAACTTGACAATAAACTATAAAAGAAAAAAAACTATTACTTATGTAAAAAAAAAAAAGAAGAAGAAGACAGAAGAGAGAAGTTTATTTAGAGAGAGGAGAAATATTTCAGGATCCAAGAGAAACACAGGTAAAGAACTCTGGGTCAGACCATCACCAACTGTAGGCAAGGTGAATACAGTGATGTCTGGGACTCAGGAATTCCATTTCCCATCCTATCATTTCTTCCATTATCAATGGATAGCGATGTCGAAGACCTGGCAAAAGGAAGAGTAAGAGTTTTTTCTGAGTAATTTAATTTTTATGTTACAAAATAGTGCATAGGAGGGTCGCCTGGGTGGCTCAGTTGGTTAAGCATTCAACTTCAGCTCAGGTCATGATCTCACAGTTCATGAGTTCGAGCCCCACATGGGGTTCTGTGCTCAGCTTAGAGCCTGGAGCCTGCTTCAGATTCTGTGTCTCCCTCTCTCTCTCTTCCCTTCTCCCACTCAAACTGTCTCTGTCTCTCTCAAAAATAAACATTTTTAAAAATTTAAAAAATAGTGCATAGGAGTATATTTCAGAGATAGCAAGAAGTCTGAGCCTACCAGCAAGATTGGTAGGGGGTGGAAATTCAAAGCTAGATAGTTAAATGTGAGTCACCACAATGGGTGTTGAACTCTAAGCAAAAACTAAGGAACAGTTACAAAAAACAGAGAATTTTAGAACTAGAAACAGACTTATATTTGTATCTAATATAGTTATTTCGTTTATCTTCCCCCACACTGGTGAACTAAAGTCTAGAGAGGATAAATAATTTTATCAAGATCACTCAGTTAATAGCAGAACTGAAACTAATTCCCAGGTTCCCTGTCTCCTATACTAGTGCAAAAGGACTTGCACATACAGCATTGAGCATTGAACATATAAAGCATAGTGTAACCGGCCCAGATAAGCACTTAGCCTTTTGTTAAATGCAAGACAATCAACCCTCTAGGTGAATATGATTGCTTTTCACACCTTTTTTCCTCGAGGACCTGGGCAGTCCCAGGAGACCCAAAAGAGAGAAAAGAGATAACCCCAGAAGGAGTGATAACATGAAGATCTAGGAAACCGAGAAAGCACAGGGAGTTCCAAGCTCAGGATTGGCTTAGAAATGGAACAATGAGGGTGGGGATAGGTGTGTGTGTGTGTGTGTGTGTGTGTGTGTGTGTGTGTGTGTGTAAGGAGAAGGGGATTGTCTGTACATGGTGTGGTAAAGAACTTCTGGCCTAAACACTGGGAAGCTGAATTTGAATGATGGCTCTGCAATCAATTCATTGTGTGCTATATGGGTCTTATTTTCCCTTGTAAAATAAAGGTGTTAGTTTATATCTGCACTATGCAATGCCATCGCCACTACCCATATATGATCGTTTGAAATGTGGCTAGTCCTAACTTAGATATACTATGAGTATAAAATACATATCGTGTTTCAAAAGCTTAGTAAAAACAAAAGACATTAAATGCTCTCATTATTATTTTCTTTTTTAAAATATTTTTGACTGGAAAGTTTATTGGAAATCTTTGTCAAGCATAATTTAAAATTATTTAAAATAGGGGCACCCTGGTGTCCCAGTCAGTTAAGCCTCTGACTCTTGATTTCAGCTCAAGTCATGATCTCATGGTTTGTGAGATCCAGCCCCACGTCAGGCTCTGTGCTGACAGCTCGGAGCTTCCAGCCTGCTTCAGATTCTGTGTGTGTGTCTCTCTCTGCCCCTCCCCCACTCGCGCGCGCGCTCTTGCTCTCTCTCTCAAAAATAAACATTAAAAAATAATTTCAATATTGGTTACATGTTGAAAGGATATTTTTGATATATTGGGTTAAACTAAATAAATTACTACACATTAATTTCACCTATTTCTTCTTACCTCTTTCAATGTAGGTACTAGAAAATTTTTACATTACATATATGGCTCCCATTACATTTCTATAATCGACAGCACTGGGCCATGATCTTGAAGAATATTTCTACATCAAACGTTCAGTGATTTTATGAAATCATGTTAGCAGTATTGAAAGGATGAAGAGAAATGAATGCTGCATGACAGTAGTTAGAAGAAGTGAGATGAAGAGAAAAAGAGAAGATGGAAAATGAAATGAATTCCAAATACTTGTGGTTTATATCATTTGTCTCTTTACCAATCAGTTTTTGAAGTTGGATTTTTTCCCTTTTCTAAAATGGTGAAATATAGCATACACAGAAGATTTTACAAAACATATATGTGTTCTCTTAGAGTTGAGCTTTTTAATTGATAACTGACCTTAATGGGCATGGATTATTTCCATTTCAAATAACTTTACAAATGTTAAAAAATATAATGTCTCCTTACTCTGTTAAGAGTAATTAATAGATAGTAAAATGTCACTTACCAGAAACAAAACTGAGAGCCAGGAGTTAACCACCCAGTTGCCCATTGTCAAGAGGAGGTTTGGAGTCTCTCTAGGCAGCAGGGAAGATTCAGCAACCAGGATTCTGGAGAGGTTCTTCAGGATTAGGTCTTCTGTCTAGCTCAGGGTATGTGAGTCTTTAAGATATGAAAGTTGCACAATTACCCAAAAAGTTTCAAGGAATGAATAAATGAATTCTGCCTTCCTTCTTCTACGGAACTATGTTATCAGCTTCAGTAGACCAGCCCTACCTATGAGAACCACAGGGGTTTTCCCTGGTGGGGTTTTATCCCTTCAGGAAATAGCAATCTTCTGCAGTGAAAATATTCTCTCTCATCATCTTATCAACATGACCTAATGTGAGGCATTCCTTTCCTTGATAAGACAATTTGCTAAGTTTCTCACTAACGGTTGGGGCTATAGACAGATGACCTCAGGAGAAGCAGGGCAGGAAGCAAGCATGTTAAGCTTTAAGGTGGTCTTTCAGAAAAGCTGCCACATCTGCCACTATGATTTGGACCTCAGCCTGGCTAGCTCAGAAACTTCACTATATATGTTCTCCTGGAGGATGAATCTGGCTCTGGGGACAGCTTGACTGGCTGGAATGACAAGCGACAAAATGGGTAAATGAATAAGAGAAAATTTAGGAGATATAAAGGTATACCTCGGTTCAGATAAAAAAAAAAAGAGAGTACTCAAAATGAAAGAGGTGATGATCTTCTAGTATGATGGATTAACTAGAGTTGTGTGTTCAGTTCTGGGAACTGATTTTTTTCCTTTTCTAAAGTGGTAAAATATACACGAAAGCAGGCATAAAACATATATATGTACCTTAAAGAATAATTTTAAGGAATTAATATTTATGTACTCATTTCCCAGGTTAAAATAATAGAATATTTATTTCCAATATCTTAAAACCCTTTGGGTGTCCCTCCCTGATTACAACTCCCTTATTCCTCCCCCATCAGATATAACTACTACCTTGAAATTTGGGGTAATTTTTGCCTCTTTTCTCTTTATAGGTTTACTAACTGAATTCATCCCTAAACAACATACTGTATTGTTGAATTTTTACTGTTTTTGAACTTTTCAATAAATGGAACCTAGCTGTTTGTATGTATGTATGCTCCTGTGATTTGCTTCTTTCACTCAATATTGTGTTGATGATAGAAAAATGTTAATAAAATGATGCATATATGCTACAGTTACTCTAGAGTATGTGTCCTGGAATGGAATTCCTGGATCCTGGGATTTGCACATGTACAACTTTACTACAAAATGCTAAACCTTTTTCCAAAGTGCTCACATTAATGTATAATCCAATGAGGCATGGATGAACATTCCACTTCCTTTGCATGCCCTCCAACACTTGGTATTTTTTGTTTATTAGAGTTTAATTATTAGACTTTTTTATTTTTATGATTCCAGTGAGCATAAAATTTTACTTTGTTGTGGTTTGAAATTTCATTTCCCCAATTACTACTGAGGCTGAGCATCTTTTATTTCAACTATTGAAATTTCAACCTTTGAATTTTCTCTTTTGAGAAGTGCCTATTCTAGATTTTGGCCTATGTTTCTATTTTTTTCTATGGTTTATAGATTTTAGAGTTCTCTTTATAATCTGATATTAATCTTTGATTGGTTACACTTATGGCTTGTCTTATCCTTTCAAGAGTGTTTTCTGATAAATAGAAGTTCTTAACTTTAACGTACTCTGATTTATCGGGTTTTTTCCATTGTAATTTCTACATTTTGGTCTTCTTTTAGAAATTCTTTAATACCCAGAGATCATTAAGATATTCTTTTATATTTTCCTCTACAAGTTTTATATTTTTTCCTCTCACATTTGTTTTGACTCCATCTGCAGTTGGTGTTTTTATGTATAGTGTGATGTAGGGGCCCGATCTACTATTTTTCCATAGGGAAAACTAATTGTGTCAGCATCATTTTTGAAAAGTACACTTTCTTCGTTGATCTAAAATGTCAGTTCTATATACAGGTGGGTTTATTCTTGAACTCTATTCAGTTCACCCCATGCCACAGCCTTAGTTCCTATGGTTTTATAATAAGTCTTGACATTTGAAAGGGCAAGTTTCCCCACCTTGTTCTTGAAGAATGTTTCAAGCTATTCTCGACCTTGTGTACTTTTATGTAAATTTTGGATTCAACTTCCTCTTGCACCTCCTTTGTTACATTTGTTGCTCAGTATATTTTTATAGGATTGTAAATTATACCTTTTTATTTTAATTTTTAATTATGGCTATTGCATAAAAGGGCAACTTATTTTTTCTTTATTTTAAAACATTTAAAATATTTTATTTTATTTTATTTTATTTTGATTTTTATATCCAGCAATACCAAGCTTATTAATTTTATATCCAGCAATTTTATATTGAGAAATACAAAGTTAATTAATTCTAATAATGTTTTGGTGTTTAGTCTTTGGATTTTTATAAACTAAGTCACATTTTTGGTATAATGACAATTTTATTTCCACCTTCCTGATTCTTATATCTTTTATTTATTTATTTATTTATTTGGCTTACTGCACTCACTAGAGCTTCCAATACAATATTGAGCAAAGCTAGTAATAGCAATCTCCTTATCTAATTCCCAGTCTTGAAGGGGATTTTTTCTTTTTTCATTCATTTATCTTTAAATTTGCATCCAAGTTAATTAGCATATAGTGCAATAATGATTTTAGGATTAGATTCCAGTGATTCATTCCCTTTCTATAACACCCAGTGCTCATCCCAAAGTGTTTTCCTTAATGCCCCTTACCCATTTTGCCCATCTTCCCACTCACAATCCTTCCAGCAACTCTCAGTTTGTTCTCTGTATTTAAGAGTCTTTTCTGCTGTGTCCCCTCTCCTTGTTTTTTATTTTTATTATTATTTTTTAAAATAATGTTTATTTACTTTTGAGAGAGAGACAGAGACAGCGCAGGAGCAGGGAAGGGGCAGATAGAGACGGAGACACAGAATCCAAAGCAGGGTCCAGGCTCTGAGCTGTCAGCACAGAGCCTGATGTGGGGCTCGAACTCACAAACCCTAGTTGAAGTAGGATGCTCATCAACTGAGCCACCCAGGTGCCCCACCCCTCCTTGTTTTTATATTATTTTTGCTTCCATTCACTTATGTTCATCTGTTTTGTATCTTAAATTCCACATATGAATGAAGTCATATGATATTTGTCTTTCTCTGACTAATTTCACTTAGCATAATACTCATTAGTTCCATCCACGCAGTTGCAAATGGCAAGATTTCATTCTTTTTGATTGTCGAGGAATACTTCATTTTATATATATATATACCACATCTTCTTTATCCATTCATCTGTCGATGGACATTTGGGCTCTTTCTGTACTTTGGCTATTGTTGATAGCACTGCTATAAACATTGGGGTGCATGTGCCTCAAAGGGGATTTTTTCAACATTTACCCTTAGGTATGATGTTTGGTGTAACTTTTTATAGATAACTGGCTATATGTTCCTATTTTACTTTAGGCACAAAAGTAAATATTTAAAATAAGACAAGAAATCATAGCACATTTTTAACAGCTTTATAGAGGTATAATTTACATACCCTAAAATTTCCTCATCATTAGAGTACAACTCAATGCAAAGCTCATTTTATATTTTAAAAAGCTGAATATCTCTTCAATATCACAAAACTCATAAAAAGAACATAACCCTTTCATTAGCTGTCTAACACACCTGCAGTTTAGTGTCACAATGCTTAGTGAAATTAGCACAGTGTGTGGTAAGGGTATTCTTGGAAGCCATTCCTACGCTAAGACAGCTAGCAGTCAACTATACATGAAATTGTCAGTGAACCACATAATATATATTCTCCTAAACCCAAACCAAATATACCACCAACACAAGTTCTCCTTAGCTCTACCAGAACTGCTCATCACCACTCCAGCATGCCTTGACTTGAGGGGAAATAAGACAGGGAAGGAGGAGTAGAAAGAGACCATCATCTTAACCATGTGTGCTAAAAATATCTTACTTTTGCAAATTTTACAAAAGCACTTGATCATGTCCAAGACCACACCTTAAAATAGAAACTGAAGCCTGTCCATGGAAGGCTTACCAGGATGATGTAATGATTTGAAACCATCTTATATTAGGAGGTGTTGAAGGATTTAGGGAATTTGGCCTGAAAAAGAGGTTTGTTGGGAACATGGGCTTATTGATGTTTGGGTTTTATTTTTTGTCTTTTTGGAGAAGGTTTAGTTTGTTTTGTATGTGATCCCAAGAGGTCTACCTAAGACCGAAGGCACTAGAGTAACACATTTTTGTTCAATATAAAGCAGAATTTTCCAACACAGGTGCTCAGAGAAGTGAGGAGGTAATGAGTTTCCTGTTATTTGAGATGCTTAAGGAAAAATGAATGACTCCTTGCCAGCTATTTTATATGGGGGATTTTAGCACCAGATGGATGGTTAATTAAATGTCTTTGAAGTATCCTCCAATGTTGAAATCCCATGATTCATAAGAAAATCACTTATAATCTAGATGACAAGTTATGCTTTGTCTAAACGATTATACATGCTACAGTGAATGAGCTTTGTGTCAGTGGGAAGGGGCCCTTATTCCCAATATCAGAGTACTAGGAAGTCAGCTGATAAATTGTTGAGCATAGAATCTGGGCAAAGATGGTCAGATGATCTTAATCGAATATTATTTGTAAACTGCAGCAGCAGGATCAGTTAGGCCCTTTCAAAGTAAGATTATATTAATCCAAATAAAATATTCATGCCCCAAATCCGAGGCTCCTCTGTCTTGGACAATGCTGGACACACTAAAGAATCCTTACTGTCAACCTCCCTTTTTTGTAAATTCTGCAAGAATTGCTTTCCTTCTTTTGGCTGTAGACATTATAACACTTTCCTCCTTTTTGTTTTACCAGACTGTCTTAATGTTTGCATTTCCCAGGATTATAGATTGACAAGTTTGAGATTGGCTGCTTCCTGGAGACCTCTAAGGAGTACTTAAATGTCATCAATAACCTACCCACAGCTATACTATAGGCTGCAGTCTTTTATAAAGATTTCCTGTAGACGGTTGATCCCACCCATCATAGGTAGATTTTTGTAAACTGCAAACACATAGCCCCTCCCTGACTTGCTTGCTCTGTCTTTTTCCTGATCACTTGCCTCTGTCATTGCTTGTCTCAAATGTACCTTTACGATTGTAGCTTTTGTATACCTTTTCCAGGAATTAATATATAACAGTAACAGTAAGTACTGAATTACTTAACAGTTGAAACATGTGCTTAGGACACCCAGAAAAATGCTTTTAAGAATTCTTTTAAGACTATGATCCTTGGTTTTCAAAAAGAAAAATGTAAGCAGCTGTGATGGAAAAAAAATGGTATTTGTATTTATTTTACTGTTTTTTTAAGTTTTTTTTTAATGTTTATTTTTAAGAGACAGAGACAGAGCATGAGTGGGGGAGGGGCAGAGAGCGAAAGATACACAGAATCCGAAGCAAGCTCCAGGCTCTGAGCTATCAGCACAGAGCCCAATGCGGGGCTCGAACCCAAGAACCACAAGATCATGACCTGAGCCAAAGTCAGACTCTCAACCGACTGAGCCACCCAGGCACCCTATTTTACTGTTTTTAATTTGAATCCATAGAGGATGGTTTGGGGAAGACAGCATTTTCTTTTTAAGAACTGGAGCCCCTAAAGGTGTTAATCTGGCCTTGATCACAATGTCTAAAAATAAAGCATCTCATAATAAGAGGGATTGATGCATGTGGTATTGTTTGAAATAAATTCTTTTCACTATGTTGGATCAGAACCATACCTCACAAAGTGGCCTGTATTAAAAAAAAAAAAAAAAAGATAACATGGTGTGTTGAAGCTGGATTTAACTCCCAGCTCCCCACTTACTACCAGTGTTGCCTGGGAAAAGCCTAACTTTTCTAGGCCTCAGTTTCTTCATCTGTAACTTAGTGTGCTGGTTTCTCATGGAAAAAATGTCCAAGTAGTAAGTCTATATTAACAGGCAGAAGATGAGGTGGTGTTAGGGAAAAGGCAGTGATCCAGCGTGGTATACTTGTTAGAAACACAGGCTTCAGAGACAGTCTACCTGGGTTTGAAGTTTGCCTTTTTTACTTCTCCATAAAATGGGTTGCTGTAAGAATTAAATAAGTTAAAATATGTAAAGCAATTATAACAATGCACTCCACAGTTGCTTGCTACGATGATGATGATGATGATTCCTAAGAAAATACAAGCAGGGAGCCTGAACTCAATGGTACTTTCTTTTACCATTAAAAAAGAAAGCAGAAATGAGTAATTAGAGGCCAACATTATATAAACTTTGTAAGATTATGGAACATTTGCCACTCCCTTATATGTATTAGCGCTATCCACTGTTTCTCCAGAGTAGTTAGCAGATAAACCTTAAAATTAAGTGAGCCTGTATGCTTGGCTTCAACAGCAGCAAGGAAGTGAGGGAGGTAGAGAGACTGTGTCTCATTCTGCATTTAGGCTTAAAAATACAGCTACCAAGGGGCACCTGGGTGGCTCAGTCGGTTAAGTGTCTGACTTCAGCTCAGGTCGTGATCTCACAGCTCGTGGGTTTGAGCCCTGCATCAGGCTCTGTGCTGACAGTTAGCTCAGAGTCTGGAGCCTGTCTTCAAATTCTGTATCTCCCTCTCTCTCTGACCCTCCCCTGCTTATAGTCTTTCTCTCGCTCTCAAAAATAAATTAAAAAAAAACATTTAAAAAATTGTTTTAAAAAAAATACAGCTACCAAAAGGAGAGAAAACAGGGATGTCCCTGTGACTGCAAGGAAGAAGGAACTTAGGGAGCAGACCTAAACCTGGAAAGGGGACTGGGGACTTAATGATGGCAAGGTTCATGTGGTTCCCTGCCTTCTCTATGTCTCTCATGGGGTGGTGGTGAGCATCAAATGAACTTATGACAGTGCTTTTTAAGCTGATAAGTGTTACAGAGACATCACTTTAAATAGCAGTGAGTACTTTCATTTTACAACTGTTACATTGAAAAGCTGCATTCAAAACTGTGTATTATTAAAAGATAAACTGAGGCATATTAAAAATATTGACAGTTTGAGCAAAGGTCAATTCTAACCAGGCAGTGCTAAACCAGAAGTGGTTAGCTCCCTGCAGGAGTTAGGGGAATAATTTACATAGGGAAGGTACAGAAGCAAAGAAAGGAAATTATTTGATTGACTATAGTTTAAAGCCTAGTTGGCTGTTTGTGATTGGTTGTCCTTAGGTTTCTATTTCTTCACCTTTAGGCATTTACAGGCATAGGTTTTAGTTTGTTTACATAGGCCACAAAAGTATTAGAGCCACCTATCTAATGGCATCCTTGTTTTTAATTAAAACAGTATGTAAGACTTAGTGAACTCAGTTCAATGTTTCAGTATTGTCTGAACAATATTCAAATTTTCTTTAAGACTGATTGAGCAAGTCTGTCTCTTCCAGGAAGCCTTCTCTGAACACATCAACAATTGCACCACACCCTCTTCTAATTTTCATAGGAGTTCCTCTTATCTTCTTACCACTCCCACAGCCTGTGAAGCCTTCTATTGTTATTTACCCTTCTCTGAATAAATCCTGTCTCACCCAGATGGCTCCCTCAGGCAGAGCACAAAGCTCTCTATTCTTGATAGGTGTTCAAAAAATACTTACCAAGTAATGGAAAGGTAGGCTGTATAATGGCCCCCCAAAGGTATCCATATACTAATTCCTGGAACCTTTGAATATGTCACCTTATATAGCAAAGGGGAATTAAGGTTACAGATGGAGTTAAGGGTGCTAACCAGCTGACCGCAAAATAGAGAAGTTATTCTGGATTAGGCAGATGAGCCTGATATATTCACAAGGATTCTGAAAAGTGGAAAGAGGCAGAAGAATAGGTCAGAGTGATATAATATGAGAACTGATCCTCTGTTGCTGGCTTTAAAGATGGAGGATAGGGGCCAAGGGCCAAGGAATGTAACCAGCCTCTAGAAGCTGGAAAAGTCAAGGAAATGGGTTCTTCCCTAGAACCAACAGAAAGAAATGCAGTCCTGACAAGACCTTGATTTTAGCTTAGTGAGACCCACTTCAGATTGCTAACATCCAAAACTGTAAGCCGCCACATTTGTAGTAATTTGCTGCAGCAGCAATAGGAAACTAATATAGGTGACAAAAACTGACTTTTCTATGACTGTGTTCACTGGCTCTGAACTTCCTACTCAGCCTGAGAAAAAGACAAAATCTCAAGTTTTCAGAGCTAAAGGTTGAGAGCCTGTAGTCCCTATCATTAATATAACATGTGCTCTGAGGTAAATGAGTTAGAACTATTTTGGTTGCAAACAAACCAGGATATAAATGATTGGTCTTTTCAATAAGGAAAGGTACTGCTTTCTTAAAAAACCTTTTCCTTTGTTGTATTAGAAACATTTAGCTCATTCTAGGGGTAAGGGAACTCTCCCAAAACAGGATGCAAAATATTTGCCCTCCCTTTCAGAGAGCATGAGATGAGATTATCTAAATTTTGAAAACTCAGCTTTTCTTGCAGCCAGGAAAAAGGTTTTTGATTGTTAAAAGTTTGGACTCCGGTTTCAGGCTCTTTACCATGGTTTAGCAACGCCTCTTGGCAAAGAAAATAGAACTGGGCATTAGATAGAGAAGAGGCATCTTGAAACCCAAGGAGAACTTGAAGTGGGAGAGACAAGGAAGAGAATTGCTGAATGTGTTAGGGAAAGTGGCCTGGGTGCTCTGGTGCTCAATCCTAGAATGCTGTCCCATACCTATAGCTAGTAAGTACACTAAGAGAAAAACAAAAGGCAAAATCTGCACCAAGAACCTGTGCCCACTGGTCTTCCAGTCTGCACATGGGCAGGAATGTTGATTCCTTTATGCCTAGTGCTTTACCAGCCAAACATCCTGTAGGAGGGAGCGATGGCTGGAGTTCAGCAAGATTTTTTTCTAATTGTGGTAAAATACACATAATATAAAATTCACCATTTTAGCCATTTAAAAATGTACAACTTAGAGGCATTTAGTACTTTCAAAACACTACACAACTATTACCAGTATCTATCATCATCTCACAATGTATACAAGTACCAAATCATTATGTTGTACACCTGAAACTAATATAATGTTATATGGCAATTATGCCTCAATTAAAAAAATATTTTTCTCTGTCACCAACCACCTATCTCATGCATATGTCTCCCCACAATACTTACAAACACCATTTGTTGGGGGAGCTACTCCTCCAAGAGTCTCTTATGCTCCTACAAATCTTGCTGGATATGCCAAGGATGTAAGGTCCCGATCTGCCTTTTACCCAAGCCATTTCTCACAGTTATATTTGCAGTGAGCAGCCTTGAAAGATGAGTTAATATCTCCCTTACAGACAAAAAGTGGGCTTTCTTCTGCTTGCTATAAATAAGTGAATTCCCCAAGCTGAGTGTTCCTTGGCCGCAAAGCAAACCCATTCCATGCATAGCATCTGCCTGGTCCTACCCTACCCTGTTTACACCTCCCCTGTGGGACTTGAGAGGTATGGGGATCCCATAGAAACCAACAGGAACCTCATGCTACTTGCTGTGCCATGGGTAATAAAATTCTATGTCTCTGACCCAGGAGTCTCACGTCTTTACCAGCATCCATGACACATGCAGTCTCACTTATTAGCCTATAAGTAAGGTAAAATCTTGGACCCTTCAGTTCTTGACACTTATAAGCCTTAGATGTCTATAGGGTAGTGGGGATGAGCTTACACATCTGTTATGGGAAGGAACGTGAACTGAGCAAACTTAAATCCTAGGGCTGGGACACAGCATTTTACTATGTAAAATGTCTCTCCATGAAGTATTATTATTTAACCATAGAGGTCTTGTATATTTTTCTGTATATTTATTCCTAATAATTTATATTTATTATTGCCTGACAATTTGAAATGATATTTTAAGTTTCATTTTTATCTGTCATCTATATAGAATTCAGTTGATATATTTATTTTGTATCCAAGAACCTAGCCCAATTTTTTTAATTCTGATAACTAATTTGAACATTTTTTGGATGTTAAGATTTGAAAGTTAACGAAGTTTGTGGCCACCTTATAAAAATTATTATTACTTAATGCAGGTTAGACAATATTTTTCAAACTATAAAGTCTATAGAGGGAAATATAAGGAAAGAAGTTCTAGGCGATGAAAAGATTGAGATCAACCAAACTATGCTATCCAATCTTGGTGACTTCCATTCATCATAGAAAAATGAATCTTATATTCGATACTTGTTGAATACTTGTTCTATACAAGGTGTGATGAAGTCAGAAATGAATGAGACATAGTCCTTTCCTTCAAGGAGGTCACAGTGTAGCAGGAGGGATGGAAGGAGTGTCTTCAATGTTCTACTTATCTGGAAGCCACTGACTTCATAATCTACCATTCATTTATCCCTCTAGGCTCCAGTGTTTTTTCCTTCATTATTGCTTATTTTCTCACCCTTGTGATTCAAAGAAGAAAACCAAATCGATGTAACTTCAAGACTAAAGAGGGCCTATTTTCAGGTGTATTTTCTCTGTTATTTCTGTGGATTACTTTCTCTCTCATCTTTATACCTTCTCTGTTCTCTCACCAATATCCCTGAGAATAGAATTTGATTGGCTTAAGGCACACTTGAGTGGCTCATTCCATTAAGCAACCAACTTCAGCACAGGTCATGATTTCATGGTTTGTGAGTTCAAGACCCACGTCAGGCTCTGTGCTGACAGCTCAGATTCTGTGTCTCCCTCTCTCTCTGCCCCTCCCCTGCTCACACTCTTTCTCTCTCTCAAAAATAAATAAACATTAAAATTTTTTTAAAGAATTTTATTGGGTTAATCTTTCTTATGCTATAAGCCAGATGTGGTCACTGGCCATTCTATTGGATAGGGCTGCCTATCCTTGGGTTATGTTATCATCCAATCTGTTAATGTCATTATTAATGCAGGACATGGCCACTGAGGCAGGAGGAGGATATGAAAAGACTAGAGTATAGGTATGGCATAGGTAGAGCAGACAATCATTTATATCTCTAGTATGCAAATTTATCTCTTGAGGAGCCCATTTTTGTTTCTATAAATGGACATGAGAATAAGCCATATAAAATACTTTGTGCTGTGGGTTTAAAGTCTAAGTAACTAGTTTTAAATAACTAGTTTCAATTCTACCAAGATGAAGAAATTAAAGAAAAATCATTAGGTGAAGTACTGGTAAAGGGGGGTGATGGTCTTGGTGGAGGTCACTTGTGGGGAAGAGCACTGGGTGTTAGGATTCTTTTTTTTCCCCCTCACTCTTGACCAAAACACAAAACACTTTAATTTACAACTTTCATGTACAATATGAGTCTGTAATTGCTTGAAGTTCTCACCTGACGCTGGTAAAGAGTTCAGCCTGCACTTTCAGTCTTCATCATCAGAAAAGATACCTAGTTCTTCATCTGTCCACTGGGAAGGATCTGGATATGGAAAGTGACTCCAGCACAGCATCCAGTCATGCCAAAAATGCCAGAGAATCCAGAGCCACACAGTTGCACTGAAGAACTCAGCTTGGGTCACCTGGACCTGGTCAGCGGGGGAAACTGTCTTATACCAGGGCTTGATGGACTCCACTGCCTCCAGCAGCCTCTGAAGAGTGGCCTTCAATGTGAATGAAAGGCTCTAGCCACGTCAGAGCCAACATGTCAGCATGCGTTCTCACTGCAGTCCCTGCACCAATATCAGGATTCTTTAAGCTTCAGTAAACACCAAGCAATGTACTATTATCTGTAGGGAAACCTTTACCTAGATCTCTGTTGCTTCTCTTGCTTTGAAATTGCAATTCCTTTGTACATAAACATGAAATAGCTGGTCATTTGACAGTTTAATGGTTCCACTTCTAAAATAAGACAATGTTGTTTTTAATGAGACCAGAGCAGACGAGAGATAGAGCAGAAAGTACAAGTAGGTCAGGCAAGCAGTCTCCTATGGTGTATAATTTTTTGAGAAATTCAATATTTCTCCTCCCTAACCCACAAAAAAATAGCATTTTAATTATTCTGTTATAGGGCAGGGCATTCTTACCATTGGTTACACTCCATTGTTACCTTGTGCTGGTAGAGGAGTGGGTAGGGTTGGTCTCAATGGAGAGAGAAAAAAATAACTGATCAATCCACTATCACCTGCTACTTATTATATTTTTACAGACCACATGGTCCAGAGAGAAAGGGACCTAAGACAGGTAAATTTGAAGACAAGGTAAAAACAGAAAGATCTGTAAGTTGGGCATCTGTCAAGAAGGGTAGTTAAAATCGGGTACTGTAGCAGAGGGCTTTAGGAAACAGGTGCCTTGGGTGTTTGGAGATGGGCTGAGGCATAAGTAAGTGTCTAACAGGGGAAGCTTTAAGACCCAATTGATATACCTTATAATGCCTTCTCCAGATCTACTGAATGAGAATTTTCATTTTAAGAGCATCACCAGGTGGTTCATGTGCACATTAAATTTGAGAAGTATTGCTCTAAGGGGTCAGCGACCCACAAGGGATCAAAAAGCTACTGAGTCAAGCAGATTTGGGGAAAGATTAAATGGAAAAAATCTGGGAATTGATGTCACAAAATGGTTTAATTAAATTCCTTCTCCCTTTATTTAGCGAAATTTGCCTTTGACGAAATAGTTTAGAAACTTCCCCTCTTGCTTCAATCTTCCCAGATCACAAACCACAAACAACCCCCTTTTTCATTACAGGAAAAGTATAAACATCAAAGATTCCGGTTCGAGTCCTCTTTTGACCGTTAAGGAAATATGAAAGCAAACAATAGTAAAAACCCCTTCAAGAGACTTTGTTTAAATATCACTTTATCATAGCACCTATTATAGGTCATACAGCCCAGAGTTGGGAGGCAGGTGGGAAGTCGTTAGTTTCACCCTTCTTAGGTGAGAACTAAAAATATACAATTCTTTTTTTTTTAACTTTATAGTTTATTGTCAGGTTGGTTTCCATATAACACCCAGTGCTCTTCCCCACAAGTGACCTCCACCAAGACCATCACCCCCCTTTACCTTTCCCCCTTCCCCTTCCGCCCTCAGTTTGTTTTCAGTATTCAAGAGTCTCTCGTGCTTTGTCTCCCTCCCTCTCCCTAACTCTTTTTCCTCCTTCCCCTCCCCATGGTCCTCTGTTGGGTTTCTCCTGTTAGACCTATGAGGGCAAACATATGGTATCTGTCCTTCTCCGCCTGACTTAGTTCGCTTAGCATGACACCCTCGAGG
>CM053579.1:40569985-40608055 GCA_028646485.1 Cryptoprocta ferox | reverse complement strand
TAATGTTATATTAGATAGATTAAAAAGTTTTAATATGAGGGGCGCCTGGGTAGCTCAGTTAGCTGAGTGTCTGACTTTGGCTCAGGTCATGATCTCGCAGTTTGTGACTTCAGGCCCCATGTTGGGCTCTGTGCTGACAGCTCAGAGCCTGGAGCCTGCTTCAAATTCTGTGAGTCCCCCTCTTTCTGCCCCTCCCCTGGTCATGCTCTATCTCTCTCTCTCTCCCTCAAAAATAAATAATAACATTAAAAATTTTTAAATAAATAAATAAATAAAAAGTTTTAATATGAAATAAGGATACATAGATATTCAAGGTACCTGAGGGTTCCATTTAAACTTATTAAAAAAAAAAGAAACTTAAGTTGTTATCAACTTACACTGTTATGATAATATGTTGTTTTATGTAAGCTTCATGGTAACCACAAAGTAAAAACCTATAGAAGATATACAAAAGATAAAGTGAAAGAAATCTAAGCATACCACAACAGAGAATCATCAAATCACAAAGGAAGAGAGCAAGAGAAGAAAGGAACAGAGGAACTACAAATCAACCAGAAAACAATTAACAAAATGGCTATAAGTATATATCTATCAGTAATTTCTTTAAATGTAAATAGACAAAATGCTCAAAACACAGAGAATCTAAATGGAAAAAAAAATCTATATGCTGCCTATAAGAGACTTACTTCAGGTGTGAGGACATGCAGAGACTGAAAGTAAAGGGATGAAAAAAGATGTTCCATGCAAATGGAAACCAAAAAAAGCTGAGGCGATAGCTATACTTATATCAGACAATATAGACTTTAAGACAAACACTGTAATAAGAAACAAAGAAGGTAATTACATAATGGTAAAGGGGGAATTTAGAAAGCTACATGCATATCCAGGCAAAAGGTATGCTCAGAAAAGACCTGAGAGGACCCCAGGCTTGCTTCTCTGGCTCATCTCTAGGTTCCGTGAAAGCAGGAAGTGAAGGCTAAGACACAGGTGTAAACAGCCCACATAAGAATTGAAGGAGTCCCCCAATACAGAGCCAGTGTGCAAAGACTGGAAGAAGTGAGTTCTTTTTCTTTTTTTTTTGTTTGTTTGTTTTAGTTCCCCGTGTTCAAAGAAATCTCTTCAAAACTAGTTGAATACAAGTTAAAAAACCAAGACTTCAGTTACAACATGTAACACTGAATATAGTTTTTATAAATAGTTTGGAAACATCACGAAACAAACAGATGACCACAGCCCTCAACATTAAAAAACAGAGAACTGTGCAGAAAGAGGGAATATGATTTCCGGAGTTACCACATTAAATTTAAATGTCTAGTTTTCAATGAAAAAAACACAAACCATACAAAGAAACAGGAAGGTATAGTTCATTCACAGGAAAAAAAATATACACTGATAGAAATCATCCCTGAGAAAGCCCAGACATGAGACTCATTAGAGAAAGATTTTAAAATAACTATCTTAAATATGCTCAAAGACAGAGACTATGGACAAAGAACTAAAGGAAACCTGGGAAACAATGTATGAACAGAATGAGAATATTAATAAGGAGACAGAAATAATAAATAGAATCAAGTAGAAATTCTAGAGCTGAAAAGTACAATAGCGGAAATAAAAAATTTACTAGAGGAGTTCAATAGCAGATTTGAGGAGACAGAAGAATCAATTACCTTGAAAACAGGACCATCAAAGTTATCAAGTTTGAGGAGTAGAAAGAAAAAAGGATGAAAAATGGTGAACAGAGCCTAGGTATCTGTGGGACACCATCAAATGGACTAATATGCACATTACAGAAGTCCAAGAAGGAGAAGAGAGAGAAAAAGGTACAGAAAGAATATTTGAGGAAAAATTGCTAAAAATTTCCCAAATTTGAGGAAAAGACATGAATCTACACATTCAAGAAGCCCAATGAGCTCCAAATATGATAATCAAAGAGATCCACACTGAGACATAATGACTCCCATAATGTATCAGACTCTTGAAAGCCAAAGTCAAAGAGAGAATCTTAAAAGCACAATAAAAAAGTGACACAACATATACAAGGGATCCCCAGTAAGATTATTAGCTAATTTCTCATTGGAAACCTTGCAGGCGAGAAGTCAGTGAAATAATATATTTAAAGGGTTAAAATAAAAATCTGTTAACCAAGAATTCTGTTAACAGCATAACTGTCCTTCAAAAATGGAGTAATTAAAACATCCCCAGATAAACAAAGTTGAGGAAGTTTGTTACCAGTACACCTGCCCTATGGGAAATGCTAAAGGACATCCTTCAAATTGAAACAAAAGGACACTAGATAGGAACTAGAAACCATACAAAGAAATAATGATCTCCAACAACAACAACAAAAACAAATAAAGATCTCCAGGTAAATAATATAATAACAATAAATAAATAAACATAAAAGCTAGTATTATTGCATATTGGGTTTGTTACTTCACTTTAATTTCCTGCATGATTCAAAATGTAAATGCATAGGGGCGCCTGGATGGCTTAGTGAGTTAAGTATGTGACTCTGGCTCAGGTCATGATATCACGGTTTGTGAGTTTGAGCCCTCCTTTGGCTCCTTGCTGACAGCATGGGGCCCGCATGGGATTCTCTCTCTCTTCCCCTCACTCACTTGTGCCCTCTCTCTCTCAAAAATGATAAAAAAAGATAAATGCATAGAATAGTTTTAAATTTATATTATTGGGCACATGATATACAAAATGTAAGTGCTGACAACAAAGTTAGGGTTGAGTTGGAAAGAAACAGAATTTTTGTATGCTACTGAAGCTAAGTTGGTTATCAGTTTAAACTAGATTGTCATGGGGCACCTGAGAGGTTCAGTCAGTTAAGCGTCTGACTTCAGCTCACGTCATGACTTCGGCTTAGGTCATGATCTCATGGTTCATAGGTTTGGGCCCATGTCAGGCTCTGTACTGACAGCTCAGAGCCTGGAGCCTGCTTCAGATTCTGTCTCCCTCTCTCTCTGCCCCTCCCCCACTTGTTCTCTGTCTCTCTCTCTCAAAAATAAATAAATATTAGGAGCACCTGGGTGGCTCAGTAGGTTGAGCATCTGACTTCGGCCCAGGTCATGGGCTCGCAGTTCCTGAGTTTGAGCCCCATGTAGGGCTCTGTGCTGACAGCTCAGAGCCTGGAGCCTGCTTTGGATTCTGTGTCTCCCTCTCTGCCCCTCCCCTGTTCATGCCTGTGAGGTCTCTCTGTCAAGGAAGTCATCTTTGAAGAGGTGACAGGAAGATGAGAGAAATGAAAGATGAGAATGAATCATTATAGTGAAGGGTAGGAGGAGAGTATTTGAGGCAGAGAACAGGAGCCAGGATAGAAGGAGGCCTTGATGCAAAAGTATATAGTTGTCATTATCCCAGTAATAGGATGTGGATGTGGATGTGTGTTGTATAGATTTATTAAAAGGTATTGGCTCATTCAATTATGGAATATGTCAAGTCCTAAGATTTTCAGAGTAAATCAGCAAGCTGATAGTTTAGCTCCAGTATGAGTCTGAAGAACTGAGAACCAGAAAAGCCAATGGAATAGTTCCCCTCTGAAGGCAACAGGCTAAAGATCCAGGAAGAGCCATTGTTTCAGTGTGAGTCTGAGGACAGGGAAAAAGCCAATGTCCCATTTACAATGCTGTCAAGTATAAGGAATCCTCTCTTACTTGGGGGGAGGGTCAGCCTTTTTGTTCTATTCAGGCCTTCAACTGATTGGATGAGGCCTACATATTAGGGAGCACAATTTACCTTACTTAATTAAATGGTAATCTCAACCAAAAACACTCCCACAAAAACACCCAAAATAATGTTTGACCAAATATCTGGGCACCCCGTGGCCCACTCAAGTTGACACATAAAATTAACTTATAATGGTATGTGTATTACAAACATATGAAACAACTTCACTAAAGGAAGTAGGATAATTACTGACCCAAGTAACTTTTGAAATAAGTGGAACCTGTAACAGCAAAGGCAAAAGGAAGTGCACACAGCACTATATTCTAGCTAATCAAGCTGTTCCCCATAGGTATATATCAGTTAACAATTCTAATACTGCTATACATGTATATTGGATTTGAACAATCAAGTAAATAGATCATAGATGTTGGAAGCTGGGTTTCTCCTTGTTGGAGTGGGAGGTTACAGATAAGCAAAGGAAGAAGGCTGGAATGATCCATACTGAGTTGAAGACATCAGTATGATCTCATGTTTGGTTCAATATACATAAACATTGTCACATAAATATTTATAGATATATACACAAGTTAGTATACACACATACATTCCCTTGCTCTGTCATCTGAGAGGGCCTAGAAGCAACGACACTTAAGTGGCAATGAGTACATCTACTACCTAGATCTTAGTTTCTAAGACCATTCTCTAATGAAAGATCCAGGGCTCTTTGAAGAAATGGCTGATTCTATAACGAGGGAAGGGAATACAGAAGGTAAGCCAGAAGCATCTTATAGTGCCAGAAAGTAAGGAAGTGCTCAAAACAAACAAACAAACAAACAAACAAACAAAACACAATGATGGAGATATGTCAAAAGGATAGAGGAATATATTGAAAGAACTCCCAGTGCCAAGGTTGGAAACATTTGAGCAAGAAAATAAAGTAGTACTGGATCATAACTCATAGTGTAAAATAAATACCTATGAGTCCATATTATATTAATAAATGATTTAATAAACAAATGGGTAAAAATGGACAAACTTCCCATAGAGAAGAATCCCAAATAATTTATGTAATTTATGTAGATACTCTACTTTCAATTAGGTGGAGCATAACTCCCCATTCCTTAAGTTTGGGTTGCACATAGTGACTTTCTTCTAAAGAGTCATATACAGAAAGGAGAGAATAGAGTAACTTTACAGTGGAGAGACCTGACAACCACAACCTCAGCTGGGTGATCAAAGTCAACATCATCAGTAATAAGTCATGTTGATAGCATGTAGTCATGATATGATGATAAGAAAGGCCTTTGCCTGTGTGGTTCTCCTCCCAAGAACACATAACTCCATCTACTCATGAGAAAAATATCAGGCAAACACCATAGTGAAGAGCATTCTACAAAATACTTGAATGGTACTCCTGTCTAGGTCATCAAAAACAAAATATGAGCAACTTTCACAGCCAAGAGGAGCTTAAGGAGACTTGACAACCAAATATACTGTGGTATTCTAGATGGGATCTTGAAACATAAAAAGAACATTAAAGAAACTGATTCATTAACTGTAAAAAATGCACTATACTAAGGTAAGATGCTAAGAATAGGGGAAACTGGGTGCAGGATATATGGAAATCTCTGTAGGATCTTTGTGATTTTTCTGTCTATCTAAAATCATCCTAAAAAATGAAGTGTATTTTTTTATTTTATTTAAAAATTTTTAAGGGCTGTATTTATTTTACTATTTTTTAAATTTACTTTCAAGTTAACATACAGTGTAGTCTTACCCTCTGGAGTAGAACCCAGAGATTTATCTCTTACATATGAAACCCAGTGCTCATCCCAAAAACTGCCTTCCTTAACATCCATCACCCATGTAACCCAACTCCCCAACTCACCCTACCTCCAGTAACCCTCAGTTTGTTCTCTGTATTTAAGAGTCTCTTATGGGTTTGCCTTCCTCTCTGTTTTTATCTTATTTTCCCATCCCTTCCCCTATGACCATCTATTGAGTTTCTCAAATTCCACATATGAGTGAAATTATATGATACCTGTTGTTCTCTGACTGACTTACTTTGCTTAGCATAATACCCTCCAGTTCCATCCACTTTGTTGCAAATGAAAAGACTTAATTGTTTTTTGTCACCAAGTAGTATTCCATTGTATATATACACCACTTCTTCTTTATCCATTCATCAGTTGATGGACATTTGGGCTCTTTCCATGATTTGGCTATTGTTGATAATGCTGCTATAAACATGGGTGTGTGTGTGTGTGTGTGTGTCCCTTTATATCAGCATTTTTGTATCCTTTGGATAAATTCCTAGTAGTTCAATTGCTGCGTTGTAAGGTAGGTCTATTTTTAATTTTTTGAGGGACCTCCATACCATTTTCCAGAGTGGCTGTACCTGTGTACATTCCCATCAACAGTGCAAAAGTGTTCCCCTTTCTCCACGTCCTCGCCAACATCTGTTGTTTCCTGAGTAGTTAATGTTAGCCATTCTGACAGGTGTGAGGTGGTATCTCATTGTGGTTTTGATTTATATTTCCCTGATGATAAGTAATGTTAAGCATCTTTTCATGTGTCTGTTTGCCATCTGGATGTCTTCTTTGGAAAAGTATCTATTCATGTCTTCTGCCTATTTCTTCACTGGATTGTTTGTTTTTCAGGTGTTGAGTTTGGTAAGTTCTTTACAGATTTTGGATACTAACCCTTTATCCAATATGTCACTTGCAAATATCTTCTCCCATTCCATAGGTTGCCTTTTAGCTTTGTTGATTGTTTCCTTTGCTGGGAGGGAACTTTTTATCTTGATGAGGTCCCAATAGTTCATTTTGCGTTTATTTCCCTTGCTGCCAGCGACATGTCAAGTGAGAAGTTGCTGTAGCTGAGGTCAGAGAGGTTCCTGCCTGTTTCCTCCTGTAGGATTTTGATGGTTTTCTGTCTCACATTTAGGTCTTTCATCCATTTTGAATTTATTTTTCGGTATGGTGTAAGAAAGTGGTCCAGTTTCATTCTTCAGCATGTTGCTATTCAGTTCTCCCAGCACCATTTGCTAAAGACTGTCTTATTTCCATTGGATACTCTTTCCTGCTTTGTTGAAGATTAGTTAGCCATATATTTGTGGGTTCATTTCTGGGTTTTCCATTCTATTCTATTCCATTGACCTGTGTGTCTGCTTTTGTGCCAATACCATACTGGTTTGATTATAGCTTTGTAATACAGGTTAAAGTCTGGGATTGTGATGCCTCCAGGTTTGGTTTTCTTTTTTGACATTACTTTGGCTATTCAGGGTCTTTTTGGTTCCATAAAAATTTTAGAATTGTTCTATCTCTGTGAACAATGCTGGTGTTATTTTGGTAGGGATTGAATTGGATGTATAGATTACTTTGGGTAGTATCAACATTTTAATAAATATTTGTTCTTCTAATCCATGAGATTTCTTTTTATCTTCTTCTATTTCTTTTGTAAGCATTCTACAGTTATCAGTGTACAGATTTTTACCTCTTTGGTTAGGTTTATTTGTAGGTATTTTATGGTTTTTGGTGCAATTGTAAATGGGATAGATTCCTTGATTTCTCTCTGTTGCTTAATCATCAGTGCAAAGAAATAAAACCAATTTCTGTACATTGATTTCATATCCTGCAACGTTGGTAAATGGATGTATCAGCTCTAGCAGGTTTTTGGTGGAGTCTTTCAGGTTTTCCATGTAAAGTATCATGTCATCTGCAAAAAGTGAAAGTTTGACTTCATCTTTGCAAATTTGGATGCCTTTTATTTCATTTTGTTGCTTGATTGCTGAGGCTAGGATTTCCAATGCTATGTTGAACAACAGTGGTGAGAGTGGACATCCCTGTCGTGTTCCTGATCTCAGGGCAAAAGCTCTCAGTTTTTCCCCATTGAGGATGATATTAGCTGTGGGTATTTCATATATTGCTTTTGTATTGTTAAGATATGTTCCTTCTAACCCAACTTTCTTGAGGGTTTTTATAAAGAAATGATGCTGTATTTTGTCAAGTGCTTTTTCTGCATCTATTGATAGGATCATATGGTTCTTATCCCTTCTTCTGGATGTATCACATTGATTGATTTTTGAACATTGAACCAGCCCTGCACCCCAGGAATGAATCCCCCTTGATCATGGTGAATAATTCTTTTAATGTACTGTTGAATTTTATTCGCTAGTATCTTGTTAAGAATTTTTACATCCATGTTCATCAGCGATATTGACCTACAATTCTCCTTTTTAGTGGGGTCTTTGTCTGGTTTGGGGATCAAGGTAATGATGGCTTCATAAAATGAGTTTGGAAGCTTTCCTTCCACTTCTATTTTTTGGAACAATTTGAGAAGAATAGGTATTAACTCTACCAATGTTTGGTAGGATTTCCCTGGGAAGCCATCTGGCCCAGGACTCTTATTTGTGGGAGAATTTTGATAACTGATTCAATTTCTTTGCTGGTTATGAGTCTGTTAAAATTTTCTGTTTCTTCCCATTTGAGTTTTGATATCATGTGAGTGTCTAGGAATTTGTCCATTTCTTCCAGATTGACCAGTTTGTTGGGACATAATTTTTCATCATATTCTTTTATAATTGTTTATATTTCTGGGGTGTTGGTTGTGATCTCTCCTCTTTCATTCATCCTTTTATCTATGTGGGTCCTCTCTCTTTTTTTTAAAGATGGTATTTTTTTTAAGTTTATTTTTATTTATTTTGAGAAAGAGATGGAGAACAAGCAGGGGAGAGGCAGAGAGAAAGGGAGAGACGGAATCCCAAGCAGGCTCCACACTGTCAGCACGGAGTCCAATGCGGGGCTCAAATTCAGGAACCACAAGATCATGACCTGAGCTGATGTCAAGATCATGACCTGAGCTGATGTCAAGAGTCGACTACTTAACTGACTGAGCCACTCAGGCGTTCCCTCTCTCTTTTCTTTTTGAGAAGCCTGACTAGGGGTTTATCAATTGTGTTGATATTTTAAAAAAACCAACCCAGCTCTTAGCTTCATTGATATGTTCTACTGTTTTTCTGGATTTTATATCATTTATTTCTGCTCTATATTATTTCCCTTCTTCTGCCTTTAGGCTTTATTTGCTGCTCCTTTTCTAGCTCCTTTAGGTGTAAGGTTAGGTTGTGTATTTGGGACCTTTCTTGCTTCTTGAGATAGGACTGTTAAATTGCAATGGATTTTCCTCTTAGAACTGCCTTTGCTGCATTCATTTTCATTTGCTTTCATATATTTTTTATTTCTTCTTTAATTTCCTGGTGAACCCATTCATTCCTTAGTAGGATGTACTTTAACCTTCATGTATTTGAGGGCTTTCAAAATTTTTTCTTGTGGCTGATTTCAAGTTTCATAGCGTTGTGATCTGAAAATATGCATGGTGTGATCTCAATCTTTTTGTACCTGTTGAGGGCTGTTTTGTGACCAAAAATGTCATTTATTTTGGAGAATGTTACATGTGCACTTGAGAGGAATGTGTATTCTGCTGCTTTAGGAAGAAATGTTCTGAATATATCTGTTAGTTCCATCTGGTCCTATGTGTCATCCAGAGCTGTCCTTTCCTTATTGATTTTTTTCTGCCCAGATGATTTGTCCATTGCTATAAGTGGAGTATTAAAGTCTCCTACAATTATGGTATCATTATCCAAAAGTTTGCTTATGTTTGTGAATGATTTATATATTTGGGTTCTTCCATCTTGGGGGCATAAATATTTACAATTATTAGCTCTTCTTCATGGAGAGCCCCCTTAATTATAGTATAATGCCCTTCTTCATCTCTTGTAACAGTCTTTGTTTTACAATCTGGTTTTTCTGATATAAGTATGGCTACTCTGGCTTTCTCTTAATTTTCAGTAACATCAAAGATGGTTCTCCATCCCCTCACTTTCAATCTACAGGTGTCTTCCTGTCTAAATTGAGTCTCTTGTAGGCATCATATAGATGGATCGTGCTTTTTTATCCATTCTGATACCCTATGTCTTTTGATTGGGACATTTAGTCCATTTACATTCAGAATGATTATTGAAAGATATGAATTTAGTGCAATTGTATTATCTGTAGATTTCATGTTTGTTATGATGTCTCTGGTCCTTTGTAGTCTTTGCTGCTTTCCACTCACAGAGTCCCCCCTTAGGATCTCTTGCAGGGCTGGTTTAGTGGTCACAAACTCCTTTAGTTTTTGTTTGTCTGGGAAAGCCTCTATCTCTCCTTCTATTCTGAATGACAGCCTTGCTGGAAAAAGGATTCTTGGCTGCATATTTGTCCTGTTCAGCACATTGAATATTTCCTGCCACTCCCTTCTAGCCTGCCAAGTTTCAGTGGACAGGTCTGCTTACTACCCTTAGGTGTTTACCCTTGTAGGTTAAGGCCTGTTTGTCCCAAGCTGCTTTCAGAATTCTCTCTTTGTATTTTGCCAGTTTCACTATGATATGTTGTGGTGTTGACCTGTTTTTGTTGATTTTGAAGGGAGTTCTCTGTGCCCTTGGGACTTGGATGCCTGTGTCTTTCCCCAGATCAGGGATGTTCTCAGCTATAATTTGTTCAAATTTACCTTCTGCTGCCTCTTTCTCTATCTTCTTCTTCTGGGACTCCTATGATACAAATATTGTTTCATTTCATGGAATCACTTAGTTCTCTAATTCTCCCCTCGCAATCTAGTAATTTCCCTCGTTTTTCATCTTATTTTCCATAATTTTATCTCCTATTTCACCTATTCTCTTCTCTGCTTCTTCCATCCTGTCACTGTATCTAGTTTATTTTGCATCTCAGCTATAGCATTTTTAAATTCATTGTGTCTGGTTCTTAGGTCTTTGCAGCAAGAGTTTCTCTGGTGTCTTCTATGCTTTTTTCAAGCCTAGCTATTAGTCTTATGACTGTTATTATATATCCTTGTTAAGGTATATTGTTTATATCTCTTTTGAGCAATTCTCTGGCTGTGATTTCTTCTTGAAGTTTCTCTTGGGAAGAATTCCTCTGTTTTGTCATTTTAGCTAAATTTCTGTCTTTTGTGTGCTTTAAACGCTTGTTATGCATCCTGTACCTAAGAGTACTACTATATTAAAAAGGGGTCGTACACTGTCCAGGCCATGGCACTTCAGGAAGTGTTTTTGGTGTATGTTGTGTGCGCTCTGTTGTTGCATTTTGGCTATGCTATCCCAATAGTCAGTCCTCTGTAGAGCTCCTCCTTGCTTGTAGTGGTGGAGTTTTTAGACCTTCCACCATGTATGCTTTGATTTGTTTGTTGAAGTAACCCCAGGAAAAAAAGGAAAAGCGTAGGGGGAAGCCTGATCCCATAATAAGAGAAAATTGAAAGGAGAGAAAAGAAGACCAAACAGAGAATAAAAAAACCTGTAAGGCTAAATCCAGAGAAAGGGAGTGGAAAATAAAGAAGATGAAGAAAGAGAGAGGTGGAAAAAGAAGAGAATAAAAATGCCTGATCAGAGAAATAAACAACAAAATTTACATATATAATAAGAATTGACCAAAAACAAATCAGAAACTATGAAACTGATTCCAAAAGAAAAAAGGAGAGGGTAGAAAGAATAAGGAAAAAAAGAAAAGAAAAGAAAAGAAATGAAAAGAAAAGAATAGAAAAACAAAAATTAAAAAAACCAGTTGTCTGTTGGTGCCTGGGACCCATGGCTGTGCTGTCTGGAGGAGAGGCAGGCTATATTGGGTTGGTCTTGATCTAGTAAATAAGCTGTTGCCAGGCATGGAGGGGTGGGGTTTGGTGTAAGAGGGTCCAGCCTCCAGTGGGGGCCACTGGGTTGCTCTCTGAAGTCCCACTCTGTTGTTACAGAGAAAAATGAGGACACCCCAATCTCTCCTCCCTGGACTGGAGGAGAGTAGTGTCTCAAACCATGCTGTTCAGGCAAGCCTCACAGAGTCATAACGGCAGTCAATTTGCCACGGTCCACAGTTCTCCCATGCCTTCTAGGCACTCGGCTGCGATTCAAAACCCAAAGTCTTAAAGCACCCAGCTCTATGGGGCTCCTTTCTCCTTTTCTGGAGTAGAGCCACCCTATCCTGCTGATAAAAAAGCCTTTGGCTGGTACCTGCAGGATCTTTTGTCCTTGAGAGGCATTAAACCCTCTTCCCAATGTACACGGGGAAGGGGACTGTTTTCTCCCAGTGTGCCGCGAGATCTGTATACCATGCTATGCACTCTGGGATGGCTCCCTACTCCCCAGAAGCATGAGCCAAGACTCCCAGCTTTGCTCAGGAAAAAGTCACGTACTTCCAAACCTCTGAGTTTCAGCTCCTAAGGCTGTTTGCAAAAAAGAAACTGACACTCTTTGTATTTCTCGCTCCCTAGTCCATGGTCCAGAGAGGTTTTCTTCTTGTGCTCACTCGATGCTGCCCTTTCGCAAGCCCACTCTCTTTCTCTCCCTTTTGTCTCCCCACAGAAAAGGTTCCCTCCCCTCCATGCCTACACTGTTTTATCTCTCCCAATTCACATAAATGCACCTTTATCCTGCCAAGCTGCCTCCTTCCAACTGTGGAGATCCTTCTGCCTCTCCGCAGATCAATTTTCTGAGTGTTTCAAGTGATCTGACCTCAATACAGCTGTGTTTGAGGGACGAGGAAAATCCTGGTCCCCTTAGTTCTCCACCATCTTAACTCCCTCACCTGAAGTTTATTTTTTAAAAGTTCACTAAAAAGAAGATACAGTTTGACCAGAAGAGATAGAGAGGCCCAGAGCAGAGGCAGTTTCTCTGGTACCTGAGATCTCACTCCCACAGCCTGTGGAGACCCTTAATCTAAGATACAGACCCTGAAGCAAGAACATCTGAGTGTGAATTCTGGCTTTTACCACTTACTAGCTGGGTAACCTTGGGAAAATAACTTCTTTGTGAACCTCATCTCCAAAAAGTAGGAACAACAGCCCCTACTTTTTATCAATGTTGTAATAAGGATTAAATGAGTTAATATGTATAATGTGCTTAAGTGAGTGCTGGCACATAATAAGTTCTATATAAATAAATATATACTTTATATACTATATATAAATACTTTGTAAACTAAAAAAAAACATAATGACTAAAAGTTCATTTAGTAATGAGCTGTTATCATACAAGGTAGGATGATGTGGGTTTGGTTGCTATGAACCAGGCAGTGGTTGCCATAGATATGTGAGAATCTTGACAGCCATTGTTAGGCCATTGCCTTACCCCTCATAAGCAGGCAACTGAGCTGTATTAATCTGGCAAGAAGCCTAGAAAGCTCAATACACCTTCCTATTACTCTACACATCTTATGTCTTTCATCCAAAATGAACCAACTTCTAATCAGATAAATAATTAACCATCTCAAGGTAAGCAAAATATATCATTATCTCCATTCTACAGATAAGAGATCTAAAGGTTTAACTTAGGTGATTTCATCCCAGGATACCTAGGAGCGATACTGGAAATGAAAGAAAGGACTGGGAACCCTTAGTCTAATTGTTTTCTTCCTCAGTTATCCTATTTATTTATCCTTCTTCAGAGTAAGTCCTTGAGGATGTGATGTCAGTTTGACCTTTCTTGGTGGCACTAACAAATACAGGGAACCTGAGATCAAGCTAGTAAGCTCTGACAATTATCACGAACTAGGCATGAAGCTGCTACTGGCCTCATCTCAAAGGGAGATGGCTATCGTGGAACCCAGAAAATTGGGCTCTGGTGTTTCAGGCTCCAGGTCTTATCAGCTTCATGAGCAAAGCAGGAGTAAGGCTGGATTTTATCACAGGCCATATATAAGGTTTCCCTTTCATTTGGCATAAGCCATAGCCATTCTCCAGGAAGTCCTTATGGGGAGGCAAGTGATTTTCCTAAGGAATAAAACTGTACTCTAAGTAATGCCATGAAGTGTGAGTCTCTATTTGGGAATGACAATTCTTCAAAATAGTGTATGACTGCAGAACCCTGCTATGTTATCCACTGATAAGCTGGACATGCACTGTGCTCATTAGATAGCTAAGCAAATCCCATCTGAAGTATTTGCTAACCCAACCAGCACTTCCCTCAGCTCTAGGCTCCAGTATAATTAGTGATTAGGACAATGTAAATCAAAACCACAATTAGATACCACTTCACACCCACTAGGATAGCTATAAACAAAAAGACAACAAGTGTTGGTGAGGATGTGGAGAAATTGGAACTCTCCTACAGTGCTGGTGGGAATATAAAATACTGCAGCCACTTTGGAAAACAGTCTGGTACTGCCTCAAAAGGTTAACCATAGAGTTTATCATATGACTCAGTAATTACACTCCTAGGTATATACCTAAGAGAGTTGAAACCATATGCCCATACAGAAACTTGTACACAAATTTTTATGCAGCATTATTCCTATGAGCCAAAAAGTAGAAGCAATATCAACTGATGAATGGATAAACAAAATGTAGTATATCCACACGATGAAATATTATTCAACTATAAAAAGGAACAAAATACTAACACATGCTACAACATGGATAAACCTTGAAGTGATTGTTTAAACTGTCCTTTTTACTTAGGCGATGACTTCCAAATATAGCTGCACTTTGAAATCACCTGGGGAGCTTATGCAGCTCTCTGGAATCTTTGAGAGTGAGGCACCTGGACCGATGTTTGAAATCTATTAGACTAGGTAATCTCTAAGGTCTCTTTTTTTCAGTTTATTTATTTATTTTGAGAGAGAGAGCACAAGCAGGGGAGGGACAGAGAGAGGGGGAAAGAGGGAATCCCAAGCAGGCTACACCCTCAGCACAGAGCCCGATGTGGGGCTTGATCCCATGACTATGAGATCATGTCCTGAGCTGAATTGGTCACTTAACCGACTGAGCCACTCAGGTGCCCCAATCTCCAAGGTCTCTTAAAGCACTAAAAATTGCATGAAATCTATGAGACTGGGTTACCAACACCCACATTTTTGAAGCAGAAGCAATAAGAGAACCAAGCCCAATGTACTGTTGTTACTTAGACTAGGTCTCCCAATAGGTCCTACTTGAAATCTAATCTGATTCTTCTCCAAGGCATCAGCGCATACCCCATCCCCATCCAGGAATGAATGAAGATATTCCTAACAGACATGAACTATGACTGAAGAAATAGGCCACAGCTGACGGTATCATGCCCATGGTGGGTTACTTTAATGTGAAATCCTCCCACTTTGCAGGTACCTATCAGTGGAGTTGAGAATAACCAGTTTCTCCCTCTATGACATTCATAGACAAGATTGGATAGAATGAAGTTATGGACTTCTGACTGCAGACTTTATTTATCAGCAGCTGTGTACTCATAAGCTGACTTAGGTTCAATGCTAACGTTGGGGCTTATTTTTCATTTACTTGTTTCACTTAATATTAAAGAACCAAGCTGAATCATGTTCCGGCTATTGACCTCCTGCTGGTCTCGTCTAAAGACAGCTGAAGAGACACGAAGGTAATTTTGCAATTATTTCTCTAGACCTATTCCACCATTTTCTCAAACATATCCGCCCCCAGTCCCTCAAGGGACAAATCTTTATGATATATATTATGAAGAAACGTGATTAAGCAACATCTGCAAAATTGGAGGCAAGGTTGCAGGAGGATGGTCAATTCTACAAGACAGGCAAATCAGGGAAGAAAAGTATCCTTAGAGGCTTTGGGAAGGGATTTCCATACCACTTTATACCACCTTGGGTTTGCTTTTCTTGATACATGCATTGGGACTACTATAGGCAGAGCCTCAGACATCTAGGAAGAGTAGAATTCTTTGTTTACTCTGAGAACAAACAGTGCTTTTTAAGGCTTTGTCTCATTTTTCTTTTCCATTTCCAGGAATGTGACCATCATTATCATTGGGTTGGACAACTCAGGCAAAACCGTTCTTGTGGAGGCTTTCCAAAGGCGTAAGGAATTAAGAGCATTAGATATTAGTTAATGTCTCCCATAGGCCCCAGAGGCCAATGAAATAACCATTCCTTCCTAGCCTTTCTTCATGGCCCTCAGGTTCCTTCTTTTGCTCTTTTGAAGATAAACATTTCCCACACACACACTCCTCTCCTTGGGTATTATCAGCCTGTTTATGTAATGTCTGTCACCTCTCCCTTTACAAGATATCGTAATTGAAGTTCCTCTCATAGTGTCAGTGTGAATGAGCTCAAACTATGTTAAATACTGCAGTAAATTATAAAGAATAGCATTTGTGAAACAGTGTCTAGTTTCATAACTCAATTAAAGTGGAATTTGGTCTAGATAAGAGAGAGAAATGTGGGATGATGAATAAGTTTAATAACATGAAACTCTTTATGACAGTTAATATAGAGGGTTGGAGCTTCAGAAATGTTGTCAGTTCAGAGACATGCAAGTTTAATACCAGATTTCCAGTTTAATACCTTGATACTTCAAGAAGCGGTTACACAGAATTTCAGGAAGCTACTATTCTAGTTGTGAAGACCCATCTAACTGCTAACCAGTCAGTCAGGGAGACCAGCATAGGATTTCCTCCATTAATGTTTATTAAATAAAAGAAGGGTCATGATGATGTGGCTGAGCTTTATATAACCTGGGCTCTCAGCAAGATACAGGAAGGGGCTAACCTGACTCCTCTACCACTTGTCTACTTGAAGCCTGCATCAATTTCCTTGAACCATAGTAACTGCCTGCTGGCTGATTTTGCCATCTCTAGTTGTCCCCCACCCCCAGTATTCAATATACACAATTGCCTGAAGGACCTAATGCAAAACTCTGATCATGGAACTTCCCTATTCAAAACCATTCAATGCCTCTCCAGTGTCATCAAAACAAAATTTAAATTCCTTAGCAGCATACAAGGTCCTCTGCGATTTGGTCCCTGACTTCTCCTCCAATTTCATTTCTCATGCTCTCTGCATATACCCTCTAATAGAGCCAAAATAAATTATTTGCCATTCCTCTGTGATCATACCATTCTAGTTCACATGCCCATACTCCGTACATGCTGTCTCATTACCTAGCAATTCATTCACTCCAATACCTAACTGCTTAATCAAATGCCCTGAGACACAAACTTAAGCTTGACCCAGGCTTGACCTGGGCCATCCCTAATGCTCAGCACCTCCTTCCTCAGGTCCCACTCTATTCTGTGCCTCTCTCTATCACCCACTTAAGACACATCAGAGTACAACAGCAAGTCCATCCCCTAGACTGTGAGCCCCTTGAGAAGTAATGGATCTTTTCAGCTCTGTATCTTTAGTCTGTACTTTTAGTACCACCAGGCAGGCACTCAATAAATATTTGTGGAATGAATGTTCTCCCCCATTCCACCATTCTCCCCAGGCAACATATTGCCTCTTTACAACTTCTCCATCCCCCAATCTTTCCCCTAATAGGCAGCAAACTTGACTCCCTGTCTCTCCCAACTCTCTGATAGGCAGAAAAATGGAAAAAAGGTGAACAGTAGCAGGAAAATCAAGGAGCCAAAATAAATCACAAGATTACTGATAAATGTGGAGATAATTTTCAGAGCCCCAAATCAGCCCCACCCCTATGTTCCCATCCACTGTGGGTGGGGCCTGGGAATCTATCTTTTAAAAACTCCCCAGGTGTTTCTGATGGCCAGCCAGCTTTGGGAAGCATTCATCTGCAATTAGCCTGTCCTATTTTGTCTGTGAGAACAGTGCCTGCTTTTCATTCTAATACCTAGAGGAAAAAGCCTGTAGTGTATTTAGTGTGTTACTGTATAACTTGCCTTGTGGCTGGTGACCAACTTAGGGGCTGATTCATAAACCAATTAGGCTTATGGTTGTAACTTCATTCAAAGAATAGTTTTTAATGGTCAAGAAGCAAAGTGCTACTGATGTCACATTGTGAAGAATGTCTCAGGCCATCTCCATCCATACAGGACAACCAGAGTCAATCTAGTAGTTGCTCTGTACCCAAAATGCAATAGCTGACTTCACCTGCTCCTGCAAATGTTTATGATTGTTAAGAACAAAGACAACAGCCTAGGAAAGAAATTCCATTCTTCAAGTCATAACTTGCGTGAACATTTGATGATTCCAGCTATAAAATATTTTGGGACATAAGCATTATTATCAAGAACACTATTCACTATAACTGTTTTGTCTGGCACAGTCATGTGGGGCAAGAAACCCCAACATGAGCACAATCAGGAGCCCTAGATGAGGGCATTTAGAGCAGTGCCTCTTAAATCGGCTATACATTCAGTCACCTCGGGAGCTTTGAAAAAAAAAAAAAGATTCTTAAGCCCCACCCCAGATCTATGGCATCAAATCTTCAAAGAATGAGGCCTAGTATTCTAGGTGTTAAAAGCTCCACATGTGATCATGGAGCATAGTGAGTACTGAGAGCCAAAACTCAGAAGCACCTGGAGAGATTGGATACCTATTGACCCAGGTGCCTCGAGGTTCAGGTACTTTGGTTTGGGTGGGACCACAGATTCAAAATCTTAACAAGTGCACCAGATGATGCTGAGACAGAACAGGCATGAGTTTCATTGCCCTCCAGGGCAGTAGGTCTCAAGCTTTGAAGTGCAGAAAAATCACCTGGAGATTTTCTTAACTATAGGAGATTGTTAAACATACAAATACCTGGGTCCCAAACACAGAGGTTCTGATTCATTTGGTATAAAGTAGAACTTAACAATCACCCCCATGTAACCCTGAAGCAGACAGTCCCCAGACTATGCTTTATGAAATACTCTGCTTGGGATATAGAGATGAATAACACTCAGTACTTTTACTCAGGGAGTTTATTAAATTAATAGTGAAAATAAGAGAAATGTAAATTATCAAGGAACAACTTCTCATGGCTTCTAAGTTTCACCAACAATACATTGCATTACTGAAGGAATTGGTAAGTTTTCAAGTAAAGGGGGGGGGGAACTAGGGGAAATGTTTTTCTCTGACAAGGAAAAAATAATATAAAGCTTGCCTAGATGCAGGAAACAAGATTTGAAAATTACCTTTAGAGTTTCAACCTATTCACTCATTATTTTTAAGTAGTCTAATCCAGACATAGCAAATATCACACAAAAGTTGTAACTATATTATCCGAAAACTATAATTAAAAAGATCATTGACTAACATGAAAACAGGAGTTATAAGATCACATTAAAATGTAATGATAATAATATCCACACACATACATATATATATACACACACATACATGTAAATGTGTGTATAATCATACATTTCCAAAGATCTGAAAGCATCTTATGAACTTCTCAGCTAAATGACTCATTCAGACAATCCCATGGAAAAATGTCACAGGTAGATCTAAGGCTATATATATATAAGCTACTGATTTTGGTGTTAGAACTCCCAGGTATGAGTGTAGAGAATCTATAAAATCATTTTACTACTAATGTGGGAGAGAGCTAGGCCAGGACTGTCATGTCAGTTCAAAAGACTGAAATGTGTATAAAGACTGTCATTTTGAACTGCATTTCTATGAGAGCTGAAAGAGGTATGGAATGCCCTATAAGATACTATGCTCTGGCCATAGGCTTAAAATGGTAAATGTGTCTGAGTTAGGAATGGTTTCTTGGAGGAGATATGAGGAAGAGAACTTCATACTTGTATCCACAGTAACAGGCACCATAAACATTTGTTGAACACCTACTGTATGTAAGGTAATGCAGAGCCCCTCCATGACAGAGCTTATATTTTAGTTGGGAATACAGGACATGCCTAGAATGAGGTTAAGAATCAGTTTAGGGGCACCTGGGTGGCTCAGTCAATTAAACATCCAACTTTGGCTTAGGTCATGATCTCACCATTCATGAGTTCGAGCCCCGCATTCGGCTCTGTGCTGACAGCTCAGAGCCTGGAGCCTGCATTGGATTCTCTGCCCCTTCCCTACTTGCACTCTGTCTGCCTCTCAAAAATAAATAAACATTAAAAAAAAGAACCAGTTTAATAGACCACGTGCTCAACAAGAGAGAGAAGTGAGAGCTGGATAGGTCAGAGAGGCTTCCTAAAGAAAGTGTTACTTGAGCTAGGCCTTGAAGAATGGGTTGGAGAGAAGGACCTCTTGTTCATTCACTTATTCATTCATTCATTCATTCATTCATTAAAATCCATGGAACAAATATTTATTTGTGCCAGCTGTATGCCACCTTCTGTGCTTAGCATCATGCGTATAATGGCGAATAAAACTGAAAGGGTTCCTGTCCTATTGTAGTTTATAACTCAGATAACAAAATCATAAAATTTCTAACGCTAATATGTGCTGTGAGAGTGGTAAGCCCAGAAGAAAGGCACCTGTCCAGACTGGGGGATGGTGGTGTGAGTTAGGAGAAACTTTCTAGAGGAAACAAGATCTAAATTGATATAAAAGGGGGGAAACTAGGTTTATTTATTTGTTTTAAGAGAGATAGAGTGCAAGCAGGGGAAGGACAGGGAGAGAGGGAGACAGAGGATCCAAAGTGGGCTCTGTGCTGACAGCAGAGAGCCCGATGTGGGGCTCAAACTCATAAACTGTCAGATGATGACCTGAGCCCAAGTCAGATGCTTAACAGACTGAACCACCCAGGTGGCCCTAAACTGATATTTTATTTATTTGTTTATTTTTAATTTTTTAATGTTTATTTTTTGAGACAGACAGAGCATGAGTGGGGGAGGGGAAGAGAGAGAGGGAGACACAGTATCTGAAGTAGGCTCCAGGCTTCAGTATCTGAAGTGCTGACAACTCAGAGCCTGACACAGGGCTCAAACCCATGAACTGTGAGATCACGACCTGAGCCAAAGTCAGAGCCTTAACCGACTGAGCCACCCAAGTGCCCCTAAATTGATATATTTCTTAAAAGGCATTAACCAAACAAAGAGTAGTGGAAGAGTGTTCTAAGCAGTGGGAATAGCATCTTGTGAAGGCCCATGGCAAGACAGAGCATGACATTCTTATGGAGTTGGGGGGGGGGCATGAGCCAAGGAGCAGAAAGAGGAAGAAACTGGTGTGTACCAGGAGCACTGTGGACACCAGTTAGGTCTGGCAGGTTAGGTGGCAAAGGAGTGGGTATTCTATCCTGGGAGCAGTGGGCACTCACTGAAGGTTACTGAGCCAGGAAAGGGTAGCATGACCAAGTGCTGGTTTAGGAAGATGAATCTGTGAGTGTGAGCAGGATGGCAGGATGCCCCAGTGGGATTCCTCAGGGCAGGCTCTGGTCAAGTTTCAGATCGCTGCTTAACAATTTCTCACATCTAATTCGATTCCCCTGCTTTGTGGTTGCATCTCCTCTCTTCCCCTATGCATAGTACTTCCCAGTAGGATGGACAATTCTATGAAATCTGAATTGACTACACTCTTACTGGATGAGTATGAAGTTTCCATCTATGACCTGAGTGGAGACATGAAGGGCCGAGAAACCTGGCCGAACTACTATGCACAGGCACATGGACTTGTTTTTGTCCTGGATTCCAGTGACTTGGAACGCATGCAGGAAGTGAAGATCATCTTAACGCGTCTGCTGTCTGATAAAAGACTGGCAGGGAAACCTATCCTACTGTAAGACTCTGCTCTTATGACCAATTTCCCCTTCCCATTTTATGCCTTGAGAAGAGTAGATGGAGGAAGGGTGGTCCCTTTGTCATACCCAGCTCGACCTCCTCCTCCCTTTGGCTCAGTGAGGGGGAGTGGGCCAGTCCTCTGGGGGCTGTTTTTAAGAGCCACTTTCTACCACATATTGCCATGGGGAAACATGTTACCTAACTGTAGAAAGGTAATTCTGAAGGCAAGTGTCAAAGGGAAATGGAGAGTAATATCTGGATCTTCCACCCCCTTCCCTCAACTTTTCTGGAAGACTGCCTTCCTGACTTTGCTTCTTTTCTGGTTTCAGTTTCTGACCCTGAGAGGTTGGCAGAAAACAACCCTTATTTTGTATAATTGATGCCAATGGACTCCTCCCTTGGCTAACTACCCAAGAGTTATGTAACTAGCACTCATTCCAAGGTGATAATTCAGGGGGCCCATCAATCCTCACTCCTCCCCCACTCCCTTTTTGCCTTTTTCATTCCTCATTAGCACCCCCAACTCAAGCATGAACAGAGGTTGGGAGAGTGTGTAAAAATTCCAAATCTGTTCATATCCTGGATAGCAATTCTAATTCAAGTTTTGTGGCATAATGTAGAGGAAGGGAGAAATGAGACCTGGGAATTATCTTGAATTAAAATTATTTGTGCTCTTCTTTCCTCCATTGAGAGTTGGCTACAGAAATTTCTGCCTCATCTCATTGGTTAGGTCTTTGAAGCTAGTTCCTGAATATGTAGCAATTGTACTAGAACTGATTCTCCTTCTCTTTCCTTTCTTTCCTTGCCCTTGGCCTCTATTTACGTTACACTCTTCCTCTTCTTCTCCCTCCTTCTCTCCTATGCCCTGCTCTAGCATGGCAAACAAACAGGACAAGAAGGATGCCCTCCTACCTTGTGATATTATTGAATATTTACTCCTAGAAAGGCTAGTGAATGATAACAAGTCCCTGTGCCGAGTGGTAAGTATCTACCCACACCCTTCTTCCCCTCCCTCACCCTCTTGAGCCCAGCTGATGCATCTCTTGGCCCATTCCATGATCAGCCCCATATGCTGGGTCTCAGGCAAAGCCTCCACCACAGGCAACATCTATAGTGATGATTTCTGACTCAACACTGACAGTAAATAACACATTCTTATAACACTTTCACATCTGTTTTCTCATTAGGACTTCAAAATACCTCTTTACAGTTAGAAGTTTCAATATTCTCATTTTATGGATAAGAAGGCCAAGGCTCAGAGATTATGAGTGACTTGCCCAAGGTCAGACATCCAGGACATTATACCATGATTTATTAAAAGACCTTAACTTTTGTCTTTCATTTACTTTCTTAGGAGTGAGTGCTAAGTCTCTCATAGAAAGTCCTAGAGCCTCTCTAGACAGAGAAGAGCTAACGTGTACCTCTGCTCTTGGCTGAGAATAATTGGGACTTTGGGCCTCAGGGGTTCCAGGGTCCTGGGTTACAGCCTTATCTTCTCTTTTTATCACAGGAACCCTGTTCAGCCATCAAAAACCTCCAAAGAAGGAACCATCATCCCATAATTGAAGGGCTGCGTTGGCTATTAGCTGCCATTGGGGATAAATATGAAGAGCTGTGTACTTGCCAACAGCCACTCCCCTCAAGCATCCCAACCTCCAAGGGCACCAGAGGCTCTGGAGAAAGATCCTCATCAGATAGGTACTGGGCTGCCTCTATTAGGTGTACTGATAAGAACAGATGCAGGAGTCCCTCTTCAACATATGCAGGGACTTCTTGGTGGTGTTTGGATTCTGTGCAGTGCTGAGCAAGTGTCTCAAGATCCACTGGCCCAAATGGGGCCCAATGACCACAAACATTCCAACACTGTGAGGTATACCCTCTCTTCAGCACAACTTGAGTGGTCATGTTAGTGGGATGAGTTGTATAAGGGTAAACCCAGCCTATCAGGATTAGAGCTTCTCCAAAACAGGGTTTCTGTTGCCTGGTTGGCCACGCAGAGGAGAAAAGGAGCAGGAGCCACTTAGGAAATTTACTGGAAAACTTCTATGGCTGAAAGTCTTGGAGCCACCCCACATTCTCTGCTTTTAGTTCTCTGATCCTCCCAATAATAAGAAAAGATGAGAGAGAACAGGAATACGGAAAAGAAGAACAGAAAGGAAAAAAAGGAAACAGGAGTTGATTAAGGTTTTGAGGAATAAAAGGCCTAAATGTCCTCTTCCTCTGTCCTTTCCTCCTTTCAATGTCCAAACGCATATGGCACAGATGGGGAAATAGCTTCATTCAATTAAGGAGCTTGAAGTGTGTCTGTTTGCATTATTGCTTTTTCTCTCCTGTCTTCTCCAGCTTCACTACCAGGATGGGAATGTCAAAAGAAAAAAGACAGCATCTAGGACAATGCTCAGTGGAAGCTAGGCCCCTAAAGCCAATCCTACAGGTAAATGGCTCTTTAAATGCTACTGTCCCAGGGACCAATCCCTGAGCTATCAGAGCACCAATTGACTTTTTTCCCTCCATTTTCTTGTTGTACAGAAAGAAGGTTTAAGATTAAGGCCTAAAAAGAACATATCAGTAACATTTGCTTTAGATGAACCCATGGAGAAAGGTGAATGTTCTGGGGGAAACAGAACTTGGAACACTACTGAGCTTTGCGACAATGAAAGTGATGAATTGCAGACCCCAGCTCCAAGCATTGATGATGATCTTTTTGAAGGTAATGCTGGACCAGTGGTTAGTCAGAAAAGATATATATGCCTTCTCTCATGATTTATACAGGGATATTCCTATTTTGAGTCTGAAACACTTTTCTCATACTATGGTTAGTGTTTAGAAGAAGTTGATAAAGTATAGGGAGAGTGCTTGGGGACCATGATCTGGTAGCCCAGTATGATGCCCCAGAACTCAAGCACTGGCTGACACAGATTTTTGATTGCCTGGCTATCAGGTTATCTTAAAGGTTATGATTTACAGTGGTGTAAGTACAAATTGGTACAACCTTTATGGTGAGTAGTTTGGTTGTCTGTCTCTCTCCTGCTCTCCCTCTCTCAGTATGTGTATATACATAGTAATAACTTTAAAATGTGGAAACCCAACATTGTGTACAACAGCTAAAAGTTGGAAACAAGCAAAGAGCTAACAATGGGGAATGACTAAATAAATTATGGTGCATTTATACAATGGAATATGATGCAGACATTAAAAGAGTAATGTTGACTTATATTTCTGACATGGAAAGTTTTCCACAGCCTGATATTTTGTTAGAGAAAATGGTAAATCAGAGTCTAGCATGTTTAGCATGATGTGTATACATGCACAGAATATATGGAGGGAAATCACCAAAACATCAGCAGTGGTTTTCTCTAAATCTAAATCTCGGTCCAAAATTTAAATCAATTTTTCATTTCTATAACCTCAGAACCCAGGGCAAAAAAAAAAAAGATACCTGGGACACAGAGATGTTACTGGAAAATCCCTGTGAAGCCGCCTTTGGATCCTGTGGTTAGTATTCCTTATATGAAGGGGAGAGGGGAGAGAGCAAGACTGAGAGAAAGTATGAGGCCAGGGGCAGAGGGCAGGTGCCTGGAGGGGAGCAGTCTTACACCCCCTTGTGTGTAAGGGCCAACACCCTCCCAACGAGGAGTGATATGGGAAGGACAGGAAACCTGGTGTTTAGTTTCATTTGCACTGACTGGCTGCTTTCTTTCTATTATTAGACTTTTAACAGGGTACTAAAGAGAAAAATGGACTGAAATAAAAAAAACATCTCATATCCTTCCCTCAGCAAATGGGCTCATCTCTAGAACCATTAGTACTACTCAGTTTTTTCATTTCTACTTGCTAATAACTCTAAAGACCCCCTACAAGCCCACCTATCTAACATCATATCCCTGAGGATTCCCATTGTTCCTGTACATCTATGTTCTAGCTGTCAAATGAAGCTTATACCTGTGGAGAGGCTTAAAAAAAAAAGTTAGGCGACATCCGTTTGAGAATGAGATAACCTTGGTAAAGAAGAACAGAGGCTTTAGGTCTTTGCACCCAAATGTTCCTCATGAACCTTATGTACAACATGTCATGGGTGACCAACTAAAATTGAGCCTTAGAAGTGGAGGGTCATTTTGTGATTACATTTTCCCCCTAATGTTCTTGTGTGTAAGGGGACTGGCAGAAATAAATAGAACTTTTCTGTTGAGAATTATGCCCTGCTGAGTCATTTTCAGTCATGCGTCTGAAAACAAGTCGGTTTTAAATTCCCTGCCGTGGTCTGTGAAGCCTGGCAGCAATTCCCTTGCTACCCTGCCAGAAACAACAATTACTGCCTCTCCCAACACTTTGGTTAGGTATGCAAAAACTATACCAGCTTGAACACAATCAACCCTCCATCCCATGGAGGGTAGTGGTAGTATTTACTATTAGTACAACTATTACTTTCACCATCAGTATCTCAGCTACCATTTATTGAGAGACCTCTGGATGTCAGGCCTCAGGCACAGGCCTAAATTCTTCATATTCATTATCTTATTCAAAACAACCCTTAGGGGTAGGCAGTACATCCACCTGCATTTTCCAAATTAGGGAAATAAGGAGCAGAAAAGTTAAACAACTTGCCCAAGGTCCCATACCCTGTAAGAAGCAGAGCAGGGATTTAAATCCAGGTCTGACTCTAGAGCTGGCATTAGGCCAGAAAGATCTACTTATGCTTTTTTCAAACTCCATTCAGAAAGGGAGAGCTATATCCAGAAAAAGTGCAGAAGTGTAGCCATGCCCAAGTTAAGAGAATTACATTGGTAGAAATAAGTAATTACATTGGTAGAAATGAGCACGCCAATAGTTGTAGCAGACATGGATGACTGAGTACTTCTATTTTACCAGGTGGTGAGCTAAGTGTTTTACACACTATTGTCTTTCATCTTCACAAGCCTATGAGGTTGGTACTATTGATTACATCTTACAGAAGCAGAAACCGACGTTCAGGGAGGCCAAATCATTTGTCCCAGGATACCCATTAAGAAGTGGCAGAACTGGTTTTCAAACTAAGGTCCAACTCCATAACTTATGCTCTTAACTTCCAAGCCAACTATTCCATACTTGTATCTGAAGGATAGAAAGCTTTCACAGAATGATCAGTCTTACAACCTGATCTAGAGGGTCTGACACTGTCTAAGGTTGCATCATTTGCTATTATGGATTACACATGGCCTTATCTCCAAAAGAACCACCCCAGGCACCTTGTGGGTCTCTGACTGAGACAGAGCCTCTAATTCAACCTCAGTTGTTAAACAGACGAAGAGTTTGGGGTACAGAGAGGTTAAGTGCCAAGATTGTACAGCTGATCACTGACAGAGCTACTCTTAAAATACAGATCTCCTGTGTGCCCAAGCCAGTACTCTGTCTTTCCTGTACAAAAATACTGCTTCCTCCTTGGGTCTTCTCTGGCTGCTCCTGACCGACCCAGTTTCCTTCAATTTGCCTAATAAACTTCACTGGAGAATTCTGTCAACAATCATTCTCACTCAGGGATTCTGCAACTATCTCTACTGAAGAAGGATTTTATCAGACAGAAAATGTAATTCATCAAACCAGTGTTCTTAAGAAAATTGGATCATCCACTTTTGCCTTTATGGCATGTATATTTATGAGACAGGAATACTTTCTCAGCCAAAAGGAAACTGTGGTTAAAAGGGGGTAGGAGTGCTACCTATAAATGTGGGCAAGTTGTATAACGTTTGTGTTCCTGGGTGTCAACTAAAGTTTCCTACACACGGTCTATCAATCACAAAGTTATTTAAAGAATATCTCCCAAATACAGCCAGAATACCTCTATTTACTTTTCAAGTGAATCTTAATTCCCCCAGTGAAGACAGGAATAAGGTTACCTACCTCACAGGGTTGCAGTCAGGATCAAAGGGGAAAGTCCATATAAAAATGCCTAGCATAGTGCCTGACATATAATAAGTAGCTCATTAAATGTTAGCTGCTATTATTATGATTAGGGGAGGGGCTTAGATCACTAGACAGCTATGCCTTCCTTCTGGGAGAGGTATTCTTTTCTGTAAAGAACAACCCAAAGAGCAGGGTCCTGGGTTCTAATGTAAAAAGAGCATGGAGAATTTAGAGTAACTCTAACCACTGCCAACCACTGCCTCCCATATCCTTATCTTTCAAAATCCTAAATCTGCCAAAGAGGTCTTACAAATCCATGTCTCTGCATGGCAGCCCAGAGACCTAGATTAAGGATAGTTTCTTGACCCTAGGTGGGGCAAATTTACTTTCAGGCAAATGGTTGCCTTGGAGTTTCTCTTCTTTCATTGTCAAGGTCTTAGCCTCCCTCCTCCAGGACTTTTAAAGCTTAGTTCCTTCCAGAGCACACTGTGAGCAAAAGACCCTGGTCCACCATTCAACAAGCCCCATGTGGTTCTGAGTACTTCATTTTTCTTGCAAGACACGTCTAGGTTTTCTGACTAAAGAAATTCAATATGCAGGGGTGGAGGGGGATCCCTTTGCTTGGAATGGTTTTCAACTCCTGACATCTAGTCACCACTCTTCATTCATATGTTGTTTCTACCTGCCAGGAGTACCCTGCCAGCAGTACTGGTATCCAGTGTGATCTGTAGAACACAGGTCATATAGTGAGGGCACAGTTGTAAGAAAGAACAGTGATCATTTAGAGTTAGAGCATGCAAACCAGTAGTAGCTAACATAGCTATAAATCCTCTGAATATTTGAGCATTTGGTGCTTGAGCCATACCCGTTGTGCTTTGAATATAATTCTTCCCTCCCAGCAACCAATTAAAATCACTCATTTTCAAGGCAGTTGCTACTAGTGAGATTTAATCAAGTGCAATGAATGTAACACCACTGTTCTCAGGAGAATCCTGCCAACTAGCATTCTAAACCACAAAATGCCATTGGCCATGGGTGGAGCAGGGGTCGCCTGGACTCACTCCTTTGTCACTAACCCTGGTAAAACCTTTACTGGATGACCAAAACTGGGATTTATGACAGGAAGGGGTGTAGAGAATAAGAGCTAATGCCAGCTTTTCAAGAATGGAAATCATCCCCACATTCTACTTCATTTTCACAGGTATTGCTAAAAGAACTGTAGCCATGGCACCCCTGACCTGCACCTTATTTCTTTAGCTATAAGAATCCATCCTACTACTCTCCTTGCCTTTTCTCTCATATCAATCTCTGTGCAAAACACAGGTGGCATTATCCCAGGTGAGTGAAAAAGTAGCAAGAACTTCCTGCTGTTGGCACAGAAATAGTATTAGCTGGGGGTCATGGGAGTCAGGGGGCTCGTACTTCCATCCTTATGCCTATGAAGTGCCCGGCTCAGGTCCAGGGAGCCCAGGAGGCTCTGCTGTCGGGTGGTGGGCAGAGTGATGTTAACAAAGCACTCAAACTGTGCTGTGGGATGATGACTCAAGAATCCCAAGCAATCCCACACTCATGCTAGTCGCCACTTCCAGGAACTAAAATAGACCTCTAGTGCTAAGAGACAGCAAGCCTTTTATATCTGCTTAGAAAAATGAGCCCAGTCCTAAGACTTACCATGCTATTCAATACAATGGGATGTTACACAGCCATTAAAGATGACAATTATGTGCACTGTGCAGGTGGGAAGCAGAATGTAAAATAATGTTAAGTGAAAACAGCAAAATAGAAAATAGCACATACACATGCTGTTCACAACTATGAAAAACATACAGAGAAGGGGTTCATCCCTAAAGAATCTAAGAGAATGAAGAGTGCCATAGTCCTTTTAGATTCCACTCCCTCTCCACCAACACAGTTTTTAATTGTCATGCTGGTCACACTAGGTTACAGAAACACCTGCCTTTTAAATGATACAGGAATTAACTCCATAGTTCGTTTGATCCAGGGAACACAGAAGGAACTGAATGCTAAGGGGGCTGGTGCTTTAAAATGGGCTGGTTCCTTACTCTTCCCACTCCTCTCATGTTCAGGGCACAATTACCATCTCAGGCTTAACACTGCAGGGAGAAATTCCTTCCAAACATCTAGCTGATAAGATGGGAATTTAAGATAATGTATATATTTAAACCTCTTTTTTTAGGTTTTTATTTACTTACTTATTTTTAAAGTTTTTAATTTTAATTCCAGTTAACATAGTGTTATATTAGTTTCGGGTGTACAATATAGTTCGTCAACACTTCCATACATCAGCCTGTGCTCATCACAACAAGTGCACTCTTAATCCCCATCACCTATTTAACCCATCCCCTCACCCACCTCCCCTCTGGTAATCATCAGTTTGTTCTTTATAGTGAAGAGTCTGTTTCTTGGTTTGCTTCTCTCTCTTTTCTCCCCTTGCTCATTTGTTTTGTTTCTTAAATTCCACATATGAGTGAAATCACATGATATTTCTCTTTCTCTGACTTATTTCGTTTAGCATAATACTCTCTAGTTTCATCGATAGCCTTGAAGATGGTAAGATTTCATTCTTTGTATGGCTAATATTCCATTGTGTGATATATATCTTCTTCTTTATCCATCCATCAGTTGATGGACACTTGGGCTGTTTACATAATTTGGCTATTGTAGATAACCCTGCTATAAACATTGGGGTGCATATATCCCTTTGAATTAGTACTTTTGCATTCTTTGGGTAAATACCTAGTAGTGTGATTGGTGGATCATAGAGTAGTTCTATTTTTAACTTTTTGAGGAACGTCCATACTGTTTTCCACTGTGGCTGCACCAGTTCGCATTCCCACCAACGGTGTATGATGGTTCCCCTTTCTCCACATCCTCACCAACACCTGTTGTTTCTTGTGTTGGTGACTTTAGCCATTCTGAAAGGTGTGAGGTGATATCTATCTCATTGGAGTTTTGATTTGTATTTCCCTGATAAGTGATATTGAGCATCTTCTCATGTGTCTGTTGGCCAGCTGTATGTCTTCCTTGGAAAAATGTTTATTCATGTTTTCTGCCCATTTTTAATTGGATTATTTTTCTTTTGGGTGTTGGCTTTTACAAGCTCTTTATATATTTTGGATACTAATCCTTTATTAGATATGTCATTTGTAAATATATTCTCCCATTCAGTAGGTTGCCTTTTTAGTTTGTTGAATGTTTCCTTCACTGTGCAGAAGCTTTTTCTTTTGATCATGTCCCAATAGTTTACTTTTGCTTTTGTTTCTCTTGTCTCAGGAGACATATCTAGAAAGAAGTTGCTATGACCAATGTCAAAGACATTACTGCCTGTGTTCTCCTCTAGGATTTTTATGATTTTGGGTCTCACATTTAGGTCTTTCATCTATTTGAATTTATTTTTGTGTGTGCTGTAAGAAAGTGGTCCAGTTTCATCCTTCTGCACGTAGCTGTACAGTTTTCCCAACACTAGTTGTTCAAAAGACTGTCTTTTTCTCATTAGATATTCATTTCTGCTTTGCTGAAGATTAACTGACCATATAGTGGTGGGTTCATTTCTGGGTTTTCTATTCTGTTCCATTGATCTATGTGTCTATTTTTGTGCCAGTGCCATATTGTTTTGATCACTACAACTTTGTATTAGAACTTGAGGTACGGAATTGTGATGCCTCCAGCTTTGCTTTTCAATGTTGCTCTGGGTATTCAGGGTATTTTGTGTTTCTATACAAATTTTAGGACTGTTTATTCTAGCTCTGTGAAAAATGCTGTTGGTATTTTGATAGGGATTACATTAAATGTGTAGATTGCTTTGGGTAGTATAGATATTTTAGCAATGTTTGTTCTGATCCATGAGCATGGAATGTGTTTCCATTTGTTTGTGTCTTCTTCAATTTCTTTCATTACTGTTTTATGCTTTTCAGAGCATAGGTCTTTCACTTCTTTGGTTAGGTATCTTATTGGTTTTGTTGCAACTATAAATGGGATCGATTCCTTAATTTTTCTGCTAATTCATTATTGGTGTATAGAAAGTCAACAGATTTCTGTACACTGATTTTGTATCCTGTGACTCTGCTGAATTCGTTGATCAGTTCTAGCCAATTTTTTTGGTGGGGGTTTCTTTAGGGTTTCTTCTTTCTATACAGAGTATCATGTCATCTGCAAATAGTGAAAGTTTTACTACTTCCTTGGTGATTTGGATGTCTTTTATTTCTTTTTGTTGTCTGATTGCTGTGGCTAGGACTTCCAGTACTATGTTAACCTCACAGCAGTGAGGGTGGACATCTCTATCTTCTTCCTGACTGCAGACAAAAAGCTCTCAGTTTTTCCCCATTAAGAAGGAAAAAGAAAAAAGAAGGATATTAGCTGTGGGTTTTTCATATATGGCCTTTATTATGTTGAGGTATGTTACCTCTAAACCTACTTTTTTCATCATGAATGGAAACTGTACTTTGTCAAATGCTTTTTCTGCAGCTATTGAAATGATCATATAGTTCTTATCCTTTATTAATGTGGTATATCACGTGGATTGATTTGTGAATACTGAACCACCTGGCAACAAAGGAATAAATCCCACTTGATCATGGTGAGTGACTTTTTAAATGTATTGTTGGATTTGGTTTGCTGGTATGTTATTGAGAATTTCTGCATCCATGTTCATCAGGGATATTGTCCTGTATTTCTCTTTTTTGGGGGAGTATTTATCTGGTTTTGGTATCAGGGTAGTACTGGCCTCATAGAATGTTGGGAAGTTTTCCTTCCTTGTCTACCTTTTGGAATAGTTTGAGGGAATTAGGTAATAACTTCTTTAAATATTTGGTAGAAATCACCTGTGAAGCCATTGGTCCTGGACTTTTGTTTCTTGGGAGTTTTTTTTAAATTACTAATTCAATTTCTTTGCAGGTTATCAGTCTGTTCAAATTTTCTATTTCCTCCTGTTTCAGTTTTGGTAGCTCATTTTTTTCTAGGAATTTATCCATTTCTTCCAGGTTCTCTAATTTTCGGCATACAGTTTTTCATAATATTCTCTTATAACTATATTTCTGTGGTATTGGTTGTTATTTCTCCTCTCTCATTTGAGTCCTTTCTCTTTTCTCTTTGGTAAGTCTGGCTAGGGGTTTATCAATTTTATTATTTTTTTCAAAGCACCAGCTCCTGGTTTCTTGATCTGTTCTATTGTGTTTTTTTAGTTTTATATCATTTATTTCTGCTCTAATTTTTATTATTTCCTTCTTTCTTCTAGCTTTAGGCTTCATCTGTTGTTCTTTTTCTAGCCCCTTTCGGTATAAGGTTAGTTTATTTGAGATTTTTCTTGATTATTTAGTAGGCTCATATTGCTATATACTTCCTCTTAGGACACTTTTGCTGCATCCCAAAGGTTTTGAACCATTGTGTTTTCATTTTCATTTACTTCCGTGTATTTTTTTTTAATTTCTTCTTTGATTTCTTGGTTGATCCATTCATTGTTTAGTAGCATGTTATTTAACCTCCATGTATTTGTGGTCTTTCAATATGTTTTCTTGTGGTTGACTTCTAGTTTCGCAGTGTTGTGTTCAGAAAAGGTGCATGGTATGACTTCAATCTCTTTTTATTTGCTGAGGCCTGATTTGTGACCTAATACTTAATGTATTCTGGAGAATGTCCCATGTGCACTTGCCAGTTTGGCATGCAAAGCCCTTGTTTCCTTGTTGATTTTCTGTTTAGATGATCTGTGCACTGATGTAAATGGGGTGTTAAAGTCTCCTACTCTTACTGTATTATAATCAATTAGTTCTTCTATGTCTGTTAATGAGTTTTACATTTTTGGGTGCTCTCATGTTGGATGCATAAATATTTACAACTGTTATGTCTTCTTATTGGATTGTCCCCTTTATTATGATATAGTGCCCTTCTTTATCTCTTGTTACAGTCTTATTTTTAAAGTCTAGCCATTCCAATGTAAGTATTGCTACTCTGACTTTCTTTTGATACCCATTTGCATGATAAATATTTCTCCATCCCCTCACTTTCAATCTGCAGGTGGCCTTAGGTCTAAAATGAGACTCATGTAGGCAGCATGTAGATGGATCTGTTTTTTATCCATTCTGACACCCTATGTCTTTTGATTGCAGCATTTATATTTGGACCTCTTTTAGGCCAGGCTGCTGTGTTTTGAACTAGGCTAGCTTATACTGAAAGAAAGGAACTGTTTTTTGATAGGCTGCCAGAAATTCCTAATTTTAAAAGAATGGTTACATGATACTCCTGCCCTTTGTCACCTTATCACAGCTTATCATAGGTAGTGCTTGAGCACAAATCTGGGTATCTAGGTGAGCACTATTCTATCCCTGGAGCCCTGGCCTCAACTCAAGCCCAGACTTGGTTTTTCTAGAATTAGCTTTCAATTAGTATGTTTAGTTTTTAAAAGACTATGTTTAGGGTTTTTAAAAAACTGTTTTGAAGTAACTTTAGATGCGTGGAAGTGTTGTAAACATAGTACAGAGTTCCCATATACACTTCATTCACCCAGGTTCCCCTAACATTAACACCTCACATAACTCTGGTACATTGATTAAAACTATGACACTAACAATGGTACAATACTTTTTACTAAACTACAGACTTTATTCAGACTCTGCCAGTTTTTCCACTAATGTCCTTTTTCTGTTCAGGATCCAATTTAGGATACTGTGCAGCATTTACAGTACATTTAGTTAAAAAAAAAAAACATACTTCTGGAAACAAATTTCCTTTTAGGAGGTGGAAAGGGTGGACCAGTAGAGGTTCTGGGCAATTTATGATCCTGAACTATTCTACCCAGAAAGGAATTTTATCACTTCTGCACCAAAGTCCTTAATTCATGACACCTCATCACGGTTATTTTCAGAAAACATGTCTTACATTAGCACTTCTCACAACAGTACAAAAGGATTTGACAAGTGGGTTATGTTAGCAACCAGTATTTTGAGGGTGACAAAATGAGAGGGATGGCCTTATCTGTTTTCTATGCTTCATTTTTTTTCTCCAAACTGTATTTATACTTTTTACTAGAAGTTGCAATATTTGACTATAACATAAATGCTGAGAAACACCAACACCAACAGGGAAGACATTCTTTTCAATGTGTGCTTGGTTTTATTTGCCTGAAATTAAGTATTGAAATCTTACAGAAACCAAACTGATTAGGTTATTTTTGCTTGTTAATCTCAAGAGGGGGAAGGGAAACCAGGCTATGACATTCATTTATTCCTTCAACAAATAATGGGATTATTAAGAATAACTCCCACTGGTATTACTAAGAATAACTCCCACCTTAATGCACACAATGTGCCAGGCAATGTGCAAGGAGCTTTAGAAATACTGTTTTGCTGAATGGGTCACAACAATCCAATGAAGTAAGTTATTATACTATTTTTAACCTTCTTTTTACAGGGAGAGGGGGAGGGAACAGAAGTTTGGAGAGGTTAAGTAACTCACCCAAGGTCACACAGCATGTAAGTGATGGGAGTCAGGATTCAAGGACAGGTGAGACTGATTCCAAAGCTGTCCTCTTGGCGAGTATGCTATATTGCCTCTCTGAGCACCTGCACATTTCAGACACCAGACTGGGTGCTAAACAGAGATACAACAGTGAACAGGCTATAGCTCTTATGCCCTCAAACCTCACAGTCTAGTTGGAGAAGAAAAAGTATTAAACAGCTGAGTATATATAATACAGCCCTCTCTTCGCAGGTATTCCTTGGATTTGTCACAAATAAAGGTTACCAGTAAAATACAAGTAGTAAATGCCAACACTTTTAAATATAAATTCTTTTTATATTTTAAAAATAAATTTATTTAAAAAATAAAAGAGATAAATTTATTTTTTAAAAATCCTTTTTTTAGATCCTCAGAGCAATACCTCCCACCCTCCATGTCCTCTGAGGATCCCTAACAATTAGTAATGGACTTGATATTGCCATGCTCTTCCACTGTATGGATCTGGGCTAGATGTCAGCATTGCCATCCCACTTAGTCTCCTTTGAGAAGAAACAATGGGAAACATGATGTGGAAATACATATAATGATAGTATTAAATCAGCTGATGGAAAATGTTTAAGTCTGGGACATAATTATATTTCATTTCAATTGTCCTTTTGCACTTGAATTAATTGGTAAGTACTAAGGGAGCTTCAAATTGGTTCATGACTGCATTTTATGGCCATGCCATTTTGAAATACATCTCTCAGAAAAATGACAATGATGACCCTGTAAATTATAAATTGGCAATGTGATTTTGAAGGTGAAGGGTTGGAAGACTTACATCTCAGCAAATGACAATCATTCTTTTCTCCCTTCCAACCCCCAAACAATCAAATACCTTAACCCTATGGTTCTCAACACTGGCTGCACATTGGAATCACTGGGGAAACTTCAAAATTACCAATGCCTGTTTCCCACAGCCCAGAGGCTGTGATGATTTAATTAGTCTGGGGTGTGGCCTGGGTTTTGGAACCTTTAAAAGATGCCTGGAGAATTTTATTATGCAGACAAGTTTGGGAACCACAGCCCTAATCAGAGGGTCTTAACTCTGACTGCACATTAGAATCACCTTGAGGGATCTTTTAAAACTCCAGGCGCTTGAGCCACACCCTGGATCAAGTAAAGTAGAATATCTGGGGGTAGGACCAAAGCCCCAGGAGCCAGGAGTTTTCTTAAAAGCTCCTAGAGAAGTCCATCGTGCAGCTAAGACTGGGAACCACTGCTCCCAACTCCAAACCTGCAATAAGGGCAATGCCAAAATTGCACTCATAGGTTTAGTAACGCTAAGATGAGCCTAATAAGAAGCCAGTTCTGGAAGCACCTGGGTGGCTTAGTCAGTTAAGTGTCCGACTTCAGCTCAGGTCATGATCTCACAGTTTGTGAGTTTGAACTCGGGATCTAGCTCTGTGCTGACAGCTCAGAGCCTGGAGGCTGCCTCAGATTCTGTGTCTCCCTCTCTCTCCTCCTCCCCTGCTTGGCCTTTCTCTCTCTCTCTCTCTCAATCTCTCTCTCTCTCTCTCTCTCCCTGTCAAAAACAAATAAAAACATTAAAAAAAAGAAGCCAGTTCTGGAAGACAGGAAGGAAGCAGGCTCAGGAGAAACCCTTAAAACAACTATCCTACCTACCTTAATAATAAAATGAACTTACTTTTCTCTTCCCCTGATTGAGAGTTAATTTTAAGGATTACTAGCAACTGATGGTATCTCAGCCCCACTCTCTACCACATCCACCAAAATAACTGCTGAAAGAATGTGAAGGAGAATGCTTTCAAGGGATGAAAATCTTTTCAAAGGACTGCAAACCAGTGCTTAGAGACCCTGGGTGGATCTAGATAAGAAGGAAGCAAAAAAGCAAGCTACTTGGCCTATGTATTACACAACTAGTTTTTTACTTGCAGTTTGATATTCACTCTCACTCATCAAACCAAACACAGGGCTTGGAGATAAAAACCCCAGACCGGGATTTTCAACCTTACTTGCACATGAGAGTCCTCTAGGGGTTTTTTTAAATAATGATGCTAGGGCCACACCCAAAATGAATTAAATCTGAATCTCTGAGGGGGTGACACTCAGGAACCTTTGTTTTAAAAGGTCCCCAGGTGGGGCGCCTGGGTGGCTCAGGTCATATCTCATAAACTGCGAATTTGAGTCCCTCATCGGGCTCTGTGCTGACAGCTCAGAGCCTGAAGCCTGCTTCGGATTCTGTCTCCCCCCCCCCTCTCTGCCCCTCCCCTGCTCGTACTATCTGTCTCTCAAACTTTGATAAAAACATTAAATAAATGGAAAAAATTAAGTAAATAAATCAATAAATGGTCCCCAGGTGATTCCAATGTGCAAACAAGGCTGAGGAACAGTCGCTCTAAACCACTGGCTCACAAAATTGAGTGAGCATCAGAATGACCTGGGAACATGTTAAAACATATTGCTGCCCCCCCCCAGAGTTTCTCAACATCTTCCAACCCCAATTAAATCACCAAGTCAGAATACATTTTTTTCTTTTGTAATTTATTGTCAAGTTGGTTTCCATATAACACCCACTGCTCATCCCCACAAGTGCCCTCCTCCATGCCCATCACCACCCTTCCTCTCTCCCACTCCCCCTTCAGCCCTTAGTTTGTTCTCCGTATTCAAGAGTCCCTCATGGTTTGCCTCCCTCCCACTCCCCAACTATTTTTCCCTCTTCCCCTCCCCGTGGTCCTCTGTTAAGTTTTTCCTGTTACACTATGAGTGAAAACATATGGTATCTGTCCTTCTCTGCCTTATTTCACTTAGCATGACACCCTCGAGGTCCATCCATGTTGCTACAAATGGCCAGATTTCATTCCTTCTCATTGCCATGTAGTAGTCCATTGTATATATAAACCACATTTCATAATCCATTCATCACTTGATGGACATTTAGGCTCTTTCCATGAATTGGCTATTGTTGAAAGTGCTGATATGAACATTGGGGTACATGTGCCCCTATGCATCAACACTTCTGTATCCCTTGGATAAATCCCTAGCAGTGCTATTGCTGGGTCATAGGGCAGTTCTATTGTTAATATTTTGAGGAACCTCCACACTGTTTTCCAGAGGGGCTGCACCAGTTTACATTCCCACCAACAGTGTAGGAGGGTGCCCATTTCTCCACATCCTCGCCAGCATCTATAGTTTCCTGATTTGTGTGCAGAAGGTTTTTATCTTGATGAGGTCCCAATAGTTCATTTTTGCTATTGATTCCCTTGCCTTTGGGGATGTGTCGAGTAAGAAATTGCTGCAGTTGAGGTCAAGGAGGTTGTTTCCTGCTTTCTCCTCTAGGGTTTTGATGGTTTCCTGTCTCACATTCAGGTCCTTCCTCAATTTTGAGTTTATTTTTGTGTATGGTGTAAGAGAGTGGTCTAGTTTCATTCTTCTGCATGTTGCTGTCCAGTTCTCCCAGCACCACCTGTTAAAGAGGCTATCTTTTTTCCATTGGATTCTCTTTCCTTCTTTGTCAAAGATTAATTGGCCGTACATTTTGGGTCCAGTTCTGGGCTCTCTAATCTATTCCATTGGTCTATGTGTCTGTTTTTCTG
>CM053579.1:40535725-40569485 GCA_028646485.1 Cryptoprocta ferox | reverse complement strand
TTGTCCAGTTTGTTGGCATATAATTTTTCATAGTATTCCCTGATAATTGCTTGCATTTCTGAGGGATTGGTTGTAATAAATCCATTTTCATTCGTGATTTTGTCTATTTGGGTGCTCTCTCTTTTCTTTTTGAGAAACCTGGCTAAAGATTTATCATTTTTCTCTTTTCAAAAAACCAACTCTTGGTTTCATTGATCTGTTCAACTGGTTTTTTTTTTATTCTATATTGATTATTTCTGCCCTGATCTTTATTATTTCTCTTCTTCTGCTGTGTTCGGGATGCTCTTGCTGCTCTGCTTCTAGTTCCTTTTGGTGTACTGTTAGATTTTGTATTTGCGCTTTTTCTAGTTTCTTGAAATAGACCTGGATTGCAATGTACTTTCCTCTTATGACTGCCTTTGCTCCATCCCAAAGAGTTTGGATTGTTGTATTTTCATTTTCATTTCATTTCATTTGTTTCATTTGTTTCATATTTTTTAACTTTCTTCTCTAATTATCTGATTGGCCCAATCGTTCTTTAGTAGCTTGTTCTTTAATCTCCATGTTTTTGGAGTTTTCCCAGATTTTTTCCTGTGATTGATTTCAAGTTTCATAGCATTGTGATCTGAAAGTGTGCATGGTATGATCTCAATTCTTTTATATTTATGGCGGGCTGCTTTATGACCCAGTATGTGGTCTATCTTGGAGAATGTACCATGTGCACTTGAGAAGAAAGTGAATTCTACAGCCTCAGGATGTAGAGTTCTAAACTTATCTGTCAAATCCATCTGGTCCAATGTGTCGTCCAGGTCCATTGTTTCCTTAGTAATTCTGTCTAGTTGATCTATTCATTGCTGTAAGTGGAATATTAAAATCCCCTGCAATTAGCACATTCTTATCAATATGATTGTTTCTGTTAGTGATTGTTTTATGTATTTGGGTGCTCCAGAATTCTGTGCATAGGCATTTATAATTATTAGCTCTTCCTGATGGATAAACCCTGGAATTATTATATAATGCCTTTCTTCATCTTTTGTTACTGCCTTTACTTTAAAGTCCAGTTTGTCCAATATAAGCATGGCTACTCCGGCTTTCTATTGACTTCCAGTCACATGATAGATATTTCTCCATCCCCTTACTTTCAATCTGAAGGTGTCCTCAGGTCTAAAATGAGTCTCTTGGGGCGCCTGGGTGGCTCAGTCAGTTAAGCGTCCGACTTCGGCTCAGGTCATGATCTCACGTTCGTGGGTTCGAGCCCCATGTCGGGCTCTGTGCAGACAGCTAGCTCAGAGCCTGGAGCCTGCTTCTAATTCTGTGTCTCCCTCTCTCTCTGACTCTCCCTGCTCATGATCTGTCTCTGTCTCTCAAAAATAAATAAATGTTAAAAAAAATTTAAATAAATAAATAAATAAAATGAGTCTCTTGTAGACAGCAAATAGATTGATTTTGTTTTTTTTTAATCCATTCTCCTACTCTATGTCTTTTGTTTGGAGTATTTAGTCCATTTACATTCAGTGTTATTATTGTAAAATATGGGTTTAGAGTCATTGTGTTCTCTATAGGATTCATGCTTGTAGTGGTGTCTCTGGTACTTTGTGTTCCTTGCAACATTTTCCTCACAGAGTCCCCCTTAGGATTTCTTGTAAGGCTGGTTTAGTGGTGATGAATTTCTTTAATTTTTGTTTGGGAAAACTTTTATCTCTGCTTCTATTCTGAATGACAGGCTTGCTGGATAAAGGATTCTTGGCTGCATGTTTTTTCTGTTCATCACATTGAAGATTTCCTGCCATTCCTTTCTGGCCTGCCAAGTTTCAGTAGATATGTCTCCCTTTGTATGTTAGGGCCCTTTTATCCCTAGCTGCTTTCAGAATTCTCTCTTTATCCTTATATTTTGTCAGTTTCACTATGATATGTTGTGCAGAAGGTCGATTCAAGTTACGTCTCAGGGGAGTTCTCTGTGCCTCTTGGATTTCAATGTCTGTTTCCTTCCCCAGAAGGGGAACGTTCTCGGCTATAATTTGTTCATGTTCCCCTTCAGCCCCTTTCTCTCTTTCTTCTTCAGGAATTTCTATGATACGGATATTGTTCCATTTGATTGTATCACTCAGTTCTCAAATTCTCCTTTTGTGCTCCTGGATCAATTTATCTCTCTTTTTCTCGGCTTCTTCTTTTTCTATAATTGTGTCTTCTAATTCTCCTATTCTCCTCTGTGTCTCTTCAATCCATGCAGTGGCCACCTCCATTTTATTATGCACCTCATTAATAGCATTTTTTAATTCATCACAACTATTTTTAAGGTCCATTGTCTTTGTAGCAATAGCTTCTCTGATGTCTTCCATGTCTTTTTCAAGCTCAGCGATTAATTTTATGTCAATTGTTCTAAATTCTTGCTCAGTTATGTTGCTTATATTTGTTTTGACCAATTCCTTAGCTGCCACTTCTTCCTGGTATTTCTTTAGAGAAGAGTTCTTCCGTTTCATCATTTGGCCAGCTTTCTGTCTTTTGTAAGTTTTAAAACTTGTTATGCACTCTGCACCTGCGAGTTCTGCTACATTAAAGGAGGCTCATTGACTCTCCATGGTCTGTCTGTTCAGGAAGTATTCTTTTAATGGTGTCCCTTGGTCTTGTTGTGCCTTTGGTTTTTATTTCCCTACTCGTATTGAAATTTGGGACTCTCCACCATGTGTACTTTGGCTTGTTTCTTGAGGCAGCCCCATGAGGCTGTCTTCATAGTGAACTCTGTCTCTTTTCCTCCCAGACTCTGTGGTTCAGTGTCCAATGGCTTCAGCCCTTCTTTGTTTGAGAGATGCAGGTGGGTGATAAGTATGGAGCTCCTTACTTCTCCACCATCTTGCACTTCATTCCAGAATACATTTTAAAAATTAGAAAAACAAATTACTGAGTCAGGAAACAGTAATCAGTGGATGCTAAAATCTTTGGTTGAGACGTTACTGGGGAACAGGACAATCATATGATACCAAAGAAACACCCCTGAGGGCCATGACCTAAATGATCACCTTTACTAAGAGTGGACAACTGACATTGCATGCCTCCAGGTAAGATGTCCCATACAGCACATGAGATTAGTTATGAAGCATTCTTGTCAAAAAATGGTTTAATCTGAATCTAATCAAGCCACTAGACACAAGAACTTCTCATTTACAGAAAATTAAGGGCTGGAAGGAGGATCTAAACACTACTATAAGGAAACAAAGCATCCTATCCTGGGATACAGGATCAATGCTAAAACAGGAGAGTTTCAGGCAATCCTGGATGGTTGGTTATACTATAATCAGCCAGATTCCTAATATGGGGCAGATCTGGTCTCTAAAAGGCAGTGCCATTTAAAAAAACGGAACGACTGTTCTAGATTCAAGGAAACTCCACACCCAAATGCAACATATGAACTGGCCATAAAAAACATCTAGGAGACATAAAAAACATTTAGCTGGGGAAATATGAATACAGAACAGTGCTACTCAGCCAGCCCATAGATGTAAATGAACTATGTCACTAAGCACATTGTTTTATTCAGCTGACATTTTTCTGTGACAAACCTTTCTCAGTGAAGTATGTTGTGCAGTGACCCACTGTGGTGCAAGTTCCTTATCTTCCTGTGAACCATCAGTCTGCAAACCATACTTCAGAAAGCACTGCATTAGATATTAGATAATATTAGTGAAAATTGGTGACGTACTGTTAATTTCTTTCAGCAGTGTTTATGGTATTATGTACCATATATTTATGTAGAAAAACATCTTTATGCTTAGATGTATGTTGAGGTGTTAAAGTGAAGTGTCATGATGTCTACAACTTACTTTCAAATAGCTTATCAAAGAACAAATATACACAGAGATAAAGCAAATATGGCAAAATGTTAACATTTGTTGAATCTTGGTGAATATACTGGTGTTTGTTGCACTATTCTTTCAACTTTCTTGTATATTTGAAAGTTCTCATGATAAAAATGACAGGAGCATGATTCTAAGATCATCCCACAAGATAATAACACTAACACAATTATCAGGAAGCTGATTATCCATGGCCAATTCTATATTTATTCATTAGATATTCCTTGGAAACAGAAAGAGAAGTAGAATTAGACAGAAGAGGTAATAAAAAGCACCATACAAGCTGAGGAAACAGTATAAAAGGACCAGAATGGAAGGCATTTTTCTTTTTCAGGGAAAGGAATTTAATGTTTATAGAGAAATGAGGCTGCCAAGATTATGAAGGGGCTCTGAGGCTACATTGAGAATTTTTTTTGGACTTAAAATTTTTTTAGTGTTTATTTATTTATTTGAGAGAGAGAGAGAGAGAGAGAGAGAGAGAGAGAGAGAGAGAATATGAGCAGGTGAGAGGCAGAGAGAGAGGGAGACAAAGAATGTGAAGCAGGCTCCTGGCTCTGAGCTGTCAGCACAGAGGCTGACATGGGGCTCGAACTCACAGACTGTGATATCATGACCTGAGCCAAAGTCAGACGCTTAACCAACTGAGCCACCACCCAGGCACCCCAAGAATTTTGGATTTTTTAAAAGCAATAAGAAGTCAATGACAGATTTTAAGCACTGGAGAAACACAATGAGATTGGGATTTTAGAAAACTCACTGTAGAGAGTGTGTAGAGTTTGGCTGTAGAGAATGGAATGGATGGGGTCAAGAGTGGATACAGCAGCATCAGTTAAGAAGATGGCCTTTTGAGCAATAATGTGGTGAGAAATTATGGTAACCTACAGACGTGGAGACTTAGTGATATGTTGGATGGGGGCAGGAGGTACAGAAGAAGAAAGACTCAGAATTCCCAAGCTTTTGGCTTGAGTGAATGAGTAGGTTGGTATATTCATCAAAATTGGGAATATAGGAGCAAGAACAAGTTTGGGGTAAAGATGTGAACCATGCAGCATTAGATATGTTGAGTTTGGAGTACCTAGAAGATATCCAGGTGGAATCCCCCTTGCACGCAGTTAGGTACAAAAGTGAGAACGATAACTCTGGTTTCTGGCTTAGGTAACTAATAGGTCTTTCCTGCCATCACTGAGTCGTGTGGAGGCGGAGGCTCGGGTGCAGTCAAGATTCGGCTTCATCTGTAAACCACCACCATGGCCAAGGAAGGCATTGCTGCTAGAGGTGTAATGGACGTGAATACTGTTTTACAAGAGGTGCTGAAGACCGCCCTCACCCATGATGGCCTAGCATATGGAATTCACGAAGCTGCCAAAGCCTTAGACAAGCGCCAAGCCCATCTTTGTGTGATTGCCTCCAACTGTGATGAGCCGATGTATGTCAAGTTGGTGGAGGCCCTTTGTGCTGAGCACCAAATCAACCTCATTAAGGTTGATGGCAACAAGAAACTAGGGGAATGGGTCGACCTCTGGTAAAATTGACAGAGAGGGAAAACCCTATAAAGTGGTTGGTTGCAGTTGTGTGGTGGTTAAGGACTATGGCAAAGAGTCTCAGGCCAAGGATGTCATTGAGGAATACTTCAAATGCAAGAAATGAACAAATAAAAACTTGATTCTTGTTCCTCAGAAAAAAAGATAATAGATAGTATTGCCATTTACAGATATGGGGAACAAAAGAGAGAAAAAGAAGTCGCTTTCCCATTACATAAAATGAAAAACAGGGAAATGAAAATAAAACTTATCTAACTGTCATAAGTCAACACTTTTTTAAATCACTTTACATTATTTCCTTCTATTATTTTTTTAAGTGGATATGTACATAGTAACTTTAATAGCCATACTTTTCTGAGGAGGCGTCTCTACAAGTTATTTAGGATTGAGAATTAAAAATACTAGTTGACCCAATACCTTTTTGTAAATCAGATTTTTGTACACATCCTTACGCTGTTATAAGATTCAAAATAAAATCTAAATTGCTGGATGAGTAACCAAGAACAATGCCAGAGTTGAAGAAATCATAGACTAGAGAATGTCAGTTTCAATATCCAGTTTATTATAGTATGTACTGGATCATTAGGGGATTCTAGAGCTTTCTGTGTCCACGCTACATAGCACAATTATAGGTATTCTGTCTTTTTTGAAGATCTTCTTTCTCATAGGGTCTCTACTATAACCAATTCTCCCTCCATAGGTAAGAAATAATTGGTGGTATTGCTCCCAGGAGTAACCCCATTTTTAAAGGGTATTCTAGAACTTCACAGCCTAGAAAACCCAAAGGAATTAAGCCCTGAGATCATGCAGTTACCGTGCAATGACATTATAGCTTCCTCTGCTTTTTAAAAAAGCTAGATTTGTTTCCAGTTCTAATCCTTGGCTACTTCATAAATGCAGAACATTATCTAACAAAATCTCTGCAAAAATACAGAGACCCAAGTCAATGTGATATTATTACCAGCTGCAGAGAAAAGCTCAGTTGTCACCACACCACAAACAGAGTCAGACAGAGGAGAGAAGACTGAACGACGACCAAGGGAGCCATGACAGGCTGACTGCAAAAGGAACAATCTAGATCCAGGGCCAACCTGGAGTGGGAACAACCAGGCAAACACACATGGGAGCAAGGGACCCTGAAACCTAAGGTTATAAATCCGCATTGGATATGGTAGACCCCTAAACAACACTGGTTTGAACTATGCAGATATTTTTTTCTTTCAGTAAATACATACAGTAAATGTATTTTCTCTTAATAACATTTTATTTTCTCTAGCTTACTTTATAGTACAAATACTGTATATAATATATATAACATACAACATATGTATTAATTTACCAGTTCTGTTATTGGTAAGGCTTCCAGTCAACGGTAGGCTCTTCGTACCTAAGTTTTAGAGGAGTCAAATGTTAGATGCAGATTTTCAACTGTGGGGGGGGGGTCAGTGGCCCTAACCCCTGTTGTTCATGGGTCATCTGTAACATTCTTCCTGCTCATGATCCAAAGACTAGTTTCTCTAATAATGCTCTCAGGGTCTACAATGTTGCAGTATGCCAAACCTGGAAGTTATGGAAACTTCAGCCTTAATAAAGAGCCTGCAGTATTGTGGGAGGCTGCTTATCAAGTGAAGAGGAGCACCAGCTCACAGTGCAGGGTGTGGGGGAACAGATCCACAGGCACAGCTTTTCTTAGTACAAAAGGCTCACCAAGGAGCTTCTTAGCAGAGTCTGGAGGACAGCACAGGCTGTAGAAACAGATCATAATGATCAGTTCCTTGAAACCAAGGAGAACCTACAGGAACACCACTTGTTAAAATGTAAGCCCTTCCTGGGGGGCCTGGCTGGCTCAGTCGGTTAAGCCTCCTACATCAGTTCAGGTCATGATCTTAGGGTTCGTGAGTTCAGGCTCCACGTTGGGCTCTGTGCTGACAGCTCAGAGCCTGGAGCCTGCTTGGGATTCTGTTTCTCTTTCTCTGCCTCTCCCCCACTTGTGCTGTGTCTGTCTCTCTCAAAAATAAACATTTAAAAAATTTAAGCCCTTCCCTGTGTGCCAACAGACCCCTGTGTTTCTCTCTATAATAACATTTATTATATTTAATGTAACTACCTGGGGTTTTTTTAGCCATCTTCCTCAGTAGAGTATAATCATTTCAAGGGTAGAAACGAGGCAAAAATTGCTTATTGTTTATCTCTGTGTTCCCAGTTTGTGACACCGAGTAGGGGTTCAATGGTGAATAGAGCAAGCAGCCCAAGCCATATACCTTTCTTTATAATTTATATGACATAATTAATTAGTAAATATTATTTAATTTCTATTGAATTTTTTTTCAAAATAGATTAATTTTTCCCCTATTTCAAAGGCAGTCAAGCAAAAATAAGCACAAAAATTCACCTTTAAACTCACAAAGGATAACCACTGCTGATTTTCCAGGATATATCTTTCTAAATATGTATACTTAAATTGGTTTCTTAAGATGGAGTCATACTATACATATTGTACATACTGCTTTACAACCAGTTTCTTCAGTTAATCATGTCCATTGCTCTACTATATGTAAGACTACCTCACATTTATTGGCTATATGGTATTCCATTAAATATGTATAACATACTTTATCTAATCCCTTGCTACTGGAAATTTAAGCTGTTTCTAACTCTTTGCTATTTCAAAAAGTCCCTCCATGAAGATCCTTAATAGTTATATCTTTGCATACATTTTTAGTTATTTAGTACAACTGCTGAGTTGAAGGGCCTGTATGTTTGTAAGGCCCTAAGATATGTATCTCTAAACTGTTCTACCAAAGGTTGTACCAATTTACTCTCAAACCAACAAAGCAGAAGAATTCTTGTTTCCCTGGCTGACTCTGAATAGCTTAAAAAGCACTCTCCCATTGAAATTGGGAACAAGATATTCACTATTGCTTCTATAATGGAACATTTTCTTAACAAATGTAATAAGAAAGAAAATGTATTAGGAGAGATAGAAAACTATTTTTGATATGGTGATCATATTGCCAGCTATCAAGAAAATGCAAGAGAATCAACCAGAAAATAAATAAAATTAATAAAAGTAAAAGGTAGCTGGACACAAGCTAACAATAACTAGTTAGAAAAAGTAGTGATGGGGCACCTGGGTGGTTCAGTCAGTTAAGCATCTGACTCTTGTTTTGGCTCAGGTCATGATCTCACGGTTTGTGAGTTTGAGCCCCACATCAGGCTCTGCACACTAATCGCATGGAGACTGCTTGGGATTCTCCCTCTCTCCCTCTCTCTCTGTCTCTCTCAAAATAAATGAATAAACCTAAAAAATTCTTTATATCTGTAGTTATGCTCTTTTTCTCTTTTAAGACTTTAAGTTTTATTCTTTCATATTCTTGACTAGATTTATCTATTTTATTTTCTTCTTTGAATAACACTTTCTTATTTGTCAGGTCTATAGGTTCATTAATTTCTGGATTCTGTTCAACATTGTTGATTTTTCCCTTCAGTTTCCTTTTAGGTTTATTACTCTTTTTCCAGCTCATTGACTTGAAAGCTCTATTCATTTATTTTTAATTCTCACTTGTGCCATCCAGGTAGATCATCTGTACTTCACACCCACCTATGTTGTTTGAACATTAGAAATTGTTTTGCATATGTAAAAAGGAGAGGGAGGGAGAGGGAGAGAGAGAGGGAGAGGGAGAGGGAGAGGGAGAGGGAGAGGGAAGAGAAGGAAGAAAACATTTGAAAAATCAAAATAATTGACCAGGGCCAGAACTGGAGTGAAGCAAGAGACATTTACCCTGGGTAAACAATTTAAGAGGGTACCAAAAAACTCAGTAATCAAGACAAATATGTTAATGCAATATTTTGGAAAATCAAATTGGAAAATTAAATTGGAAACAACCTGCAGCCTGGTTGCCTGCTTTGATAAATAGGGTTTCATTGGAACCAGGACCAGGATTAGAGTAAGGTCACTGAGGCAGGGTTTGGCAAGCACAGGAATAGATCTTGCCTTTTTTTAAAAAAAAATATCTTAATATGTTTTTTATCATAGATTTCTTAGACTAATTTTGATTTTTGAAAGTACTGCAATAAAAATGTACCTTAATGACTGAGATTTTGTGCACCCTCTTACTAAATTTTGCACCCAAGGTGAGTTACTTTACTTGCTTTACCCAAGACCTGGCCCTATAACTGACTGTTGATGATAGTATAATGACTTTTTTTCTGTTTCTTTATATTATATTATATTATATTACTCTGTTTTCTAAATCTGTATAGTAAGTATGAATTACTTTATATATATTATGTATTATATTAGTCTGTGTTTTCTAAATCTGCATAGTAAGTATGAATTACTTTTATCATCAGGAGAAAATTAAAAGGGAAGTCAAGACTCACTCAATGATGTTCCTTGTGGTTTCACCATGGGGCTTGCAAGAAACAAAAATCAGTGTGTGGATAGCCCTGCAGTTTTGAATGGCTTGAACCACCTGGCGATCTGAAGGAAGAAACACATTGCTATTGATATGATTAAACTATCATCATCTGGGTTATCAGAAACTACCAACTGGCCAGCACCTAGGATTGCTTAGGAATAGAGGAGAAGTAGGATCAGAGCCAGACCGCTGGGAGCACCTTTAGCATAGTAAGGGAGTATGGGACTGAAGGTGGTGGACAGCATGAGAACACCCAATTAGTTGTGTAACAGGAAAGCTATCCAGCCTTACGCAGTCCCGCCCGGGCTGGGTTCACCGCAGCAACAATGAACTGCCCATCTTCCTTCAACTTTAGTAGCTGTGGCAAAATCTTCTCTGCTCGACCAGTGTGGAATTCACAGTTGGTGATGCCTGCAGAAGAGAGGCCCACGTGACAGAATTCAAAAGTCAAGCCCAGCATTAAAGGAAGCGGGGGGGGGGGGGGTGCTTAAGCTTTACAGAAATGTACAGTAGCCAGGGCTCTGCCATCTTCCCTTTGGATCTGGAACACCTCTGAATAACAGTGAAAGAAATGCTTTTGGACCTGCTTCGTTTTTGTCAAAGCACTTTTCCCTGCAATATCTCAGTAGGCCTTTCAGCTTGAGTTATTTTAAAACTTAGTGACACATACCACATAAGTACTTCTACCAAGAAGAAAACCTTGACTTTTACTCAAGTGCTCTTTCTGCTCTATTAGAGATTTCCACAGAGCCTCCGGAGTCATTTGTAGATAGGGTACAGGGAACAAAGGGATCTGTGTTCTGTACTGTAGTTTGGCATAAGATTTTGTTCAAAGAAAAGGTTCCGTTGCTAAAAATTACTTGAAACCTATTGTATTATGTTATGATGCCTCATGAGTTTAATGTCAAGAAGGCTCTTCTTCTATATTATCCAAAGTTTTGTCAAGTTCTCTTCCTATCATCTAGGCTTGTTCATCACCTCAGGCTCTTCTTCTGGATAGAAAAAAAAAAGGCAGGGGGAGATTAGCTATTGGGACCTCTTTCAGAAAAACCATCAGGACCCAATTCCAACCACTCCAGGACACCCTCCCTTCCCTCTGCGCAAGTCATGGATCTAGCAGATGCCCTCTTCCCACACAACCCTTTACACAGCACACAAAAACTGCAGCTATTAATTTCTCTCCAGACTGTGAGCAGTGTACCATTGAAGGCTGCAGTCCACCTGGCATCCTCTACTGCTTGCCTCACCAACTCAATCCTAAGGACCTGGGAGGTATACTGAGCCAGAGAGAGACCAATCACACCTGAGGAAGTAAGAGGAAAAGAGGAGGGTACTTTAGAATTTTGAACCACTGGCATTATGCCTGCACCACTACCACCACCTCCCCACCTGGGCCCTGGATAGGGTTTGGAAGCTAAGCAGTATGTAGATTCTGCCCTGGGCTGCCACTTGCCAGTTCCACAGCAGATATCAAGGAGGATGGTGTTAGAGTTCACTCCATTCAGCTCCCCCACTGTCTGATATAGCACCTCAGCACCAGCAGTGTTAATCTGGAAAAAGGCATCTGGAGAGATATGGATCTTCAAGCCCAAGAGATCTTCAAAGAGGTGCGGTTCCCCAAACAGGAGCTGGTAGGGGGATTGCTGATGGCTGCAACATGTCATGGTGCTGAGAAAGAATTTTTGAAAAAGCATTTTGGGATGGCAGACCATTCTATCTCTGGTGGTTGGTCTCAGTTAGGAGACGCAGCCCCCATGGCACGGCCCTGAGGAGTCTGTAGGAGTTCTATCTCAGGGAATGGAGGTCTATGCGGACACTCTCTCATCTGAATTTGGCCTCGTTTCTCAGACCTGGCTGGTGTACAAGGGCCAGTATTACTTAGCCCAGTTCCTTCACAATAAGCAGTCCTGCCTCAGCAATCCACAACCCAGACTATGGCAAGCCATCAGCCTCCTGCTTGCTGTTTGGCTATCCCAGGTTTACCTTTCCTGGAAGTAAAGTGATGTAAAGTCACAGGCTGCCCCTGGCCCAGTGGTGAAAAACTTATTTACAGCCTCTTTCTGAACACAGAGCTCCTCCTGCCAAGACCACAAAATCAGGAGGCAAAGACTCATCTCTGACAAATTTTCTCTCCAAGCTCTACAGTAATCAGCCCTGCAGTAGTCAGACAAGAAGGCACATTTCTCAAATCCTACTGTAAATAACACTTAACATAAAGTAATGTTCTATATGACAAAAAATACACCATTTTCACATCTCAGGAGACGAACTGCTTTGCTTATTGGCTTTTGACAAATCCTATACAAGTGACACAGTTCTTACTCTAGTTTGAGCCTCTTTCATAGTTTTCTAAAGAAAGTGTGAGAGTTATTCTTGTTGTAAATAAGGAGCTAAACTAAGCTTTTGCCCCATCACAAAGAAGCAATAACTTTTCAATTCTCTTCATAATTCTCCACTGCAAATATCCCAACCACCCACTGAAACATCACCTCAAAGATGTGAATCCTCAAAGAAAAGAAAGAGGTCATGGAAAGGAACAATCATAGTAACTAAGTTCTTTCTTTGAGTTCAGAACATTTTAAAATTCTTACATCACTGCAGAGAGCCTAAACATTTGCTTGACACAAGTATAAACCACAATAAACTATGTTGGAGCTCTACAATTAAAAGGCCAAGGATTATAATTTGGGGGTAAATACCCACTAGTGTGATTACTGGACCCTAGGGTAGTTCTATTTTTAACTTTTTGAGGGAACCTCCATACTATTTCCCACAGGGGCCATAGAAGTTTGCATTCCCATCAACAGTGCAAAAGGGTTCCCCATTCTCTGTATCCTTGCCAACACGTGTTGTTTCTTGTATTTTTTATTTTAGCCATTCTGATAGGTGTGAGGTGATATCTCATTGTGGTTTTCATTTCCATTTCCCTGGTGATGAGTGATGTTGAGCATTTTTTCATGTGTCTGCTGGACATCTATATGTCTTCTCTGGAGAAATGTCTGTTCATGTCTTCTGCCCATTTTTTAATACAAGAACACTAATTCAAAGGGATACATGCATTCTGATATTTATTGCAGCATTATTTACAAGAGCCAAATTATGGAAGCAGCCCATGTATCCACTGATAGTTGAATGGATAAAGAAGATAGATGTGATATATATATATATATATATATATATATATATATATAGTATTCATATAATGGAATACTATTCAGTCATGAAAAAGAATGAAATCTTGCTATTTGCAACAACATGGATGGAGCTGGAGAGTATAATGCTAAGTGAAATAAGTCAGTTGGAGAAAGACAAATACCAAACGATTTCACTCACATGTGGCATTTAAGAAACAAAACAAATAAGCAAAGAGAAAAACAGAGAGACAAACCAAGAAACACTCTTAACTATAAAGAACAATCTGATGGTTACCAGAGGCCAGGTGGGTGGGGGAATGGGCTAAATAGGTTATGGGGATTAAGGAGTGCACTTGTGATAAGCACAGGGTGATGTATGGAAGTGTCAACTCACTATATTGTACACCTGAAACTAATTTAACACTGTATGTAAGCTATCCTGCAATTAAAATTAAAATAAATGAATGAAAGGTTTTCTAGACATATGTAGATTACACTTACTGATATATTTTATCATTGTCTGTGCTCACCACTATTTATTGCATCCCCCATTACTATAGCATTGAGTATTTTCCTATAGTTTTGTCAGTTATTAGATGTAATTTTAAATTGTTGATTTTCCTTTTAAATTGAATCTCCTACCTTTATTAAGTCTTCTTTTTTATCTCTAGTAATACCTGTTGTCTTACAATCTACTTTGATATTAATGAAGTTGTATCTATTTAAATAAATGCATACATACATACATACATACATACATAAAAATAAAAGGCCAGGAACTGTATGTCAACTACACTCAAATTTTTTTTTAATTACAAAAAAAAAAGGTCAGGAATCAATGACATGGGTTCAAGACTAGGTTGGCTATTTACTGGCTCTTTAACCTTGGGTACTACTATGTCTCCATTTGTTCATCTGAATTGAGGGTTTCAATACCTCTCCTCTCACCTACTTCACAAGTTGGTTGAGATGATCACGTTAAGTATAGGAATGTTTTAATGGGGGAACGTTTGAAAGCTCTAAGTGCATTATGGATGTAAAGTATTTTATCTGAGTTATGAAATTCTGACTATATTCTTGTCTCTATTGAATTGGCTTTTAGAGTCAGTAGAGTACCTACCAAGTTCCATGGGCAAAGTTCTTGTGAAAATACCTGGGAATCCTCACAAGATAATTAACTTGGTAACCCCACCTCAGTCTCTGTGGTTTGCTTACGCGAGCAGCATGGTTAGAGATTATCCTCGTCACCTCCTCATCCTCACCTCCAACACCTCTTCTCAACCCCCACAAATACTCTGTGGATGTGTAGTTTCTGCTATCTGCCCTGAAACTTCCAAAACCAACTGCAGGATAGTGAAAATAAGATCTGCTACAAAAGCTGCCCCTTATCATTCTGTAAGTCTCACCTGTCTTAATTCCTGAGGATAGAAAGTGATGGTGGCCATTGTGTGTCCTTGGCTATTGGTGTGAACTATGAGTACCCACCTTCATGAAACAGAAGGCAGGGCTCCATTGGGGACTGTCGAAGTAATACTTCACAGTACTAGGAAGAAAACAGTATTATTATACAGGCAAATCTAACAAGTTCTGCAGCTGATTATTCATGCTGAGTGATTTCTATGGGTTAAATTGCATCCAGCCCTATTCATATGTTGAAGCCTTACCCTTAGTACCTCAGAATGTGACCATATTTGGATATAAGATCTTTAAAGATGTGATTAAATTAAAATAAAGCTACCATATGTGTGTGCCCTAATACAACCTGACTGGTGTCCTCATAAAAAAAGGGAATACTGGGACACACAAAGAGACATCAGGGATGCACAAACAGAGGAAAGATCACATGAAGACACAGTAAGAAGATGGCCACCTACAGGTCAAAGAGAGAGGCCTTGGAAGAAACCAAACTTGCCAACATCTTGAACTTGGATTTTAGCTTTCAGAATGTGAGAAAATAAATTTCTGTTGTTTAAGCCACGCAGTCTGTGGTATTTTGTTATGGCAGCCCTAGCACACTGATACAGATTTGGGTTAGCAAGAAGTGGGATGTTGCTGTAACAAATACATAAAAATATGGATATGGCTTTATTTATTTTTTTATTTTAGAAATATATATAGAGAGAGCTAGCAGGTGAAAGGGGGAGAGGGAGAGAAAGAAAGAATGTTAAGCAGGGGAACCCAATTCGGGGCTCGATCCCACAACCTTGGGATCACGAACTGAGCCGAAAACAAGAGTCAGATGCTCAACTGACTGAGCCATGCAGGGAGCCCTAGAAGTGGCTTTAAAACTGGGAATGGGCAGGAGCACCTGCATGGCTCAATTGGTTAAGCATCCAACTTTGGCTCAGGCCATTATTCATGGTTTGTGTGTTTGAGTCCTGCATAGGGTTCTGTGCTGACAGCTCAGAGCCTGGAGCCTGCTTCAGATTCTGTGTCTCTTTATCTCTCTGCCCCTTACCTGCTCATGCTCGTTCTCTCTCTCAAAAATACATATTTTAAAAAATTAAGAAAACAACAGGGAATGGGCAAAGACTGGAAGAATTTTGAGGTGCATGCTAGAAAAAGCCTAGATTGCCTTGATGAGACTGATGGTAGGAATAAGGATATTAAAGGTGATTCTGGTGAGATCTCAGAAAGAAATGACGAGTATGCTATTGGACACTGGACAGAAATTGATTTATATAAAGTAAAAAATAACTTGGATGAATTGTGTCCTAGTGTCGGGTGGAAGGTAAAAATTGTAAGTGCCAAACCTGCATATTTGGCTAAGGAGATTTCTAAGCAGTGTTGAAGGTAGAGCCTGGTTTCTCCTTGTGCTCATAGTAAAATGTGAGAGGAGAAAGATACATTGAAGAAGGAATTATTAAGCAAATAGGAACTGGAACTTCAAGATTTGGAAAAAATCTCAGCCTATCCATATAACAAAATGTGAAAGCATGTTCAGGAGGCAACACCAAGGTTATGGCGGGACAGTTTTTTGACTAAGAGATCACAGGTGTGACTCATGGATTCTAATCAGCCAACTCAGCAGAAGTCAGGAATAGAGATGGAGTTCTATCAGCAGAAACACTACCAGCTTAGACTAAAGGGGACAGAGACAGGATATAATCAAGGAAGGCTTTCAGACTTCTGGGATTCCACAGGACAGGACAATAGAGCTATCTGACTGCCAACAGGTGTTATCCTTCAAGAAAAAGGAGGAATGACCTCAAGGCAATTCAGAGTCAGCAGGGCTGCTGCAGCCACTATATGCCCAGAGGAGACAGCTCCTAGGGGGAAAAGGCTGAATCCTCAGTTTCAGTGGGCCAGACTGCCAACGTCCAGGGCCTCAAGGGTGAGCCTGCCACACACACCAGTGGGCCAAAGGACAGAGCATCAACCCAAAGAGGGTAATTCTCAAGCCTTAAAATCTAATGGAATTTGCCCTGCTAGGTTTCAGACTTGCTTGGAATCTAGGACAACTGTCTTCTTTCCAATTTCTCCCTTCTGGAATGGGAATGTCTATCCTATTGTCAGTCCCACAGATTGTATTTTGGAAGCAGATAATATTTATGGTTTCACAGGTCCACAGCTGAAGAAGATTTTTGCCTTAGGATGAATTACACCTTGAATCTCATCCACATTTGATTTAGATGATACTCAAATAAGGTTAGGGATTTACTGCTGATGCTAGAATGGGTTAGGGGTGCCTGGGTGGCTCAGTCAGTTAAGTGTCTGACTTTAGCTTAGGTCATGATTCTCCAAGTTCATGAGTTTGAGCCCTGTGTCAGGCTCTGTGCTGACAGCTCAGAGCCTGGAGCCTGCTTTGGATTCTGTGTCTCCCTCTCTCTCTGCCCTTCCCCTGCTTGCACTCTGTCTCTGTCTCTCAAAAAGAAATATTTAAAAAAAACTGGGGCTGTTAAAGGTGCCTGGCTGGCATGTAACTCTTGATCTCAGGGTTATGAGTTCAAGCCCCACGTTAGGCATAGAGCATAAAAAAATTGGGGGCTGTTAGAAAAGGGTGAATATATTTTGCATATGAGGAGAAAGAACATGAATTTTGGGGGTCCAAAGGGTAGAGGGTTATGGGCTGATTCACATCCCCCTAAAATTCATATGTTTAAGTCCTAACCCCCATACCTCAGAATGTAAATGTATTTGGAAATAGGGCCTTTCAAGAGGTGATTGAGTTAAAATCAGATAGCTTGGGGGGGGGACAAAAAATAAATAAAATGAAGCAGTTAGGACGGACCCTAATCCAATCTGACTGTTCTGTTTACAAGAAGAGGAAATTTGGACACACAAAAAGACACCAGGGATGTAGGTGCACACAGAGAAATGACTATGCAAAGACACAGTGAGACAGTGGCCATCTGCAAGCAGTGGTGAGAGGCCCAGAAGAAACCCAAACCTGCTGACACTCTGATCTCAGACTTCTAGCCTCCATATTATGAGGAAATACATTTCTGTTGTTTAAGCTGCCCAGTCTGTGGTATGTTGCTATGGCAGCTCTAGCAAACTAATGCAACTGATACTAAAAACATAATCCCTGCCCTGCAACCTTACAGAGGAATATTATCCATTGCATTCCAAACAGTAAGCTCCATGAAGGCTTTAGAGTTGTATCCTTAGTCTGGCACATAATAGATGGTCAATAATTATAACTTGAAAGAAGGTATGAATGAAGGACAGGAAGGTGTTTTTATGTAGAGTCTCTATTCTATATCCAGTATGAAGGACAATAACCTTCCATTTCTGTGAATCCCTCCTGGCAGCAACTTCTAATATAGCACTGGGTTGCTATGATTCCACTCTTACTTATAACTTCCTGATATAAACCCATCACTTCTATACTTCTTCTCATAACCAGGTACCAACTACACCATAGCTTAGTTGGACACTTCATTTCCTCCTTGTGAGTTCAAGTCATATGCAATCTTGATTTAGTTGTTGGGCTATCAACAATCCTTGAAGCCGAACTTTTCAAACACAAGCCAGTTGCTACCACAACGGGACATACTGTCTGATTTACTAGGTCCTTTCATTTCATTATGTATTCATAAAACACATGTGTTTTATTTCCACTGTATTTTCAAACAATCTCCAAATTATGCATGGAAGGCAAAGTATACCAAAAAAATAGTGCTGCTGGAGAGGGTAAAATCAATTAAGGCTGCGCTTAATCACTTTTGCTATACTGTCATGTAAATGCAATATAAGCTATGCTTAACTACGCTGAACATATTTTTCAATTTCTTTGATGCTTGTGATTAAAAAAAAAAAGACTGGTTCAACTGTTGGTTACTGAATGGTTGGAAAGTGATGTTTTCTGGAAGCAAGATTCAAAGATCACTGGGGTCCTGGAAGGATGGCAAGTGGTGGGAAAATGGAGTCTGACCTAAAACATAACGGTAAATAGATAGGAAATACAGTTCCTCCACTGTATGAACTAAGACCTTGGTTTCTTCATTTATAAAATGGAGACTGAAACTCCTATTCCATATAGGAATAGGAGTGATTTTAAGCAGTACCTAAGAATTAAGAGTGAAAGGGCCTTCTGGTTATAATAACAGAATATTCCTCATAAAAATCCTACTAAAATGAAATATAGGAATAAAAAAGACAAGCTTATTTAAGCTCATTGCTACACCAGTTCTCCCTTCCCTTCCTACGACACCATCATTTTCCTCCCTTGCTACTGGAACATTCCCACCAACATATAAGCGTGCTATTACTCTCCCACCTTTTAACAAAGAAAGGGAACTTCCTGACCCCACTTTCCCTATCAGCTGCTGTTCTGAAAAGCTCTGTGTATATTCACTGCCTCCCACTCCTCTCCTTCCATTCACCGACTAGAATAAGGTCCCCACCACTCCACCCAAACGGTTCGCGTTAAGGTCTTCAATGACCTCCCCGTTAGGCAGTTCAATGGTTAATTCTAAGTCTTCATCTTACTTGACCTATCAGCAGCACTTGGCACAGCTGATGAGTCCTTCCCCTTTGGTTCACTATCTTCACTTAGCTTCCAGGACACAACACTATCCTGGTTTCCCCTGAGCTCACGGACTACTCCTCAGTGTCTTTTACTGGCTCCCTCTCTCCTCTCAGACTTCTTAAAATGGAAGTGCACCCAGGCAAAGTCTCCTTCCAATATACTCACACATCACATTGGTGATCTCCTCCAATCTTGCGATTTCAAAAAAATTTTTTTACTGTTAATTTATTTTTGAGAGAGAGAGACAGAGCAGGAGCAGAGAAGGGGCAGAGAGGGAAACACATGAGGCAGGCTTCAGGCTCTGAGCTGCCACAGAGCCCAATGCTGAGCTCCAACCCACGAACTGCGAGATCATTCCGTGACCTGAAGTTGGACACCTAACCGACTGAGCTACCCAGGCACACCCAATCCCGTGATTTTAAATAACATCTACAGGTTTACAGGGGCGCCTGGGTAGCTAACTCGGTTAAGTGTCTGACTCTTGGTTTTGGCTCAGGGCATGATCTTGCAGTTCATGAGTTTGAGCCCCACATTTGGCTCTGCGCTCAGTGTACAGAGTCTGCTTGGGATTGTCTGTTTCCCTCTCTCTCTGCGCCTCCCAGCTTGCTCTCTTTCTCTCAACAAATAAATAAACAAACATTAAAAAATTACCATCTACATGTTACATTACCCGGATTCCTACTCTTAAACCCCTGACCAACCTATCCAACCACCTATTTAACATATTCATTCAGAGGTCTAATATAGATTTCAAACGCACCATTCTAAAATTGAACTACTAATTTCTCCCCACCCAATCTTCTCTACCACAGTCTTTCCTATCTCAGTTGATAGTAACTCCCTCATTCTAATTGCTCCCCCCAAATACCTGAAGCTATTTTTCACTCCTCTCTTTCTCTTACATCTTTCATTCGACCCTTCAGGAAATCCTGTTTGTTATAGCTTCAACATACATCCATCGCCACAGCAACCTACCACTGTTCTATAAAATCTCTCACTTGTATTAGAACAACAGCCCCCTAACTGGTCTCTCCTTGCCTCTATCCTTCCCTCCAATAATCCATACACAATAGCCAGAGTGATTCTGTGAAACCTAAATCCTATCATGACATGTCCTCCCCATCAAAACTTCCACTGGCTCAGAATAAAAGCCAAAGTCCCTACAATGACCCCCAAGCCACTCCATAATGTTGCCCCCATTCACCATCTTACCTCATGTCCAACTACGATTCTAGGCCTATATTCAGTTCCTCTAAAAATCCTGTCTCGTTTCCATTAGGGCCTTTGCCATGGCTTTTCTCTTTTCCTAGAATGCTCCTCCATCAGACCTCTGCATAGCAAACACCCTCACTGCCTCTATGTTTTAAATGCAAGGTTTCTCATCCTCAGCACTACTGACACTTTGGCCCAGATAATTCTTTGTTGTGGGGAGCTGTCCCATGCTTTGTAGGATGTTTAACAGCAACCCTGGCCTCTACCCACTAGATACCAGTAGCACTGCCCAATCATCCCCTAGTGATTACAACCAAAAAAAATCTCTAGACATTGCCAAATGTTCTCTGCAAGGCAAAACCACCCTCCAGTTAAGAGTCACCACTTTATTCAAATACCTTCTTTTTCATGAAGCCTATGTGACCCTATTTAAAATTATAACCCGTGCTTGCTTCGGCAGCACATATACCAAAATTGGAATGATACAGAGATTTAGCATGGCCCCTGTGCAAGGATGACACACAAATTCATGAAGCACTCCATATTTTATAGTTTCAAAGGATACACACAAAATTTGCTACTTTTAAAATCATGATTTAACTCCTTACCTCTTCTCTAAAGAAACTTAGTTAATATTTAAGTTCTAGAACAAAAAATTACAACCTATGCTTCCCCCAACCTGAGAATTTCTTGTCTTCCTGATCCTGCTGTACTTTTCCGTGGTACTTGTCTTACTCTGGCTGGGCTGCTAGAACAAAAATACCACAGACTGGGTGGCTTATAAACAAGAGAAATTTATGTCTCACAGTTCTGGTGGCTGGGAAGTCCAAGATCAAGACACTGGCAAATTCAGTGTCTTATGAGAACCTGTTTCCTCACTGGCAGCCATCTTTTCACTGTAACCTCACATAGCAGAAGGGACAAGCTAGCTCTCTGGAGTCTCTTTCACAAGGGCACTAATCCTAATCATGAGGGCCTAATCACCTCCTAAAGGCCCCACCTCCTAATACTACCACCTTGGGTGTTAGGATTTCAACATATAAAATTTGGGGTGACACAAAATTCAGATCATAGCCACACTTGTCACCTTCTAACATAACGTACAATTTACCTTATTATGTTTTTTTTAATCTATCTCTCTGACTAAAATGTAAGTTCTACAAGGAAGGGATAGATTTTCTTCCTTATTGTATTCTAAGTACCAAGAATAGTGGCTGGCACTTGTAGCTACTCAATAGTACTTGTTGAATTAATAAATGAAAGGAGCAACAAGGATAATGATAGAGAAGACAAGACCAAAACAGAAAAGACAAGAAGATGGAAAGCAGATTGAAGTGACAAGGAAGCAAGATGAAGGAAGCTACATCTGCATTGCCTATAAAGGGGGACCTGATGAGATATAGGGCTGATCTGCTCCACACAACCCTGGGAAGACTCAAACCTGAAGATACAAATAAGGCACAAGGCTAAAAAGAGGGTTTGATTGAAAGTCTAGACACAAAACTGGTAAACATCTTCATCCTACCAAGAACATCCATTTTTATGTAGCAAGAGACTAGAAATCTTTTTCTCCAGAAAAAATGAACCCACAAAAGCTCTGAGTTTGGAGATACCAGGCACTGTCGTAGTTGTAGATGGGGGAGCCAGGAACATTCCACGCAAATCTGTGTTCTAAATGGTGGGAATCCCACCCCTTGGGGATGCCCCAACTCTAAAAGGCCAGCAGCCAGGCAAGACACTTGGAGATAATTCTCTCAAGAAATGGAATAGCCCTTGAGACACATATGGGGATACCCTGACACAATCACTAGCAGGAAAGCCAAGAATAAACAAACCCACTCAAGCTGAACTGCTATCAGGTTTTTAGGGCCTCTATGGTTTTTTTAAACCTTATTTATTGGAGCGCCTAGGTGGCTCAGTCAGTTAAGTGTCCCACTTGGGCTCAGGTCATGATCTCGTGCTTCAGGAGTTCGAGCCCTGCATTGGGTTCTGTGCTCACAGCTTGGAGCCTGGAGCCTAGAGCCTGCTCTGAATTCTGTGTCTCCCTCTCTCTCTGCCCCTCCCCCACTTGTTCACACTCGCTCGCTCTCGCTCTCTCTCTCTCTCTCCTAAAATAAATAAACTTTGGTGTTGTTGAGGATGTGGAGGAATGGGAACCCTCTTGCAATGTTGATGGGAATGCAAACTGGTGCAGCTACTCTGGAAAACAGTATGGAGGTTCCTCAAAAAATTAAAAGTAGAACTACCCTATTACCAAGCAATAGCACTACTAGGAATTTACCCAAGGGATACAGGAGTGCTGATGCATAGGGTCACGTGTACCCCAATGTTGATAGCAGCGCTTTCAACAAAGCCAAATCATGGAAAGAGCCTAAATGTCCATCAACTGATGAATGGATAAAGAAGATGTGGTTTATATATACAATGGAATACTGGTTGGCAATGAGAAAGAATGAAATCATGCCATTTGCAACAATGTGAATAGAATTGGAAGGTATTATGCTGAGGAAAATAAGTCAGTCAGAGAAAGACAGATATCATATGTTTTTACTCATATGTGGATCTTGAGAAACATAACAGAAGACCATGGGGGAAGGGAAGGGGGAAAAATAGTTACAGAGACAGAGGGAGGCAAACCACAAGAGACTCTTAAATACAGAGAACATTCTGAGGGTGGAAAGGGAGGGGAGAGGGGGAAAATGGGTGATGGGCATTGAGGAGGGCATTTGTTGGGATTAGCACTGGGTGTTGCATGTAAGCCAATTTGACAATAAATTATATTCATAAAAGAAAAAATGAGTCAGAAGCTTAACCAACTGAGCCCCAAGACCTCTCTCTTAAATATGAATAAAAGTCAACCAAGTATCATCAGCTGTTTGATTAAAGTCTTAATTGTGAAAGACAATGACAAAAACAGGAAAAAAGTTCCTGAAGGAAACAGACAATTCAAAGAACAGAAAACACATACACGCACGCACGCACGCACCCTATGTTACTTAATTATATTACCAAAAAAAGAACAAGATGTTATACAAAAGGAACAAACAGAAAAGAAGAAAAATCTTTTGAAAATTAAAGGTAGCACAGTAGAAAAAATTTCAATGAAGATGTTGTCATTTATATCAAGAAAATTTCACAGAAAGGAAAACAAAAAGGCAGCAATGGAAAATAGGAGAGGCATGAGTAACAGATTATAGAATCAATCCATGAGGTCCAAAATCCAAATAATAGGAGATACAAAGAAAATATAGAAAATGAGGAGAAGGAGGTAAGAAATAATATAGGAAAATTTCTGATAGTATTAGCTTCCAGATTGACAAGGCCTAAAATGTACCCACCACAATGAATGAAGGGGAAAAGGCCCACATGATCAAGAAGTTTCAGGGATAAACAGATTCCCTAAAAGCTTCTAGAGAAAAACAGAGGAGAGAAATGACCTACAAAGGATCAAGGCCTTTGGCATTTAGACTCACACAACACGGGCAGCCAGATGACAATGAAACCACGTCTTCAAATTTATAAAGGCAAATTATTCAATCCCAAATCTAGAAATCTAGAGAAAATTTCAGTCATGTGTCAGGAATGAAAAGACATTTACAGACATGCAAAAGCTCTAGAACTTTACCTCCTAGGCACCCTTCCTCAGGAAGCTAATGGAGGTTGTACTCCAGCCAAAAGGGGGTATAAACCAGAAAAAGGAAGACAGGGACTCTAAGAAACAGGGAGACAGGACAGGAAAGCTGCCGAGGGCCTCGGGAGCCTAGGATGGGATATTCTAAGAAAAATATTTTCCGGGGAAAAAAACTGAACTCAAGTTGTTGAGCATATGGAGAATATAGATAAATGTTTGACAGAGCTCTTAGAGAACTTGCAGAAAAAATTAACGATAGGTTCATAAAAAAACTAAACCAATGGAAAAATGAGGCAATTATTCATGTCAATAAAAAGTTATAAACATCCATCACCTCATGTAGGACTGCACACACACACATATAACAGAAAGGTGCCTGGGTCACTCAGTCATCTGAGTGTCTGACTCTTGGTTTCAGCTCAGGTCATGATCCCAGTGTTGTGGGATCAAGCCCCATATCAGGCCCCCTCAGCGTGGAGCCTGTTTGAGATTCTCTCTATCCCTCTATCCCTCTCCCCCATTTGTTCTCACTCTCTCTTGCTAAAAAATAAAAAAAGATGACATATTATGCAAAAAAAAAACAGGTGCAGAACAGAGTCCATACTAAGCTACCTTTGAGCTAAGAAAAGCTTATTTTTTAAAAATAAACAAAAACAAAATTTATTACCTATAGAGGGAGATGGGGAACTGGGTAGAGGGACAGAGATGAAAGCTAGACCTCTCTAAATGTAACTTTATTTTATAGATTTGACTTTGGAACCATGTAAATATTTTACAAATATAAAACAAAACTTAATCAAAATGAAAGTTTTCAAGCCCTAAAATTTGAAATATGAAAATATGAAATATTAAATATGAAAAAATTAAAAAGAAACTGTATATCAAGTATCAAGTTAGTGGCTTAACTACAAAGAGAGGTACTATTTCAAGAGGTATGATAATTTAAAAAAAAGAACTGGACATAAATCTTGAGCTCTTTTCAGTTACCATTTGTTGGTAATACTATTGGTAATCTTATTTGGAAATTCTTATATATATATGTGTATATATACATACATTTCATATATATATTAGGATATATAGAAGATACATATAGTAAGATAGAATAAATAAGTAATTATGTTAATGTTGTCAGGATTAAAATTTTCATTATAAGACAACAGATAAAAATCAAAGGATTTAAGTAAAAGTTCTGTCAGTCCAAATTTGATTTGAACATATCACTATGAACTAATATTTTCTCTTTAAATAAATATTCCCTAGCTCTGTTCAGTAGAAAGGCCTTGAAGTATTATCAATCCAGTATAAATAAGCACCCCTAGCACCCATACTGTGGCCTCCAAGTACCATTTCCCACTAAAAGAGACAAAGGTTCCTTGAAGAAATAGCTGATTTCCAGTCTCAAGCAGAAAACAGATTAGATGTGCTAGAAATATCTTAGTTTTCAACAACTATCAGAGCCATCCTAAGGCTCTGAGACAATGTAAAGAGGTTCTGATTGGTTAAAAATGGAACAATTTGAGTACCAAAAAACAATAGTAAATGCTCTAGACTAAAACCTGTCAAGTATGTTAAAAATCCATGAGTTAACAGTGATACTGAAACAAACAAATTTAACTGAACATCATTTGAAGAAGGTGAAAGAACCAAGGATTTACCCTGTCTTGATTGTATCAGTACATCAGGGCAACCAAATAGTTGATAAGGGAAAGTGATTTTTAGGAGAATTCCAACTAATAAATGAAGAAGACATGATAGACTAGGCAATGATCACCAATGGCTGCAAAAACCATTATGTGAAAAGCTAACAGAATTTTTTTTGAGAGAGAGTAAGAGAGCATGAATGGAGAAGAGGCAGAGGGAGAGAGGGTGAGAGAATCTTAAGCAGGCTCCACAACCAGCGTGGAGCCCAACACAGGGCTTAATCCCACAACCTTGAGATTATGACCTGAACAGAAATCCAGAGTTAGACATTTTAACTGACTGACCCACCCAGAGGCCCTGACAGGACATTTTTTAATGAGTAGATCAGGCTGATTGAACTGAATCCACTTTCAATCTTAACATCACCAAGAGGGCCTATCAGACATACATGGATTAAAAATATTCTCACCTCAAATTAAATCTGAATCTAATCAACATTCTAGATTTACCAGTTTACAGGAAATACAGGGGATAGAGGAAGAACATTAAATAACATAATGAGAATTCAATAAGCAAAATCCAGAACAAGAGGAGCGCTGTGTTGTTCAGTAAGTTGAGCATCGGACTCTTGACTTCGGTTCAGGTCATGGTCTCACGTTTATGGATTCAAGCCCCATATCAGACTCTGCTGGCAGCAGGGAGCCTGCTTAGGATTCTGTCTACCCCCCCCTTCTTTCTGCCCCTCCCCCACTTTCTATCTCTCTCTCAAAATAAATAAAAATAAACCTTAAAAATCCAGAATGAGAATTTCCACAGGAAAACCAACCAGTTTCTTGAAAAAAATAGATTGTAAGAACAAAAAATTAAGAAGGAAGGGTACTTACAAATTAAAAGAGAATGAAGAGACACATTAATTAAATGCAAAGGGTAAACCTTGTTTGAATACTGATTTGAACAAAACCAACTGTAAAACTCAAACCATTTATGTGACAAATAGGTGTCAAATCTGAGCATTTACTGGATATATGATGATATGGGTTAAACGTTTATTTCTAGGTGTAATAATGGTATGAAGTTGTGTTTAAAAAGTTAAGTTTTCTTTTATTTTTTAAATATTTATTTTTGAAAGAGAGAGACAGAGTGTGAACAGGGGAGGGCAGAGAGATACAGAGAGGAAGACACAGAATCTGAAGCAGGATCCAAGCTCTAAACTGTCAGCACAGAGCCCAACGCGGGGCTGGAACTCATGAACCATGAGATCATGACCTGAGCCGAAGTCAGACGCTCAACCAACTGAGCTACCCATGTACCCCTAAGTTCTTTCTTTTAGAACTCACACTGAAGTATTTATATTTTATACGATATAATGTCTGGAATTTGCCTCAAACTAATCGAAATATGTTGGTGGAATGTGAGGTGGGTGAAAGTATAGATAAAATAAGATTGTACACATACTGATAATTGTTGAAGCTGGGTAATAGATATGTTATACCATTCTCTACTTTTGTATGTTTTCAATTCTTCACAATATAAAATGAAAAATGAAAGGAAAATTTGTACAATAAAGGGAAATATAATCGTAGTACACTCCTGTACTTGGCTCAGGAGTGAATATCTACATAGCTATAACAATGTAAACACTAAATATTAATTTAACCAAGAATTGTGCTATAAACATAGAAGAAGAAGGGTAGTTGGGAAAAGAGACAAAATAAGAAAGAAATTCTTAGATGCCATAACTGGAAGTCAACAAATAATATGTAACTTCAATAAATCAAAATACATCAGGAATACTACGTGGCCATGAGAAAGAATGAAATCTGGCCATTCGTAGCAAAGTGGATGGACCTCGAGGGTGTCATGCGAAGCGAAATAAGTCAGGCGGAGAAGGACAGATACCATATGTTTGCACTCATAGGTCTAACAGGAGAAACCTAACAGAGGACCATGGGGAGGGGAAGGAGGAAAAAGAGTTAGGGAGAGGGAGGGAGACAAAGCAAGAGAGACTCTTGAATACTGAAAACAAACTGAGGGCTGAAGAGGGAGGGGGAGGGGAAGAGGGGGTAATGGGCATGGAGGAGGGCACTAGTGGGGAAGAGCACTGGGTGTTATATGGAAACCAACTTGACAATAAACTATAAATAAAAAAAGAAGACAAAATGTATACTCAAAAAAAACCCAACAAAATACATCAGAATAATGTACTATTTGGAAATATGGAACACCAGAAGAAATAGCAAAATAATTGCTATTGTTGTTTCTGGGGAGCAAGACTGAAGAGCAAGGAAGGGTGAGGCAGAGGAGCACGATTTTTCCTTACTAACCTGTTAGTAGTATTTGGCTTTGAAAATTATGTACTTATATTTCTTTGATAGTATTTAAAAATTTTAAAAAATTAATGTTTATTTATTTTTGAGAGAGAGAAAGAGAGTGCGAGTGGGGAAGGGGCAGAGAGAGAGGGAGACACAGAATCCAAAGCAGGCTCCAGGCTCTGAGCTGTCAGCACAGAGACTGACACGGGGCTCGAACCCACAGACTGCAAGATCATAACCTAAGCCGAAGTCGGATGCTTAACCAACGGACTCACCCAGGTGCCCCCTAAAATTTTTTTTAAAGTTTGCTTATTTATTTTGAGAGAGACAGAGACAGCAAAAGTGGGGGAGAGACAGAGAGAGAGAGAGGAAGAGAGAGAATCCCAAGCAGGCTCCATGCTGCCAGTGCAGAGCCCAAGATGGGGCTCGAATCCACGAAGCTGCACAATCATGACCTGAGCTGAAAACAGGAGTCAGATGCTCAACCAAATCACCCAGGCACCCCTTTGATAGTATTTTATTTAAAGACTCTTTCTTAGGTCTTGGTGCTCTGGCTGTCTGCTCCCCCCATAAAATCCATATTTTGATGTAAGACTCAAGAGTAGATATTTAAACCTTAAATCAGGGCAAACTAGGGTTATCCTATCATCTTAATGGAATGGAATGTTACTACCAGTAACACAGAAAGAGAGATAAAGGTATAAAAAAAAGTGAGAACAACGTAATGCTATAATATGTATAGTATTATTTTTATTACAACGGGCATCTGGCCTGTATTTGAGTCAGATACCAGGGTGGTGGGATTCAGCCCCACATTGGGCTCTGCGCTGAGCATGGAGCCTGCTTAAGATTCTCTCTTTCTCTCCCTATGCCCCTCTCTCCCGTTCACATGCTCTCTCTCACTAAAATGATTTTTTTTAAAAAGATGTGTTCTATTAGAAGGCACCACCCAAGTGTCAGAAACCTAAATCATTAGGGGGGTGGGTGCTGGTAAGAATCAACAGGGAACAAGACAGTCAGCTGGGAGTCCCATTCAGTCTTCACAAGCAAGGCTTTTGACTTTTTTTTTAAGTTCCACAAGGGGAGGTACCACATCTGTTTCAGTCATCATTGGATCCCTAGTACCTAGCACAGTGCCAGACGTACAGGAGCCACTCAATAAATAGTAGGTGCATGAAAGAGAAGGATATAAAAATGTCTTAGAGGCCAACCTTGTGATGTAGATGTCTTATCACTTACATTTCTTATGATATTTCTCAGGTCTGTTCTGCCAAAAACACTAGTCTTCCAAATATTTCAGACACTTGTCCCTTGTTATACTGCCCTCATCAGTACCTCTTTCCTAATACCTCCTTCCTATTAAATTCCTTAAATTCCTGACATGTGCAATAATGAATACAGTTTCCTCTCCTGTTCTCCACCCTCCCGGAAATGAAACACTAGCAATGTTCTCTCTCTCTGTGTTACAAGGTATGTTTACAGAACAGAGTCCTTCCTCCCCTGTAGCACCAGAAGCCACTCTATTATTAAAATGTCAGGGACACTACTATTATAGACTGTAATGCTTCAGGTCATCTTCAACCAGCCCTTGTTCCTCATTAACTGCGCCACTTGATTGTGTTTCTCAGGGATGTTTTTCAAATGGTTAGACTGCACACAGATGATGTTTCTGTCTAAAGAAAGAAAAAGAATTTGACTTACACGGTTTTCTTGATAAAAGATTATTTAAAAGAAAATGTCTGGCAATTCAAATTCCCTCCTTCAGAGATGCATACACAGACTTGAGGCAGCAAAGTACCTGTTCAAGCTCAAGGCTATTTTTCAGAGAAAATCTGTTTTCTGGTCTAGCCATTATGAAGCTTATTCTTAATGGAGCTAGTCCGCAAAATTTTCTCACATGCTACAAATGCACAATATGACAAGGTCTGCTTTCTGTTAAGATTTTAAGAGGGAAATAAAAGGTAATGGGTTTTGTTTTTGTTACTGAATAATAGAACACTGACATCATATACTCATTTAATTCAGCATACAGAGGGGAAAAAACGAAGTGCCTGCCGTAATGAACTGTAGTTTAAGCATATGGGTATTAAACAGTGTGACTAATATAAAACGATAATGTTTCAAGTGGATTTATTGAAAATGGGTAAATGGAAAGTTCAGGAATGTAATCTGGGAATAGGTACTGGGATTAAGACTCAGAAATATGCCATTGTGATTTCTGTTACCACCACTAACTTCTCCTACCAATTATTTTAAGGCAGATTTATGACAGAAAACTCTAGTTTTTAGGGATATGGATTATGAAATAGAAAACGTGACTCTCTAATAAAGAGGAGACTGCTCCCAGTACAGAAAGTAGCATAAAATGATGATGACGATAATGTGTGGGCAGGAGCAACAACATTAACATTTACTAAGTGCTAACTGGGGTTCAGGAATAGGACTTTTAGAGGAAGAAAGGGTGAAGGTTGTGATTCCTAGCACTATGTTACAATGACTACCCACCAAAAAGCATCCAAAATTAACTTTGTGATCACATTCTGAATCAAAGACTTCATCTTTCTCCTTTAGGCTGCCATAGTTTCCACCCTTCTCCACTCCCACTGACATTGTTCCTGTACCATCCCTCTCCTCTCAGCCCTTAGTTTGTTATTTCTACTAGTCATGGCCTTCAACTGACCTCTCCAAGTTCCCAGGTAGTACCCCAAAGTCTTTGGATTGCCATTTGGACCTCGGTTCACAGAGAAGGTGGACTTATTTCAGTAGCCATTGATGACAGGCTGGAGAAGACAGGGCAGGAGAGGCACAACAGGACAAATGAAACCGAGAGAACAGCAGTAAAAGGAATGTAAGAATGTTCTCTCAGGAGGCCAAATAAATGATGCTTGCTTGGAAGGTATGGCATATGTGAAAGTGCATAGCTGAGGTCAAGACACTCCACAGATACTCCATAGTGCAAAGGAGTTTCAATCTTGCCATGAAGATTGGGGGTCACCAAACTTTCTCAGCAGAGGGCCAGATAATAATTTTAGGCTTTGCACACCATGTGGTCCCTGTAACAATCACTTAACTCTGCCATGCAGTGCAAAAGCAGACACAGACCATCCATAACCAAGTGAGCTCAGCTGTGTTCCAATAAAACTTTATTTACAAAATAAAGCACAGGTGGGGGATAAATGTGGCCTAAGGCCCATAGTTTGCCAACCTCTGCCATGAATTAAGTTCTGCCTCTTTGAGGCCTCAATAGGTTTCCAAAATCTGAAATATTTCTTAGGAGAAAATACTATAGTGGTTGAGAAAGTAGGCTTTGCATCGAATAGACCTGTGTATGAACCTCAGCTCTGGCACTTTCTAGATGTGTTTTTGGGCAAATTATTTAATCTCTCTGAACCTCAACATCTTCATCGGTAAAATGATAGTGCTTACCCCTCAGGGTGACTATAAACAGTAAACTAGATAATGATGCATGCTAATCACTTAGCACAGGGCCCCAGGAAATGCCCAGTAAGTGCTGGCTGATATTATTAGCATAATAGCTAATAAGGGGACTTAATAGATATAGGATAGGGAAGTGGTGGCTTACAGAGGGTATAATAGGATGGGGGAAGACAACAGAGCCCCTCAGATCTGGGTGTAGATGTCACATTGACCCCACTGAGCATTTGGAGGTAAGACTCTAGTCTTTGTAAAAATTTTCTTCTGATCTTCAAATTTCACCTGCAAAAGAATATATGTAATGAAACAAATTCTTATATAGTATAACCTCAAAGAATGGAAAACAAACAGGATAAGAGAAGGCTGTCCCACAGATACTTGGGTCATGGTCTCAGCAGATAAGGAACTTATAGTGAGGGAACAGCAACAGACCTAAGAAGGTATTGGGAGAAAGGTCCAGAGTAAGCTCTTGTGTAACCTCTTCACTTTATCTGATCTTTCAGATTGAACACTCAAGCTATAGGTCAGTGCTGTCCAGTAGAACTTACTGTGATAATGGAAATGTTTTATGTTGGTATTATATTCTATATAATATGGTAACCACAAGCCACACATGGTGAATGAGCACTTGAAATGAAGCTCGTGTGACTGAGGAACTAAATTTTTAATCTTATTTAATTTTAATTAACTTATACAGTCACCTCTGCTATAATGTAACATATTTATTTCTATGCTATGCTATGAAAAATCACAGAAAATAAATCACAGGGCATTAAAAATACACTTGTCTTGGGGTGTCTGGGTGGCTCAACCAGTTAAGCGTCCGAATTTGGCTCAGGTCATGATCCCACAGTTCATGGGCTCAAGCCCCACATCGGGCTCTGTGCTGACAGCTCAGAGCCTGGAGCCTGCTTCGGATTCTGTGTCTCCCTCTCTCTCTGCCCCTCTCCTGCTCACGCTCTGTCTCTCTCTCAAAAATAAATAAACATAATTTTTTTTAAAAAGTACATTTGTCTTGATGAGCACTAATGTATAGAATTGTTGAATCACTATAGCGTACACCTGAAACTAATTTAATAATGTATGTTAACTATACTGGAATTAGAAGAAAAAAACACAGAGGGCTCATGGGAAAAATGGGGTCAGGCACACATATTCCAAAACTTTATCAGTAATGCATATAGAAAAGAAAGGAACTGGGGCGCCTGGGTGGTTCAGTTAGTTAAGCATCCCACTCTTGATTTTGGCTCAGGTCATGATCTCATGGTTCATGAGTTTGAGCCCCTGCATAGGGCTCCGTGCCAACAGTGAAGAGCCTGCTTGGGATTCTCTTTTTGTCTCCCTCTCTCTCTTCCCCTCCCCCTCTCTCTGACCCTCCCCCACTCACACAAGTGCTCTCTCTCTCTCTCTCTCAATGTAAATAAACTTAAAAAAAAGAAAAAAATAGGAACCTAACAAAAAGAGTAATACAGTTTTCCACATGTTAAATGGTTGAGAAATGTATAGATGCATACCACAATAAGGATGGCACTTTACCCTGACAAAGACCTGAAGTTTTCTTGTGGAAGTGTATGTCCACTTGTGAGTTATTATGAAGTGGTAAAAGGAGGGTTGTGTGTAACACACAGAAAGATCTAGCAGCAGATGTGGCTGAATGTAGGTCATAACATACTTGGTGCACTGTGGTAACTGGTAGACGTTTGAGGTATGTGTGCATGTTCACTTTATGTATTCTTATGCAGCTCAGTTCTACAGGGTGAAGTTTCCTTCTTTCATCTGGTGTTTCTCATGGACAAAATCACTCCTAAGCCAACGTGAAATGTGTGTTATGTTCAAATTGTTCCCTGATCTATCAATCACTTGGAACAAATTTCCATTTTTAAAACAAGCATTATAGCAGAACTGACTGTATTTAAAATCAAAGAGCTACATGTAGCTTAGTGGCTACTGCGTTAGAAAGTGCAGCTATGTATAAAGCAGCAAGAGTCCTTGCTACTCACACATACAGAGCTACAGAATAACAAACAAGCAAAAGAGAAAGGAAACAGGCATTTTGATATATGGCTACAGAGTTTGGAAGACATAACAGGCGTAAAGTTAAAATTTCATTAGCATTTTAAGCACCTGCTTGAGCATCTGGGTAGAGCTGTCCAGTCAAGGTTCCTAGAAGTCTGGCACCATTCACCCTGACAGAACAGAGGAGTGAAGACTTAAGCTGGGTACCAACCTTGAGCTGCTCCTCATAGCTCAGCCTCTAGAGTGGTGTCACAACATCAGCCAGCCTTGAATAAAATAATTCAGGGACTTCATTCATTATATAAATATGTACTGAGAACCTACTATGCATAAGTACTTCCTGCCACCATTTTTTTCTGACATTTTACTTATTCAGAAAACCTAACTCTCATGTCCCTGGGGAGAACAGTCTAGGAGAAGAGCCCATTTTGGTGCTGTCTACTTAACAAAGCAGAACAGATGGGCAAACTTCATATAAGAAAAACGCAGTCAGAGTGGCTAAAATGAACAACTCAAGAGACTATAGATGCTGGCGAGAATGTGGAGAAACGGGTACCCTCCTACACTGTTGGTGGGAATGTAAACTGGTACAGCCACTCTGGAAAACAGT
>CM053579.1:40460436-40535225 GCA_028646485.1 Cryptoprocta ferox | reverse complement strand
GAATGTAAACTGGTACAGCCGCTCTGGAAAATAGTGTGGAGGTTCCTCAAAAAACTATCAGTAAAACTCCCCTATGACCCAGCAATAGTACTGCTGGGGATTTATCCAAGGGATACAGAAATGCTGATGCATAGGGGCACATGTGCTCAAATGTTCGTAGCCGCACTTTCAACAATAGCCGAATCATGGAAAGAGCCTACATGTCCATCAACTGATGAATGGATAAAGAAGATGTGGTTTATATATACAATGGAATACTACATGCCAATATGAAAGAATGAAATCCGGCCATTTGTAGCAAAGTGGATGGACCTTGAGGGTGTCACGGTAAGCGAAATAAGTCAGGCAGAGAAGAACAGATACCATATGTTTTCACTCATAGGTCTAACAGGAGAAACCTAACAGGTGACCATGGGGGAGGTGAAGGGGGGGAAAAAGTTAGGGAGAGGGAGGGAGGCAAATCATAAGAGACTCTTTAATACTGAGAACAAACTGAGGGCTGAAGGGGGAGGGGGAAAGGGGAAGTGGGGTGATGGTCATGGAGGGGGGCACTTGTGGGGAAGAGCACTGGGTGTTACATGGAAACCAATTTGACAATAAACTATAAAAAAAAGGAAAACAGTGTGGAGGTTCCTCAAACAATTAACAATAGAACTCCCCTATGATCCAGCAATAGCACTGCTAGGAATTTACCCAAGGCATACAGAAGTGCTGATGCATAGGGGCACATGTACCCCAATGTTCACAACAGCACTTTCAACAATAGCCAAATCATGGAAAAAGCCTAAATGTCCATCAACTGATGAATAGATCAAGAAAATGTGGTTTATCTATACAATGGAATACTACATGGCAATGAGAAAAAATGAAATCTGGCCATTCATAGCAACTTGGATGAACTTGAGGGTATCATGCTAAGTGAAATAAGTCAGGCAGAGAAGAACAGATACCATATGTTTTCACTCGTAAGTGTAAAAGGAGAAACTTAACAGAGGACCATAGGGGAGGGGAAGGGGGTAAAATAGTCGGGGAGAGGGAGGGAGGCAAACCACGAGAGACTCTTGAATACTGAGAACAAACTGAGGGCTTTGGGGAGGGGGAGAAAGGGAGAGGGGAAGGGATGATGGGCATGGAGGAGGGCACTTGTGGAGATGAGCACTGGGTGTTATATGGAAACCAACTTGACAATAAACTATGAAAGAAAGAAAAGAAAGAAAGAAAGAAAAGAAAGAAAGAAAGAAGGAAAGAAAGAAAGAAAGAAAAGAAAGAAAGAAAGAAAGAAAGAAAGAAAGAAAGAAAGAAAGAAAGAAAAACATTTCCTCCTCCTAGGCCTCTAAGGATTTTAAGGATAGGCTGAAACTGACTTGATTCCTCTCCACTCCAGAAACACATAGGGAGTATGTCCTGTTCCTCATCTTTTTCTGTAACCAGCTATGGAGATCATGCAACGAATAGCATAAGGCTGTCAGCAAGAGGACAGGGTAATAGCCCTAATAATGAACTGGTTAGCAAGAAAATCTTTAATTGTATTTTACACACGTATCTTTCTATAGTCTGTAATTTAACAAATGGCAGTTTCCCCTTCTAGATCCACAGGATAAAAAATAAAAGAGAAATGAAAGTAAATGCATTAACTTTTTATTCTCAAACAAAATACAAACTTCACTAAAATGAAGCTTTTTACAAAACTGTAGCCTCAAATTCTAATCTGTGACAGAAATTAAGTAGAATGTTTGAAAGCAGTGAATTGGCCATTCTTGTGCCTTCAGGTTAACGGGCCCCTTTATAAGTAATGGTCTTTGTGTCAGTATAAATCCCATTAAAAAAAAAAACAAAACAAAACACTGATGAGGGATACTTATTTGATTCCTCGAGACTGGAAATCCCATCTTCCTTTGAAATTGTTGTAAGTTTATAAAAACAAATTCTATTAGGTAGGGCTGAAATTTCCATTTCATATAATTTTAGTAGGAGATCTAGCGGTGGGGGACCTGCATGCTGTTTTTATTCCTCCTTTGTGGCCTTCAGTTCTATATCCCACACCTTTACCCCACCGATAACCCCACTCACGCGCCACGTTCCTGCTTACTGCTGCAGCGCTTACAAATCTTGTTATAGGACAAAAGGGAGAAAGAAGCCTTAGAACTTTGGCCTGTGGAGCTGGACTCTGCTGTGCTCGTTATTTCTGGACTAAAATTTGTAAGCCAGTCCTGTTGGAGGGACAGGCCTGCTCTTGGAGAGGGCATAACGATACTGCTCAGGCTCCAGAAATCTTCCAGCACTGTGACAGTGGTCCTGGACTAGTATGTCGAAATCAAGTGACCGGCAACCGACAACACTCACGGTTAAGAGTATGCCAAAAGATCTAAAAAGCTGTAAATATTTCAAAATAAAGACAACTCCTTATTGTATTAAAAAAAAAAGAAATTACAAGTGTGCCAAGAATATACACTTGGGAAAGGAGAGTCTCTCCAATAAATGGTGCTGGGAAAACTGGGTATCCATATGCAGAAGAATGAAATTGGACCCCTACCTTACACCACTCACAAAAATTAATTTGAAATAGACTAAAGACTATTAAATAGATTAAATAACTAAAATTGTAAAACTCCTAGAAGAAAACATAGGGGAAAAGCTTCTGGACATTGGCCTTGGCAATGATTTCTTGGATATGATACCAAAAGCACAGACAACAAAAGCAAAATAGACAAAGTAGGGTAACATCAAACTAAAAAGCTTCTATACAGCAAAGAGAAAAAATCAACAAAGGAAAAAGCAGTCAAACTGAATGGAAAAAAATACTATACTTGCAAACCATATATCTAATAAAGAGTTAATATCCAAAATATATATAATGAACTCCTACAACTCAACAGCAAAATTCCCCAAATAAACCAATTAAGAAAGAGGCAAGGAGGGGCGCTTGGGTGACTCAGTCAGTTGAGTGTCCAAATTTGGCTCAGGTCATGATCTCACAGTTTGTGAGTTCGAGCCCGCGTCAGGCTCTGTGCTGACAGCTCAGAACCTGGAGCCTGCTCCGAATTCTGTGTCTTCCTCTCTCTCTGCCCCTCCCGCTCTCTCTCTCTCTCTCAAAAAAAAAAAAAAAAGAACATTTAAAAAAAATAAAAAATGAGGCGCCTGAGTGGCTCAGTTGGTTTAAGCGTCTGACTTCGGCTCAGGTCATGATCTCAACGGTTCATGAGTTCGAGCCCCACATCAGGCTCTGTGCTGACAGCTCAGAGCCTGGAGCCTGCTTCAGATTCTGTGTCTCCCTCTCTCTCCCTGTTCCTCCCCCACTGATGCTGTCTCTCTCTCTCTCAAAAATAAATTAAAAAAAACATTAAAAAAATTTAAAAAAAATATGAAACAGGCAAGGGAACTGAAGAGACATTTCTCCAAAGAAAAGATATAAATGGCCACCAGATACATGAAAAGGTACCCAACTTCAGTAATCATCAGAGAAATGCAAATCAAAACCCCAATGAGATATCACCTTTCACCTGTTAAGATTAACTTTATCAAAAAGCAAACAAGTGTTGGCAAGAATGCAGAGAAAAGGCAACTTTTATACATTGTCAGTGGGAATGTAAATTGGTGCCTTGCTATGGAAAACAGTATGGAAATTCCTCCAAAAATTAAAAATAGAACTACCATATGATACAGCAATTCCACCTCTGGGTATACATGCAAAGGAATGGAAGTTAGGATGTTGAGACATATCTAAACACATATTCAGGGGCGCCTGGGTGGCTCAGGTAGTTAAGTGGCCAAGTCTGGGTTAGGCTCAGATCATGATCTCGCAGTTAGTGAGTTTGAGACCCACAATCAGGCTCTGCACTGACAGTGTGGAGCTTGCTTTAGATTCTCTCTCTCCTCCTCTCTCTCTGCCCCTCCCCTGCTTGTGCTCTCTCTCTCTCTCTAAATAAAAATAAACTTATAATAAAAAGATAAACTCACATGTTCACTGCAGCATTATTCACAAGCCAAGACAGGGAAGCAACCTAAATATCCATCAACAGATGAATGGATCATGAAACTGGGGTATACAATGGAATATTATGCAGCCTTTAAAAAGAAGGAAATCCTGGGGTGCCTGGGTGGCTCACTCAGTTGAGCAGCTTACTTCAGCCCAGGTCAGGATCTCACGGTTCATGGGTTTGAGACCGATGTTGGGCTCTGTGCTGACAGTTAAGTGCTTGGAGCCTGCTTTGGAATGTGTGTCTCCCTCTCTCCCTGCCCTACCCCACTTACACTCTGTCTTTCTCAAAAATAAATAAACATTATAAAAAATTTTCTTAGGAGGGGCCAAGATGGCAGAACAGCATGGAATTTATGGAATTTATTTTTCCATCTCTTGACCCTGAAATACAGCCAGATCAACACTAAACCATCCTGCACACCTAGAAAGCTGATTTGAGGATTAACACAACAATCTGTACAACCTGAATCAGAACTCAGCAGGTACGCGGCATGGAGAGGTGAGCTGGGGGAGAAAGCAGCGGAGGGCAGGGAGCTGTTTTTGCTTGCAGAGAAAGGACGGAGAGGGGGGAGAGTATGGAAAGCATCCCCTCTGCCCAAAAGCAGCTGGAGAGAAAAGAAATAGTACACAAGGGACTGAACAAAAAAGGGAGAAAGGAGAGAGTTTAAATTCCATTAAGAGTCTATAAACAGCAGGAGGGCAGAGTCTGAAACTCTGCAGCTCAATACCTGGCAGTGCTCTGGTGGGAAGGGCAAATCTCCAGGAGCAGAGAGTGAGGTCCTTGGGCCACACAGGGAGAAAAGGTTCCCCTGCTGCGAGAAAATTTGGTAGAGGCAGTGCGGACCCCCCACAGGCAAAGGTCCCAATGGACCCGGGAGAACAACCACATTCGCTGGTGCTGGAACAAGGACGTTAATGGAACAGAACAGAGAACCCAGAATTGGACCAAGGAATGTATGGCCAACTAATCTTTGACAAAGCAGGAAAGAATATCCAATGGAATAAAGACAGTCTCTTCAGCAAATGGTGCTGGGAAAACTATACAGCAACATGCAGAAAAATGAACCTCAACCACTTTCTCACACCATACACAAAAATAAACTCAAAACGGATAAAAGACCTAAATGTAAGACAGAAAGCTATCAAAATCCTTGAGGAGAAAGCAGGCAAAAACTTTTTTGATCTTGGCCAACAGCAACTTCTTACTCAACACGTCTCCAGAGGCAAGGGAAACAAAAACAAAAATGAACTATTGGGACCTCATCAAAATAAAATACTTCTGCACAGCAAAGGAAATAATCAGCTAAACTAAAAGACAACCAACGGAATGGGAGGAGATACTTGCAAACGACATATCAGATAAAGGGTTAGTATCCAAAATCTATAGAGAACTTATCAAACCCAACACCCAAAAAACAAATAATCCAGTGAAGAAACGGTCAAAAGACATGCATACACATTTCTCAAAAAAAGACATCCAGATAACCAACTGATACATGAAAAAATGCTCAACATCATTCATCACAATACCCAAATCATGGAAAGAGCCCAAATGTCCATCGATGGATGAATGGATAAAGAAGATGTGGTTTATCTATATGATGGAATACTACATGGCAATGAGAAAGAATGAAATCTGGCCATTTGCAACTATGTGGATGGAACTAGAGAGTATTATGCTAAGCAAAATTAGCCAGTCAGAGAAAGATGTATATCATTATGACTTCACTCATATGAGGACTTTAAGATACAAAACAGGTGAACATAAGGGAAGGGAAGCAAAAATAATATAAAAACAAGTAGGGGGACAAAACATAAGAGACTCTTAAATATAGAGAACAAACAGAGGATCGCTGGAGGGGTTGTGGGAGGGGGGATGGGCTAAATGGGTAAGGGGCTTAAGGAAACTACTCCTGAAATCATTGTTGCACCATGTGCTAACTAATTTGGATGTAAATTATAAAAAATAAATAAAATATAGAAATAAAAAAAAATAAAAAAATATAAAACATTTTTACATAAAAAAAGAAGGAAATCCTGCCATTAATGACAACGTGGATAAACTTGAAGGAAATTATGCTAGGTGAAATAAGCTAAACACAGAAGGACACTATACTACATGATACCACTTATATGGTGAATCTAAAATAATCAAACTCAGGACACCTGGGTGGCTCAGTTGGTTGTGCATCTGACTTCAGATCAGGTCATGATATCATGGTTCATGAGCTCAAGCCCCACGACAGGCTCTCTGCTGCCTGTGTGGAGCCAACTCCAGATGTTCTGTGCCCCTTTCTCTCTGCACCTCCCACACTCATGCTCACTCTCTCTTAAAAGTAAACATTTAAATAAATAAATAATCAAACTCCTAGAAATTGAGAACAGAATGGTGGTTGCCAGGGGCTGGGGAGACAAGGACATACAAAGTCATTTTTAGAAAGCACAAGTGATAAAGGAAAACAATGCATAAATTAAAATTCACCAAAATTAAAAACTTTTGCCCTTCAAAAGATAGCAACAAAGAAATTAAAAGACAACCCAAAGAATAGAAAACTTTTGTAAATCATTTATCTGATAAGTAACTTAAAGTAGAATATAGAAATGATTCTCAATGGGTCGATAACACAAATACATTAAATTAAAAATAAACTATTTTTTATTTTTTTAAATATTTATTTATTTTTGAGAGAGAGACAGACAGACAGACAGAAGACGAGTGGGGGAAGGGCAGAGAGAGAGGGAGACACAGAATCCGAAGCAGGCTCCAGGCTCTGAGCTTCAGCACGTGGGGCTCGAACCCACAGACCGCGAGATCATAACCTGAGCTGAAGTTGGACGTTTAACCGACTGAGCCACCCAGGCACCCCCAAAATAAACTAATTTAAATTAAAAGTAAACTAAAAAATGGGGGTGCCTGAGTGGCTATGTCAGTTAAGTGTCTGACTCTTTCTTGATTTTGGCTCAGGTCATGATCTCATGGTTCGTGAGTTTGAGCCCTGCATCGGCTCTCTGTTGTCAGCACAGACCCCACTGAGGATATTCTGTACCCCCCCCGCCCCTCCCCTGCTTGTTCTTTCTCTCAAAATAAATAAATAAACTTTAAAAAAATGGACAAAAGGTCTGAACAGACTTTTCTCCAAAGAAAATATATAATGGGCAGTGGGCAATAAGCACATAAAAAGATATTGAACATTAACAGCTATCAGGGAAATGAAAATTGAAACCACGATAAGATACTGCATCACACCCTTTAGGATGGCTAGAATAAAAAAAAAAAGAATAACAAGTCTTGGTGAAGATATGGAGAAAATGGAACCCTCACAAACTGTTGGTATGAATGCAAAATGGTGCAGCTACTTTGGAAAACAGTCTGGAAGTCCCTCAAATAGTTAAACATGATATAGCATATAATCTGGCATTCCTACCTCTAAGCATATACCCAAGAGAAATGAAAACATGTTCACGCAAAACCTTGTACATAAATCCTTATAGAAACATCATTCACAATAGCCAAAAAGTGAAAATAACCCAAAAGTCCATCAACTAATGGGTAAGCAAAATGAAGTATATCTGCACCAAAAATGTATTATCTGGCAATAAAAACAAATGAAGCACTGATACATGCTATGCCATAGATAAACCTTGAAAACATTATGCTAAGTAAAAGAAACTAGTCACAAAATAACATATTATATGAGTTAATTTTTATGAAAGTCCAGAATAAGTGAATCTATATAGATATAAAAATACATTACTGTTTCCCTAGGATGGGGGCAGGGAATGGGGAGACAGGAGTGACAGCTAAGTGGTGGAGGGTTTCTTTTCGGGATAATAAAAATATTATAAAATATATTGTCATGAATGCAAAGCTCTGTGAATAGTCTAAAAGCCATTGAACTGTATACTTTAAATGTGTGGATTATACTGTGTTTGAATTATATCTTACTAAGCTGTTTTAAAAAGACAAATTTTTAAAAAGTGCCCTATTTTTAGAGGTATATAATGAAGGATTTACAGCAAAACTGTGTAACATTTGGTATTTGCTTCAAAGTAACTGGGTGGGGTGAGAGGGTTAAAACTGGATGGGAATAGAGACTGAACTGGGTGATGGGTATGTGGGGATTTATTTTACTATTCTCTTTACTTGTGTATGTTTGAAATTTACAACATGAAAAAAGTTTTGTAAGAAAAAGTAACAAAGACCTAACGTTATGGTAAGGAATGCCGAAATCTATGGTAAATAAAGCCAGCACCTAGAACGTGAGAAGCCAGATAGGTAAATCTCATTCTCAAAGTCACTCTTGGCTTTTCTTCCACAACTTTAAAGGGCTAAGGTAATTAAAGTCAAAGCACTGGTCTGCCAAAGCGGGAACTCTTATAAAACCAACCCCCATTTTAATTTTTTAAATGTTTATTTATTTTGAAGAGAGAGGCAGAGTGCAAGCAGGGGAGGGGCAGAGAGAGAGGGAGACAAAGAATCCGAAGCAGGCTCCAGGCTCTGAGGTGTCAGCACAGAGCCCGACTCGGGGCTTGAACTCACAAACCGTGAGATCACGACCTGGGCTGAGGTCGGCCACTTAACCAACTGAGCCACCCAAGCGCCCCAAACCAACCCCCACTTTAAATGAGAGACCCAAAAGCTTATTCCTTCAACGTAATAGTTCATCAGAAGTAAATGAGCCTTCTCAAAGGCTGGTCTATCCACCTATGATCAAGGGAACCTTAGGCACAGAACTTGGATTAGGGTAGTCCCAGACTAAGAGCACTCTTAGGTACCTATGGAAGTAAATGAAAGTTCTCTCTGTAGGAAGATCTCATTCTAATCTGATTCCTTCTACAGATAATATTCCAGGTATCTAGCACATGGCCAAAGGTAACCAGACACACAAAGAAATGAAGCAACATGAGGAAGAAGCAGCAGAAAAAGGAGGCAAGCAGCACACAAACACTTCTGATACTGGAATCATCAGATTATCAATGTTTACTGAGATAAAGAAAGGAAACACAGGATGGGAAAAACAAGAAGAAATAAAAATGGCTACCTAAAGATAAAAAAGAGAAAAGAATAAGGAGTCAAGGATGGAAGCGAGATTTCTGTAGTTTAGAATTTGGAATTAGGTAAATGTTTTACATACTCTACAAATGAAATAAAATTTAAAAAGTAACCTCTGAAGCATGAAAAGAAACTGAAACAAATACTGAAACAAATATACCTAAATGTATATAAAATATAGTATAGGCACTGTACAGTTTTAGTAGGATTTAGTCCAAAGGCAAAAAGAACTAAAATGATTTCAAATTTCATCCAGTAGTCTCACTATTAATAGTAATATAAATACCATTAATTTGAAACAAATTTATGTATATGATAAATCAGATAAATTATTATGAAGGTGAAAAAACAGAAAAAGAATGAATATCAGAAAATCACTAAACTATACAGTTCTGACATTCGTCTATGTACTTAAAAATATAACTTTTATTCAAATACTGAAATCAATCAATATATTTCTGAAAGCCTACATATTACTTTTTTCACCATCTGGTCCTTGACTACATTTCAAAACCTCATATCCTATGTTGCTACAGTCTAGCCTAGTGGTTCTCAACCCTGGTTGTATATCACAATAATTATATTAAGAAAGCAGATTCTGGATGTCACCCTATTATTATTAAATCAGGATCTCAGGGTGGAAGCATCAAGGAAATATACTTTAGAAAAAAACCCTGGGTACTTCTGCTCAGTTAATGGAGAATCCCTGCTCAAACCGTACAATTCTACTTAAGTTCCCCAAACATGGTGAGCTCTAAATAGGGGTCAGTAAACCACAGCCCAGGTTTCACATCCAACCCAATGCCTGTTTCTGTAAATAAACTTTCATTAGAATACAACTTGGCCTATTTGTTTACCCACTGTATATGGCTACTTTCATGCTACAATGGCAAGGCCGAGTAGTCTTAATGGAGACTACACAGCCTGCAAAGCCTAAATATTTACAATCTGGCCCTCTAATGGAAAAAGTCTCTTGTCCCCTGCTCTATCTTTGCATTTTTCTTCAAATACTCCTCCATCTTGGCAAGATCAAGCTCATCATTCAAAGCTCTGACTGGCACCACTTCTGTAAAGCCTGAACTGGGTTAGAACCCCTGTATATTTTTTCAATGTCCTCTGTACTTTCCCTATATTACTCATCATTCTTTATTCTAAGATATCTATTTAATGACCGCCTCCCCAACTAGACCGCAAACACTGAGGACAACACCCAGATGTGTCTTATTCACCACAGTGCCTGATTCATTGCATGCATATATTAAGCATTTATTCAATGAATATCTCCTCCATTCTGTACATTTCTTTTCCATTTTGTTAGATTTCTCAATGTTCCAATCTGTTAAGGAAATTCTGAATCTAGATTCTATCAGTGTATTTGTAATCCCATCATATTGTGTCATCCACACATTTGATATGCATACCATTTGAATTCCTCAAGTCACTGATAGTGATGAAAATGACAGGGTTGATAATAAAGTACTAAGAAGACTGTACCCCCTCCCTGCCAGCATATTGATAGCCATCAAATCAGCAGTCTTTGGTGTAGCCTACATTTTCCATCTTGTGTAAAAGGATTTTATGAGAGCTTCAACTTCTTCACAGCTGTTTCTTACCTGGTACCATCTCTACCCAAGCAGAACTGAACCAACACTCACTCCCCCATCTTTCTCACAACTGTACCTTTTTCTCATTTCACCTCACTACATTGTAAAAATGTTTACAAGTCTGTCTTTGCCACAAGCCCAAGCCTGAAGGATTATCCTCCTTGGGAAGATAGAAACTTACTTAAATTAACTTTGAATCTCCGGAACCTAGCAGAAGGTCCAAAATCTAGCTGACACTAAAAAAGGAATGACTGAACACATGTCTTACAATTCAGACACACTAAATTTATTGCATTTCCTATTTCTGCCATTATAGCATTCCTATATTAAATCTAAAAATCCTTTAAAAGTCCTTACCTGGAGCAGAAAGGAGACTGCGTAACTCAATAGAGCTGGGTGATGAACTAAATTTAAACTGCTTTTATACTCCACTACTCCAGCTTTTTCTAAGACTTCATGGTCAATATATAATCCTTTCTGGAAAGGTTTGGATGTCCAAAGGCAACCAACCATGGCTGTCAAATAGTGATTAAATTCTTGATAGGTCTTGGTGCTGAAACTGAACTGTGATTTTGTCTATTGGGAAAGAAAAGAAATATTCTCATTATCATCTATTCTCCCTTTTCATCTTATTCCCAAAAGATCATATATATCCAAACTCAGTTTTTCAACAATAGTGATTTAATACAGAGCTTTGTCATCCATACCTTTTGTACCAACTCATTTTTCTTTGCAGCAGTCAAATTTTTACGATACCTATAATGGGGAATAGAGTGAAATTTTGAACATTAAATGCTTTTGAAATGTGTAAAAATAAAGTGTACATTTTAAATGTAAATATATGCAGATGTGACATACACAAATATCCAGCTGTCTAGTTAAGGTTTTTATTCTTCTGTGCTACACTCCTCTCAAGGAATAAAAATTAATAAAGGCTCAAATATTGAGTTGCACATTTAAGATATGCACTTAACTATTTGTAAATTTTACCTGAATAAAAAAGAAAAAACAATGAAGGAAATGCTTTTAATGTTTCACTATAAAAAATTAATAGAGGCTCAAGAGCAGTCACTGATATAAAACATGTTTTCTTAATGTAGGAAAAAGGTATAGCAGAAAGGATAAAGGGGAAACCTATAAATTTATTTCTTTTCTTGCCTAGGAACAATTATTTCATTAGTTTATAAACATTCTAACCTTGACATAGTCCTTAAAGTTATGCCAATGGGGTCTACAACATTTGTGGACTAAAAGTAATTTCAGGGGCACTCGGATGGCTCAGTTCGTTAAGTGTCTGAGTCTTGATTTCAGCTCAGGTCATGATCTCAAGGTTCATGGGATCAAGCCCCACATCAGGCTCTGCACTGAAGGGCCAGAGCCTGTTTGGGATTCTCTCCCTCTGTCTCCACCCCTCCCCTACCTGCACGCGTGCTTGCTCTCTCAAAATAAACATTTAAAAATAAAAAGAGTAATTTCAGTCTATAAGTGAAAGAATTAGAGAGGATCAGAAATACTCCTTACAGTTTCATATAATTGGCAATACCTCCCCTCATCTACCAGAAAATGTTTTTTTTTAAGTTTATTTATTTATTTTGAGAGAGATAGATAGCGGGATAGGGGCAGAGAGAGAGGAGAGAAAGAGAATCCCAAGCAGGCTCTGCACTGTCAGTGCATAGTATGATGCGGGGCTTGAACTCACAAACAGTGAGATCATGACCTGCGCTAAAATCAAGAGCTGGATGCTTAACCAACTGAGCCACCCAAGTGCCCTAAAAATGTCCTTTTTATCAAAGATACTACATAGACCTAAATTAGTTGTCAGCAACTGACTAAATTTTCTTTAGGGCACAGCAAAAAAGAATGGACAATGCTGAGTGCACCAGTACCACTGTACAAAAGACTTGTTAACTATAAATGTTTTTACTTTTTAAAAAATTTTTGAGTATAGCTGACACACAATGTTACATTAGTTTCAAATGTATAACACAGTGATTTAACAAGTATATACATTATGCTATGTCTACCACTGTAGCTGTCACCATACAATGCTATTACAATATCACTGACTATATTACCCATGCTGTGCCTTTTATTCCCATTAACTATGAATTTTTTAAAACCATATCCCCCATGGTGACATTTCAAAAACACAGTTAAAATAGCCCAATATTGGAAGGTCATTACCAAAAGAAAGCCATGTTTCCTACTTCCATAGGTTCTGGCAGATACTAAAGAAGTTTTGTTATATTTAATATTTTATCATATACAATATATTATAGTGTATAAATTATAATTTATTGTATAGTTGAAAAAGATAGAAGTATGATGTGTTAATTTATAAAACAGTAAAGATGTTTTGTACCTGTGCATAATATAACACAGCTGGTTCAGGATACTGGAATCTAGGCTGAGGAGAGCAGGATAGAAGATCCCCGGAGGAAACAATACCACTAGTGGAAGGTTATAATTTATATATACGTCACATACCTTTTGGGAAGAATGATAACATCAGTATACAGATTCCCCAGAACCCCTCAACCAAGTTCACCCAAAGATTTATCAATAGAGAATAAGCAATAATAGAACATCAGATTTGGGTCTGCCTGATTCATAAATTGAATAGGTAGCCACAAGCCTGCTTAAAAATATACCTCACTAAACATCAAACTTGTCATAGAGGATTATTTCTACAACGTCATTACTAAAATATTCCATTTTTTTCTGGGGAGAGAGCTTTAAGTTGGAAGAAAGAAGGGAGTCCCTAAGGGAGTATTAAGTCCCATTAATAGTGATTTATTATATTAGTTAGCTGTCAACCTGGAAAATAAATGAGTATGCTTCTAAGTAAATATATAGCACAAGACAATTAGTGCAGGGAGGAAGCCAAGAAAACTGAGATTAGTAGGTACTTCTAGAATAATAGTTCTGTCCACATCAAATATTATAAAATAGAAGAAAACCATAATCATAGGTGTTATGAAAAGTAGAAGTGGAGATATGAAGAAACAACAGGGTATTTTGGGGTTTTGCCAGGGGTTTGGAATGTACAATGAATGAGTAAAAAGTGATGATAGAGACAGACTTCTTCCGAGGGTCAGCATTCTTCAGGGGAATGTCTATTAAAGCAGTACCTGAACTTTTCACAAAAACCATTTGTTTATCCATTTTATGAAAGTCAGTTATTCAAGTGAGAATCTAATCATTAACTTCAAAATAAGAAGCTTATTTTAACTGTGTTAAATATAGTCACAGTCCAACTTAATAAAATAAAACTTTAATAAAATTTAAATAATAGACCAGTAAAGCAGACAGCCACCACAAAAATAAAAAAATAAACAAAATGGGATGTGTACTACCTTTTCATAGAAATCCAAAATAAAGTGCAGTAAGAAAGTACTATTGCTTTCCAAGCGCATTGCAGTAGTGGACAGCCACCCTATGTAGTGAATCAGTTCAGACACAGAGTTCATGGATCCACCTAAAGTGGTCTCCCTGCAATAAGAAACCATGACATTCAGATCCACATTAGCAAGCCTTCACAATTTCCAAGTAAAGGTAAATAATATATAGCAAAATTTATTAAGGATTTCAGAAAATTATCAGTGTTCCAATGTATAATTGAGTTTTTTTTTAAACCACAATTAACCATAAAACTACACAGCCCTCAAGGGAACCATTAAGATCAATTCACAGAACATCCCCAGCAACCACTCTACTAGTAAACATCAGAGAAATAAAGGATTATGCTCCAGACAGACTTTAGATGTCCAAGAGCCACAGCATTAAGCAAATTAGTTTCTAACTATACAAATGAAGACTCAGTTTTATCTGAATTCCTGAGCTGAAATGCTATTAAAAATATTTTCACTTTAACAGGAATTCAATTCAATCCTAAAACTGAATTATAATTTTTGGCACTCTTCTTTCTTCCAGTAAAAACCAAATGTGGATATTTTATATTCTTCCCAAATCCATGAACTGTGTGTGTCTCTTTATTTTTTTTAATGTTTTATTTATTTTTGAGAGAGAGAGAGAGAAAGAGAGAGAGAGAGAGAGAGAGAGAGAGAGAGAGCATGAGCAGGGGAGGGTCAGAGAGAGAGGAGGCACAGAATCCAAAGACAGGCTCCAGGCTCTGAGCTAGCTGTCAGGACAGAGCCTGACACGGAGCTCGAACCCACGAACCCGAGATCATGACCTGAGCCGAAGCTGGAGGCTCAACCGACCAATCCACCTAGGCACCCCTCTTTATTTTTTTTAAGATTTTATTTTTAAGTAATCTCTACACCCAACATGGGGCTCAAATTCAAAACTCTGAGACAGGTGCATTCTCTACTGACTGAGCCAGCCAGGCACTCTAAACTGTGTCTATTTATTTATTTATTTATTTGTTTATTTATTTATTTACTAAACTTATCTCTTAAAATCACACTTAAGTGCTGACTCCTGATTTCACCTCAGGTCATGATCTCAGTGTCATGAGACCAAACTCCAAGTCGGTGCTGGGCATTAAGCTTGCTTAAGATTCTCTCTCTCCCCCGCATCCCCCTCCACCTCCACTATCTCTCTCTCTCTCTTTTAAATATTAACCTTAAAATTTCCTAATGTTTACTTATTTTTGAGAGAGAAGAGAGACAGAGACAGAGAGTGTGCGTGCACAAGCCTGAGTCGGGGAGGGGCGGGGGGGGGGGGGACACAGAATCCAAAGCAGGCTCCAGGCTCTGAGTTGTTAGCATAGAGCCCGAAGCAGGGCTTGAACCCACGAACCACCAGATCACGACATGAGCCAAAGGTGGACGCTTAACTGACTGAGCCATCCAGGCACCCCCTCTGCCAGCCCTTGTGCATGCATGTACTTTCTCTCTCTCCAAAAAAAATCACAAAAAAATCTCAAAAAGTGGAAATAACCAGTTCGATTCATCCATCTACTCACCCTTGTTCTTCAATCCACTGTTGAGTGGGTTAGGAAAAGATCTACAAATGTGATTTCATAGCTTTGCTCTCTGATCTAGGTAGCTCTCTGATCGATGGTTATGCACAAGAAATAAAGAATAGCAGATAGTCTTAGGGCTTGAGAAATGATGATGACTCTACCACTACCCACTGATGGTTCAGTGCCAGAGTGAACAGGGAAAGATTTGGAGACCATTCACAAAGGTGGGCATCCCTACTGTCAGCTGGCCATTTGCAAACTATATTTTAACTATGATTTTTGGCAGCACCTGGCAAATGTGTCTGAAATAATTTGAACAATGATGACTGCTCAGAACAGTGTCCTTTGAAGCGTTTCTACACAGGACACCAGAGGCACTTTAGATGAAACATTTGCTGTTCGGGACTGCCTCCTACTCCCCACCCACAGCAACATGTTTACCATCCTCGGCTCCCACTCACTAAATAATGGTAGCACCCTCTTTCCATTCACCATGCCAACCAAAAATGCCCAATGGAGAACCACTGCTGAGAATGATTTCCTACCCTTGCCTCCTTGTGATCCACAACTACAATTTACTCTCTCTTTGACAGTCATGTGGCACATGGTCATATGAGAGGGACAGGGCATTATATCCACATCGCCAAAACAGAAGGAGTTACCGAGAATGTAAGAGCTATATTATATAATGCCAAGTGGTATTATGACATTTAAGTTATCTACATTTATGTCCATTTGTTTAAGACTTTTAGAAAGCTCCTTTTTAAATGCCCTCCTGAAATTTATGACACTAGTTTAAAAAGGATCCTAGGGGGCACCTGGGTGGCTCCGTAAGTTGAGCATCCAACTCTTGATTTTGGCTCAGGTCCATGATCTCATGGTCATGAGATGAAGCCCCACATTGGGCTCTGCTCTCCCTCTCTGCCCCTCCCCCGCACTCTCGTGCACATGTGCTCTCTCTCTCTCAACAAACATCTTTAAAAAATAAAAAGAGGATCCTTGTTTGGAATTTAGGATTTTTGGAAAGAAAATATAGAAATTATAAGGCTCCCCTATCGGGTTACCTTAAGACTTACATTGCAAATTGGCCAAAGATTATAAATACAAACATAGTATCCTTAATAGAACTGAGATGTTTGAAGAGGTTAAACATTTAATTTCCTTATGATCGTGGTTCTCAAACTTTAGCTAGCATCACAATTATGAAAGCATTTGTTAAAACATAGATTACTAGGCCCTACCTCCAGAGTTTATTTCAGTAGGTCTAGGATAGGGCCTGAGACTTTGCATCTCTAACAAGTTCCCAGTGATGCTCATCCTACTGGTCCCCAGACATCACTTTCAGGAGCACAGCCTTACAAGATACTTTCACTACCCATAATGGTCTATTTCCTTCTAAAAGTGACCAGACATATGTGATATATGGACACACTGCAAAAATGAATACGAAAAACTAAAAGCAATTTCCAGGCCAACTCCCAAGAAGCTTTTATTTGCCATGCTTCTCTTAAAGGAGATCACTGTAGGTATAAGAACACATAGGAAAACAGGAGCTAATCTAACCAAGCTAACCACCAACCATGTGCAATTGAAGCTAAGGGATCCCTATACTTAAATAAACTGTGACTGATAATATAAGGAATTTGAATGTTAATTAGATATTTGAAGATATTAACTAATTTTATAAATCAACAAAAGACAAACATGGTTTGATGTCACTTAGATGTGGAAAAACAAAACAAATGAACAAAGAAACAAAAAAACAAACAAACCAGAAAACAGACTCATAGAGAACTGATGGCTGCCAGAAGAGATGGAAGTGATGGGGGTATGGGCAAAACAAGTGAAGGGGATTAACAGGTACAAACTTTCTTTTATGAAATAAGTAAGTCATGGGGATGAAAAGTATAGCATAGGGAATATAGTCAATAATATAGCAATAACTTTGTAGGGTGACAGATGGTAACTACACTTATGTTTAAGTTTATTTATTTTGATAGAGAGAGAGAGAGCATGAGCGAGCAGGAGCAAGGGAGGGGCAGAGAGAGAGAGAGAGAGAGAGAGAGAGAGAGAAAGTCAGAGTATCCCAAGCAGGCTCTGCACTGTCAGCACAGAGCCTGATTTGGGGGCTCAAACTCACAAACCATGAAGATCATGACCTGAGCTGAAATCAAGAGTTGGATGCTCAACCAACTGAGCTCCCCAAGGCACCCCATAACTACACTTATTGTAGTGAATACTGTGTAATATATAGAACTGCCAAATCACTATGTTATACACCTGAAACTAATATAATGTTGTATGTCAATTAAAATGTTTTTAAATGATGATAAAATAAAGCTATTAATTTTTTTGGTGTTATACTGCTATGATTTTTCAACAGTTGAAATGATGTCTGGGTTTTGCTTTTTGCTTAAAAAAAACCTAGATCACAGGAAGAAGAAAATGAGTGTTATAAATAAAAAAAATTAATCATGATCTGATAACTGTTAAAGCTGGATGATGCCTACATAACACTGTACTATTTTCTGTACTTTTGAATATGTTTGCAATTTTCTATAAGAGTATTTTTAAAATTAATGTTAAAAATAATGTGGCTGATAATATAGGAGAAGCCAAAAATTTTAGGTACAAAGAGTCAAAAAACACACATTTAACAATAATCAACATAATGGAAAGCGGGGCTCTTTTTTTCCCAAAGTGAAAATAAATTAATGTATATAACCAAAATATATCAGAGAAGCCAAAAACAAAACTGTACAGAAAAATTACAGATTTTCATAACCATCATCAGAACTGACTTTACATGTAAGTAAGAACATGTTTTATAAAGTGAGCTAAACTGAATGGAAGCCAAAGATGCAAGTTTTGACATCAGTTCTCCAATGATTTCCTATAGTAACTCTTGCAAGTCACTTAGAGGCTTAGGGGTTGCTTTCTGATTTATATAATTGAACTTGAAGAATTAGCCTCCCTCACAGGATTATAGGGAAGAAAAGCAAAAAGACACAAAAACATTTTTTTAAGAAAACTATGACTACACATTTACAATAAGGTCTTATGCCATACTATTAAACTATCTGCAAACATTTTTATGCAGATCATCTCTTATAGAGTGTTGTAAGAGAACTCACAGAGGACTGTCCATCACAGGTTTCATGTGGATGTCTGTAGAAAGCCACAACAGCCAATTCTGCAGTAGTTCTCTCAGACTCTGGAGAACACTACACTGAGGAGACAAAACAAAAAAAAATCATTCATAAAATCATTCAGACACACTACAGTGTAGAGAACAAATTAAACCAGAGGCTTGGAGGTGGAGATGACTGCATCTAATTCAGAACCTAATAGCTGCTGCTCCAGCCTGATCAGTCTCCAAGAGACAGATGAATGCAAGTACCAGTTTATTTTGCCATTTTATCTACAAGACTGCCCCCAGCTTATCAGCCTAGGAACAAACTCTTGTTTCTCTAAATTACATTAATTTATAACATATATTACATCTTCAAAAACAGTATCACCCATCCCTTACTGTCTCCCCTTAGAGATCCTTTCAAGTTGCTATAGAAATGAGTTGCCCATCCATTTCACCTTGGGTCACAACTGCAATTTACTCCCTTTTTGACAGCCATAAAATTTATCTCACCATCTGTAACTGGAAAACAAACAATTCTAGTCTTTCCTTTTTTAGGCTTTGCCTTGACTTCTCAGGGTCTCATTTACATACAAATATAGTCTTGACAGAAGCGTGCCCAGAGCATTAATGAGGATAAATCATAATATCTATAAATTTGAAAGCTATCCATATCATGCCAAAACCTAATACAGGAAACCTTTATTACATATCCTTAACAACAGGGGTAGAGCATCTGACTGCACATATCCTTAAGATACTATTTGAGTATCTCCAGTGATAGGATGCTCACTTCATACAACAGTTCAATTAATACTTTTTAAAGAAACTGACACCTTGCATTCAGGTTACAAATATGCTCAAGTTGAAAGTGACCTTGGAATCACCTAAAAACAATGTTCAATTTTGGTGTCAACAGAGGATTTAAACATATTTGAACCAGTAGTCAATATTACCATGTCATATTCAGAAAACTAAAATCCTTTCATTCCCCACTCACCTATTCTAATCCACCCAGCCCCCACATTAAAGTCATTGGATTTTTATGTTTATGAGAGAGGAACATGCGTTAAAAAAAAAGGTTGAGAAGCACAGCTCTACCCTACATAGGAACCTTCCCTACATAAATACCCCCAGTAAATACAGCCATTAGGCCTATGCTTGACCTACTCTAACACCAGGAAATATACTACCTCCTAATGTCCTTTATTCCATTTTGAGTTTGCTCTACCTATAATGAGATACTGCCCTGGGGAGCCTGGGTGGCTCAATAGGTTAAGCAACCAACTCTGGATTTTAGCTCAGGTCATGATCCGAGGGTGGTGGGATTAAACCCCATGTTGGGCTCCAGGCTGAGTATGGAGACTGCTTAAGATTCTCTTTCTCCCTCTCCCCCAACCCCCCTTCACTCCTGCATGCACATTCTCTCTAAAAGAAAAAAGTTTATTAAAAAAAAAAAAGATACTGCCTTAAATCTAATCCTGCCTCCTGAAGCCACACAGAGATCTGCTTTTTCCATGGGACAATCTATCAATTATTTGAAAAGTCCACAAAATCTTCATTTATTTCCTCCAGGCACAATATTCCTTGTTCTTTTACTATCCCAAGGTAGAATCTTGAAGTCATCTTGTGTCATTCATGCTTCACATCATCACCAAATCCTATCATTTTTTTTTCTTTTCAAAATGCCCAACTTTTCCATTTCCTTCCAATCCCACTGTAACTACCCTAGCCCAGGCCTTCACATCTCTAAGATTATCCTCCTAGTTGGTCTTCTTTTTTCTAGTTTCATCTCCCAAACCCCCATTCTTTCTCTATGGCTGCCAGATCCTTGTTATTTAGGTACTCTACCCATTATATCCATCTTCCTTCAAAGAACCATGTATGGCAAAGGAATAGCAGTACATAACAAGGTCATAAAAATGTTCAAACTCGTTCCTTTTATCCCGTAACTTCACTCCTGGAAATGTATGCCAATAATTCAAAAGAAGAAAGAAATCTATATTATGAAGATGAGCAATATAGTTATCTATACCTACAAAGAAACAAATTAGAAATAATAATAGAAAAAGGATTCAATATATTGTTGTGTAACATCTATGAACTATGACTAGGTATTTGACTATATTTGACTAATTTTGTATAGATTTTTTTTTAGAAAGAGAGAGAGGGAGAGAGCACATGCAAGCAGGGGAGGAGAGGGAGAGGAGGCGTCTCAAGCAGGCTCCATGTCCAGCATGGAGCCTGATCCCACGACCATGAGATCATGACCTGAGCTGAAATCAAGATTCAGACACTTAACTGAGCCATCCAGGTGCCCCTGTATTCTGATTTTTAAATTTATGTCCACTGTTTTTGTAATTATATAGGAGACATGAATCAATGTGGACAAAAATTAGAAAATTAACATGCCAAAATGAAAACAGCACTATTACAGTGGATTTGTGGGCTTTTCTCAATCAAAATTCTTCAAGAAAAAAGTTGTTTACTGATAGGCACAATTGGCTAAGCACAAACAAAAGCATTGAAGATGTAAAAATGTGCTGATAGCAGAGTCTGGAGCCCACTTCAGATTCTGTGTCCCCCCCTCTCTCTGACCCTCCCCCACTCACAATCACACACTTTCTCTCTCAAAAATATATAAACATTAAAAATATAAAATAAAAGCCTCATAAACTAACTGAATTTTTAGCTAATTCTACCACAGGTCACATTGCTGTTATCCTTAGCCACTTACCCGGAATGAAAACCCCTTTGGTCACTTATCCTTTCTTGTACCCTACACTTCTCTGTGCTTCTTTCCCCCTTTCATTGATCTCAACCTTCCCAAATCTTTCAATTACAGTTTCCACAACTTCTATTCCATGGTAATCTAAACCTATAATTTCATATTCTTCAAAGCATGCTTTCTGTCTTTTTATCTAGTCATATCCTGGCTCTCCCTCACCACTTGAGGATATTTTTCTGAATATGTTTCCATATCTCCCTTCAATATCTGGAGGTAAGCAATGCCCTAGCTTCCCTGGTAACATGAGAACAGAATATAAACCCCTTCTTTGAGAAGGTAAATATAAAATCAGAAATGAATCTCCCTTTAAGAAAAAAGAAATCTGGTTCTGCCCCCATGATTCCCCTGAAACTGCTCACAAAGTTATCACAAAACTTCTTTATTATCAATTCCAAAAGAAACTTTCATTGGTCCTTATCTTTCTGGATCTTCCTGGGATATATGGCAACAATATCCCTTCACTACTTCTTGATATCCTGCATTCCCTTTGTTTCCTTGGCACTGCTGTGCTTCTGGTTCTTTTCATAGCTCTTGAGAAGGTTCCTTCATAGACTCTCCTTTTCAGCTAAGTGTTAAATATTGAGTATTCCTCCTAAGTTCTGTCTTTGGCCCACCATCTGTTTCTTTTCCTCTATCCCTTTCTCTCCCCAGCCTCCCACTCTCAAATACAAATATATGTATGTGTGTATAAATGCATACATACTTATTAGGTTGGACCATATGAAATTAACATTGATCAAACATCTTTGACCTACAAAAATGGCAATTTTGTATGGTTCAACCTAATATTTATAGATAAATAGCTCTCTAGATTGGTTGAATAAGAGAAGAGATAAAGAATGACCCAATTACAAGATAGGAAGAAAATAATAAAAGGCTGCAAAATGAAGTCCCTGAAGATGTGTTAGCTGGGGAAAAGTGGTAAGTACTGTCATGTGAATGATGACCTTGGTCAGGTAGTAAGTACAAATAATATAAATAAACTTCAAATCCAAATTAATGTGACAGATAGTTAATAAAGTGCCATTTGATTATGACAAACACTAACCAGGACAACATATTTTTCCTGTAAATGTGGCCAACAGTAAGTGACTTAAGGTGAAAACAATGTTACAAAAGAAACACTGCTTAATTGTCACTCTCCTGGAATAGGAATAATCATTCTATACAAAAGTAGCTCTCAAACTCAGTTGGATAGAACTCTTGGAAGCCATACCAAGACCACCTTGGAGGCCACACCAAAATAGTAACACATTTTAATTTTATATAAGGTTAGAATAATTCTATTAGCAAAAAATTAGACTATTATAAATATACAGTATGAATGTCACAGGGGGTTTTGTTTGCTTTGGCCATTACTGTATCCCCAGTGTCAGGAAGGGTACCTAGCACACGGTGGGTGCTCAATAAATATTTGTAAAATGAGTAAGTGTATCTATAAAAATATCAACCACAATAATTCAACTAAGTATGGTTAAGTATTTACCAGTTTGCTTTTATTAATACTAATTTGCCACCTGTTCATTCACTTTGTCATCTGCTATAAGTGGAAGCAGTTCAGGAAAACTGTATTCAACAAACCCTTTACAACAGAAAATTTTTGCATTAACTTTGACTTGAGTGATGCAGCACCTCGAGTCCAGATCCAAGGGAATCCTGTTAGAAAACCACGGCTTTAATGTGTGTTTGGAATTATGTACAACTGGCCATAAAACAATACTTCCTATTCAATCTAAGCAATGCAATGCAGTGTTTTCTTACCTTGAAATAAATGGTTGATGTAAAGAAGAGCTGTGCTAGATGGTCAAAAAGAAGTGGTTTCACCTCTAGGAATTAAAAATAAAAGATTATTCAAGATTCTTTTAATTAATATTACATTGCATTAAAGGACTCCAAATTTTCATGATACATACCAGAGAAGCTACTAAAAGGAATCCAGCTCACAAGCTGAAGGAACTGTGATCGACAACAGAGGCCATCCCAGAGAGGAAGGCTCTTATACAGGAATGTTTCACAGGAATAAAATCCCTCCTATAACACAAGTCCATAGTAAAAATTCATATAAAACTCTTCAGTCCATAGTTACTCTCTAAACAACCAATTTATTCTGTGCTATAGTTCTTTTACTCTTAAACTAAATTTTTTGTCATCAATATAATAAAAGCCTTGGGTTAGGTGCCAGAGTTCCTCATAAAAAGGACCAGATGATTAATATTTGGATACATTACCATCTTGAACACAGTTTTCAAATACCATAAAACATCAATTAGAAAGAAAGTAAAAAGTCAAGTTATGGAATGCTTTTAAAGATAAATGAAATTGTACTGCTTTTGAGTATATGCAGTCACTTGCACAGTCAATAAAATGTATACAATGTTATAATAGGGCTATAATTTCTTTAGAGGCCATAGAACAAATCCAAACTCTGGGCAGCTCCATCTGAAGGAATACTGAGTGTGTAGGCTGCTTATGTTTCCACCAAAGAGAGGATCCAGGGCTTTTCTTTTTTTTCCTGTGTTGTCCTAAGCCTTAAATAATGGCATGCACCAGGACTCCATTCTAGACTTTCTTCTCATGCCATGAGTTCTCTGGACAATCTTACCTATAACATTGCTAAAACCACCACCCATATCATGAGGAGTCCTGTAGTTTAAACCCCATTCCTCAGCTCTAGGCTCATTATCTAACTGCCTACTGGATATGACCTTCTAGATATCTCACAGGCATCTTTTAAGTCAAAATTCTTTCCTTCCAAGCCTGTTTCTTCTACATTCCCTTTCTTGCTGAATGCCATCATCATTCTCTCAAGCAGGAAACCTAAAAATTAACCTAAATTCATCTCTTTACCCTCACTACCATAAAAATCACATCCAACTTCCAATTCAATGGTCTCACACCAGATCCTTAAGATTTACTCAACACATTTATTGAACATCGCTTTTGTACCACATACCAAGCTGAACAATTGCATGTGAAGAAAAGTTAGACATGGTTCCCCCTGGCTGGGAGCTTATCATGTGTGGAAAAAGAGATGCAGAAAGGGACAGGATACAGGTAAACACAGTGAACTAAGACAACACATAAAACAAACATCTAAACCAGACAAGGGCGATGAGTATAGGCTTCTTGATGGTGCTGAGTTGCAGCTAGGGTTACTTACATAGGCCAAATAATTAATTGGCTAGAACATTAAAAAATATTTGTTGATTATGAGAACACAATTAGTAACCCTATGGGATCTATCTTACCGGTGAATTCAATTAGTTAAATGCATTCAATTACATCTTCAGTTTGTTCTCTTAAATTATAGGCCTTCCTTATTTGCATAATTTAACAAATTCTTCCTTCGAATCCAACAGTACAGAGATAAACATCAAATCAATTCAACTCTATTTATAATGAGGTTTTTTTAAATGTTTTATTTATTTTTGAGACAGAGACAGAGCATGAGCGGGGGAGAGGCAGAGAGAGAGGGAGACACAGAATCCGAAGCAGGCTCCAGGCTCTGAGCTGTCAGCATAGAGCCTGATGCGGGGCTCAAACTCACAAGCTGTGAGATCATGACCTGAGCTGAAGTTAGACACTTAACCTACTGAGCCACCCAGGCGCCCCATACAACAAGTTTTGAACTGAGCGAATACTGTTTACAAATGATGCCGAGCACTAAAGAAAAGGTATTCAATGGATATCTAAATAAATTTTAGAAAGAAGTGGTGGAGTGTAGAAGAAATAAGTGTAATCTTACTTGTAAGAAGCACTCTGCCCTGATAATAGTGTCCAGGAAGTTGGCAAATTCTTTTCCATTTTCATAATTATTCACCTTATACCAAAAACACTCTGGAGCAGAAATATTAAACATAAGCATCCGGTTGCACAATAAAAACTATACAAAACATAATTACCACTACTCTAAAGTGACAAATGACAAACATAAACAAGTAATCAGTCTTATACATCCTAGCCAACTTGCACTGCAGACTGTAACAGGTATGTGGACGTGATAGTGAGATATTCCTGAAGAATTTAATGATATAGGGAAATCTTACAGTGAAAAAATAAACTAGTAAAATTAACATATAATAAAAGCGATTAGCCTAAGTCACTCAGTAGTCCAAGAGACTATAAATGTATGAATTAAAAGTTTGAGTATACCCCAAAATTCAACTTTAGTAAGTAGAACTTTAATAAGTAGTAATCTAATAAAATAGCATTATTTTATCAAAAGAAAAACTGAGCAGAAGGAGAGTTGGCCTGAAACTAACTAAAACCAATTTTAAATACTTGAAAAAAGTCAGGAGTTGCTTACCCAGGAAAGAAATGATCTGGTCAACAGAAATACGATCTGTAAAGAAACTGATCCCCTTGGAGAAATGAAATTCTCAGGCGTTACTATGGCCTGGATGAAAAACTCCCTTACTGCTCTTTCCTTCAATTCTGTAATTAAGAAATCTTCCGATGACTAATTTGGATCCCATCTATACTGATAGCAGAGAGGAGATATTATTGTTGGCAGAAATATGTAACATGAACACATTACCAAAAAGAATTATTTCTATTATGAAATAGTAAGTTGATATTCTGACATGTATTAGTCTTCTCAAGTGTGGTTAGCATTAATCTGATGATTCTGGGGACTAAAGAGCAAGTCTCTGGACATACAGAGATGAAGAGGTTTTAGATTGTGACGGTCATCAAAATAGAGCCACCCAGTGAGTTTGGATGGCCATCCAGCAATGTTTCCTTAACAACATACCTCCTTTCTTACTATCTCTTAAAATTACAATAAAGGAAGCATACCAGCTCTGAATATATGATTATCAGAGAAATAGTTACAGCATATGAAGGCTCCTCCTATTTAGAATTTGTCACCCTTATAAAAGATATAAATTTTATTCCTTCCTCATTCACCCAATGAATGCTTTTAAGTATCAATTTTTACCTTCCTGTAATGTTTGACTCAACCAGTGATAGAGTCTCAGTAAGATGGACTCGTCTTTGACACAGTTAATATAGTGAAGCAGCAGAGAGTTGTTCAACACTGCACCCATCTGAGAAGGCAGCTGCAAAGACAGTACAATCAGTCAAATGTAACTATATGAAAAGGAAGAAAAGGAACATAGCAACAAGGAAATCATCAGATAGGAAATACATAATAAAAATAAAGGCTGTGGAGATTGAATGGAAAATACAGATAAGCACATGGTCCAGTTACATACCTCTAAGCAATGGATATTCTTTAAGAGTTGAGGGAAGCTTTTGAGCTGTTCTAGAGGAAATGATCCATTACTATTGAGATAATCAGAAAAAGCCATCCCTTTTTTCCCATATTCTTTACTGTAGCTACTAGAATTCAGCACGGGTATAACTGAGTAAGAATTCCATTTCTAAAGAAGAAAGACAGTAAAACAATCTATCAATGGACTAGAGAGACAACAAACTAAAAGTAGTTGTTAAGTTGTTCAATTAATGAAGTCTAAATGTGGTTCGCATAGAATCCTAGGTAATGAAAATGTATTTAAATTTTTATAATCTCTTTAAACATCTGAATGGTTATTGTTTGGCTTTAAGAAAAGAAAGCTGCACAAATCATTTGGGGATTTAGATACTTACTCTTTTTATAGGACAGACATTGGCTGGACCTAACATCAATTTTACAGGTTCAGGAGGGGATCCCTGATTTCTTTGCCGCAGAGCTGTTTTCCACAGATTCTCTGAATTCTTAAAATAAATCTATAAGAAAATTGGATTAAAGTACATAAGTAGGTACCCATAACTTGAAGCAATATAAAATCCAAAACTCTTCCTTAATTGAAACTGTATTAATTATGAAACATTTTGCAGCCATGCAAATGGTTTTTTTCTGATCAAGAATTTAATACAACAAATAGAATCAAAAGAAAGTACCAATCCCTTAGAAAACTTCCCAGAAACAATGCCACAATACTAGATTTTAAAACAGTATGCTGTAGGGGTGCCTGGGTGGCTCAGCTGGTTGTGTCCGACTTCAGCTCAGGTCATGATCTCGCGGTTCGTGAGTTCAAGCCCTGCATCGGGCTCTGTGCTGACAGCTCAGAGCCTGGAGCCTGCTATGGATTGTGTCTCCCTCTTTCTCTGCCCCTCCCCAATTTACACTCTGTCTCTCTCTCTCTCTCTCAAAAATAAACATTAAAAAAATGTTTAATAAATAAATAAATAAATAAATATTTAAGAAAAAAATAAAAACAGTATGCTGTAAACATTTCAGTTCAAATCTGTAAATTAACTTAATCAAAATAACATATTTCAATCTCAATATGACTTATCACTCCTTAATCCCTCACCTTCTTCCTTGCAGGCAAAGATACAGAAATCAAAGTAGGAGCAAAGAACTTATACAGCGACAACAAAGCCTGGAGATGAGGCTGCATTCCCTGAAATGAAATAAGAGTTCTCAATTTTCAATTCTATGGCATAAGAAAGAAAACTAACAATAAAATAAATGGATTGAACATATATTCCAACCCTAATTTTACTATGTGACATAGCTATTGGAAGATGCTATAGAAAAATCAAAGAATAGTAGTGTCTGAGGGGCTCAGTCAGTTAAGCGTCCAACTTCAGCTCAGGTCATGATCTCATGGTTCATGAGTTCAAGCCCTGCATCAGGCATCCAGCTCTGTGCTAATAGCTCAGAACCTGGAGCCTGCTTCAGATCTTATGTCTCCCTCTCTCTCTGCTCCTCCCCTGCTCACGGTCTGTCTCTGTCTCTCTCAAAAATAAAATAAACATTAAAAAAAATTTTAATGAATCCCAAGGAAATAACCAAATTATTTTGTTTTGTTACAATTTTGTTGAATCAAATATTGTACAAAATAAGACAGGCAGAAATTGGGCCTTAGAAATACAGTATTCCTATCTTTATAACAACTTCTTGAAATTAAATTTGTTATAACAAAACCAAAATAAAACAGTTTATCTATGCTGAAATATCTTCTGATCTCTGTACTAATTGTCAATTAGTATCAGAGTTTGCTTTGAGTAGGAATGCCTTTTGCTAGAGTAGGAGAGACGTTTAGAACATATTGTCTAGTTAACTAAAGATATCTTCGTTGTTAAAAAGTTAACATTCTCCTTTTTTAAAAAGAATTCCCGTTAAATATGGCATATTGAAAACAGGTGTTTAACTCTAGCTCTTCACTAAGCCCCACTGAAAAGTAAAGGAATGAAAAAGGCATAATGCACAAGTTTGAAGAGAACAAGAGGATACTACAGCAAATGAGAAATCCCAACAAGAATTTGGAACCTAGAATAAAATGGACAAATAGTAACCAACTTGGCAAAACAGAGAAAACAAAATCTAAGGTAGCAACAGAAAAAAGCTCAAAAGCAGCAGATTCATGTTTTAGAACTCTCAAAAGGGCTCAGGAATTTCAGGGACCAAATACCTCTGAAAAGCGGAGGAACAGAAGTGCAAGAGGGACAGAACACAGGAAGATTGTTTGAAAAATCTAAGAAGCAATTAAAACCCCAAATTCCTTTACCATACTAACAAACATCAAGGTTTTTCTCTCTTAAGATGAATCTGGACTCAGATAACAGGCACAGCTGAAGGAGGGTACCAGGACCCTTCCTCACCCCTTTCCACTGTCTACATCCCGGAGTGCTAGTAGCCAAGCTGATAACCTGTGATGGTTAATTTTATGTGTCAACTTGGCTGGGCCAGAGCACCCAGATACTTTGTCAAACATTATTTTGGGTGTTTCTGTGAGGATGTTTTGGATGAGGTCAACATTTTAAATTGGTGGACTTTGAATAGATTGCCCTCAATAAAGTGGGTGGACCTCATTTGATCAGTTGAAGACCTATAAGGAACAAAAAGACCAGCCTCCCTCAAGCAAGAGAGAATTCTCCAGCGGCCTGCCTTCAGACTTCATCTGCAACACTGGCTCTTTCTGGTTCTATAGGAGACTGCCTTTGGACTCAAACTGAAATATCAGCTCTCCAGGGTCTCCAGATTGCTGGCCCATCCGGCAGATTACTGGCTTCCTAGCTTCATAATCATGCAAGCCAGTTCCTTGTAATAAATATATTTCTATATATCTATACATCCTATTGGTTCTGTTTCTGGAGAAGCCTAATATAAGCCCTAGCAGGAAACAAGAGAATTCCTCTCTGGGAAAAGTGACACAGCCATCTGTGGGGCTCCCCAGTGAAACATCAAGATCCAACAATGAACAAGTCCTGCTCACATGCAAAAGTTTCCAACCACCATTTTAGTTCTTTACTATTAAATATGGATAAACAAGGTTTGCCAGGCATTTGAGAAAAGCCTCTACTGTGAAGGACCAAACTAACTAAAGAAAGGAACTCTGAGGAAACAGAGACTGAGCTGGAAACAGGAGAAAAATCACAGCCCAAGTCACACAGGCTCGCGCCTACCAGAGGGGATAATCCTAGCAACCATCCTCACCAACTCCCCACCCATTTCAAAGACTGTTCTCAACAGGGCCTGGTGTATGTATGATAACAATATGCCTGCACCACTTCCCACCAATCATGCCTGCCACCAGAAAGACAATTTCTGTATTTTGTTTCCTTCACAGATCAGGAGTTATAGGGTATGAATGGGTATAGAGGGGATACATGCCTTTGTAGGTGTCAGAAATTCATATATCCAATATATTTGCTCAAACATGCAGATTATGCCTGTTACTGCTATATGTTGGGCTACATGTAAGTATAGCCATGACTTCTTGGTTTGATATTGTTGGACTTGACCAAAATCACCAATATTCAGCTAATCAAAACAATTACAAATGCCTCCTTATAGGGTGGGTGGTTCAATTGGTTGAGCATCTGACTCGTGATATTGGTTCAGGTCATGATCTCATGGTTGTGAGAATGACCACCTCAGGTTCACTGAGCATGGAGCCTTGCAATTCACTTTCCCTTTCTTGGGATTCTCTCTCTCCCTTTCTCTCCCCCTCTCCCACTTACAAGCACACGCACTCTATCTCTTTCAACTTCATCAAAAACATTATCATTAATATCTCCAGAGAGTGAAGATACTGGACTGACACAACCAAAACTGGACTGATACTGGAAGCTATAAAACAAGAACAATCATTGAATTGTACTAACAGGAAACCTCACACTGGAGAAGCATGAATGTGCACATTTGTTCGTATTTTTCATTAAATTTGCATGCCTTTTGGTAGGTCATGCAGGCTTCAGCAGTTAAGATAGGCACTACAACATCCTACTGTTTTATACCCAAAGCTTCACAGACTTGTTACCAGGCAGGTATAGTGAAAATAACAATGCAAGAGAGCTATAAGGATAAGAGATAATGGTTAGGGAATATACTGAAGTCTATGTGTCCAGAAAGGAATGCTTTTCTAGATTACATCCACAAAAACATAAATAAATAATCTAGCTACTTTAGTAGTCGTTTTTGACTACTCCCCGACACTTATTTTCCAGCCATAACAACCCAGTTTCCTAAACAGTCTTGGTGTTTGACATCTATATGTCTTTGCTTATGCTGTTCCCTCTGCCAGGAGTGCCCTTCTCTTCCTTCTTGGCCTGGTTAAATTCTATTAATCTCTTAAAATTTCTCTCAAGAATCATGACTTCTCCTTTACCCCCATCTTATTGATTTTTTATTTTGTTCACAAAGCTCGCCAGATAATAACCTCCCGTAATATCATGATTCATTCAATTTTATATCCCCAAAGCCCAGCTCAGTACCTAGCACAGATATGTTGGCCAATTTTAGGTCTTTTCAGTACTCACCATTTTGGCCTGAAGACCAAGCAGTTTTCTCACACGAAATGGTTTGACTAGAAAAATAAAGAAAAGTACAATGCATGAGGTTCAGAATAAAAACAAACCATGTGGCTCATATAGCATCTTATTACAACAAATCAAAAATATAAACAGCCTGTTCAGTTAAAGCATTAAGCAGACACTCTAAGATAAAAGCACAAAAAAATAATTCCCACAAAAGCTTGTCATAGAACTAATGCCACCAGTTAACTTTATAAAGGCCAGTAGAAATGTTAATTCCACAGAATTAAAGTAATAAAACTGGAATGAAAATACTCACCATTCTCTTTTTTGGTAAGTAAATATAACAAATGGCAGACATAAGGGCACTGTTAAAATATAAAATTTTAGAAAGAGAAATGACAATATATCTTGAACAGAGATGAATACCAATTCATTTTCCTCAAATGTCAATTTTATACTGATTAAGTAAAAAGGCTGCAGAATTTTGATGAACAATAGTTCTGAAAGCTTCTCTTTTTCATACTACATAGTAGTGGTAAAAGCCAATAGCTTTAATTGGTATTTCATTATACTATTTTTAAGTTTCTTTTGGAATATAGAAACACTGCAGACAATTTGCAAAACAGAAAAAGATCCTTCTAGGGACACCTGGGTGGTTCAGTCAGTTAAGCATTCAACTTCAGCTCAGGTCATGAGCTCATGGCTTGTGAGTCCAAGCCCCACATCAGGCTCTGTGCTGACAGCTCAGAGCCTGAAGCCTGCTTCAGATTCTGTGTCTCCCACTTGCTCTGCCCCTCCCCTGCTCATGCTCGCTCTCTCTCAAAAATAAACATTAAAAAAATTTTTTAAAAACATCCTTCTTCATAACGAAAATTCATATATTCTTTCTAGTATATATTTATTAAGATACAAACTTAAAACTTTTATTTTGATTTCACACTTAAAAGCATTTTCCCATGTTGTGTTGTCTTCGAAATGATCATTTTTAATGATCTTAATATTCCAATGAATGGATATACCATAATTCAGTTTGGCAAATAGCACATACTCAATAGATTTGTTACTTAAGTTACTAAATGATTGGTTCCTTTATAACATTTCATTCTGAGTGTCCACTTATTGAGGTTTTATTCTAGATCAGAGGTCAGCAAACTACAGTTCATGTGTTTTAATAAATCAAGTTTGATTGGAACATAGCCACACACATTTATGAATTCTCTATAACTGCTTTCTTGCTACAACAGCAGAGCTGAGTAGTTGTGACAGAGATCTATGGCTCACAAAGCTAAAATATTTACTATCTCAACCTTCACAGGAAAAGGTTGCCACAACCTGTTCTAGAAGAAAACATAGGAGAAAATCTTTAGGACCAGAGAGTGGCAGTTTTCTTCTTTCAGAAAAGAAAATGATAGCCACAAAATAAAACATAAAAGAAAAAGCCTCCATAAATTGGAGATCATTCAATTAAGAACATCTGTTTATTGGACAACTAAATAATCTATCACAGGGAAGAGTAAACAACAAGCTGTGGGTCAAGTCCAGCCCACCACTCGTCATTATAAATAAAGTTGTATTGGAGCACTGCTACAGTTGTTTGTTGATGTATTGTCTACAGCTGCTTTCACACTACATCAGCAGAGTGAGCAGCTGTGACAGAGACAGACAGTATGGCCCTTAAACCTAATATTTACTAGTTGGCACCTTAAGAAAAAATTTGCCAACACTTGCTCTAGATGTTAGGAAATCAAAAAAGCAGAAGCACCTGGATGGCCCAGTCAGTTAGGTTATGACCCCATGATTCATTGAATGGAGCCCCACATGGGGGCTCGATGCTGACAGCACAGAGCCTGCTTAGGACTCTCCTTCTCTCTCTGCCCCTCCCCTGCTCATGTATCAAACATTTTTTTAAATAAACATTTTTTAAAAGTAAATGATGTAATGGAATTAGAGAAGGCAACAAAAGCAAAGATTTTCTTTAAACAAATTTGTATTTTGGTAATCATGAATCTAAACTTTAAAGTCTGAAGTACAGCATTCCATATTGCCTATCCTCTACTAAGAAATGGGTTCAGATTCTGGACATACTTGTAAGAAGCATGAATTTTTTTTAAATTTTTTATGTCTTTTTATTTTTTTTTTATTTTGTGCGACAGAGAGAGTGAGCGGGGGAGGGGCATAGAGAAAGGGAGACACAGAATGTGAAGCAGGCTCCAGGCTCTGAGCTGTCAGCACAGAGCCTGATGCAGGGCTCGAACCCATGAACTGTGAGATCATGGCCTGTGAGATCATGGCCTGAGCCAAAGTCAGACGCTTAATCGACTGAGCCACCCAGGCGCCCCAGAAGCATGAATTTAGATACAGGATTTTTTCATAAGGAAAGAACATACATTATGACCAAGTCTGATATATTCTATACAAATAAAGTAACTTTTTAGTAAAAAACTCATTACCTCATGTCCCTAGGGTATAAACCATTAGCAACACTATTTGTCATGCTAGGTATGAATGAGTGTCATACAATCCTTGCTCTGGGCTTCAATGTTATTAGAAACTCTGGCATTCTCTTTTAACCACATCTAAAAAGGAAAAACTCATACATACATCTAGGACTTTACAGTTGCCTTTCTGGCAAATAGTAACCACTGCCTCTGAGTCACTAAAGAGTCAGGCTCCCACCAAATTATATGAAAATGACTTTCTCAAGTAATGCTTTTAAAAGTTAGGTTCCCTATTTCTTGATCTGGGTGATATTTACATAAATGTGTTCAGTTTATGAAAATTAATTGAGAAAAAATTAATTAAAAAAATTAAAAATTTAATTAAAAATTAAAAAAATTAATTAAAGAAAAAGAAAAAAAAGTAGGTCCCTCTCCCTCTTGCCAAGCTGAGCAAGAAACTCATCAGCATCATGAAAACTACTCAAGTACAGGTTTATTGCAATTGATTTGACAAACATTTATGAGTATCTTCTCTTCATTCATTCATGAAACAATTATTTATTGAGCAGTGACTAAAACAGACAAAAAGACCTGCTCTTATGAAGTGCCATGAAATTCTATGTGCCATGAACAGTGTTACTAAATACTTGGGTTATAAAAGGCTCACTCTCTGCTTGGGAGAACTCAGTCTATTAAGCTATTAAAAGAAAGGGGAAAGCATGCTTTAGTATTTCCCACTCTTAACAAAGTATGCTTAAACACAGAATTCATTTGTTTTGCATTTTGGTTAGTTTAAGAACAAAAACCAACAACCCAAAGTTTTGGTGGAGGGGGAAAGTGCCTGGGGAGCAGAGCAGCCAGTGGCAGCACCGGACATGCGTGTTTCCCTCTGTCTTCCTCAAGGCCACCCTGCCAGCTGCTGCCGCCACTGTTCCTGCCGTGGAGTCCTTGGGGCTGCAGCCCTGCAGCTCACAACAAGCTACTCAAACTAGCTGAAGAAAGGAAGATTTGTTAGATTCACTGCACAGTCAGTGAACAGGGTCCTTAGTCAACAGGGTCCAGAAGCAGATAATCTTCTTTCTAATGCACCAACATAAGTAGGGGAAAGAAGATGGCAGAGAAATAGGAGGCTCCGTAATTCCCACCCACATCTCTCAAACAAAGTAGGGCTGAAGCCCAAGGACTCTGAACCCCAAGAGTCTGGGAAGAAAGGAGATGAAATCTACTAGGAAGATGGCCTCAAAGGGCTACTTCAAGGAACAAACCAAAGCACATAAGGTGGAGAATCTAAAACATCACTACGAGTAGGGAAATAAAATAACCGAAGTCACATCAAGAGAGACCAAGGGACACCCTTAAAAGAACACTTCCTGACGGGCAGGCCCTGGACAGTGTATGAGCCTCCTCTAATATAGCAGTACTCACAGGTGCAGAGCACATAACAAGCCTTTAAAACTTAAAAGAGACAGAAAGCTAGCCAAAATGATGAAACAGAAAAACTCTCCTCAAAAGAAATTCCAAGAAGAAGTGACAGCTAAAGAATTTTTCAAAACAGATATGAGCAACATAACTGAACACGAATTTAGACAAAGTCATAAAATTAATCGCTGGCCTTGAAAACGGCATAGAAGACAGCAGAGATATAATTGCTGAAAAGACTATGGATCTTAAAACTAGTTATGATGAATTAAAAAATGCTATAAATGAGGTGCATAATAAAAAGGAGACGGCCACTGCACGGACTGAAGAGATTCAGAGGAGAATAGGTGAATTAGAAGATACAATTATAGAAAAAGAGGAAGCCGTGAAACAGATAAATTGATCCAGGACCACGAAAGGAGAATTCGAGAAATGAGTGATGCAATCAAAAAGAACAATATCCGTATCATAGGAATTCCATAAGAAGAAGAGAGAGAGAAAGGGGCTGAAGGGGTACTCGAACAAATTATAGCTGAGAACTTCCCCAATCTGGGGAAGGAAACAGACATTGAAATCCAAAAGGCACAGAGAACTCCCCTCAGAGGTAACTTGAATCGATCTTCGGCATGACATATCATAGTGAAACTGGAAAAGTATAAGGATAAAGAGAGAATTCTGAAAGCAGCTAGGGATAAAAAGGCCCTAACATACAAAGGGAGACACATCAGGGTAGCAGACCTATCTAATGAAACATGGCAGGCCAGAAAGGAATGGCAGGAAATCTTCAATGTGATGAACAGGAAAATTATGCAGCCAAGAATCCTTTATCCAGCAAGCCTGTCACTCAGAATAGAAGGAGAAATAAAGATTTACCTGAACAAACAAAAACTGAAGGAATTTATCACCACTAAACCAGCCCTACAAGATATCCTAAGGTGGACTATATGAGGGAATTGCTGCAAGGAACACAAAGCACCAGAGACACCACTATAAGCATGAATCTTACAGAGAACACAGTGACTCTAAACTCATATTTTTCAATAATAACACTGAATGTAAGTGGACTGAATGCTCCAATCAAAAGACACAGGGTATCAGAATGGATAAAAAACAAGATCCATCGTTTTGTGTCTACAAGAGACTCATTTTATTTTTATGTTTTACTAAAAGGAATTCTTTTAAAAACTTTTTATGTCTTTATTTTTTTTTGAGAGACAGGGTCAGAGAGTGAGTGGCAGAGGGGCAGAAAGAGAGGGAGACACAGAATTTGAAGTAGGTTCCAGGCTCTGAGCTGTCAGCACAGAGCCCAAAGCGGGGCTCGAACCCACATAATGTGAGATCATGACCTGAGCCAAATTTGGACACTTAACCGACTGAGCTATCCAGGCGCCCCTACAAGAGACTCATTTTAGACTTCAGGCCACCTTAAGTTCAAAAGTGAGGGGATGGAAAAATATCTATCATGCTACTGGAAGCCAAAAGAAAGGTGGAATAGCCATACTTATATTGGACAAACTGGACTTTAAAGTAAAGGCAGTAACAAGAGATGAAGAAGGGAATTATATAATAATTATAGGGACTATCCACTTGGAAGAGCTAACAATTATAAACGTCTATGCACCGAATTCGGGAGCACCCAAATACATAAAACAATCACAAGCATAAACAATCTTCTTGATAAGAAGGTGCTAATTGCAGGGGACTTTAATATTCCACTTACACCAATGGATAGATCAATTAGACAGAAAATCACTGAAGAAACAATGGACCTGAACGATACATTGAACCAGATAGACTTGACAAATCTATTTAGAACTCTACATCCCGAAGCTATGGGAATTCCTTTTCTTCTCGAGTGCACATGGTACATTCTTCAAGATAGATCACATACTGGGTCACAAAGCAGCCCTCACTAAATATAAAAGAATTGAGATCATACCATGCACGCTTTCAGATCACAATGCAGTGAAACTTGAACTCAGCCACAGGAAAAAGTCTGGAAAACCTCCAAAAGTGTGGAGGTTGAAAAACACCCTACTAAAGAATGAATGGGCCAATAAGGCAATTAGAGAAGAAATTAAAAAATATATTATGTAAACAAATGAAAATGAAAACACAACAATCCAAACTCTTTAGGATGCAGCCAAGGCAGTCCTAAGAGGAAAATATTTGGCAATACAGGCCTATCTCAAGAAACTAGAAAAAGCGCAAATACAAAAATTTAACAGCACACCTAAAGGAACTAGAAGTAGAGCAGCAAGAACACCCCAAACCCAGCAGAAGAAGAGAAATAATGAAGACCAGTGCAGAAATAAATAATATAGAATCCCCAAAAAACAGTTGAACTGATCAATGAAACCAAGAGTTGGTTTTTTGAAAAAATAAACAAAATTGATAAACCTCTACCCAGGATTCTTAAAAAGAAAAGAGAGAGCACCCAAATAGACAAAATCACGAATGAAAATGGATCTATTACAACCAGTCCCTCAGAAATACAAGCAATTATCAGGGAATACTATGAAAAATTATATGCCAACAAACTGGACAACCAAGAAGAAATAGACAAATTCCTAAACACACATGCAACTACCAAAACTCAAACGGGAAGAGAATCTGAACAGACCCATAATTAGTGAAGAAATTGAATCAGTTATCAAAAGTCTCCCCAGGAATAAGATCCCTGGACCAGATGGCTTCCCTGGGGAATTCTACCAGACACTGAAATAAGAGTTAATACCCATTCTTCCCAAGCTGTTCCAAAAAAGAGAAAGGGAAGGAAATTTCCGGACTCATTCTATGAAGCCAGCATCACTTTGATTCCCAAACCAGAGAGAGAGAGAGAGAGAGAGAGACCTAGCAAAAAAAAGAGAACTACAGGCCAATATACCTGATGAATATGGATGCAAAAATCCTCAAAAAGATACTAGCAAATCGAATTCAACAGCATATAAAAAGAATTATCCACCACGATCAAGTGGGATTCATTCCTGGGTTGCAGGGCTGGTTCAATATTCGCAAACCCATCAATGTGATACATCATGTTAACAAAAGAAAAGATAAGAACCATACGATCCTGTCGATAGATGCAGAAAAAGCATTTGACAAAATACAGCATCCTTTCTTAATAAAAACCCTCGAGAAAGTCGGGATAGAAGGAACTTACTTAAACATCATGAAAGCTATTTACGAAAAGCCCACAGCTAATATCATCCTCAACGGGGAAAAAACTGAGAGCTTTCCCTAAGATCAGGAACACGAGAGGGATGTCCACTCTCACCACTGTTGTTTAACATAGTGCTGGAAGTCCTAGCATCAGCAATCAGACAACAAAAGGAAATAAAAGGCATCCGAATCGGCAAAGAAGAAGTCAAACTTTCACTTTTCACAGATGACATGACACTCTACATGGAAAACCTGACAGACCACTGAAAGTCTGCTAGAACTGATCCATAATTCAGCAAAGTTGCAGGGTACAAAATCAACATACAGAAATCCGTTGCATTTTTATACACCAATAATGAAGCAACAGAAAGAGAAATCAGGAAACTGATCCCATTCACAATTACACAAAAAACCATAAAACACCTAGGAATAAACCTAACCAAAGATGTAAAAGATCTATATGCTGAAAACTATAGAAAACTTATGAAGGAAATTGAAGAAGACACCAAGAAGTGGAAAAACATTCCATGCTCATGGATCAGAAGAATAAACATTGTTAAAATGTCAATACTACCCAAAGCAATCTACACATTCAATGCAATACCACCCAAAATTGCACCAGCATTCTTCTCAAAGCTAGAACAAACAATCCTAAAATTTGTATGGAACCGCAAAAGACCCCAAATAGCCAAAGTAATATTGAAGAAGAAAACCAAAACGGGAGGCGTCACAATCCCAGACCTCAGACTCTACGACAAAGCTGTAATCATAATGACAGTATGGTATTGGCATAAAAACAGGCACATAGACCAGTGGAGTAGAATAGAGAGCCCAGAACTGGACCCACAAATGTATGGCCAATTAATCTTTGACAAAGCAGGAAAGAGTATCCAATGGAAAAAAGACAGCCTCTTTAACAGGTGGTGCTGGGAGAACTGGACAGCAACATGCAGAAGAATGAAACTAGACCACTTTCTTACACCATACACAAAAATAAACTCAAAATGGAGGAAGGACCTGAATGTGAGACAGGAAACCATCAAAACCCTAGAAGAGAAAGCAGCAAACAGCCTCTTTGACCTCAGCCGCAGCAATTTCTTACTCGAAACATCCTCAAAGGCAAGGGAATCAAGAGCAAAACTGAACTCTTGGGACTTCATCAAGATACTAAGCTTCTGCACTGCAAAGGAAACAATCAAGAAAACTAATAGACAACCGATAGAATGGGAAAAGATAGTTGAAAATGACATATCTGATAAAGGGCTAGTATCCAAAATCTACAAGAAACTCCCCAAACTCCACACCCAAAAAACAAATAATCCAGTGAAGAAATGGGCAGAAGACATGAACAGACACTTCTCCAAAGAGGACATCCAGATGGCCAAGAGACACATGAAAAGATGCTCAATGTCACTCATCATAGGGAAATACAAATCAAAGCCACACTGAGATACCACCTCACGACAGTCTGAGTGGCTAAAATGAAGAAATCAGGAGACTGTAGATGCTGGCGAGGAATGGTGAAATGGGCACCCTCCTACACTGTTGGTGGGAATATAAACTGGTGCAGCCACTCTGGAAAAGAGTGTGAAGGTTCCTCAAAAAATTAGTAGAACTTCCCTATGACCTCCTAGCACTGCTAGGAATTTACCCAAGGGATACAGAAGTGCTGATGCATAGGGGCACATGTACCAGAATGTTCATAGCAGCACTTTCAACAATCGCCAAATCATGGAAACAGCCTAAATGTCCATCAACTGAGGAATGGATCAAGAAGATGTGGTTTATATATACAATGGAATACTACATGGCAATGAGAAAGAATGAAATCTGGCCATTTATAGCAACGTGGATGGAACTCGAGAGTGTTACGCGTAGTGAAATAAATCAGGCAGAGAAAGACAGATACCATTATGTTTTCACCCATATGTGAAACAGGGGAAACTTAACAGAGGACCATAGGGGAGGGGAAGGGGAAAAAACAGAGAGGGTGAGGGAGGCAAACCGTAATAGACTCTTAAATACTGAGAACAAACTGAGGGTTGATGGGGGGTGGGGGAGAGCGAAAATGGGTGATGGGCATGGAGGAAGGCACTTGTTGGGATGAGCACTGGGTTTTATATGGAAACCAACTTGACAATAAACTATAATTAAATAGAAAAAGAACAAAAACCATATGAGGTTAAGAGAGATATCAAAATTAAGGGAGAGTGAATCACATACTGCTCATCATTCATCCACTCCTGTGTACCACAGGGATGAGCATTAATTTCTCTTGTTACTTCAAGGTACTGCTCTTTCATTCTTGTATAGAAGCCTTCCTTTGACACTTAGCCCAACTGACTTCACTACCTCCAACTTACCTATCCCCTATCCCCTCACTACTAACCTCTTAGTAACTTCCAAAAGTTCACTAAGGACTTACACATCTGACTCCGTATTCTACTCTAACCCTAATCCAACAGCATGTCAGAAGATTTTAATGTCTATATCAACAAATCACCTTGTCCTTAGAGCTTATTGACCTTCTCAATTCCAATTACCTGATCACCATTTATAGAAATATTGTATATTACTAAAAACCAGTGAATTGTATACCTTGAGTAGATAGACTGTATGATACGTGAATTATATCTCAATAAAGCTGTTTTTAAAAAGTACCCAGAGAGAAAAGAAGAAATGACAGATTACAATTAAACAGACTCAAAACAATAGAAAGGAGGAGCCAGGGAATAATATTATCAACGTCCTGAGAGAATTTAACTGTCGCACTAGAGTTCTACACAAAGAAAAACCAACTGTCAAGAACAAGGGTACTCTATAGACATTTTCAGACAATGACAGTTTACTATCAAAAGATTCTCACTGAAAGAATATTCTAAAGGATATACTACACAGGAAAATGATCTCGGATTGAAGGTCTGAGATGCAAAAACAAATGGTGAGCAAAGATATTGGTAAATATATGGGCAAATCTAAACAAACATCAACTATGAAGATAATAACGATGTCATCTTCATGGGAGTGTGGAAAAGGGTGGAGAAGAATGAACTAGAACTAAAACCAGACAATAGCATATAATCTGGGAGGGGTGTGATCAGAGGTAAAGCGTTCTTAGGTTCTTGCCTTATTTAAAATGAAGGAAAAGATACTGGCTACCTTTAGACTCTAAGAAAAACCGTATTAGAAATTAAAACTGAGAAAAATGTAAATGTTTATTAATTCATTAAAAAATAATATGCCCATATATGCTAACACAAATAACATATTCTATGAGAAATAACTATATTTGCCAAAAGAAAAATAGGAAGAGTGACATTGTTGTACATTTTATAATAAATATGCATGTTAAAATAGATACAATAACACCTAAAAGAACACACACAGAATGTATAATTAACTTCCAAACAAGAATAGGGGGAAACCACAATCAATCCAAAATAACAGAGAAAAGAGGGGGAAAAAGCAGAAAAAAGCCAATCATTTAGAAAGCTTCAAATAAGATCTTTGAGTTTATTCCTATCATATCAATAATCACTACAAAGGTAAATAATTATCTAGGTTAAAGACAAAAATCAACAGAACTTAAAAAAATATATAGTTATATGCTATTTAAAAGAGGCATCTAAGACATGAGAACAAAAAAAAAGATTAAATAAAACCCCAAAAGATGGAAATATACCAAGCAACCACTAGCTGAAATAAAGCCAGAGTCACAATGTCAATCTCCTACAAAACAGACTAAAACAAAAATAATTTCTAATAACAAAGAGTTACGATGTTTATTTATTTATTTTTGAAAGGGAGGAGGGGTAGAGACAAGGAGAGAGAGAATACCAAACAGGCTCTGCACTCAGAGCAGAGCCTGATGGGCTCAATCTCATAACAGTGAGATTATTATTATGATCATGAGACAGTGAACTATATCAAGAGTCGGACGCTTAAGCAACTGAGCCATCCCAAAGAGTTATTCCATAACAGGTTTTATTCATCACTCAGGCACCCCAAAGGGTTACTCCATGGTAAAAGGTTTGATTCATCACCCAGGCACCCCAAAGAGTTACTCTATAGTAACAGGATTCATCAGATATGAAAACTATAATAAGGCATACACCTAATAACGGATTCAAAATATATAAAGCAAAAATTGACAGTACTTTAAAGAAAAACTGACAAATCTGCCATCACAGTGGGTGATTTTCTACATACTTTATTCCATAATTGATAGACGGGCAGCAACAATAACAAATCCATAAGGAAACAGAAAACGTCAATTCCAATAACCTTCATTCCCTCACTCTACTTCAACAACTCTCTCGCCATAGTCACTCTGAATCTTATCACACTGAACCCATCCCCTCCTGAAACCTTAAACTCCAATGCAACAAGTTCCTATTATTCCAGCTTTTAAACCCACTATGGATCCTCACGATCACCAAGGCATCCCAACCTCAGCTGTGTATGTTCCCAATCTGCCCTCTTGTCTTCACCTTCTTCCCCTTTCTGTCTAGATTCCCTGATCCATCAGCTCAATCACACTCTTGCATCCTTATCTGATCTATCCTTTGCTTATTAGTAACATCACATATCCATGCTCTCTAACCCCATCTGGGCATTCAAAACTTCTGTCTCTAATCATCTCCTATTCACATTTCCATCAGAAACTGTTTCAAAATTTATACTGCCTCCTCAAACATAGTATTTTATCTTCTCCTCCTCACTGTTAGCAGAAGACTTTGCCTCCTACTTGAGTGAAAAATTGAAAAAAATTTTACCAAGACCACTGGGCAGGAACTCCCTCAATTGTGTCTCTTACTAACCCACACATTTATTACCATCAATGCCCATCCTTTTTCTTATTGTCAGGAGAGTTATCTTGCTTCCTACAGAAAACAAATTACTATAATTTTAACTCTGATCCCTAGTCCTATTTTGACGCCTCTCCTCTGTACCCCCACAGAACTCTGTGGATACTATGATAGGATTTATCACCTTGTACATATCTTTTCCCCTACTACCTTTAAAGGTCTTCCAGGCTAAGTCTCTTACTAGGTAGCTTACCTCAGCAAAGTTATTTAACTTTTCCACTCCTCGGTTGTCTCTTCTCTAAAAAGGTAATGATGTAACTTTTCTGTAAATCCTTGCTCTAGTCATGTGACCCTGGGTAATTATTTGACTTCTTTGTGCCTCAAGACGTCTCATCTCTAAAATAGGGATAAAAAGGGGCGCCTGGGTAGCTCAGTCAATTGAGCGTCTGACTTTGGCTCAGGTCATGATCTCATGATTCGTGGGTTCAAGCCCCACGTCAGGCTCTGTGCTAACAGCTCAGAGCTTGGAGCCTGCTTTGTATTCTGTGTCTCCCTCTCTCTCTGCCCCGCCCTCACTCACACTCTGTATCTCTCTCTCAAAAAAAATAAAATAAAATAAAACACGGGCAACTGGTTAGCTCAGTCAGTTAAGCATCCAACTTCAGCTCAGGTCATGATCTCATGGTTCATGGGTTCCAGCCCCACGTCAAGCTCTATGCTGACAGCTCAGAGCCTGGAAGAGCCTGGAGTCTGCTTCAGATTCTGTCTCTCTCTACTGCCCCTCCCCCCTCATACTCTGTGTGTGTGTTTCTCTCAAAAATAAACATTAAAAAATACAAAAAATAAAATGTTAAAAAATTTTTAAATAATAAAATAGGGATAAAAGCATATACCTTTAAGGTTGTCAAGAGACTTAAATGGGTTAAAACTACATTTTATCTAGTGTATATTTTATACTTCTAGCACATTTAGGTTTGGCCCAGCTACATTTCCAGTGTTCACTAGTCATATGAGGTTAATGGCTACCCTACTGGACAGCACAAGTACAGAAAATAGTAGGTGCTCAATAAATATTTTTTTTTTAAAAGTAAGCTCTATGCCCAACATGGGGCTTGAACTCATGACCCCGAGTTCAAGTCACATGTTCCACTGACTGAGCCAGCCAGGTGACCCTCCATATTTTTTTAAAGGCATACTGATGTAAGAACACAAAAAATTTTCAGAACCCCAGGACCAGAAAAAAAAATACTTTACATAATCTAATATTTTTTTTTACATTTTAAATCTCTGAAAATAGGACTAATCTTATAATTGACATCATGTGACAGCTTTAATGACAGCACTTTTTAGTAGTGGTTCATAAGATAATGATGCATCTTACAACTGATGGCAGTTCAGAGTTGATAAAATAACTGTATATAAAGCACTGAGTGCCAAGCATATAAGCCTCACATAAATTAACTATCAGGTCTTACTCATATTTGTATTCTAAATTCTAAATTCAATGTCTGGCATAGTATGCAGTTAATAAATGTTTATTAAGTGAATTTCTACAGGATGCCTTTTGCTCTCAAACTTTGTACATCTAAATCCAAATGTATTATATGCCTTCCAGAAACTACCTCCTTTCCTTTTATGGTCAAAGGTATCATCATTCTGAGCCATGCTGACTTAACAAACTCAGATCTTTATCTCCTGATCCTTTCCTTAATCCAGTTTAGGTACCAGATCCTGTCAATTCTTCTTTTATAATTTCCCCCAAAATCTGTCCTTTCACTTTGTCATCCCCACTGCCACCTGCTTAGTTTAGGACAGTGGTTCTCAAACCTTTTGGTCTCAAGACTCTTCACATTCTTAAAACTCAGAGGATCCCAAAGAGCTTTTATTTATCTGGTTTATATCTATTGATATCTACCATATTAGAAATTAAAACTGAGAAATTTAAAAATGGTTATTAATCCATTAAAAATAATAAATCCATTACATGCTAACATAAATGACATATTTTATAAAAAACAACTAATTTTCCTAAAAAATGACTAGAGTGACATTAATGTTTCAGACCTAATAGAATACAGCTGGATTCTCTGCTTCAGCACTAAACCTGGTATATTGTTTTAACTGAATTACATGAAAAAAAAAAATCCAGCCTCAAAGGTAAGTAGTTGGAAAAGAAAGGAATATGTTAATAAACTTTTCACAAAACTGTGCATATCAGTCTTGATAAGTCTCTTAAGGGTTAGCTGCAATGTGGAATCTGAAACCTTATCAATGAACTCTTTGTACTGTTCTTTTAAAATTCATTGGTATATAAAATTAAAGTCTATTAAAAAACATTAAAAAATTAAATCTGTTGAAAAAGTATTTCATAAATAAATAAAATTGTTATATCTTGCATTTTGAATGGATCTTTTACCCATGTATAATTTTATAACATCATACTTAGTCATCTGGAAAACATTGGTTTATTGAGTTATACCAAGCTTCCAAATATTGACACATTTCATTACAAATCGCATTTATTATTACTGTTACCAATCTCATCAGAAAAGTTTAAGTATTGGGAAGCTGTCAAGTTCACAGTGGTAGATACAAATTTTCCAAACTCATAATTTTCACCTGAAAGCTCCCATCAGTGGCAACAAATACTTCAAGTTGTTTACTTTGAAATGAGAGGCTGGGTTTTCATTTTTGAGAAAACATCTGCCAAATACCCACATCTGAATAACCACAGTTTAAATGTCAGTCATTTAAGTTAAAATGGTATTCCATGAAGAAAGCAGCTAGTTTAACTCACAACTCAATCACATAAGTGCTTTCCTCAGGACAACAATTGTACTTTAGTACACAGAAGGGATTTATTTGTACTTCCCATTTCATCACACAGAATATTAAAAAATGACTCAAAGATTGAAATTTAATATGATTAATAATGCATTAATTTTTACTGCTTCATTTGGGATACTAAGAGAAACTAGCATTTTTGTTTTTTTACTACAGTGAAGAATAAAATAACCATTAATACAGTTTGGCCCCAGTGTCCTGATTCTTGCTAAGACACCAGCAGTTTTTAATTTTTTTTTAATGTTATATTTGTTTTTGAGTGAGAGAGACAGAGCACGAGCTGGGGAGGGGCAGAAAGAGAGGGAGACTCAGAATCGAAGAAGGCTCCAGGCTCCAAGCTGTCAGCACAGAGACCGATGCAGGGCTCAAACTCACGAGCCATGAGATCATGACCTCAGGAGATCATGACCTCAGCTGAAGTCAGATGCTTAACCAACTGAGCCACCCAGGCGTCCCTCAGGCACCAGCAGTTTTATTCACCATTACTTTATAGCACCATCAGTGCAAATGTCAACACAATGAAAATAGCAGATAACATCTTGTCATTGCTAATGAAAATAATTCAGAACTCCTGAATCAGGAAGCCTCAAGGGGCCCACAAATCATATTTGAGAATTGCTAGTCGAGGACTTCATCACTTTATACCTGGATTATCATGTTAGTCTTCTAACTATTCTTCCCAACACTAGCCTCTCTCCTTATTCATATTGTTTGGCATTAAATACAACTTCTGACAATTCTGCTTTCAACATGTTCTGCCCAAAAATTATCACTGATTTCTCCATTGGATAGAGGATAAGGTTCAAATTCTTTAGTATCACCTTAAGACCTCTACAATCTTTCTTCATCCAACTTTTTCAAGCCCTACCTTCCACCACTGCCCAACACAACTGTAGTTAAGTGAGACTGATCCATTAAAGTTCTCTGGGAACAAAATTCACACAGTTCACAACTTTGCTTGAAATGTTCTTGTCATATGAAATAATCTCTCATCAAATCTCACATCCTATTCAACCTTCGAGGCCTAGCTTGATGCCCACATACTTTATTTATGATGCTTTTTCTAATCAGGTTTACAATGTTCTCTTCCTTTTTGGAACTATCACAGCAATTATTATCCCCACATTATCATATATTGTGTTTCATAATTTAACTCTAGTTGTTGTTAACTTTATGTGCTTTCCTTAATTCCCCAATTGGATTTTTTTTTATTTTTTTTTTATGTTTTTTTTTATTTATTATTGAGAGACAGAGAGAGAGAGCGCGAGCAGGGGAGGGTCAGAGAGAGAGGGAGACACAGAATCCGAAGACAGGCTCCAGGCTCTGAGCTGTCAGCACAGAGCCCGACGCGGGGCTCGAACCCACGAACCGTGAGATCATGACCTGAGTCGAAGCCGGACGCTTAACCGACTGAGCCACCCAGGCGCCCCCCCAATTGGATTTTAAATCCCTGGAATACAGAAGCTCTCTGCTAAACTTTGAATCTTCTACAGTGCTTAATACAATGCAACAAATCCAGTGAAAACATCAATTTTTAAAAGTGAAATCAATTCCCTTTCCAAAGGCAAGAGGAATTTGGTTAAATGAATGAGTCACATGGTCTATGAACTACTGATGGTCCTTGAAAGTCTTCTAGGTGGACAGTAGATTGACTTCTTAGAGTTATTAATGTTTCCAAGGGGAATAATTATGTTATTTCATCAAAATCAGTCCACTAGCATCTCATCAAAAGCAATCCTCTCCTTCTCATTAATTCGGATGAGGTTTTTGCAGTGTTAATCAAGAAAATGTAGAATAAGTGACCCGTAGGACCCTGTTGAAGTGGTTTTAAAGGGAAAAGATGGCAATCACTGCTCTAAATTAGCAGAGACTCCAATGTGGAGTCAATTCTATCTGTAACATTTTATTTCCTTAAAATAAAATATAAAACAAATATGGTAAAAACTGTGTACTTTTTAATATGAAAAATAGGTGTTATGTTATGCTTTACACTTTTCTATATGTCTGACATATTTTTTTAATTTTTTAATGTTTATTTAAAGTTTTTCAATGTTTATTTTTGCAAGAGAGAGAGAGAGACAGCACAAGCAGGGAAGGGGCAGAGAGGGAGACACAGAATCCCAAGCAGGCTACAGGCTCTGAACAGTCAGCATAGAGCCCGATGCAGGGCTCAAACTCACGTGCTGTGAGATCATGACCTGAGCCGAGGTCGAACGCTCAGCCAACTGAGCCACCCAGATGCCCCCCTTTTTTTAATGTTTATTATTTATTTTTTGAGAAAGAGACAGAGACAAAGACAGAGACAGAGTATGAGCCAGGGAGGGGCAGGGAGAGAGGGAGACACAGAATCCGAAGCAGGCTCCAGGCTCCAAGCTGTCAGCACAGAGCCAAATGTGGGGCTCAAACTCACAAACTGTGAGATCATGACCTGAGCCGAAGTTGGAGGCTTAACCAACTGAGCCACCTAGGTGCCGCTGACTATTTTAAAATAAGGAAAAACAGGGGCACCTAGGTGGCTCAGTCGGTTAAACGTCCGATTTCAGTTCAGGTCATGATCTCACAGTTCGTAAGTTCAAGTCCCACAGTGTGCTCTCTGGTGTTGGCACAGACCCTGCTTTGGATCCTCTGTCCCCCTATCTCTCTGCCCTTCCCTTGCTCACTTGCTCTCTCTCTCTCTCTCAATAAATAAATAAACTTAAAAAAATATTTAAAATAAGGAAAAAGAGGATGCCAGGGTGGCTCAGCCGGTTGAGCATCCAACTCTTCAGTTTTGGCTCAGGTCACAATCTCACGGGTTCATGAGTTTGAGCCCTGTGTCTGACAGCACAGAGCCTGCTTGGGATTTCTCTCTTTCTCTCCCTCCCTGGCTCATGTGCATGTGTGCTCTGCCTCACTCGTTCTCTCAAATAAATAAACCAACATTTAAAAATAAGTAAAAATAAAATAAGGAAAAACGCATTGTGTGGCACTTTGAAACACGCATCATGCATCAATATACAAGAGGGTACCATTTGATTGATCCATGATATTGTCCAATTTTTACTTACCAGTGTATCATCTTGCAATGAAGCAAAAAAGAAGCCATAGAGTAAGTTAATTTGCTCCTTGTGATCAATGAAGTCAAACATAGCAACCAGCCAACGATAAAAAAATACCTATCAAGAGACAAAATGCTTATCTTTAGAGAAATATAACTGGCACAACAGAGAGCTTAATTGCCCACTCAGGGCTATTTTAGAAGCCTCTAGCACAAAGTAGGATAATTTGTGCTAGAAATATTATTTCTCAGTAAAAATTTCTGCTTGAGCAGAGTCCCTGCCTGCATCAAGTTATATTGTTCCAAAACCACAGGCTTTCCACAAAAGGCCACTGCCATTATTTCATAAGTGGCTCTTCCTTGCCAGCCCTTAAGTGGTCTGGAGGACTTATCATCAAAGTGTTTAAAAAGATTACCTTGGTGCTACCAGAACACTTGCCAACACAAAGCCAGGAGATCGCCTTAACCACAGAATCTTCTGATATTAGAGTTGCTGGAATCATGCACTTCAATATCCGAGTGTTTATAGCATTTCCTGGAAAGCAGACAAAACTCCAAATTAAACTACATTTTAGAATCTTATTTATCATTTTACTATTATTCACTTAGTCCAAAAAATTTCACTGTATACGGAAGGCAATAAACAACAGTAATATTTAATAGATATCTTATCATTTCAAAACATAGTTTCAAACAAAAATGTACCTTTAACTTCTAATATAAACTATAAAGCAAATTCTTTGACTCTATATTTCTATTTAAAAAGGAAGGATGAGTACAAGGTCTCTCTTTGGAGTGATGAAAATGTTTGGGAATTAGAGAGTGGTGATGTTTATACAACTCTGTGAATATGCTAAAAAAATCCTGAATTACATACTTGAAGAGTGAATTCTATGGCATGTGAATTATACTTCAAAAAAAGTCTTACAGAAAAATCTCAAAGTTTATTTTTTATTTCGTTATTATTTTTTAATGGCACAATAAATTATGACTTATTTAAAGCTACTGACAGACATTTTGCATGAGCTGCTTCATTTAAGAATAAATATATTTGTTTTCTCCATCCCTTCCCAAAAGTGGGGAAGACAGCAGAATGAAACAGCTATTCTTGGAATTAGCTGGCAGTAATATCATTCTATATTGGTCCAATCTTTCCATCATGCTCTCTGGCTTCCATGTATTCTCCCATCTGGTAATAGAAGTGATGGTGCAAATAGCTTTGTATATACCCTATATCAATTTCTGCTTATAGAGGTTTCAAGAATTAAATGCATATCTCATCAATTTTTTTTGGTATGTAAACATTGCTTCATTTGCATTATAATATGGTAATCACAACCAGTCACTGAAAAAACAACTGTTCTCAACTTATCATGCAAATAGAATTTTCAAAAACATCTTGGATGCATGTGTCTTGAACCACTGTTTCACATGCATTATAGTGCTGTTCACATCCATTCACTGTAATAACACAGTTCTCAACTTCTGCAAGTAGCAATCTTAGAAATATCTTATACGGTTTGTTTTAGATGTATTCTAGCATTATGATCACATCCATTTATGAAAATAACACTGATCTTAACTTGGCCCACAAGCAGCATTCTCAGAAATATCTTACACACGTCTTATTTTTCCTGAGGGTGAAGACCTCTCTTTATTTTTTAATTTTTTAAATAAGATTATATATATTTAAGATGTACAGCATGATATGATATGCATATACATAGTGAAATAATTACTACAGCCAAGATAATTTACATATTATCTCCTCACATTGTTACCATTTTTGTGTGTGTGGTGAGAGGGCCTAAAATCTACTCTCTTACCAAATTTCCAGTATTCAATACAATATTATTAACTATTGGGGCACCTGGGTGACTCAGTCAGTTGAGCATCTGACTTTGGCTCAGGTCCTAATCTCACCGTTCGTGAGTTCGAGCCTCGCATTGGGCTCTGTGCGGACAGAGGAGAGCCTGGATCCTGCTTCAGATTCTGTGTCTCCCTCTCTCTCTGTCCCTCACCCACTTCACACAGTCTCTCTCTCTCAAAAATAAACATTAAAAATTTTTAAAACAATATTATTAACGATAATCATCATGCTGTACGTTAGGTCTCTAAATTTATTCATTCTACATAGATCTCAATTTCTACCCCACCATTCTGTGGAGAAGGAAGGAAGCAGTGATGGCGGGTGATGAATCACAAGAATAAAAATCTCTCTATCCCACCATGGTTCCTTGTTTTCATTTCTCTTTTCTCCCCTACTCCCATCCCCAACTCTTCTAAAGTTTAAAACAGTCTGAACACTAACGCTTCGCACATGTACCAAATTCAAAGGATGAATTCAATAGACTCAATAGTTACTTCCCAGCAACTTTTTAATTTATAAAGTGTCTGAAGTCCTTTTTTTTAAGTTTATTTACTTTGAGAGAGAGTGAGAAAGTGCGCCAACAGGGGAAGGGCAGAGAGGGAGAGACAGAATCTCAAGGAGGCTCTATGCTATCAGCGCAGAGCCCGACGGAGGCTCAGTCTCATGAACCATGTGGTCATGACCTAAGCCGAAATCCAGAGTCACTTAACTGACAGTGCCCCGAAATCCTTTTGTACTTAACTATGATATTTCTAGCACACCTGCCCCTGAATATGCATTTCAACTTGGCAAAAGAGCTATATGTAAAGATACAGTAGTGATGGAGGGTATCGCAGAAATAATGAAAAGGAGAAAAACAATTAAGGAGGCCACATTTGACATCTCTGATTCCAGCTTAACGGTAAAATGAAAAGTTAGAATAGAAAGCAAGAGATTATTTTTAAAATTGTCATATAAAATTTCCAAGGCTGAGGCATCCATTTGCCACAAGATCTGGCAAACATTATGAAAACCTTCTGACCATTACTTTCTAAGATATCAAAAAAAGAGAAATTCCAAAGTAGAAAACACCTGTACATTCCATACATGTTTTAAGGGGAGAAGGAAGATAGAGAATTCACAATAGATACTTATCAGTTAAACATGGATTCCTGGAGGGGCGTCTGGGTGGCTCAATCGGTTAAGTGTCCAACTTTGGCTCAGGTCATGATCTCACGGTTCGTGAGTTCAAGCCCCCCATCGGGCTCTGTGCTGACAGCTCAGAGTCTGGAGCCTGGTTCGGATTCTGTGTCTCCCTCTCCCTGCCCCTCCCCCACTTGCTTGAACGCATGTGTCCTCTCACTGTCTCTCTCTCAAACATAAATAAAACATTTAAAAAAATTAAACATGGATTCCAGGAAAGATATTAGAACCAAAAAATCTAGGGGCACCTGGGTGACTCAGTCAATTAAGCGTCCAACCTCAGCTCAGGTCATGATCTCGCGGTTCATAGTTCAAGCCCCATGTCAGGCTGTGTTCTGACAGCTCAGAGCTTGGAGCCTACTTTGAATTCTGTGTCTCCCTCTCTCTCTGCCCCTCCCCCACTCACACTCTGTCTCTCTGTGACTCAAAAATAAATAAAACGTTAAAAAATAAAAGAACCAAAAAATCTGAAACCACTTATAAGAAGAGCCAATTTTATCAGGTCAAATTTAACTTTGTGGGAACACACAGAGAATTAATCAAGTAAAAGTAGAGAACTAAAATACCTAGGAGTCAAATTTTGATTTCAGCCAGTAATGTGTTGTTGCTTTACAGCATACACCACTGAAAACATGATGCTAGGGTATACACAAAGGAACCCAATATGCAAGGGCCAGGAAATAGTAAATAAAGCAACCAGTTTTGATAGATGTCTTAACAGTTCAAAAAAAAAAGTAGAAAGCCCAATAGCAGTGTGGTACAGTATAAACACTAGAAGGGGAGTTAGGAGATCGAAGTTCCCCAGTTCTAACTCTAACATTAAGCAAGTCTCTTTAACCACTCTGAGTCTGTTTCCTCACCTTTAAAATGAGGATGTTCAAGTCCTTAAATACCTTCTGAGTCTGAATTTGGATGAGAGTAGGTTAAAAGGTTCTTCTCAAGTAAAAAAATAATACTGGTCAGGGGTTATTTCTTTCTAAGAACCTCTCCCCCTCCATTCCAAATGCACTTAGAAGAGGAAAGGAAGCATTTCCACAAAAGCAAAAGCATACTGACTGTTAGATCATAGACGCTGTAAAGGAGGCAGTATCAACAGGGACTTGTCATAGGTAAGTGAACCTAAAAGCAATGAAATAGATCAAATGATCTCTTAAGTTGTCTTTCTAGCAGCATTATTTAAACTATTATCTATGCTTAAGAGAAATACTAAAAGTGACTCCCATATATTTGGTAATAAGATTCTATACATTCTATTTGTAAAGATATGTGATAACTAACCATTCTCAACATATGCACACAGAAACTTTTGGTTCATAAGGTAGCCTGAACACAAGAAAGGTTCGTTTTATAATCTTACCAGATTGGCTTTATGAAGAGAATAGTACAAATAAAGAACTACAACTGATACCAATAAACCATCTAATTCAAAGTCCGGAAGGCAAAACTAACTGCAAACTGATGACAAATGTATCCCCTTGACATACCAAATTTGCCACTAAGTGCCACATTTAATAGAATGTCAATTCCTTCTGGAGCTAACCCACTCTTCCATGCCACATTTTCCACAGTTCTCAAGTGTTTTTCCAAGGTTTTATCTTTACTCCGTGAAGTTTTAATGGGACCTAGAAAAAGGAACAATATTAAATAGTGGGACCTTTAAAATTCTTTCAGTCTTCAACCTCAACAGTTGCAACTTGGCATACTGTAAAGAAATAGCTTTATGCTAAAAATGTCTTCCCCAAAACATTTCAAAGCCTTTAAAATTCTAGAATATTTAACAGCAATGGAGCAATAGCACCTTCAGTGAGGAAAACTGAATCGTGCCCTGGCATCCCCACTCTAAAGTAACTAAAAGCACTGAACTTAGACTATAAACTGATTCAATACTAGAGCAGTAGTTCCCAAACTCTGCTGCAAACTGGAATCACCTAAGGAGCCTTTTAGAAATCCTGATGCCCAGACTGCATTCCACACCACTAAAATCAGAATATCTAAGAGTGGATGCCAGGCATCAGTGGTTTTTTTTTAAGATTCTCAGATGATCCCAATGTGCAGCAGTTGGGAAATAACACTGCCAAGAATTTGCTTTGTTGTTGTATCCCTAGTACCCAGCATACTGACATTAGTAAGTGCTCAATAAATGCCTATTAAATAAACAAAAATATGAATGAACAAAAATATGCTTTCCTTTAAAAATTCCTATGGGGGCGCCTGGGTGGCTGGCTCAGTAGGTTGAGCGTCCCACTCTTGGTTTTGGCTCAGGTTCAGTTCAGGAGTTCCAGCCCCACATTGGGCACTGTGCTGATGGTGTTGGGTCGGCCTGTGAATCTCTCCCTTTCTCTCTCTGCCCCTCCCCTGCTCATGCAGAAACAGAGCATGAGCAGGGGAGGGGCAGAAAGAGAGGGAGACACAGGATCTGAAGCAGGCTCCAGGCTCTGCTGTCAGCACAGACCCCAAGGTGGGGCTCAAACTCATGAACCTGAGCCAAAGTCGGATGCTTAGCTGACTGACCCACCCAGGTGCCCCAACTTAAAAAAAATATTTTAAAAAATTAAAATCCATAGGTAAATGGTGTAGGATAGTTTTTACAGAAATAGAACTTTCAAAAGAAAAATTATCTGTCTTACCTTTCTCAAAGTATCTCACTGCTCTTTTCAGAGCATCTTCTGCTTCATCATCAACATGTCCATAATCTTTCATTGGACTGTCTTGTCCATGTTTCAAGCTGTGCTTTGAGTCATTTAGGTCCTCTTCTTCCAAGGCCAAGAGATTAGTCTGATAACTATCGCTATCTTGTGAAGTCCTCTTTTGTGCCTTAGAGTCCTTAACTCTCTTTTGAGGTGACATTATTGCATATGTTCTATACAGAAACAAGTGTGAAGTTACCATTAAACAGGCACACCATCCCTTTTTACTCCACAAAGACAGGGACCATATCTGCCTTGTATTCCCAAACATTCAGTACACAATATTTAGCACACAAGCAGCACACACAAAAATACCTGACAACAATCTTGGCAACAAACTCCATAGGTTAACTTTCACAGAAAGCCCTGGACCTAAATAGGAATAGGGAGAAACAACTCTCGGAGGTAACATTCACCAGTTGAACTTAAATTCTTGTAGAAAAAAAAAAGAGTACAAGCAACATAGCAAGCTCTCTTAAAATGGCTCTATCACACAGTAAGTCCAAAACTATTCCATCTTATACATTCAATATCACTTTCTCCACTCACTCCTATTTTTCTCCACCCTCCTTGATTTTGCTTTTAATCTTTTATGCTCTCCACTTTGTAAGTGCTAAGTTAAAACTGCACAGTTCAAAAGTCAAAATGGTGACCAAACTAAGGATTCTCACAACAGAATCATTCCCCATTAACTCATGTATTCCATAAATAATTGTTGCTCAACTAGATACAAAGCACAGTTCTAGTTACCAGGGATAAAATAACAAAACAGTCAAGGTCTCTGCCCTCATGATATTTATGGGGGTAGGGTGGGGAGGAATGTGAGAGAGGGGAGTGTTACCATTTGATTTGTTGTAAGACCGTTTAGGCTGCAGTGTGAAGAACAAAATGCTAAGGGGTCAAAGAGTGAAAACGGACCAATTTTTAAAAGTCTTGCAGAAGTCCAAAAGACATATGACTGTAGTCTGAACTAGGCCTAAAACAGCGGTGGAAGAGGTAGAAAATGACTGATATGTTTTGGACACAGACTGGGCAAGGCTGTGATAAAAGAACTGGATGTAGGGAAAAGGAAAGAGGAACCCAGAATGGCTTTTAAGTTTTGGCCTCAAATAGGAGAAACTAAGGAAATGGTCGGAAAGACAATTACTCAATCCCACCTCCCTACAACATATGAGGCCGGAGCAGGACAGCAATACGTATATCTAACCCAACGGGAGGTTCCAGGTTCTGAGTATTTTCCTGGGGTCCTAGAAAAGAAGGGCGGGATAGCAGCTTCTGATCCCATCCAATTGAACCGTCCCATCGCTTCCCATCAACACGGCCCTTCACAGCCTGCCCCAGCAGAGAGCGAACTTGGCCATGAAGACTGACCCACTAGACAGATACCGGGGCTGGGGAAAAACCCGATCCCAGCCACACCTTGCAGGAGAGTCCTGCTTAGAAATCAGGAGATTCCCTCCGCTCTGAGGGTCCCCGTTTCGCCCAGCCTTTAAAAGTACCTCACCTGTTCGAGCCCCGCGTGGGGCTTTGTGCTGACAGCTCAGAACCTGGAGCCTGCTTCTAATTCTGTGTGTGTGTGTGTCTCTCTCTCTCTCTGCCTCTCCCCTACTCACGCTCTGTCTCTCTTTAAAAAAAAGAAAAGAGAAAAGAAAAGAGAAGAGAAGAGAAGGAAAAAAAGGAAAACAGAAAAGAAAAGAACCTCACCTAACACACTCTTTCGCAAAGCTTCGGGCACCCAAACACCGCCTCCTGGATTCAAATAAGTAGGCCCCGCCCTGCGCATGCGCTTCTGCGGAGACCTAGGCCGCGGCCTGGCAGGGAGGCGCGCTCTGCTGAAGCCTGATTGGTTGGGTTTCAAGTCAAGAGCTTGAGGCGGCGCGCGCGCCGACGCTGACGCTGACGCAGACCCAATTCCGGAGAGCTGCTTGCCCAGCCTGCCTCCGGCTTCGGACCCGCGGCTTGTGGGCCGTTGCTGCCGGAGCTAGCTGATTGGCTGGAGTTCCCGCTGCCCTAATAATGTTCGCCTTTGTTATTTTGCTTGAAACCCGATAAGTAGTGTCTCGATTCCTGAATTTAACAAGAGCAATTCAGTTATAGTGATCATTTTGCCCCGATTGACCCCAAGTGTCGGGACTTTGTAGAAAAATATGAAACTGCAAATTTCGCAATACAGTCTGTTTCTCCCTTGCTGTACAGGAGACTTAGGTTATGGAGTCTGTGACTTCTGAAACTGTCGCTTTTCCCAGGTGAAGCAAGGGGGTGGGAAGAAAGGACGGCTGGATCTGTCCTCTTTTTTACCGAGGTTGGCCAGCCATATCTTCAAGGGTTTGCTAGAAACCTGTGTCCTAAGGTGGGTGTGGCACCTTGCATGTAACCTGCCAGGCAGCACGTAAAGATTTCTAACTTTGGGGAATCAGTGAGTCTTAAACTGGCTAAAACAACAACAAAGGCTTAGTCCGAGACCTGAGTTTAGTCCCTAGTTTAATCTCTTACTAGAGTAGGAATTAGAGAGGAAAGGTAAATCGAATGGCTCTCACTGATTTTTTTTCTTTTGAGGCCAAAACATACCCATAAACTGTAGGCAAAACAGTAGGAGAAAACTGCAATCTTAGGAAGAAATGAAGACTCAAAGATTAAGTTGATATATTTTGGAAAGACAACAGCAGCAATTACCTCATCTTATATGATTTTCAGAGTACTTTCATGAACCGTTCTTTAATCATGCATTAGAATTGAATATTTGATATTTTCTATGACAGCTGCTCCTATCTAGTAAAACTGAAAATTTCTCGAGTCATTTTTCATACTTTTAATGATTTCATAGACCCAAATGTGAATTGGAATGGATTTTAAACCTTCAATCCCCTTCTCTTTTGTAGATCATGAAACTGGGGCTCTGAGTGGTGTAATAACTTTCCTAACATGACAAGTCTGTGGCATTAGAACTTGTGCCACTTTGTGGATACACACAGTGAAAGAACACTGGTTCACCTTTATTTAATATACCTGAAGTTTTCTCTGAAATCACTCTTCCACCTTCCCTTGGCATCACCTAGTGAAACAGAACTTCCAAAACCTGAAAATTGTATTGACCCTAATTCTATGACTTTCTGTCTTACATGCTGACATCACAAAAGTGTGGGGGAATTTAAAATGAGATTGGAAAGTTGGTAACCTCGTTAGTATACTAAGTGATTATACTTTTCCTTCTCTTTCTTCTCCCTTATTCAGAATCAGAAATAAAAGAGCCTGAATTGCTCAATATGACCCTTTCTTCCCAGATTTTCATTATTTGTCCAGACATTTTCCTCCAAATTTCAAAAATTTTTATTTTGAAAGAATGAGAGAAATAAGACAGAGGTATCAATTAACAAGAACAATGACACTGAAGAAAATACAATAATTTGTACTCCCCACACACACAACACCCCCACCCCTCTCCCCATCCCTGGCACAATAATATTAAAACCATCAAAGCACATATAACAAGGAGAAACAGCAGTATGGAATGAAGAAAGCAAAGTTTCATACTGCTCAATCCAACTAACCCATATCAAATGTCCTTCCCCCAGATAAACTCCACCCACCAGAATGGTAAAGGAGGTGTAGAGAAGACAACCATGGGAGGAACTTGGATCTCTGCTTACACTAGCAAAGTTCAGTGAAGATTCAATAGGAGTAATGAGTCTGTTTGGCAGGGAAACACTGGTTACAGCTCCTCTGTCAAGTTTCAGATGATTTAGGAGAACAGCTAGAGTTTGAGATTCACAGAATTCTAACAGGACTAATCCTTGCTCCCTCAACTGCAACAGTGGAGCAGCTGCCAAATCCTGGCTAGCTGCTGAGAATAGTAGGAAGTGAGGCAGCTTTTGGCTTAAGAAAATCGAAAAACGATGTCTGTTAACAAGTTACTGTGTCAGTTTCAAACTGTGAGTAAAGGAGCTTAGTAGGTTGGGTTGGGGCAAAGGCAAGGTGAAACTTCCAATTTTATCACTTGAAGAATGAGATTATATATGGACTGCATATATCCCTTATTTTAATTAAACTGAATATAGAGTATTTAAAAATTTCAACAACTGTTACAGTGGAGTCTAATCAGTATAACTCAGTGTCTCAAATTGAAGGAACTTTTTCCTAAAGTGATAAATTGGTTCTCAGCTTAATCTATTGAGGGAAATTCCCTCATCCCACTGAAACACATCACTTGATTTATACCAGAAGTAAGTAGGATTCTCTTTATAGGAGGTTTATTTTATTCCACCCTCACTAGAATCAGTCCATAAAGGGAAGGATACCTGTGCAGGATTAGTTCAAGATCAGAGCCTTCTCCTTGCACCCGCATGCTTGCACACACACACACACACACACACACACACTAAATACATTTTCCCACATATAATCTTACAGTCACATGCTTGCTGGAATCCATCTCACAAATAACACTTCAGTAGTTACCCATATACATGTACATGCAGCAAGATGTGAGAGTTGCCCCGGAGTGATTAAAGGTGGTGCACATATGTCTATGTGGGGAAGTCATTTTAGGGTATAGGTGTACACAAGCCAATAAGGCTATTAACTTGCAGATTCTATTTTTCCCTTTCCCTCAAGATAAATCAAATGAAAAACACACACTGACATCTTCCTGGGTGTCATGGACGAAACTGCCTGGAAGGTCCACTTTTTTGCACTTTTGCTTTCCTATGACAACTTCATTTTGCCCTGAGGGGCCTTCTCATATAAGGAGGACTGCTCCTCTGCATTCCCGACATTCCCTGCTAGCCCTGGCGGTGGTGAGGGCTTCTTCTCAGAAGACCGGTCTTCCGGCTTGCGGGCAATCAACAGGCGGCAGGTAAGCAGGATTCCAAACACCAGAGCATGGGCATAGCGTTTGAGAGGATCACCAACTAGCTGATGGAAGAAGAGCACAGCCAACACCAGCAAGAGTAGGAAGAAGTTGGCCACATCTTTGGGACGCCCAGGCACCAGGGTCATGACAATGCCACAGACCACCTCAAGAGCACCAATGCTTTTGCGGAGGAGAATGGAATTGATCCCCATTTTCTTCAGCAGAGGGAGGGCTCGGACATAGCTCTTGTAAGCACGTTTCTAGAGTGAAATACCATAAGGAATGCCACATTAAGCATGATTTTAACATTAGAATGAAGAAAACACAAGCAAGGTCCTCCTTCCCCACCATTCCCTTTCTATGTCCCCATCAGGTCCCATTTTTTTTTTTTTACTGTGGCCCCTAAGTAAAATCCTTGTAATTAAGATGAGAAAAAAACAAGCAATCTTCTGAGGTTCCTGTGATTTAAACCTTAGTAACAGCACAAAAGAGAATATAGCTTTATAGTTAAAAATTATTTTCTGATTATAAATCATAAAACTAAAAGCATTTTAAAAAGCTTAGGGGTACCTGGGTGGTTCAGCTGATGAAGCATCCAACTCTTGATTCCAGCTCAGGTCATGATCTCTTTGTTCTTGAGACCAAGCCCCGCATTGGGCTCTGTGCTGACAGCATGGAGCCTGCTTGGAATTCTCTCTCTCCCTCTCCCTTTGCCCCTCCCTGCTTGTGCTCTCTCTCGCCTCCTCTCTCTCTCTCTCTCTCTCAAAATAAATAAATAAACAAACATTTAAAAAATAAATAAAAAAATTTTATTGGGCCCATAAAATCTGGTATGGATTAGCCACATCTACATTTTCTACTGCTTGCCTCGTCCAAACCCAAATGCATATGAATACCAACCAAAATGAAACAAGGCAAGGCACATTATGGTAAAGCTTCACTAATTTAGACTTCCCTAATTTGGAATCTGTGATAATTCAGACAAAAGCTGAGCTAGAGTTTATATCTGTGTAACCTGTAAAAATTAAAAAGTGAGTGCTAAGTGAATAGAAAAATACAAATGTATGCAAATGCTAGACCCTTATATATCTTTAAATTATAATAAGATAAAAATCATTCTCATGGTCATTGAGATAAATCCTTAGGCCTTTACAAGACACTACTTTGATTAGCCTTGTGCAAGTTCATTAATTTTAATTAAACAAATATTTATTAAACACCTACCATGGATTATGCAATGGAGATAAGGAGGTAAATAAGACAGGATCTTGGTCTAGTGGTGGGAAACAGATACATAAAACACCAGTATAAAGCAGCATGTTTAGCAGCACATGATAGAAGCCTGTGCAAGGTCTAATTATAGCCCAAATGGATACATCATAGAACAGAGAAGGGAGTCACTGGATACATTACAAAGCAATAAGATTATATTGACCTTAGAGTAATAGATAATCATATTTTTCACTATATTCAGATTGGCCTGATCCTCATTTTGTAGTAAATCGATGAGATTTTATCAAATATCTTCTTAGGTTGGCCCACTGCTTTGTTTTCAGTAAGTATCCATTAATTCATTCAATATTTATTAAGTGCTTCCTTGTGCTAGGTTCTGTATTAGGCACTTTGGATACAGATATCAATCATTCTAAGGCCCTGCCTTCTTGAAGCTTAAGTTTATATGAAGAAAAGTTATGTAAATACAGAAGTGCAATAAAGTGTAATGGGTGCTGAATAAAATCATACAGTGGATATAGTAGAGGCAAACCAGAGTGGCCAAGTCTTCCTAGATGGAAACTGAGAAAAGCTAGGGTGAAATATTAAAGAAAGAGCAGGTGTTTGTAATATCAACAAGGGAAGGTCATTGCAGGCACAGGAAAATGGACGAGTAAAGGCCCTGAAGCACAAAATAGACGTGTGTGTTCCAAACACTGCCCCAGTTCAGCATAGGTTGGGGGAGGGAGAGGTGAGAGTGAAACATGAGACAGAGGAGATAGATATGAATCATGGATCATGAGAACTATATATGTCCTTTCATATGTGTCTATTTATGTGTCACCATGAGATCATGGAGAACTATATATGTTGTGTTGCATAGATGGACTTTATCCTATAAGCCAGAGGGAGCAACATAATTTGCTTTTGAGGACGGTCCCTCTGGAAATAGTGTGGAGGATGGATTGGGAGAGGTATGCTTGAAAGCAAGGAAACCAAGTAAGAGACCTAGGGTAATGACAGTAAGGAGAGAGGGAGGGGGACTGTCAAGGATATTTTTAAAGCAAAATCAGCAGCATTTGGTGTCATTTTGGATGTGGACACTGAGGGAAAGGGATAAGTCAAGAAAGATTGTCTGGTCTCTAGATTGGTACCTGCGTAGAAGGGTGTCACCATTCTCCAAGTTTGGGGATGCATCTGGAAGAACAGGTTGGGGGTGGGGCAAGGGGTAGGAAGGAATGAGGAACTCAATTTGTTTTTGTTTTTTTTTTTTTTAGTTGAAGTATCTCTAAGACATCTAAGTGGGGATGTCTGGTAGGCAGCTCAGTAAGAGAGATCTGGGATAAAGATACAGAATGGATAGTCATCAGTATCCAGGTAGAATGTATACGGTGGGGAGAATTGTGTGACAGATGTTTAAGAAATAGAAAAAGGAAGAGAGTTCACAAAGTAGACAGAAGAGAGTGTAGTCAGAAAAGTATGGGGACAACCAAGAGACAAGGTTATGGGGGCCAAGGTTTCCAAGAAGAGAATAGTCAAAAGTTCCAGATGCAAGGCAAAGATTATGAAAATTGAGCAGAAAGCCTCTTAGAAGCATCTGGCACTTAGAATATGTTCACACACTCCAGGTTTGGGAAAAAATGTTAAGTCATTTCTCTTACTTTTGGATAAGTGAATGCACCTTATTTCATGAATTAATTATCATGAGTGGCACAAGATAATCCTCTATGAGGACTGTTAAAAGATCAATGGTTTAGTAGGAGAAAAAAACATGGGTTTTGATTCAAACAAATTTGCCTTTAAATCCCATCTTTGTCACTTTCTACTTGGGTGTCCATAGGTAAATTATTGGACCTCTCTGAGCCTCATTTTCCTGACCAGGGTTAAGATTAAAGTGAAATGAGCAAGGCTATTTGCCTTGAATGCAAAATTTAAGAGGATACCAAAAACAATTCTTGATTTGTAAAGAACAAATATCAAAACTTTAAATAAAGGCAGGATCCAACTCTGCACTTGTGCAGCCCTGCCTCACTTACCTCTTCCTAATTCTGGCCCTGTCGGATCCTGTGTTTAACATTTCACCTCACCCTTTTCCTGAACATATAAAGAAACACAGCATGTTAGACATTCTTCCTCCCTCATCCCATTTCCGGTTAAATCGGGGACTTTGAGAGAAATTAGGGGAGAGGTTCACCAGTAAGCACCGGAAAACCCTGGGCTGAACTGAGCCAGACCCGAATGGAGCAGAACATAGATTAGAGTTAGGGCACCTGATGGTGGGGAAAAGTATGCCCGTTTCTTCTTGCTGTTAAACTAGATGCCACCTACCCACACTCTCCTCCTCTGCACTCTGGTGACAGTAGCAGGGCAACATTAAGGAAGGAAATCTAGACAGAAGAGGCTTCCTTAACACTTTTAAGTAAGGATCATTTCTAATTAACAACCCAAAGCTTCCCAAGAGGCAGTTCCTAATCCTAAATGTAAGCTTCCGACATGATGAACACAGGAGGTAAGAAGAGTTTCTTACAGTCAAGTTCAGAGCCAAGACTTTCAGATGCTGGCTGAGTGGCTTCTGGAAACGTACTTTTTTGGCTAAGGCTAACCACCCATCATTCAAGAATAGATTCTTAACTATACCATAGTGGAATCTGTAGCCTTCCGCCAAATTACAGGTCTTTAAATCAAGTTCCTATGACTCCAGCGAACTTTTTTCAAAAAAAAAATTTTTTAATGTTTATTTCTGAGAGAGAGACAGAGCATGAGTGGAGGAGGGGACGAAAGAGAGACACACACAGAATCTGAAGCAGGCTCCAGGCTCTGAGCTGTCAGCACAGAGCCTGACACGGGGCTCGAACTCACAAACCATGAGATCATAACCTGAGCCGCAGTCACTTAACCGACCTACTGAGCCACCCAGGCGCCCCTAGCGATATTTTTTTGGTTACATTTGGTGTAACTCCTTATCACTTTTTCAGTTGTTTATCTAACTTCTTAAACTACAGCTGTGGATCTTTTATGCAGCTGTTGCCTGTTTATTTCCCTTCTTTTCTCCAGAGGAAACTGCAGGTCCATAAGCCATTTCATCAAATCTTTAGTTCAAAGCTGAATAGGTACAGATAGCATCTATTCTCCAGGACTCTAGATAGGGAGAGTTTAATTTGTTAGAGAAGGGACTCAGCTTGGGTGGGGTCTTGACATTATAGGAAGCACTTTATTCTTTCTCCTGTGGAATAGGATGGAGACATCAAAAGAATCCTACTATTGCCAGCCCCATCAATGTTTGGTCTGGGCCACCTCAGTTCTAACAATAGAAGGGTCACATGTCTTGAGTCTATAGTAACTAGATCTCTAAAGACTTTAATTGTTCTGATAGTAAGAATAAAGAGAGTTGACCGAGTCACTCTCTTAAAAGGCTCTTACAGATCATTTTGTTAGGTCTGTTTCCTTTCCATTGCAATGACCTAGACCCTATAACCATAGTTTTCTTATAGGGCAAGGAAGCAAGAAAAGAGGAGTGTTTAGTCAGATGTTTCAAATCCCTTCAATGGGAAGCAATCATCCAGTAATATCCTTGGGCTGAGATTCTTAAGATATGCTAAATTTCAATTTTAGTTTTGCCCCTAAGTTGCTTGGAGAAAATTACTAAATATTTTATTATCTGGGTTTCCCCTTTTATAAATTAAATGTGCAGTTTGGAGATTTAGTAAAACATCATAGCATCATGGCATCAACTAAGGGCTATAAACACACATTTCATTATTAATGAACCATACAATGAGAAGTCCATGTGTTTGTAAGCCACAATGATTCTTTTAATATAATAGCGATGAATCAAACAGGACCATTTTTATTGTATGAGAAAATATGATTCAGACATGAGTCAAAAGCATATGAAGGCTTTCTTTAGTCATACTTTTTTCTGTCATTTACTTTTCACAATATGCTAGGGTCCATGATCTCATATTAATGACATTAAATTTGAACAGCTCAAAACTGTCTAATTATGAGGCGTCAGAGTGATTCAGTCAATTAAGTGTCCAAATCTTGATTTCAGCTCGGGTCATTATCTCACAGTTTGTGAGACTGAGCCCCACGTTGGGCTCTGCACTGACAGTACAGAGCCTGCTTGGGATTCTCTCTCTCCCTCTCTCTCTCTGCCCCTCCCCTGCTCACTCGCTCTCACTCTCTCAAAATAAATAAATAAACATTTTTTTAAAATTCTAGTTACATTCATCTTCAATTGCAATTAATAACTGGTCCAAGTCAACTAACAGGACAAAATGCGAACAGAGGCCAAGTGGTTTGGTCCACTTCAGTACATTTATGCCAATTAGGTAAAAGAAAAAAAATGGCTAATCTACTGTGTACTTCCATTTATATAAAGTTCAAAAACAGGCAAAACTAACTTAGATTGTTAGAATTCAGGAAAATAATTACTTTTGGGGAGGTATTAGTTGGAAGGAACCCTGAGGAGGGTTTCTGGGGAGCTGGTAATGGTCTGTTTCTTGATATGGGTGCTGGTTGCACAGGAGTATTCTGAAAAGTCCTTGAGCTGTTCATCTACGTTAGGTGCACATTTCAGAATGTTATTCTTCACCAAAATTTACAGAGAAAAAAAACTATATGAAAGCCAAAGAGAGCACTGACAAAAATATATTTTGGCTAAAATTCTCAGCCTGGTTGCTATCTTAGACAATAAAGGCTGTCTTAGACCATAACCGCTGCAGAATGTACTGACTCAAGTATGATTTTCCTGCATCTCTGTAGGGGAAAAAGCCATATGTGAATTATAGATTATTTCCTAAGTGCAATAAAAAGCCATCACATGTTTAATTGCCATATATCCACGTGAATGATAAACACATTTTAAGCAATTCTATGTCCCACTATCATATAGTACATACCTAAAAAGGAAGCTGGCAAACCTGGTCCTACTAACCAAACTGCATTTTAGGGCAGAAGAATCTGACTTCAACTGTTAAATAAAGGTAGCTCTGAAACAAGCACAGCTGTTGGCCATTGAGAGGGTACACGTTCCCTGGTATAAACTCCAATGTAGTTTAGTGTGGGATGTCTAGCTGTATGAACTAAGCAAAGTCACTTCACATCTTAGGGTCAGTTTCCTTTCTGACGGAATAAAGATACTGTACCACCTCAGAGAGCAATCTAGGCATTAGTGAATTACTATCTTATTACCTAGCTGGAAAGCAATTAAGGGCAGTGATTGGAAGCATAAAAGATTACCTAAGGACATTAAATAAACTGCCCAAACATATCTGGAGTGTTTCCTGAGGGTTATACAGGGAGAGGGCATTTGACCATAGATAAGCAAATCAATCAAATCAACAAACCTTCCCTATGAGGGGATGCAAAGAGGCAGAGAATTGCCCTGTTTTCCTTAGGGCCACAATCCCTTGGCTTCATTGTGACAGGAATTTGGTGTTTTCTTACCATTCTACATGGGGCCCCTTTTGATTACAGAATGGAACCAATGATACAAAGAGCTGAATACTAAATTTAGAGCAAGTCAACCGTTCGTTTGTTTCCCCATCACTACACAGGAAACTGCTTATCAACATTTGTAAGTGCCATCTCCCAATTTCAAGTGAATTAATGAAGGCATTTAGTCAAGGGAGTGGTCAGTCATGTTGAATTCACATGGGCTTTAGAGTACTTTATAATGACACTTGCTAAACCTGGAGGAGGTATGGGGTGACACACACCAAATGGGAAATTCAGAAAGACATCTGAAAGTTCTGCATGGAATCCACTGTGCATTACCTGATAGCAAGTGTGGAGTTTTCAATATTAGCTAATTGCATAAATGTCTATTCACCAGGGCACATGAAAATAGCATCTTGCTCTTCTAAATGCCTGATTTTAATGCCTTAATCTGACCGTTCAAATTAGTCATAATGTAGAATCCATGATCATCATTACTTCACCCAGAGCATTTCTTAAATACTCACTATAAGTAAACACTATACTAGATGTTTCCATATATAGTCTCAATTAATATTTGCAACAGTTTTCTGAGGGAAGAATTTTTACCCTCGTTTTACAGATGAGGAAACTGAGACACCAAGAATGTCAGGATTCAAGCCCAAAGCTATCTGAGTGAAAGCCTGTGACTCCTTACATTAACTTTTCCTGGCTTCTGCAGTATACAGAAAAGAAGTTCATAGTCATGTGTCCATTTGGTTCTAGCAATGATTCTCCATGGAGGGGACAATATGTAAGCATAACACTAATGGTTTTAGAACAAGAAAGAAATAGTGGCAGAAAAGAAAAAAAACCAAAAATCTAAATTTGAAAAATTGGTTTCAAAGTAAAAGTATGTATTGGTGTAGTTGAACTGTTACAAAAAAGAAGCAAGAATGTACCAGGTATTTTAGAGAATCAGTTGTAAGTTCTGATATCCAAAAAGGCAGTTGTGATCATTAATGACTCCTCTACTGCGAGTACTGAATCACAGACTTGGTTTCTAATCTCTGCTCCCACAACAGTTTACCCTATGATATTGGATAAGTTTAATCCATCAGTTAAATAAGAATAACTAATAAAATGAATTTACCTCACCGATATGTTTTAAAGAACAAATAATCTTTAAACAACAACACTTTGAGATCTTGTAAGAAAAGCCACTGCAGGCAATACATGACTGTCAATGCAGAGGAATCACTCCTAAATGGAAAACAGAAAATCCCAGATAATCATCCCAGCTGGTCTAGACTTGGGGTCCTGAGGGGCCATACACCTTTCTAAAAGCAAGAAATGGCTCCTGTACTACAAAATCAAGATCCAACCAAAGAAATCTGAAGGGTGGTGACCAGCCAAGACAATGCTCCAATGACTCATTAATTCACTCATCCATTCAACAAATATAAATTGAGCACCTTCTTTGTACTAGAATTGAATTTTTCCCATTTTTTATGGATTCAAGAATAAAGCTTGACCAGCTCAGGACTGGTGCAGTGGGCCCTGTACTGGACAGCTATCTCCAGCCTGGGGCCCAATGTTCAATGCAGGAGGAGACCTTGGAAAAGGCAATCTGAAAGTCTTCCTCAAGCTTCATACTACTGTGAGGTCTACCTCCCAGGTAGATACAGTTCTTTCATTCTCTCCAGATGCCCCTGAACACATAATCACAGAATTGTGTACACGCACACACACACAACACAACATACACAATGGTTCTGTCCTGCTATATTATACCTATTTAAATATGTTCCTTTGTATGATATGAAAACTTGATATTGGTTTTTTCTGCCTCTCATTAGACTGCAATAAAAAGCTCTACTCCCTAGAAAGAAACCCACTGTAAACCCATTTGTGGCTGGTTCTCCTCAGGAGCTCCTGCCAAGCTGGCAGGAAGCTTCCCGGGTGACTCCATCTTAGTTGGATTGCCTGCAGAGCCTTACATTGTACTTAGGGTGCAGCTTGGGAGAGGGGGCTCTAAAACAGCTGAGGAAGGCCTAGGGGACAGGGAGTATACTGAAGAAGCATACTATGTCCTGAGGAAAGGGAAAGCTCAGAAATACCTAAGGTGCACAGACAAACATAGAAATATCTGTACATACGAAAATTAAGCAATAGCATATTCATGTATTTATAATCTAACACCAAACTACTACCACCAAGACAAAAATATAGTGACATGTCCCTCCCACCCTGTCCCTCTGCCTTTGGTGGCTTCTGCTACCCCCACCTCCCTGCCCCTCCTCAATGCAGGCTGCCTTGGATACTCATTTTGACCTAATTTCAATTCCATCTGGTTAAGCATGCTGGGAGGAGGGAAGGGGAGAAGGAGAAATACATTAGGATTTGCCACTGGGGCTAGACCTAGACCCTTGAGTCCCAGCCACCCTTCCCAACCCCAGGGTGATCCTGTGGTAAGAGAGACATGGTAAGTGCCAGCTCAAACCCTGACACAGAAGCCAGAGCTGCCTGCAAACATTTTCAGAACATCTACAATTTGCCAGTCTCCATCCATTTGCAGCTCCCTTTGAGGAGCCCTGAAGGCTCCGCAGTGGGCTCCAGGAGAGCTATTTATTCCCGTCAACGTGTGGAGCTATTCCTCCTTGCCTCAGCCCCAACGGGGAGTCCCTCTTGCCTCTTTTCTCTCTCTCTTCCTGTTCCTCCCCTAAGCTCCTTTCTTTCTTGACCTTGAAAGCCCAATAATGGGTTCCCTCCCATTACTGGCAGTCTGGCAAAGGCAGTGAGAAGCAGGTTCTCTTCAGCTGGGGCGGGGAAATAAAGAGGCAAAGTGACAGGGGGAGAGGCGAGAGACTGAAAGTGCTGGAAACGGCCCCTGCCATCTCCTCACACTCTACAGCATAGGAAGAAGTCCTCTTCACGCCCAACGGGGGAGAGCAACCCAGCCCCCAGGTTGCAGAGGAAATGTTTTAGCCAGTCACCTTCGGTGATTCCAACTCTGCAGAGGGGAAAACCTGCAGAGGACCTGGCCCTGAGCATCCACAGGAGGCAAGGTGGGGATTATCGATTATTTCCCCAGGAGCGAGGAGGCAGACTTTTCAGATTTTGCAGATTAGCCCACGAACAAACCAAACCAAACCAAAACAAATCAAACCAAAACAAAACATCTAGGTCTCCCTTGAGTGAAGGGGAAGAAGCAGGCGCTCAGTGACCTTTATTTGGGCCAAGACTGCTTTGTTTCAAGGATACAGACACACACGCCCAGGCGGCTAGGAGATCAGCTCTCGCCTGGAAAGAGGAATACCTTTCCCGCCCCTAAAAAATCGCTGGTTTAGTAGCCCTTTCTCCCCCGGCTCTTTCCCTCCTTCCCCTTTGTTCTTCCCGAAGATAAATAAACTCTCCAGCTTGTTAAACTCTTAGCTCCAAGGGAAGGAATCAGACTTGCAAACTGGTTGCCCAGACTTCGGGTGTGCTAGGAGGGAAAGGTTCCTGCCAAAGACAGGTGCTACGCAGGTCTCAGCTTTCCGGTTTACTTGGGGGTGGGGGTGTACTCGCTTGACAACCCCTCCCCCAACTGGTATTCTGTAGCTCCAAAACAGTTGCTCCCAGCATAGCCCACATCGCTCTTGCCCAGCTGCTCCTTCAGAGATGCAAAGTTGTTTGGGAGAAGGGATGGTCTGGGTGGGGGTTAGGGGTGAAGGGGATGGGACCACGGACCGGGAAGAAAAGAAGGGGAGAGGTACTCGCACTCCCTCGGGGGTGGGGGGTGCGTCCCTCATCACCCATTTGTCTCACTTACCATCTCACTGTAGGCATCCTTGCTGAGCCTGGGGGTCAACTTGATAGTTCCCATGAAAACAAAGAAGAGTCCCAGGGCCACTGAGAGGGCCACGACAGTTACGGTTCTGGGGGACGCCATGGGTTCACCAAGGCAGGTCCCAACCAATCCTTCGGCTTTGCGCACCCTAAGGCGCAGGCAGTTAGCACAGGGAGAGCTAGAGGGACAGAGAGCTAGAGGGACCCTGCGGAGGCAGAAGGCAGCTAGAATGACAAAGGGAGAAGAGGGAGCTGGAGAGAAAAATTGAGAGATCGAGATTCAACCTCTCTCACTACAACAATCGCTGGGTCCTAATGCCCTACGCTTTCTCCTCACTGGCCAAAACACAGTCTGGAAGTTAAATGGAGCTCTCAACAGAGGTGGAAACTTAAAATGGGGAAGTCCTAAAATGGGGAAAAGGTAGGTTACCCTTCGCGTTCAGTCCCTGGGCTGCCTCTGGAATGAGGAATCAGGGAAGACCTCCTTTCCACCACTTCCCACCAGGAGCACTTTTCATCTCTATAGTCCTCTAGTTATTCACTCCTGTTTTTTCAACCTCCCTCCTTCTCTCCCCTTTTTCTTTCCCTCAGTCAAAACATTAGTCCTCAGTTTGCTGGTTTCTGCTGTGGGAGACATTCAAAGATAAAACTGCAAAGTTGTCAGGCTCCATTGCTGCTGAAGAACACTATCTTTCTCTTCCTCAAAAACCTTTAATGGTTCCCATTGCCCAGTGGTTAACTCCAGGGTTCTAAATTAGGCATTTGAGGCCCTCCACATTTTGACCCCTGCCTCTCTTTGGAGGTTTATCCTCCAATAGCTCCATGCCACCCCTTATCTCCTATCTACTCATGTCCCCATAAAGCTGAGGTTTCCCACCTCTCGCTACTCCATCACTCTTCATTAACATTCAACCTTTTCCTCAATGTCACCTTCTCCATAAAGCCCTTTCCTGATCCATTCCCAGCTAGATATGGTTTTTCCATCCTCTGATTTCCTGTACCAATAACCAATGTCTGTTGACTGTTTACTAAGTGCTAGACACTGCCCTTTACTTGTATTAACTCATTCAGTCTTTTATTTATTTATTATTTATTTATTTAGAGAGGGAGAGGAGAGAGAATCCCAAGTAGGCTCTGTGCTGTCCTCAATCCCACAAACCATGGGATCATGCCACGAACTGTGAACCGTGGGATCATGACCTGAGTCGAGATTAAGCGTTGGAGGTTTCACCAACTGAGCCACCCAGGTGCCCCAACTTATTCAGTCTTTACAGCAACACTGTGAGCTAGGTATGAGCTCCCCCACTCACGCCCTGTCTCTGTCTCTCAAAAATAAATAAACACTAAAAAATTTTTAAAAACCTGATAAATTTGAATGTACATATATCCCTGGGAGTGGTAACACTTGAGGTTTAGCAATCATTTACATCGTTTTGTGGAAGAATTTCAATCTTTCATGATTATAATTTGACCTATAAATAAGTGACTACAATATGCACACAAGTGAATTAGGCTCTATAGGAAAAAGCAGATAAATGATGCATAGACCCTGCTCCCAAGGAGTTTGTTGTACAGTAGAGAGTAGGATTTGTTAGAGAGGAGTAAAAGGAGCACTTAGGGAAGCCCATTCACATAGTTAAGCAACTGAGATATATATATATATATATATATAATTAAATGATAACGGGAATAATAGTATTCATTATAAAAATCTTTCTTTTTATAAGGAGCAGAGAGAGAGGGAGACTCAGAATCAGAAGCAGGCTCCAGGCTCTGAGCTGTCAGCATAGAGCTTGATGCGGGGCTCAAACTCACGAACTGCAAGATCATGACCTGACCTGAGCTGAAGTTGGACACCCAACCAACTGAGCCTCCCAGGCTCCCCAGTAATATTCATTATAAAATGTGTAAAATACTGAATAATAGAAATACTACTAATAAATATAAGGAAAAAATAACTCATGATCCCAACGTGCAGAGATGAACATTTTTATTGTGATTGGTCAATATTCTAATTTACTTTTTTCCTAAATGCCACTCTATGTACAAAATATATATAAATAGTTTTTCAAAATTTGATCCTACTAAAGAGTCAGTTTTATACCCTGCTTTTTTTCACTTGTTAGCATTTTTCCATATCATTAAACTATCTTCAAAAACAGAATCCTTTCAAAATGATTGTATAATACTTCACCATCATTTGAATGTGATGTAAGTCATTTAACTATTCTCCTATTGCTAGATATTATTGGTTTCATGGTGTTTGCTTCTGCAAATAAAGATGTGATGCACCAGCTGGTGGGAATGCAAACTGGTGCAGCCACTCTGGAAAACAGTATGGAGGTTCCTCAAAAAATCAAAACATCAAAAATAGAACTACCCTATGACCCAGCAATTGTACTACTAGGTATTTACCCAAAGGATACAGGTATGCTGTTTCGAAAGGGCACATGCACCCCAATGTTTATAGCTGCACTATCAACGATAGCCAAAGTATGCTAAGAGCCCAAATGTCCATCAATGGATGAATGGATAAAGAAGATGTGATATATATGTGTGTGTATATGTATATACACACACACCCAATGGAGTATTACTCAGCAATTAAAAAGAATGAAATCATGCCATTTGCAACTACGTGGTTGGAACTAGAGGGTATTACGCTAAGTGAAATTAGTCAGAGAAAGACAAATATCATATGACTTCACTCATATGAGGACTTTAAGATACAAAACAGATGAACATAAGGGAAGGGAAGCAAAAAACAGGGAGGGGGACAAAACATAAGAGACTCTTAAATATAGAGAACAAACAGAGGGTTACTGGAAGGGTTGTGGTAGGGGGGATGGGCTAAATGGGTAAGGGGCATTAAGGAATCTACTCCTGAAATCATTGTTGCAGTATATGCTAACTTACTTGAATGTAAATTTAAAAAAAATAAATTAAATTTTAAAAAATGCGATGCACATCTTTGTATATCAATCTTTGCCTAAATTCCTGAATTTTTCCTTAGGATAAATTTCTAGAATTGGATGGATCAAAATTATGAACTTTTCATATTTATATATTCTTTTTTTTAGTTTTCTTTTTGTTTTGAGAGAGAGATTGAGAGCATGAGCAGGGGAGGGGCAGAGAGAGAGGGAGAGAGAGAATCCCAAGCAGGCTCTGACAGAGCCCCATGTGGGTGGCTCCATCTTACAAACCCTGAGATCATGACCCAAGCCGATGAAGAGTCAGATGCTCAACCAACTGAGCCACCCAGTCGCCCCATGCATATTCATTTTTATATGACCATATTTAATAATAGCTAACATTTACTTATCACCTAGAGGATGCCAGACACTATGCTAAGTGATTTGCATGTATTTTGAGATTAGTACTATTAATTCCCTCCATTTTATGAATGAGAAAAAAGAGCAAGGAGTGATGTAGCTCCCCAGATCCAGAGCTGGGCCACCATCTATTGGGGTATTCAACTTAAACCTGTGTTGTTCCTCCAATTGTTGTTGCTGTTCCTTTAAATCATTTGAAGAGATGAATGTTTAAAAGACTCTTGATACATATTACTTATGTGCTTTCCAAAAAGCAAATTTACCTTCCCATCGGCAGTATAGAATTGTACACATCACCATGTCAGATCTGCATTGAGAATTTCAGTGTTTTTCATCTTCACCAATTTCATTAATAAAAATTTGTATTTTGTGCATTATTAGTGTGTTAGAACATTTCTTCATAAATTTGTTGGTCATATGTATATTTCCTGTTTATGTCCTTTTCCATTTTTATTTTGAGTATTGGTGTTTTTGATTGATTCATAAGAACGATTCATATCATACTAACATCACTTATGTTTTAAATATTTTCCCAGTTTTTGTTTGCCAATACATCTGGTGGAGTCAAATCTAGCAATACTTTTATGACTTTTCCATTGCACTTAGACAATTCTTCCCAATCTTGCGGCCCCTGGGTGGCTCAGTTGGTTGAGCATCCAACTCGATTTCAACTCAGGTCACGACGCCAGATTATGGGATTGAGCCTCATGTGGAGACCCGCATCAAATCAAGCACGCTAAGCATGGAGCCTGCTTGGGATTCTCTCTCTCTCTCTGTCTCTCTCTCTCTCTCTCTCTCTCCCTCTCTCCCACTCCCTCCCTCTGCCCCTCTGCCCCTCTTTCCTGCCACTAACTCATGCTCTGTCTCTCTCAAATTAAAAAAAAAGAAAATTCTTCCCAATCTCAAAATTTAACATTTGTTTATACTTTTTATTTTTTTTATTTTTTTCCAGTTGATTTATTTATTTAGAGACAGACAGAGACAGAGTGAGCGGGAAGGGGCAGAGAGAGAGGAGAAAGAGAGAGAATCCCAAGCAGACTCTGCACCATCAGCACACAACCGCATGCAAGGCTCAAACTCATGAAATCTGAGGTCATGTCCTGAGCCAAAACCAAGAGCCAGATGCTTAACCAAATGAGCCACCCAGGCATTTCAACACTTGCTTATACTTCTTAAAGCTGTTTTATGCTTTCATTTTTTTTACATTCAATATTTTTGATGAATTCTGTCTTCATTGGTTTTTGATACTTCCTTTATTCTATTTTGGGTACTTATCTTTTTATTAGGTCAGTCTCAAGGCTTCTGTTCCTTCGATTTGTTGAATCTTGTGACAATACTATGTTTTTTTTTTTAACTTTATAGTTTATTGTCAGGTTGGTTTCCATATAACACCCAGTGCTCTTCCCCACAAGTGACCTCCACCATGACCATCACCCCCC